>CM068831.1:47938848-48553848 GCA_028554795.2 Sinohyriopsis cumingii | reverse complement strand
TGCATACACACATACATACATGCATACACACATACATACATAGATACATACATACAATACATACAAACATACATACATACACACATACATACATACATACATACATACATACATACATATATACACACATACATACATACTCACACACATACATACATACATGCATACATACATACATACATGCACACACATACATACATACATACATACATACATACATACATACATACATAGATACATACATACATACATACAAATTAGTAGTTCCAGACCTAATATACAATCATGTGCATGCAGACTTATTCTCCTCTCCTGCCTTGGTCGTGCAATAGAAACTGTCCAGATGTATAAAGTTCCAACTCAATTCTAGTGGAATTCGAAAAACTTCCGATATTGGATGTGTTAATGTGCCTGTAGTTTCAAACGTGCAAACTTATATGTGGCCTGGATTATGTCGATGTGCTAAGAGTCGTTTAACGTATCACCCTATTATAATCCAAAATGTTCTTGTCTATATTCATTATTAATATAAATTAATGTTTAGTCCAAGAATAGTACTGACCACTTCTTAATTCAGGTGAGTAATAACTTGAAAAAAATAATTAAACCCAAACTAAAACCGAACACAACAATAAGACTTATTCTGCTTGAGATGTTCAGGCAGTAAGGAGCAATGTTTCAAGTAACCACGATTACTTGACTTAAGTCGCAATTAATATTTTCTTAAAATACTCGGTCACTTGATACTATTTTCCATTCTTGAAGTTTCTAAAGTCAGAATCAAGACTATAAACATGTTTACCATTAATAATCATCTGATTATTTAGCCCACATTCATAGAGACAAATGTAGCTATGTATTCTTTTGTTTACTAAATAAATGTTACTGGTCAGGTAAAACACGAACTTGATTTTTGACAAGGTCAAGTACAAAATACAGATTTACTTAGCGACGAATCGTTAAGAAAAGCCAGCAAAAATGCAAACTATATATATATATATATATATATATATATATATATATATATATATATATATATATATATATATATATATATATATATATATATATAACAATCAACATTGAACATCACATATGTTACATCGGAAATCCGGTAGATCAAAGGTCATTAGGTTCAACGCTTAATCTCCAGACAGGATTTGTATCATCTAAAGTTGGAACATTTCTAGCCGAAACGATTAGATACTAACATTGAACCTAATTATGAAACTTTCTGGGTAAGAAAAATGTGAAATCATTGAGAAATTTCGTAAAAATTGTCTAATATTGGTATTAAAATGTGAAAGGTGTGCCGCGTTAAACATGCTTTACAAAGAACTTGGAAGACAGCCATTTAGACTTAATGTGAAATCTAACGCCATCAAATATTGATCTAGGCGAGCTGAGGGAAAACAGGATAAATAAGGTGAAGTCATAAACATTGTATACGGAATGATGTTAAAGCACATAATACTGTTCTTATCTTTGGAATGACTGAGTAAAATATGTTTCGAAAAAGATGTATTAGATCTGATACACCTTGTAATTACAATGTTTCTCTAAGCATGACTAGTACGAATAAGAGACGGACGGACATACATCGTCAGATATGGAACAAAACAAATACCTAGAAAAGGAGACAACAATCGTTTACCATTTGAAACTGGTAGATGGCCAAATGCTCCACAAAATGAAAGATGGTGTACAATATTCAACATAAAAATGTTTTAGACGATGAAATTCAGTGCGTATTTATTAGTCCTAATTTCAAAACCCAGGGAAAACTTCAGCTAAAATGAAATATCATGCAAGTCTCCCAAAAATACTACAGCTCAAGTTAGGTATATTTATTTCAGTCATCATGAATACATTCATGTGAAAGTGGGAATGTATATTTTTGTGTAGGTTAGATTACACTTATATAATTAATGTGGAAGGGTATGTTTTCACTTTAAATGAATTCTACTTGAAAGTGAACCAAACAAATTATCTAAACACAGTTTGGCATTCTTTGGCTAAATAATATCGTTTTCAAAACGTCCTTGTCGCTGAGTATAATGAATATTAATGTTAATCTACAGCGTCCGGGACTCAAAAAAGACCACATATAAATGGACGATACAGTAGCACTTTAGTTGCAAGACAATCATTTGAATTAGTTATTATCAGAATTGGGGATTCCCGTCATGGTCGTTAAAAACTGATTTCGAACAGAAGGTAGCTTTGAATTACATACTAGACTAATTACTGTCGGTGGTGAAACACTGCCTTATGTGTGAGCAAATGTGATTAGTTCCAGATATATGGATGTCATAATAATCTCTGCTTGCAGGAATGATACTTGATCTGAACACTGCATTGCTGCTTCTGATACGTATATCCTCTAAATGATGTTTGTAAGCTGCCAATTGGTCAGATGGTACAGTCATCAGTAGAGCGTAAGAACACCGTATACCTAAATTTAATTTAATACGTTGGATAAGACAAGTCAATATTCGGAAAGAGTTCTGTACATGCCATTATATAAAGCAGCGACGAAGGGGTGCTAAGTACATGAACTTGATTGTGTTCTAGTGCATACGTATCGGTAGATGTAACTACGAAAACGTATCTACAATACAGGAAGATCTACGGTACACACAATCTATATTTCTCTCTTAAAAGGAGTTTTTTATGTTCCACTGTCTTCGATGTTATTTTTTGGCACTTTCCAGTGGCCTGGTGGTTAGAGCGTCCGCCTCGGATGCGGGAGGTCGCAGGTTCGAGCCCCGGCCGAGTCATACCAAAAACTTATAAAAATGTTACTAACAACTGCCTCGCTTGGCGCTCAGCATTAAGAGGTTAGCGTTAGGACAGGTCGGCCTGGTGTCAGGATAATGTGACTGGGTGGGACATCATGCTACATGTCTGCGGCATGATGCCCCAGTGCTAGACACTATAAACTGCCACACTGCAGACACCGTAGCAATATGATTGAACAATTGTAAAAGCTACGTTAAAAAATCCAAATCACAAACATTTCTTTGGCATGTGCAAACTAATAACTGTTTTAGAAGTGATTTTGTAGCTTAGAAGGTCATACCAAAATAAAATGGTTTGATAGGAATGCTGTTAGCAATTCGTAACTAAGTAAATACAGTTCATAAAAATGCCAATAACGAAAACTCGCGCCCATCTAAGCCACTTTCCTTGGGACCTTTATATAACGGCACTAGTCCTAATATAACTGCCTGCGTTTTAAGTAAGAATTGTTTTCGTACTGGAACGATTCCTCGGTCACAAACTAAAACTAAATTACAGAAAAAAGCAAAATCACCAAGCTTTGTAAGACTTAACAAAAAAATTTAATTCTCAAAGTTATAAATGAAAATGTGAGAGGAATTTACAGTAGTATCAAGTGAATTCAGAATAATCTTAATAAAGTTCTATGAAAGTCCTAAAAGAATGAAAACTTCTGTATAAATTTAAAAAACGAACATGTACTGGTCAGCCAAGAATCGTAACGTTTCATCACGGCGTCGTCCAGAACTCCTTCAAATAATTCACAACAGTTGCAGAATAATATTATTATCAAAATAACTAATATCTTTTATTTCTACTGAAAAGTCCAACACAATGTTTTACCTCTCGAATAATTTCTAAGTACAACTTAAAACAAATATGCAGACTTATAACAGGAACATAAGAAATGAAGATGACGACAAAACTGGAATGAATATGATTGCTCAGTTCTTATAAACACATTCTATAGCGACTAAATTTCACAACATACCCAACGTGACGGATCGCACTGCTCATTTTGCCTCAAACATGCATATTCATGTTACCTAGCTCAACTAATGGGAAGTTACGGAATTCTTCTAGAAATGTAGAAACCCCAATAGCCAATGAGAAATTAATCCAAAGGCGCCATTAACTGTTATTATTAAGATTATTATTAATAATTATTAACACGTACTTAAACATCTATTTATAGGTACTATGTAATTTTCGCTCTTAACAGACTCAGGTCACGTAGGCAAAATCTAACTAAAGATATTCTGTACAATTTACAACCATGAATACAAGAGTTACCAAAACTTTAGATATAAATAACAGTATGGATATATGTTTAATTTGGATGTGACGTCACAGACGATTGTTCTTCACATCCTTTGTGCAAAACGTCGTATTCGAGGACGTGCAATCTTGGTTTTTCTCGCAGCATTATCTTTAATTACGAATAACAAAAGCAGCAAAATCGAATCAGATATCAATGTAGAAATGATTTAGCCTCTAAACATAACCTCTTCGCTTGGTAGCGAGAAAGAATTCTTTAAAATAATTAATCTGTAGTGCTTGGTAAGCTATGAAACTCCTTGATTTTCAACTTTTTCGAGGCACGTTTGGACCTGCATCGATAATCTAGACGATCATAAAGATAAAGTAAGATTCCGCTTGACGGTGATTACGTTATTCTTCATGAGGGACAGGAATAAACTGAAGCTCCTTTCATTTGAAACATGCACAGTGAAGAAAGTTTTCATGGTATTTTCATGTACTGTAACTTAACTGTCTGTATTTATTGTATCAGGAAAACAACACTCTAGCTAAAGTGGACTAATGAACGAAATGAGTGCTTCCATGTGTTCGAGAAGTGAACTTACTGTAGTTAAAATGGACTAATATTAATAGTTCTTAATACAGGAAAAGTGAATTTTGCCAGAGGAGAAAATACTTACTTCTGAATGTGCAATGTATGAATAAAATTTATAACAACACCGAATAACGTTATCGGTTATTTCTTTTATTTATTTTTTTTCAAATTGTTTTTTCTCTCAAGTACTAGAAGTTACAATGACCACATTGAGGTAGCCAACGTTTAAGAAATACGCATCTGAAGTAAGACCATGATGTGCACTTTTGTACCCAAGTTGCACCATTAGTCATTCACTAATATAAAGGAAAGTGAAGGCACTTTTAGCAGTAACTACGATACGCACGTTTTATGTTACATCACCAGGATTACCAATGAGTAAGATTTGCGAAACATTTTCCACTGAGCAAAATACAATAAGTAGATTGGAACCTTAGGACGATGTTCAACATTTGTTTAATTAACTGTTCTCGGTTTCATATCATCGTGATTACTTTTTCCCACACAGTGGTAAATAAATATTGGCGTTATGTATGCTAATAAGCCAATAATTCCTGTTTTGCTTTCTCTTATACAACATGCTTTGTGTTAGCATTGTGCTCGAAATGTCCTGAATAAAGGAGGTATAAAATACATTAAAACGTTGAAGTAAAATTAACTTAAATTTAAAACTTCTAGATAAGCGAAACAACATATGTTAAAACATTTCTTTGAATTAATTTGTAATAAACCTAAGTAAGATGAAGAGAAAGACGATTTATATGCTTCAATATAGGGACTCCCGAAAAAAAAAACAATACGTTTTACACTTTGACCTTTGCTTTATGTGAACCTGACCTGTTCCATGCTTGCTTCATGTGAACCTGACCTGTTCCATGCTTGCTTCATGTGAACCTGACCTGTTCCATGCTTGCTTCATGTGAACCTGACCTGTTCCATGCTTGCTTCATGTGAACCTGACCTGTTCCATGCTTGCTCAAACTGAAGAAAAGAAAAATTCAGGTTGACCTCAGCAATATGAGGGACAAGTTTATTGCTCCTGTCTTTTTTGCACAGCATTGACTGCTCTGTCGAGAAAACACTATGTGTTTTTCAGCGATATGTATTTTTTTCTGTTTTGTACAGCACTGGGGTGGGGAGGGGAGAGGAATGGTGTTTGTGTAAGACCTATCTTATAATAAACACAGCTATGTGGAATAAATTCATGATAATTATACACCCAAAGCTAAACTAAACAATGATAATATCTTTTAAAATAAATCTGAGTATTTGTTAAAATAAATCTGAACATTTGTGCTATTACGTTTCGTGTTTAGTAATGTAATGTTTGATATTATCTTTAAAAAATGGTTAATTAATAATGATGACATGAATGAAAATTTGCCAATTGATTAAATATGGGGAAATTAAATACCTGCAATGATAATAAAATGTCACATACATTTCATTTTAATTGTTAGATAGGTGAAAGAAATATTGCAAAAAATATTCCTTTTTATATAATAAAATCAAGTACTAATTATGACAAGGCAAGTTAGTATGCTTCCATATACTGGAGTCCGAATAATTAGCTAAGTTAGTACACTTTGAACAATGTCTCTGAAAGAGGTTTAAGGAAACCGATTTTTTCGTTTGTTACATCTCAAATCCATATTGCATCTTTTCAGCGACACTAATGCGCAGTCTCCTGCCTTAAACCGTTCATAGGTAAAATCAACAGTCTAAATGTGTCCATTGGTACAAAATTTCCAAGTCAGTTATAAAAAAAAGACCTTTATTGTACGAAAGATAATCATTTAGCAACTGCCTGAAGGACTAATGTACGATCAAAATGATATTTTAATTGATTTACAAAGGTAAATAATTGAGCAACTGAAGAAAGAAAATGACCTTTGGATTTAACTCTTCTTCCGGGTAATTTTAGTGCCCGGATATGAGATCTCGGCGGTATCTTTTTTCTAAATAATGTTATTTTTGGAATTCTTTGTATGTCACGAAATCTCTCAATTTGATTCAACTTCTCATGAAATATTTTACTTGAATATTATGAAGTTTAAACATTCTGGACTTGATAATGGTAGAACAAATGGCTGATTAATGTGAGAGTAGTAATCATTGTATCGTAAATGATAGAGTCGTGGAGGATAAATTGAATTGTGAATATACAAGTAAAGATATAATAATTTAGAATATGCTACCGTTAGTTTAACTAATTTATTTAAACAGAAATTATTTCAAGAAGCCATAATGGAAAGTAGAAAAAATCGAACGATACAGATATAGACCACTGAGCAATAAGTCCACGTGTATAATAGGTCTCTTCTCATTCACAGCGATCTTTGTTTAATTTGGCTGGCGTGATTAATGAAGGTAGAGGATTGCACTAATTGACAAAAGAAATAAGATATTAACTACAATTTTACATACAATATTGTAATAAAATAGTAGCAAATAACACGCATTTAGAGCAGATATATATTAATGTATACTTTAAAACAAAATATCAAAATCAATATGAGAACGTGGGTGTTTATGGACGGGTGGTGCTGGTTAAAATACTGTTCACTTTAAATCATATGCTATCAATTTGAAGGAGACAAAACCGAAAAGACTAAACAAGACGAAACATACAAGACGAATACCTATTTTTAAACTGCAGTAAGGCGTGTCTCTTAAGATACATGCATATTTTGGTTATGTCAAGTGTCCGACCTGAGTACTTGATAATTATGTGATAGATCTAGCCCTCAAAACATTTGCCATGTCAAATCGACATCAACAGTAATTTATACACAAGTCTGCTCCACTGAAGAATATTCCTCTTTTATAAATTAGGAACAACCCTCTGTTTTAATCTTTGAAATCACGCTAGAATAGATTCCATTCGTTAACTAACAAAGTGAAGAATTATCACAAATTTTACAGACTTCTGCAAGGTATAAGTTATTAAACGAGATGTTCAAGATTTACTTGTGGTTTAGGAGTAAGTGTTTATAAGGGAAACATAAACCGATGGTCATTTTCTCTTAGACAATACAAAATATATATAAATAAAACCTGAATAAGGACAATATAAAGGTTGTCCTATATTATAGACATAACTGTTATTTTAATGGGTAACCCGTTGCAATCGATATAGGTCCAGATTTTCAGGCGGTGCAAAAGTACATAACAACAACAGAAGACTTCTTTAACGATTACTCATATCTGAAGCCAAAAGGCAACATTTTTCTGCGATCTGATCGATCGACAATAACCATTCTTAGCGGAAACTGTGTGATCAAAATTGTACAATAAATTCATTTCTAATGTATGAATGAATCGAAGATCATAATCATTTACCTTATGTCCATGCCCGACGCTAGGATGTGCGGGGCCTAAGATTGCAAGGCCCAAGGCAGCAAAATCGATGAACGGGGCCCCAAGCAAACACAACTGCATTGAGTGAAAGCAGGGGGCCCAATGCAGTTGTCTCGTTCGCCCGGATATTATCCCGGATAGATGGCACATGATTGCAATGTATTTTGACCTTTCGTTACACACACGAACACACACATGTATACACATTTGATGAGTGTGTGAAAGGCGCGTGTTGATAGCAACGCTTGTAACAGAAATGCGATGTGTTTTGTCATTTTGTTACACACACATACAAACACACACGCGCACAACGTGTGGAATGTGACACATATATAGTACACACTGGTATCCATATCAGAATGTAAAATCTTTTTTTTACTGCCAAAAACGTGAAATCCTTCTAATACTGAAAACCATGATGTCGTTTTAGTCTTCGCCGGTTGAGCGTTTCTTTCCCATTAATCAATCATAGACAAATTATATCAATTTACTGCTGCACATGTCTCCATATAATTACAATTTTAATTTTGTTGGTTCTCCAAGTCTTCAAATTCATGAGGGAGTTAAACCTTATGATTGCAGAATGCCGGCTCCAGCTCACACATGGCAAATTTAGTCTTATGTACGAATCTTTGTAACATTAACATTAATAAAAATGCAATGTTTTTATTCAATGACTTTAAGTCAGTTTTAACAGGGCAGTAGTTCTCTTTAACACATGAGCTGGATAAAAAATATTCAACAACTTCATTCCTACCGTACCGATCCACTTCGGTTATATATATATATATATATATATATATATATATATATATATATATATATATATATATATATATATATATATATATATATATATATATATATGTATGTATGTAACTGCACCATTTCCCTTTACCCATATTAGTGCTTAATCATACATACATACATACATACATACATACATACATGCATACATACATACATACATACATACATACATACATAACCCTATAATACATCTAACATAATGCAGACTTGGTTAATTTAGTCAGAGACTTGTTGTCTAATTATGTTATTCTATGACACTTGCTTCAGTAGCGGGTAGGGTAATATAAATAATGTTCTAGTTAGTTTGAAATACAGATTGTCTGATATTATTATTCAAAATTGAAAGGAATGAATGAAAAACTATAATAGAGCTTCTTTTTACATAAATAATACTTTGTTCGCCTAACATGTATCCTGTTAATGCTCGTACTTCGAAGTGGAGTTATACTATAGGTCGATTGCAAGTGTAATTGCATGTGTTGGAAACTGTGTCTGGTAGGTGAACAGGATCCTACAATCTAATTAAAGACATACTTTGTTCCAAATGCAATACAGATTAGAGTGTCCGTTATACAACGATTGCATGATCACGTATATAGACTAGGTTTACAACGATTGCATGATTAAGTATATAGACTAGGTTTACAACGATCTAATGATTACGTATATAGGCTAAATTTACAACGATCTAATGATAACGTATATAGGTTAGATTTACAACGATCTAATGATTACGTACATAGGCTAGAATTACAACGATCTAATGATTACGTACATAGGCTAGAATTAGATTTAATTATTATGTATATACAACCTATGTCTCGAGTTCATATCCTCACAGTAAATACAATTTTGTTTTGCTATAAAGAGGCAAACATTGCTCTGACTGCATAATTAGGCCTATAATAAATCACCTGAATGCGACATCTACACTGGCTGATTGCAGACTGTACATTCTGTTACTATTATTAGAGTGTCTAACCTTCCTTCATCCCAATTTAGCTGTTGTAATTTAATGACAATCAAGGATAACAACCTTATCATTAGTTCTTAGTTATCAAATACTTGTAAGTTATCCATTCTATCCTTGATTGTTTTCATGTTTTATTATTTAATAGGTGCGTTTTGTACTCTTATATGATCCTCTGTTTGGGTATACATGTATTCGTGTATAGTACAATTTCCACTTTATTTTCTCAATAAGAATCATGTTTTGTTTCTTCCTGAAATGTGGCAATGCTGGGCACAAAACATTACTACAATGTTTGTAATTACAGAAGTTTTCACTGTTATGTACATTTGATTTAATTATATCTGATTTAATTGTTTGTAAATTTAAAAATCGTTTTATTATTTTTAAATTTCATTATATGTCAAAATATTGTTTGCTGGGAACTCATACTTTTCCAGAAAATAGTTTGACCTTGACTTCATTTTAATAAACACCAAATATTGACCTAGATCCTGACCTTGATTGAAAATTAGTAGTTCTATTTTTATTTTTAAATGAATGGTTGTTGTCGAGGTCACGATGGGACTATGTGGTTGAAAATGTAAACAATTTTTTAAATTTTATTTCTTAGAATAAAATGATTGGTTTTCGTCAGGATCATGTTAGGGGTACATGATATGAACACGAGCACGTGACCCCCTTTTCGATTAGGCAACTTGTGGATTTTCGAACTGCGTTTTAGAATGCGATTTTCAGTTGGGCTTTTACATTGGAAGGTGTTGTGTCGTTTGGAGTTATTTCAAATTACTTGGATTCAAAAGGATTCATTCATTTTTTTCCCCTGGAGATATACGTGTGCTCATACGAAATTCTTGAACAAAGACAGTTCTTATAAAATGTATTCGGATTTCCAAAACCGGAGTGATATTTCTTGTTTCTACAAGGAAATGTTGACTTCAACACACTACAGGTTACAGCATACGTCATCGTCTTTCATCTTGGACTCTTCGTCGGGACTCGAACTTGAAATCATTGGAACATTTTATTATTAGGACTGCTAAAATTGTATTCGTAGATTATTCTTGGATTATTTTTGGATTTGATTCTTTAAACCGTAAGTTCATATTTTTCATTTTTGCAGTATTTTTTTCAGGGAAATAAATTATTATATTTTTCAAAGCTTGTTTTCACTCTTTCTTGTGTTACTGTTTATTCGAGCCTAAACACGTAACATAAGACCACGAATACTGTAAATCACCAAACTTTTGCAAAATTCTAATAACCAACGTATTATGATTTATTAGTTGCCATTTCTTTCTCCGTTTTCTTTACATTGCCAAAATCGTACACTATTTTTCGATACTTTTAAGCAACACATGCAAATTCATGTAGTAGACGCTGTAGCTTTTGGCGGATTAGATGTTTGTTAACACATTAACCCCTAGCGACGAGTTAACGTGGCAGGAGGTAGTAGCCTACTGCCGAGCTCTGTAACGTCATGGTCATGCATGATACACTAAAGTGGGTCATTTTATAGAAAGGTTGACAGATGTAGCTCTACAATGATACCAAATAATCTGGAATATCTAGTTGCACTACAAAATACAGATAAAAAAATAAATAATTTTTTGGACCCGATTTGTTTTTACCCAAAATTTGCCCGTGGTCGGAATCCGATATTGTGTCCGGGTTTTAGACTTTTGGTCTCAGCTCTAAGGCAAACCGGTATGAACTGCAAACAGACAGATGAACCCTTGCAAAAAGTAAGATAAGATGGGCATTTGGAATAAAGAGTGGTTTCGATACAAAAATAATGGCACCATTTAGCAAACAAAAAAAAAAAACAAAAAAAAAACAAAAAAAAACAAAGAACTCCAACTTTTACCTTTCTGCTCATGCGCGAGCCAAATGGCCAATGAAAAACGATGTTTCTAACACAACTAGGCAGTATGTTATTGAAAGATCAGCTGGGATTTGGTGTTTTCGGATCTATTCAGAAATACCTTTTAAAATTTGTTTCCTACTCGAATTTCAGGCGAAAATGACAAAAACCTCCAGTGGTTAATGTGTTAATGAACTAAACAAGCTGTCTCGTTCATTTGAAAGTACAAGATGATAAAGTTAAAGATGTGGACGAGTTCGCTGAGACACAAACAAAACTGTCAAACTAGCAAACGAAGTAAAGGGCAATAGCATATCTATCAGAGACGTACCATTTTGCACGTCTGTTAAACACTAAATTCGAGAAAAGAAACTGAAGGTTTTTGTAGGAAACTAAGATTATTAGAATCAATACACCAAAACGTATTATTTCCGCTGGCTAAATGATGTGTGTGATTTGAATTTTTAACATAGCTTTAAAAAAATTTCAGTCATATCGTTTGATGTCTGCAGTGTGACAGTTTATAGTGATGTCTAGCACTGGGGCATCATGCCGCAGACATGTAGTATCATGTCCCACCTAAACACATCATTCTGACAGCAATTCGACCCGTCATAACACTAACCTGTTAACGCTGAGCGCAAAGCGAGGCAGCTGTTTGTACCATTTTTATAAGTCGTTGGTATGACTCGGCCGCGGTTCGAACCCATGATCTCCCGCATCAGAGGCGAACGTTCTAACCACTAGGCCACTGGAGTGGTCGGATGCTGGCTAAATGAACTGATGGACTATCACACAACATATGCTTTGCAATTTTTACCCGTTTTAACCATTTTGATATAATGTTAAGCTAGCGATACAAGCCACATAGGTCATAGCTGTGTCAGCATACAAGCGATAGACATAAACAAGTGTCTTCTTTACCGGTAATAAGAACAGCGATAAATATGTTTACACATATTCATCTTGAACTTCATCAGAATGTACTTTCTTAGTTAGTTCTGCAAGTCTGAATGACATGACCCATGCCATTCTTTCAAAAACTTGATGCACACCGCGAAATTGTACTGTAATTACAACTACATTTCCAACTGAAATGGAAGCCTCCTTACTCCACTCAAAAGGAAATGAATGTGTCCTTTTGATAATTGCAATTAAACGAATTATGTTTCGCACATTATGATTCAGTGACAGGACCCATACAGAGGTGCGGTTGATTGAATGCCAGTCCACTGATCAAAACACATGTACATCGTACGGACTGACACAACTATTTTTTTAAAAAAGCTAGCCAATCACAAGAAGAAAAGAAATAATGGATTGGATCAAGGGAAAAAACAAAATTCATCCGTAGAGACCAAATGGAAAAGTTGCTTCAATGCACGGTCATTCACGACATTACTCTAAATTTCAATTTTAAGCAGACCAAACAAAATGTATTTAAAACTGATGTCGATCCCGCGATGAAGTTCAAAGACCGCTGGGCGTTGCTATGTGCATTAATATTGTAATGAATCTACGGTTATGTATTTATTTTGGAATGCAGCATAATTTAGATTATTTTGTTTCTTGTAGTGTATTTTCTATTATTAAGCCTTAAATAGAAACAAGAAAATGAGTATATAATAAAAAGGTTGCTGCATTTGTGTGTGAAAATATGAACTTGTCTTTTCGGACTAATACTTCACTCCCAAGGTCGTTCATTATTACTATGAAAAGTTGTTTCATATTTTCCCATACAATGAGGTAACTTATAATTATAATACGATGTCTTTTACCGATCACTTTTTGTTATTGTTACCTTTGATTTACAATTTCTTCAGTTCACTTTCGTCTTGTCATTACACTGCACCAACATTTACTGATCTGATTATTAATGTTGAATTGCACTGACGATTGTAAAAGGTACAAAAAGGCATTTTTGCATGCATTAAACGATAGCTATCATATTCGATTTGCTAAATCAAAATGTTTTCATTTTAAACAAATCACAGCGACGCAAGAACAAAACGTAAAACTTCCAACAGACAACATATATAACGTTACTTCTATTAAATTGTATTCGGCATTTATTTATTTATTTATTTATTTTTAAACACAAATAAAAAAGAAGCTGCTAATCTTCCTGACGCGGTTTTCAACAATCTGTGGTTGTGTCAGAAAAAAAATATAGCTGAAAAAATATTTAACTTTAGAAAATAAAAATAAAAAATTTTCTTAAAAGAAAATGCACACCGTAAATGCTAATTAAATGTTGACCCGACGTTTATCCAACCTTTCAAGGTCAAAAACAAAGAAAGCTTCTTTCCACAGCTGAGAGCATCCATCAGTATAGGGGCCTGTTAATTAATATGTACATGTTCTTTGAGACAGAAATATAACAGGTGTAATGAATTAATCTCAATACATACTTTCAGGAATAATGAAACATTATATGTCGGCTATAATATTGGTCCCCAAGCAATTATTATTATTAGTATTATTATTGTTATTATTATTATTATTATTATTATTATTATTATTATTATTATTATTATCAGTAGTAGTAGCAGCAAGAGTACTTTTTGTTGATGTTGTTTATTTCTCGTTTCCTTAGTCAGACTTTCTAACATTATTTTTAGACCTATGGTAAGTGTCAATAATGTCAGAAGCGTTGCTTATACTGGCAAATAGATTCACGCATGTATATATACAGGCTTTATTTGTTGTTCTTGTTTTGTTCTTTTCTTGTGGGTTTTTTATTATTATTAAATTAATTCGTGCACTTATATTTCATCAAACAATACATACACCATTTTATATTATTTAAAGAGAAACATCATAGGATGAATGCAGTCAAAACGATCAAACGAGAAATGAACAAGTAATTAAATTTTGTTTCGTTCCTAAAGTTTAAAATGACAAACCATTTCAAACCATTTTCAAACATCTCTCAAAACGGGAATAGGTGAAGCATACAGGTGTCTATTCGACATACTACTATATTCAAATCAGTGGTCACTGGTTTGACAGGTAAGAATTTATCATTTCAGTGATATAGTCTAGGTACTCCTACCAATCATTAATTAATGACAATTATGGTTTCCACTGAGCTGATTTAAAGTCCCATGGCCCGAAGTAATGACCAAAACGGGCAACTATTAAAAGCCCATGTGACGGTTGGGCTGTCCGCTTTATTAGAAGTAGTTAGAACCTTACCGACGTCACAAAAACCTTCCATAATGTGCGTACACTGTAGTAGGGCATGGACTAATCTAGTCATAATTCATAGACGTGAAAAAGTCTTTGGTTCACCTTGATCGATATTCGTTTGATTTCCCACATTAATCGTCAACCTTTCCGCTGCTTGGTCATACCATTCAACAAAGTAAATGTGAATGGGATGCGTTCATATGATATCCATATATATATATATATATATATATATATATATATATATATATATATAAAACTGGGATGCGTTCATATGATAGCCAAAATATTAATGGGCTGCGTTCATATGCTAAAAAAATTATATGAATGGGATGCGTTCACATGATAAAACAAATTAATAATGAATGGGATGCGTTCATCTGCTAACAAAATAAATATGAATGGGATGCGTTCATTTCCGTTGAAATACAGAAGTGTATGGACAATAACCCGTGCAATTTTGTTCACGTCTGAAAAAGTAATTACCGTGAACTCTTATCCCAGTGGACAAATTCATGTGAAACAACGTTAACTGGCTCGTATCGTGGCACAGCAATACAATTAGGTCATTTGGTGGCGAAGCAATGAGCGACCAAGGAGAGTTACTCAGCACTGGCAAACTCGGTCCTACGTCATTTCTACCACCGTCTGCTATCATTTATGACATTACTAGATATTTTCGGCTGAGTTCAGACGGAATCTTGCTTTGGTTCGCTGAAATAAGAAGAGCTGAAAACTGAATTAGAGAAGAAAAATGTAAACGTTTCAGAATGGATAAAAAAAAAAAACAACGCCTGAGATAAGTAGATTGCAATGACGATTATGTGTTCTAACTGAAACGCCAAACGCAATGACGATTATGTGCTCTAACTGAAACGCCAAACGCAATGACGATTATGTGCTCTAACTGAAACGCCAAACGCAATGACGATTATGTGCTCTAACTGAAACGCCAAACTGCACTGTACAGAGACGCAAAAAAATGTAGCAATCACAATTTACGCAAAAAATGTAAAATACATTATAATGTTTTAAACATGTTGCCCACAAAGTGGATAACTCCAAGCCCATTCCCAGCCCAACTGAGAGAATCGACATTAACGCATTTAGCGTTTACGTTGGAAAAATGAATAAACTCCCCAAATATCCAAAATAACAAAACGAAGAGTTGGTTGTGGAAACAATTTATTTCTAATTAATTCAGTTGTTATTAATTACATTTTATATCAATGTTCTTGTTTCTGCTTATAATGATGATACTACTGGTGGTCAAAATAGATCATATTGTTGACACATCTTAGCCCCATCCCAGCACATGGAGCTGGTTAGAACTTAGAAGTGACACCCTGATTATATCTAAAAGTGTATATAGTGTGGGTTGACCCTGTCCTCCCATAATACATCTGTATATGTTCATTGTATAAAACAATAAAACAATAATGTTAATTATAAATTTTGCAGGGTTAATTTCTTTTTTATCATCATATTTGTAAGTTTTTTTAAATCCCATGAAGCCAAAAGCTTATGTACTTTCCGACCTCCATTAGGACTTTTAGAGGTCCGAGTTCCATAAGTTGGACTTCCGATTTAGGGTCGTACTATTGCCCCAGTGACATGTTAATGTCATGGGCCAATTTCCTTCCCTTTTTTTTTCTTTTATTATGTTTTTTATTTAGTTGACTTAGCCAGAGTCATTTAGTCCCATTTATTATTTTATTATCTTTTTCTCCATTCTCCCTTTTTTTTTTAATTTTTTACATGTATGTATTTTTTTATATTGGCTTATCTATATCAAATGGTTCCAGTGTTTTCTTAAGTAAGTATATAATAATAATAAGTGTGTATATATGTTTGTATGTTTGTATGTGGTGTAGGAGGTTTTATGGTATGCCATAGCATACTGTATATTATTAGATTTTTTAAAGGGTTGAGGTTTTTTTAATAGTTCAGACATTGGCACATTTTAGTGCGTATATCTTAATTCGGGGTAATTCTCCCTTTCCTGTTTGTCAAACAGGGAGTTGAGATGTATTAAGTTTTGATCCATGTACCGTAGTACTTTGTACTTCTAATCGTTATGTATACGTTATGTAGTATTACATATTCATTAGATTCCTATTTCGGTTGAGTCAAATTGTTTACGTTCGTAGACCGTATATACATGTAATAGGTCTTAGTATGTTAAATGCATTCAATTGTGTATTCTTTTCTTCAAGAACGGATTTCAGTGTATACCACTGGGAAAATTTTGCTTCGGACCCATCTTCATGGAACGACCCGTGGGCAAAATTGCCGCATGGCGCGACAGATCAATTTAGAGTTGAATCGAGCGTTTTCTGCCAACAAACAGCGGGATTCTCTGTAATGGAATAATTGGTTCTCGAATCTCTATGTCCAGATGGAAAAAGTCCGTCTGAGTCCGTCTGGACGTCGCTGGTATTACATCAGGCTTCTTCATTTATTTGGAGACGTTTTATTGAGTTGAATTTGGAATAAGATGGTTATACAACTGTGGCAGATTCCATCATCAGAAACTTTAATAAACGTCTGAGATGAACTCTCTGTCACATTCATTGTTCATCTATTTTAATTACTTTCCAAATTTGAAAGTTCTATTAAACTGTGATATCTCATTATCAAGTTTTAATTTTAAGGTTAAATCAATAGTATCTTAATGGAAATTTCCATTATTTTTGGTTATATTCAATTTTGTTGTATTAATTATAAGGAAGAGGGTAGCGGATGAAATCCCTTTCGGGTATCATTTCTCGTATGATTTTCCATCCCATGCCTCGTCTTTATTTATATATAAATCTTCAAGTCACAATGGTCTAAAATTAAATAATTTGTATTTATGTATTTAAAATATAAGGGAGGGGGAGCAATTATGAGTCCCTTTCGGGTGTCACTTATATGATCTCTCATATGGCATCCCGCCCTTATTTATAATTTGAAATTTGAAATTTGAAATTAAGTTAAATTACAGGAAAATGTTTTTCCATTTATTATAGCAGAGGGATCTCTGCAGGCCTCCTAGGGACAACATGCAGGACAATGAAAGGATATTACATTCTTATCCTGTTTTAAAAATTTGAAAACATAATTATGTCAACAAAAATTAAAAATATAAATCCCCTCCCCCGCCCTACCCAAAAAAGGAATAGTAAAGAAAAACAAATGTTCAATAACCCAATTAATACTTACGTTATGAAAACTATATCTAAAATTCAAATGCTCGGGAAAAAGTAATGTTTTTTCCACAATAATATCTCACACTGGGCACTAATCATAAATTTGCTTTGATCAGATCAATATGAGGCATAATTATATTCTTACGTATCTTATATGGCATTGTATTACAGGCATAATTATATTCTTACGTATCTTATATGTCATTGTATTACAGGCATAATTATATTCTTACGTATCTTATATGGCATTGTATTACAGGCATAATTATATTCTTACGTATCTTATATGTCATTGTATTACAGGCATAATTATATTCTTACGTATCTTATATGGTATTGTATTACAAGCATAATTATATTCTTACGTATCTTATATGGCATTGTATTACTCATGTCATTTATCTCATGTCATGTATCTCAAGCTGTACAACGTATATGTCTGGTCTTTATTTCTGTATGAGGATACAGTAACCTGAAATTGATGTTTTAAACATAAAGGTGAAACTAATAATCAAGACCCAAAGTAAAATCTTTTAATTAGGACTGTATTGTAGTACATGACTAAGGATGAAAATTCCGTTTTATCATTTGTATATGATATTGAATTGTTTGTGGAAATATTCTTGGTGTCAAATTGAAATGATATGCTTTGGATAAAAAAGACATTTTGAGTGTCACTGGTAAGGAGGAGCAAACTATATATTGGTGTAAATGTGAATATGCAAGCAAGTTATATGCAGCACCTTCGATATGAGTATCCGCTTAGAGAGAGACTGAGAGAGAGAGAGAGAGAGAGAGAAGCGGGGGTGCAGACACAGATCAATCCATTTAAAAAGAAAAAAATGACATACCTGCACTTTATTATTAAACCTGTTCAAAAATGAATCTGAATATTTATAGTAAACGCATAACATCCATACAGGAAATAAATGATCATATTTAAATAAAGGACGTTGGAGAGAAAACCATCAGATCAGAAGTACGCGAACCTTTATCCTTTGAATAATACTGCCAGCAGGTAAATCTAAAGTCGTTAAATCTGTGATAAATAAAAGATTATTGTGTGCAGCTTCTTTACTCACCTTGCTTTGCAATTTTATTTTAATGCGTAAGGAAAAATATTTTTCTTTGCAGGTTAGAAGCCAAATGACCGAAACACGAATTATAGAAAGGCGGAAGTTACTGGTCCATATTATGACATTGACGGAACTGATGCGTTGCAATATAACGAAGTCAACAGTTATATCAAGTTTCTTACCTTCACGGACCGCTCCGGTGGTCTAAGTGGTAGGAACGTCCTCCTCGGATGCGGGAGGTCAAATCCCGGTCGAGTTATGCTAAGGACTTATACAAGTTGTGCTAGCAGCTGCCTCTGTCAAATTCTGATATATCAACGTACTAGCAACACCTGGAAAATATTCGCCATAATCGTTCTGAATAATCTTGTGTACATTGATAATGGACTCGAGAGTGAGAATCAGGGTGACTTTAGGACTCACAGTACTAATTCAACACCAATAATAAACATATGGAAACACTATCATATTCAAAATTCAATAACTTAAAATTTCTGGGTGCTGATGATGAGACCTATAATTATCCATGCACAACTAACCTTGATGCAAGCTTATGTGTGGAGAACACCATATGAGCCAAATGAATCAGGTGCTACTTTCATTATTGAGTACTCCTGAGTCAAGCCTGTAAAAATATAATATTGCATCAATAGAATTTTGTCTATATTTTTTTAAAAAATTACATATAGAATAAGCTCTAAAATTTTATTTTTCATTATTAACCAATTATGGACCACCAAACCCGTAAATACTCAATTATTTGTTCACCCATTTCTAGACTGGGTCACAGTTCTTCCGTAAAATTAGTACCGTGTGTCCTAGAACCAGATTTAAATTTTTTAGAAAAAGTTGTATTTTGTTCATCGATATTGGAGCATAATTGTAAGAAAGAATTGGCCATGCTTGTGCATGGATAATAATGCAATAGCATTTTATGTGATACCAATATCTATAGCTAAATTGCATCCGCATTACATGTTGATGTGTTGTATTGTACTTATTAGTGGCTTATTCTTGTTATTAAAATAATTGTTTTCTGCCTTTGTATCTTCATGTTATCTTTCTATGGCATGCTTTCTAGACATCACACGGTATCAAATTACATGACGCATTGTATTTTCATCTCTCACTGGATATAAGACAAGTTTTAAATGTTTTAAGTTTCAAAATTGCATTTCTTTTCTTGCTGACACTCACAGAAATAAGATGCAGTGCAACCCTATTCATATCAATAAAACAAAACAAATAAGTGTGCCACATGACTGGTCAACATGATAAGAGGCCATTGCCCTTTTGTGACTAAAACAAATACACACCCCCATGAAGCATGAAGAGATGCTGACATTCCAAACTTATTTAAACTATCATCACATGTGATTCATCACCCCCAGATCTTAATAAAAAGGTATAAAAGCCAAAGAAAAGTTCCATAAGCTTTATTATACTGAATAATTAAAAAAAGAGTGCTACTTTTTAGTATAAACTATGGGGAAGGTTGAGGAAGCAAAGAATAGACAGAGTAATTTCTTCAAACCTGGTAATGTTCCCCACAACAAAGGGGAAAATGTGCATCAACCCAAAAAGCACAGCCACTTGAAGTCTGTTACATAAGGACAAGAAGAGACAAATATGAAAAAGCTATCCAAATTTGAAAAAGCTATCCAAAGTTCCTATAATGCTGACACTGATGTTGGAGACAGAATGACTATGTACAAACTGCTGCGGCTCAAGCTAAGAAGTAAGCTGAAGGTGGAGAAACATGTGCAAAACTTTGCGATGCCAAGACAAGTCCATGTTTCCATGCACTATTCAGACACTGATAAAACTTATCAGTGCATAAACTGCTTGTTAATTTTAAGTAATAGAACTGAATTGCATATTAAAGTTGTCTAATAGATAAATCTATACCTACATTTACCCAAAACTAATAAAATGTTAAGAAAAAGTCTCCAGATCATTACTGTGGCTACTTTCCACTATAAGCAGTATTAAATTACTTACTGTTTAATATAAAGATGAATAAAATGCATAAGTTATTGGGAAAAAAAAGAGAAACAAAGCAAACCTTGCAATCACTCAATCACAGTCAAAGGGGAGGGAATACACCTTGATTTGACAAACCAAGTAGCAAGCTCTGATTTACAGCTAAATGATTCCTTAATATTACATGATAGCAAGTGCAGAGCAATGTTGGCTTTATAAATAGCTTTTGTTTCAAATATGGAACCATATTTCTGACATGAAGCTTGTTTTCATCTATGCACAACGACAGATCTGGTGAACAAAACACATATTGCTTAGTGCACACAGGAAAAAATGCTGCGATGTGGTATAATGTGTTCCGAGAGCACCAGTTCCAACACCCTGACTATAAAGGTTTTCTATCATGGGACTTGGTACATGAAGAGAAAAGAGGTCTGGTGTGGTGGGAGAGAGCAATATGTTCACCATGCAGTTATACATCAAGAATGTTTAAACTGTATGAAGATATGCCGAAGAGAGGTTAGGGAAGAGAAACTGCCTGTGTAAATAATGCAATACAGATAGGACTTTTGCAGACTTCTATTGGGAATGAAGGGTTGAAAACTATTATTTTAAGTGAAAATGTCCCTCCCTGCTCCCTCAACAAAAGGGATGCAGAAAAGTTATAATACTGTTTGCCAAAAAATTGAATGTACCAATATGAGAAACATGCTGGACATAGAAAAGGTGTCAAGGAGTTTAATTCTATGATAGGAAATAAGACAGATATAATTGATATTCAATGTGACTCGACATATAATAATGCAATTTACAGGTTGAGACAATGCAGCATGTGCAGTTTTGTGCACAGTCCTTGATTTTTTACAATGTTCTCTGCTTTGATCTACTGAATGTGTCTCTAAAGTTAAATAATCAGTATTGATACATAAGTGATTGTGACATAAGTGGCTTACATTTAAAATCTCTCCCCCACCCCGTTTTGGGGAATTGTTGCATGTGTTAAATGGTATTTAACCATATAGGCCAATCTGTGGGCACCATCATATGAAATTCTGCCATCAGGCCATAATATGCTCTTTTCCCCATGGCCTGAGCTATCTACTGCCACTGTCCAGTGTATAAAACCATTCACATCTGTCTTTTGTATAGATTGTTTCTCCATAATCACATGCAAACCATGAAGAAAAGATTCCATTATGATTGTCATATGCAAAAACCACCAAAATGATACTCTGGATGCACATGGTAACCATGGAAACAACAAGCTCCTAGTATGGTATAGGTCGCATATAGGACTCACGGTACTAATTCAACTCCAATAGTAAACATATGGAAACACTATCATATTCAAAATTCAATAACTTAAAATTTCTGGGTGCAGATGATGAGACCTATAATTCTCCATGCACAACTAAACTTGGTGCAATCTTATGTGTGGAGAACACCATATGAGCCGCTGCATTTTGTTTATCTACATGTGCATGAAACACATGTTATTGATTCTGAACCAAATGAATCCGGTGCTACTTTCATTATTAAGTACTCCTTAGTCAAGCCTGTAAAAATACTAAAATTGCATCAATAGAATTTTGTCTATATTTTTAAAACATTACATATAATAAAAGCTCTCAAAAGATATTTTTACTAAAATGTTAATTTTCATTATTAACCAATTATGGACCACCAAACCCGTAAATACTCTATTATTTGTTCACCCATTTCTAGACTAGTTCACAGTTCTTCCATATAATTAGTACCGTGTTTCCTATAGGCAATGATGAGGGATCACATGCATGGTGTTTACAGCTCGTCAACTAAAAATGTGTACACGTCATTCTTCGCCCTAACAAATGTCCTTGGCATTGTCAGCCGTTGAGTCCTTTGCAAGATCATGGCAAAATTTGGTTGCACATAAAAACATTCATTATAATAGTTCATTAATGTTTTATTGGTATGGTCATCCTTGGACTCTAGGGACGAATAACAACAACCACTGCTATAGGAGTCATCACCACGTCCACGACTTGGTCATAATGTCATATCCCTCCATTGTTCAGACATTAATATTATCGATGTAAAAGTTATATTAACAAAATTATTTTCAGATACAACAAAAATTATTGACAATTCAAGATTGGTTTTATGTATCCTTAGTGCAATTAACACCAGAAAAATTGGTCTTTCGCACCAGTTTTATAACAGCTTGACGAGCATAGCTAACTTCATATGCAGCTGGGTCCAGGGTGCATATATATATATATATATATATATATATATATATATATATATATATATATATATATATATATATATATAGTCCACATTTCTTATCTGTTCTAAGGTCTTTATAAAAATCCTTATCTGCGGGGTCATTTCTAAAGTGTGGAATCTTAAACATGGGTTATTGATGTGTCTGAGGTCATCAACCATTCAAAAGAAGACGCCACTATCATCATCAGAATTTGCCGAAGTTAAGTCCTTTTCTTCGGTGAAGATCACTATAGAATCAAAAAGCAATTTCTAGAAGACCAAATATATCGTAAGAAACTGTTAATTGTCTGCAATATTTGAAGTCGTTGTTGTATTTATATTGTTAGAAATATAGTTTCCTTTTAATGCACGATTTCTAGAACTCTCCTCTATATAAGAGGAACTAGACCACACACAAGTTATCCATTTTAACTGGCTAAGTACAACGCCTGTGTTCTGTCCCTGGTAAAATCGTGACATCACTGCCAAAACCCAAACCTAAAAACAAAACCATTTAAGTATATCTTACAAAGTAACTTTAATCAACGGTAACCGAGATTTGCATCTGTTGCATGAGAATGAACCGGCGAATAAATCAGTCTTTGATACAGACTTCCTGAAGGAGCACGCCATCCAGACTTTGCCACATCATTGTCCACACAGCACTAACTTAACTCCATGTGATTTTAGGCTTAGGCCCGTTATCAGAAAATATAGTACAGAGGTACATGGGGACTATTTTGAGTATAGACACTTGTGTCTTGTTCTCTAAATGAAGAACTGTTTTGTACAGTGCACTAACATTCTAGACCTTTTATATACCGCTTATACGTGTGATTATATGTTCAATTTAAGTATATTTGTTATTGTTATGTATATTTGATTTAACTATATCTGATTTAATTTATATTTATTTCAATTTAATTGTTTGTTAGTTTTAATTTTTTAAATTATCTTTCATTGCATAATATTGTAATGTAAATTTATTCACTAGATACTTTTTTCAGAAAATAGTTTAACCATGACTGTTCGTTTTATAAACACCAGATGTGGATCTAAATCCTGACCTCGATTCGAAATACGTAGAACCACGTAAACAAGTTCTATTTTATTTTAAAATGATTGGTTGTTGTCGAGGTCATGATGGGACTGTGTTTAAGAAGTAAACAATTTCTTTTTTAAATTTTTATTTCTTAGAGTAAAATGATTGGTTTTCGTCAGAGCCACACTGGGTGGACGTGATTTTTAACAAGTTCCTAATTTATATAAGCTTCCAGAACATGATCACGTGACCACCTGTTTACGTTTAGAAGACGATATAACCTTTGTTTTGGAGAAGTATTCTCAGTTTGCAGCTGGGCGTTCTCTTAAACTGGAAGTTGTATCTTGAGCTGTTTGGAGTCATTTCAAATTACTTGGATTCAAAAGGATTACTTCTGTTATTTTTCTGGAAAAAAAAACTTGTGCTCATGTAAAATTGTTGAACAAGGACAGTTTGTTTTATAAAAAATTATTAAAATATCCGGAACCGGAGTGATAATTCTTGTTTCTGGAAGGAACTGTAGACTTCAACACTACAGATTGCAGCATATGTCATCGTATTCCATCTTGTATTCTTCGTCGGGATTCGAACCTGAAATCAGAAGAGCATTTTGTCATCAGGAGTTCCAAATCTGTATTTGTGGATTACACTTGGATTATTTTTGGATTTGATTCTAATAAACCTCAAGTTCATATTTTTCATTTTTACAGAATTTTTCCAGGAAAATCAATTATTGTATTTTTTCTAAGCTTGTTGTTTTCACTCTTTCTTGTGTTACTATTTATTCGAGCCTAAACACATGACATAAGAAATTGGGGGCTCGTCCGGGATAATTTTGAATTTTGGATAGAATATTTCAGAAAACTTTGTTTTTTGAAGTTTGAATTTCCTAGTTTTTGAAATTTTAGTGCAATTGGCAAGGTTTTTCTAAATTCTCATCAAAAGTAGTACACTTTCTTTCAAATCCTGCCCAGAAACAATTAGATATTTTCAAAAAATATGACGTGATTCAACTTGAAGAAAAATACGATCTTTCTGAGTTAAAGGCTTAACGAAATAGGAATTAAAAATATTTTGGTTCAGTATTTGGTAGAAAAGAACGTTTTGGATAAAAGTGAATTGGTTTTGATCAGTAAATCTGTATCAGACTCTGACACAAAAATGAAGGAATTAGAATTAAAATACAATATGAAACTGGAGCTAAGAAAGCTTGAGCTTCAGAAAGAAGAAATAGAAAAACAAATGCAAATGCAAACACAGTTGGACAAAGAGAAAGAACAATGAAATTTAGAATGAGAAAGAACAAATGAAATTGGAGAAAGAAAAATAACAGATGTTATTACAAAAAGAACAAATAAAGTTGCAATTTGGGAAAGAGGAGAGAGAGAGAGACAGGAAAGAGAGAAAGAAAAACAGATGCAAATGCAATTAGATAATGAAGAAAGAGAGAAAGAAAGACAAATGCAGTTAAAAAAGAACAAATGCAGTTACAAAAAGTGCAAATACATTTACAGTTGGAGAAAGAGAAGTAAGAGAGGGAATACCAATGTAGAATGAAAGAAAAGTGAAAAGCACATTCATACTTCAGATCCAAATTTAAGTTTTGATCTTGCAAAGGATATTAGATCAATGCCCACTTTCAGAGAAAAAGAAGCAGACAAATATTTTCCTTACTTTGAAAAAGTTGCTGAAAATCTGAAATGGCCAAGGGAGCATTGGTATCAATTATTACAATGTGTACTCACTGGTGAAGCTAGTGATATTTACCATTCACTGTCAGTATAAAACAGTAGGGACTATGATACGGTCAAAGAATTCATCATAAGGGGTTATGAGTTAGTCCCTGAAGCTTACCGGTACAAATTCAGAAACTATAGAAAAGAAGCTGGACAAACTTATGTCGAATTTGCTAAAGAAAGAGCATTTATGTAATAGATTGTGCTTAGCCAAGAAAGTTGATCAAGATTATGAAAGTCTTAAACAACTTATTTACTAGAAGACTTCAAGGCTCAAATTACACGTCAGGAATATTCCAGCAAATTATGTACGAATAAGGTATTCAACAATTCAGATCTTCTGTCTATCACCCTGAGAGCAATGGTGCATTACAAATATTGGATCAGACCCTGAAAAATATGATTCGATCATATTGTTTTGATACGAGTAAAGATTGGGATGAAGGCAATCATTTACTATTGTTTGCTGTTAGGGAATCAGTTCAAGAATCTTTAGGTTTCAGTCCCTTTGAACTGGTTTTTGGACACACTGTGCGTGGACCATTGACATTATTGAAAGAGACACTTCTTTCTAACGAAGATTCCGAAATTAATCTTCTTGATTATGTTTCTAATTTTAAACATAAGTTGTTTGAGTTTAGAAGACGATATAACCTTTGTATTGGAGAATTATTCTCAGTTAGCAGCTAGGCGTTTTCTTTCATTGGAAGTTGTATGCTGTGCTGTTTGGAGTTATTTCAAATTAATTGGATTCAAAAGGATTGATTATATTATTGTTTCTTTAAAATACGTGTGCTCATGTGAAATTGTTGAACAATGACATATATTTTTTATAAAAATATATTCAAATATCCGAAACCGGAGTGATAATTCTTGTTTCTGCAAGGAACTGTAGACTTCAACACTACAGATTGCATCATATGTCATCGTCTTCCATCTTGGATTCTTCGTCGGGATTCGAACTTGAAATCAGCAGAACATTTTGTTATTAGGATTTCAAAAAATTTATTCGTGGATTACTCTTGGATTATTTTTGGATTTGATTCTATAAAACCGTAAGTTCATATTTATTCATTTTTACAGAATTTTTCCAGAGAAATATATATGTTGTTTTCACTCTTGTGTTATTCGAACCGAAACACGTGACATAAGATTATATATATATATATATATATATATATATATATATATATATATATATATATATATATATATATATATATATTTAATTTCTGTTGTTGTTAGTTTCTTTCTACATGATTAAATGTTACATATAATTGTAGTTTGGATTTGACTTTGTCCAAGAAGTTCATCGTGTACCTAACTAGAGCCAGTCATTCTGTAAATAAATAATACATAGTTAATATTTCCTTCGGAATGTGGGTTAAATATTAAGATCATTAACAGTAATGGTAAACATAATTATCTGGGTCTGAGTCAAGGTTTGTATTCCAAAAATAATACGTAGCCTACCTGATGTTTACGACATTCTGTATTATAATATTGTTAAAAGATTTTATCTTGTTGAGAACTTAAAATGTTCTAGAATAGAAAATTTCATTAAATCAGAGTATTTCCCAAAACAATTAATTGTGGACTAGGTTAAATGGAGGGATTTATAACCTTGTTTACTTGAGAAATTATTTATTTCTGGGATAACATCTGAAGCTGAAATCGTTTGTATTGTTGTTTCAGTATTTGGATGAAATCATTCATTCAAAATATTATTCACTGGAAATACAAAGTGTTCTTAAATAATATTCTTGGAAAGAAACATTAACATGGAATTACCGTGAATTCAGACAACGACGTCTTGGATTATATTATTGTGATTAATTGGAAGACTGCTAGTACATCATCACACTTCAGACTACTGGTACATTAGTACATTCAAGACTGCTGGCACATCAGACGCCTTCAGCGATTCACCTTGTTTCAGTCACCACTGGAACTGAATTAGATTTTGTTTCAATAGGATTGGTGATATAATGTTTTGAACTATTTTGAATTTAATTTACAATACTGTAAGTTCTTTTTAAATTTTCACTTTGTATTATAATGAAACAAAGCATTAATTGAATTTTACAAAACTTATAGGTTTTCGCTATCTTCTATTACTTAGTTTGGGACCATATAGTTGTAATATAACCGTGAGAGTTACCCTATCCGGACATAAACGTTCCCGTTTTGTGCGCTTGTTTGTTTTTTTTTTTATTTTATTTTTTTATTTTTTTTTTTGTATGTGTGTTGGACTTTAAGTATGATCATATCTTTCCCTTATACCTGTGTTGTTTGTACGTGTATTCGATTGTTAGAATGAATTTGTTTCTTGAAAAGTAAGTTGTCTGTAATTCAGTGGTTTTGTAAAGACGATCATTTGTTTTGTAACAATGAATGCTTATTTTTCGGCACATGAGCTTTGTCTACTTCTGAACGAACTGTTTGTTTCTCTTCTAGCATGTTTGTCCGTAACTCTGTGTGTGTGTGTGTGTGTGTGCATTTATGTGTGTTCCCGCTTTCTTATTTCATGTTACCATTCTAATCGAATATCGTCCCATAATTTATAAAAACAGAATTTCCATTTTCAATTTCCATAGAATATATATGGTGCCCCATTATGTGAGAAGTACATCGGGGCGATAGGGCCAGCTTCTTGTTACGATTCCATAGGGGGGCTATAAAGCCACCCATTATATTAATTTCCTTAGGGAGCCATAGTGTTATTTCTTTGATGCTAGCATCAATAATACACCATAGATCTCCACATTGGGTCATACGGCTTTCAATAAAACCTCCCACACACCGCGATACCATATGTGCTTGTTTATAACACCCACTCAACTGTGAATACCGTTTGACCCTGCTCTTAAGTCATATTATGAACCTGTAAATCATGATCAAAAGTGTTCCCTTCACATTGTTAAGCGAAAAGCGCTGATCCTGATCCCCTGGTTTAAAATGCAACAGATGGTCTGAGCTTGTTTTATTCGCAGTTGAGTTCACAGAATACAATATAGATCTAATATATATGAAAGTGTCATTTATCGGAAGTATCAAATCCATGATTATAATATACGGGCTTAACTCTCGTTTCAGTATGATGAAAACATTTGGTTTACCCGAGTCCTCTTCTACGTCTTCCAAACATTCCTATATCATATAATTTCTACAACTAGATCTTAGAACCCTAGGAATAAATTTCAACATGTTATTAGCAACAAATGATTAGTTCTAAAGCAAACATTGCAGGCTAGAAGAACTTTGTTCACAATCAAAGTCTGAGACCTAAGGAAAACAAGTCATCTTCTTTTACAAATGCGTCAGTGGTTTCGATTGTCATTGGTGACGTCATAGTACAATTGTGAATACTGGAGAACATTTATAATACAAGATCTCAAAGCTCCCTATAATCTCTCGGATATTTCCCAGCTTTATCCGGTGTCTTTTTGAGTATTTGTATCACTTTCCGACCTTCTGCTCTATTTGTCTATTTTAAGTAACGCATCCGTCTAACTTGATTTGTTTATTGACCTTAACACGTTTCACACTTGTGGACACTTAAGTGCTAGCGCATGTACACAACTAAATGGAATGATCGAGGTATGAAGGGGAGATAAACAAAACTGAATTATGTTCTCCCTGTCTGTGGAGTTAACAAGCCTTCCCCTCTAGAAACAAAATGGAGTTGTAATTTATATGCCTCGATGTTTTCTTACCTAACCCTAGTCTTGTACTGTACAGGTGATACCATTAATTTGTAAAATTACGTCTTTAAGACAGTATGCGTAGGTGGTGACTTACTTCAAGTTTACTTCGAATGACATTTATGTGTGAATGAAACTAGACTCGATACGTAAGCCATTATTAATGTACATAAATTGACTTCATTTTTCAATCCAGAAAGTAAAGTATATAGCAAAGGTGGTGACAGTTGTTTTTTGAAAGAAGCACGCTTTCCCGGTATATTACCGAAATTTGAACTGAATCAGATTGCATTTTCTGGTTAGAATTTGTTTTAAAAAAATCCATTTTTCAAACTGATGAGGACCTTATCGTTGATACGGTTTATGCCCCCCACCCCCCTTACCAAATCACGAGTTAATACTGTAGACGAATTAAATATTTTCGGATCAGAAATAACACTTATGTGCACTTCACATAAGTATGTGATTGTAGTGGGTACTTTTAATGTAAAATTGTAATGCTAGAACACACACAGACAAGATGATTATGTAGACGAGCTGTACAGTGTACAATCTGCTTAATTTGAACAGAAGATGCGGAAATGATGCATATTTTGGAGAGCTCACTTTCAGCAATGTTTCAGTCATTGCATGTTCTTTGGTATAAAAGTTTTTATGTATGTTAGCAACTTTAATGCGGACGAACTAGACTCACTCTATTCAGATGGTCATTCACTTCCTACAATTAACCTAAAATTCGCTGGTACTGTACTCAGTCAGTAGGTGAGATGAAAATGCGACTTTAGTACAAACGTGGACACCGACAAAGCAAACGCTTTATATATTCACATGGAAGTTTATAGAATGCACGTGGAGTTAAAACTGAGTTAGACAAGGACATTGTCAACGATATGTGTTGAAGCATATCGAAATTATTTCTTGACGGAGCGGATAGAAATTTCCTAAGTTCTAAAGTTAACACGAAAATGAAAAAAAAATCTAATTTAAACAAGCCTTGGTTCGGGAGACAGTGTCACAATGCATGGATAAAATGCCATTTGACAAGAACAGATTATAGTATTAATCCTCTACAAACGATGTCTAAAGTGCAAGTAAATATTATAAACGAATCACGAACTTTCATATAAATAAGTATATTTGTGGAACATACGCAAACCTCAGACAACTGAAAAGTAAAAATATCGGGAGGTTTCTGGAAACTTATTAATGGTATTAAAAATAAGCACGACGATAATTCAAGGATTACACCAGGTACGCAATATGACTCTTGAGGATTAATTTGTGAACATTGACGAAGACATGCCCTATGACCTCTACGATCTGGACATGGAATTAGAAAGCGATGATACCATACAGAATTCACCGATTACTTAGTAGGAAATCGTTAAATGTATTAAAGCTCTTAAAAATAACTGCACCCCTTCAACTAACAGAATACTTAATGAATACTTAACAAAAACTCATCAAACTGACTAATGCCCATCTATATATATTTTTCGATGTAATACTTGAGAAAGGTTTTATCCCAGAATCAGGCTTGAATGTGTCACAACGCCGGTATTAAGCATTGCGGAGGTCCCTTCTAACCCAAAAATTACCGATTGATTGCTATCCTTAGCTGTTTTAGTAAGTTATTTACCGCCATACTGAATTTATCGATCGAACTTTTTCGTAACCATCACAACACAATTAGCAGAATACCAAGCTGGATTTTGTGCTGGGTACTCAACGATAGATCATATATTTTCTTTACATATATTATCCACCATTTTGAAACACAAATGGAAAAATATTTTGCTCCTTATTGACTTTATCAAAGCATTTGATTCGCTTTTGAGATTGTGTCTTAGACAAAATTATTGAAAAACAATATAAATGGCAAGTGTTTTATAATTAATATCAATTTAAATAAAAATAGCAAATCCTGTGTGAATTTCGCTGGATAAGAGTCTGGGTTTATTTTCAAGTTCCTTGTGGTTTTGGCAGGGTGGAAATCTTTCACCGATATTATTTTCACTGTTTCTAACAAATCTGAATTGTTTTCCACACACACAAAAGAAAGATTGAACGGAATCGCACTAGGAATATAATTTTTGTCCCCGAAATGTAATTGAAACAGCTGGGTTTGCTGTATGTAGACGACACTTTAGTATTGGAGCTGATACACTAATATGTGGAAACTAAATTTCAATTTAACAAAAGAAAAACTATACATTTAAGATCGATTAATTGTAGTCAGTTCAAAATGTCATTGGCGGAAATAACATTTCTATTTATGAGAAACTTAAACACCTGGGTACTATTTTTCCAACTATCGGAGATTTTTAAAAACTATAAAACACAACGCTCAATAAGCAAATAGTCATTTATCTTCTCTATAAAAAAGAGTAAACAACCTGCAAATTCCAGTAGCTTTACAGTTAAAAATGTTCGATCACACAGTTCAACTTATTTAACTATACAGACGTGAAGTTTGGGGGTTCGAAAATATGCAGCCTGATGCAAATGTTTACACCACATTTCTTAGGTATATAGAAACAGCATACCAGTCGCTTTCATAAGCTCAGAACATTTTTGGAAATCACTTGACATTAATATTAAATTTTGCATGATTGGATTTGTGATCTCAGTTTGTTAGTCCAAAGTTCCGAAAACGTTATACACTATGAAGTAGATTTATATCCACTTCAGCTTTATATATAAATGCTTTGAGTATATTAGAAACATTGACTTCCGTTGAAAAAACTGATTTATTCTACCAAGCATCAGTACATAATCCTCAGCCATTTAAAACAAACGTTGCACAATCGTTTAAAGACTTATTTGTATAGGAAAGGAGCTCAAGTTTAGATAATACGAAAAAATGTACAATTTATTTAAAAAATTCAAACACAAATTCGACTTTGAGAAGTATTTGATATCTTTAGAAAGATATGCTTTTTGGCTACGCCAATATTTTGACACTAGGAAAATATAAAGAGTCAGGGCATTGGGAAAACGTAATAAGACAAGACAAAAAAAGATCACTGGTTACTATGGAGATGACAAACTTTCACTGGTTATTATGGAGATGACATATGTGATGAATTTCACTATTTATTTAAATGTCCTTTTCTCTGAAGAGAACGATGTAACTTCCATCATATTTTATTACAATGTAATCAAGTTTGTTAAACTCTTTTCTTCCAAATATTGCTCAGTATCAACACGTTTTCCTAAATTTGTTGACCTAATTAATAAAATACTTTATCAGTAACATTCAATTTGTATTACCGACAGGCTGTACACTTATAAATGTATGCATGTGTGTGCATGTACGTATTCATATGTATGCTTACTTGTATGTATGGGTAGGTATATGTACGTGCATATGTATATGTAATACGCTGCAAAAAGTATTCTTCACAATATTCTGTTGATGTGTACCCTCTGCCTTATCGAAACAACATTTTGTGATGACTCGTTGTCATGTGCTCTTTTCGGGAAAGACAGCTGATAACCCGTCGTCCACATTTTTAATTAGGATTTCGATCTGCGCCGACTGCATCAATATGCTCTACAATTGTGATATTTAATCATTATTTTATTGTATTTGTTCCTGCTGCAAGTTGTCCGTTATTCTTTCTGCAAAATATAAATATGTACGTCAGTTCGAAAATGTATGTTTGTTGTAACACATTTTAACAGTTTATGCGTTGACTCAAATTATCCATTTTTTAAAACCAAACTCACTGTTATTCATCACTTTGAAGGATTGCTTCTCAAAACTCTTTGTAGCTTTTATCTGCAAGAGGAGATAAATTATAGTTAGAATTCTAAAATATGTTGTTTACAGTCATACTTGCATATACGCCTCATAACTCTTCAGGTAGCTGTCTTTGTTTCTTTCCAAGTTTTTAGTAATTTAATATGAAGGTTTTGCCCATGATTTTTCCCTTAATATGTACCTGACAATTGCTTTTTCACAGCCAACTTGATTAGTTTGAAGTATGTTTTTTTTTCGTTTCATTTGCTGCGTTAATTACATGGATTTTGCAATCCTGCACTTAAATTAATAATTCACTGGTTTCGCTCTCTAATCCAATGCACAGTAAAGCAACTGAAAGCGCTCAACACATATATAAAATGACTTGTCACAATTTCGCATTTGATTTATAAGCAAAAGACAGAATGAATGACCGAATACGTAACCTTAAGTAATGTCTGCAATTGTGATGAATATATGTGAGGAGTTACATTAGGTGACCATCACGCTGTCATCAGACCGAATACTTTACTTAAGTAATGTCTGCAGTTGTGATGAATATATGTGAGGAGTTACATTGGGTGACCATCACGCTGTCATCAAAGAAAATGACACAAAAGAACATTATTAGATGTTTTTATGTTTTATTGTAAGGATAGAACACTTTGAGGCTATGATGTTTATCACGTTTCCTATGTGGTCGGTTATTTATCACTGTGAATAAGAAATATACAAATAAATTAAAAAAATAAGTGACCGACCCGGCAACCGAATGTTTAGAACATCCGCCTGAGTCGTACCAAAGAATTTTAAACATATTAACATGTACTTACAGCTGCCTCTCAAGGTACTCAGCATTAAGAACTTAGTATTATGACTGGTTATCCTGAAGTCAGGATAATGTGACTGGGTGGGACATGATCCCACATGTATGTGGCACATTTGTCACATTTTATCTAGTTACCGTGTTTGTTAGCTGGATAACGGATTAACAGCTCGAAGAATATACATGACTGGAAAAGTACTGGATTCGACACGTTGCAACTTGATGTGTCATTCATGAAATAAACAAAATAAAAAATCTACATAAAAATGTATCAAAATATTATCTTGGTTGTAGTCAAAATTGTGTGGAATTACATCTGCACAATATATTTAACATGATGATTGCTGGGCGATGCGTTTCAGGCAAAACAGGATTTGCTAAATGTTTGATCGAACAAAAATCATGATTATTTCTGATCATTCTAAATAAAGTATTGTGTGGTGTTACAAATAGATGCAATCAGCTTACAGATGACTCAGAGAAGGCCACGGAGAATCGATTTCATTACAGAAGACGATGGGATCGTGTCTGAATCTATTCAAATGCATCTCGACACCTTCAATAACACATTAGCAGACGCCCAAAGAATCAATACTATTTGGGTTACACGAAAAGGACAATATATAAATGTCAATGTTAATTATATTACATACAATTATTTCAAATCGCATAGCACATCGCACCATTAGTTTCAATCATCAGTTTGATAAGCATAGACATACTGCCTGATACGACAGTCGATGCTCAAATAAAATAAGCCATCTCGAAACCAGGTGGAAGTGGATCTCTTAGTCTTAGATGTGTATATCATAATGCCGAAGCTAAAAGCATAACCTACTCAAAATCTGAACCTGCGAAAGACAGACAAAAAATGGAGAGCGGTGTAACCTGTTCATATTTTATAAAATCTTCTTCTAAAAATTCCAAATAGAAGACGGCCGATTTAAAAAATTAGAGGTATTACATCTAGAACGCGCATGTAGTCACTAAAACTTAGATCTGACATATTTCCTTCCACGCCTTTTTTTCATTCAGGTTTAAGATATGTCTTATCAACTGACGAAAAGGTAGGAATCCACCTGTAGAGAAACGTCTACTTCTATTTCGTCAACATCTTATTCTGCTCTAGCTGCTACTGCTGCTGGACAACAAACATGACGTTCTCTAGGAGAATGCACAGGACAGAACAGGCATTTTACAAAGTTTTCTTAATTGTCTAGACACAAATATGTATTATTTATTCCAATGACGATGCCTTATTATCCATTTGTTTATAAAGACAAGTTGTTAGTACTCACCGACAAGAAGATTATAAATAAAACGAGATAATGTTTATACGCCAAATTACTCAAACACCTGCCTCAAACCCAATGTGGCAGCTCTGTTGACATCTTACTCTACTCCGATGCGACAGAAAAGGAAGATGATGTTCACAACCTCTTCCACATACGGTTAAAATAAGTCAAGACGAAATGGAACTATACATGAAGTAAATATCTGAAAAATCGAACCGATTAGTTTTGTTGAAACTTCTTTTCCCACTCTTATAATTCGTTGTACACGCAAATCATTAAAGTTCAATATACACGACCCTAAATGCGTCAACCATTGGATGACCTATTAAGCAAAAACAACAGATACACCTTTTCCAGCAATGACTACGTAATAATTCAACCCTTTTCCAGCAGCCAAACTCAAGCCTAAAAGCAAACAGTATGGCTTTGAGTTCTATAGCAATTTGCGTACATGTTGTCCATAACCATTAGACGAAAATGTTTAAAAAGCCAAAGCAAAGAAACCAGAATAGATCAACAATGGCAAACTAATAAATATTTGTTTTGTGTCATTCATGTCTGTTCAAAGTCGGCTTGGTGGTTTCTTTGACCACACATAAGTTCATTGGTTGTGTTAACATTCACAAAATGTCTTTAAACAAAGTGCCCGAAGCCCTCTGCCAAGTCAGGCAGATAAAGGTGCCGAATTCCTTAACCATGCATGCAAATAAAGAAATTAAAATGCCACAAAAATATTGACACCACTAAAAGTCAAATAATAAAGCCAATATCGTGGAACGTTCTAAAAGAAATTTGAGTGAATGTAAGTGAAAATATTTTACACATTTGCATACTCGGAAATACGTGGACGTGTTTTCACGTCAGGTCAAAGCTGACAATCAGTCGTACACTAGTAACATCATATATACACCAAAAGAGGTGACGCCAAAGAAAGAAGTCGCCGTTTCCGATCATTTGTTTGGAACCATGAAGATCAGAAAAGAGAATGAAGTGTTAAGCATCACAGACTGGGTTGCATTAAAAAATATAAATGCACTTTGACAAAGACTATTTACCGAACTGGACGATATAATTATTTCGTCTTACAGGACAAGTGCGTACCCATGACCCAATTTCTAGAAAGGGAAGATATGAGCGGCAAAGTAAGAAAGCGAACTGTATACTTCTCCGAGTTACATGAATTGACCAAGGAGGAAGATGATGTGTACGAGACCAAAAATGTAATTAATCAAAGAACAACTAAAATAAGGAAACGTCACATCCAAAAAGTCAAAGTCTGTTGAAATGATATCACCCCAATCCCACTGCCCATCCCTATCCACTAAGTTTCGATTCGTGGAAAGCAGCTATGCAACTCTTCGAATATAAAATTAAGGAGAAGTCACGAACATGCCGTTAAACACTTCATCCAGCCAAGAATTGAAAAAACAAGAACCACCTAAAATCGAATAATTTATGTAAGTTTTGTGTCATGGATTATGCTACTGGATCATCGGTTGGAAATGTGCGTTTTCAGCAAGGAGATAAGCAACTGTGAATTATGTTACTAAGCCGTTCTATTGGCAATATTCGTTCCAATCCCTCGTTGAAATATAACGACAGTAGTAACAACAAAGCTAGCCTTGCCTACAGCCATTACATCATGTCGCTGGAACACTTGTAAAATTCTCTGATCTTTGACATTTAGTGACTTCTCGGAGACAATAACCATCGAACTATGAATATGTAGTTTTAACGCTACCTAGAGACTGCTTTATAAACGTGCTTCCCAATAACACAATTATATTATGCCAGGGCCAGATTATCAGAGTCTGCACAAAGGAATCACGAAGCCCACTGGGAAGTGCTTTTGGGACAAATAATTTATTCCATTTAAGTCTTGAATATTACCGTACGGCAGTTAAAACCACTTTCGACTTAGATATACTCCACAAACAAGCGCAAACACATTTTGACATAAATGATCCTAGCTATTACGAAACAAAACCACCAATGCCTGATTGAGTATATATATATATATCGTGAGACTTAATGTCAAATCTTATTGCAATACACGACATCTGGATGGATCGATTTCACTATTTTCAACAATCGGTTTTGCAAAACCAGAAAAGCCAACGGTGGTGTATTGTTCTAACAACATCCACATTCTCGTCTTGTTTTTCGGACACCTAAACGGTGTACATCTTCTCTGTTCTCAGTTGTTTGCTATTCTATGTGAATACGAGCACATCAGAGCATTCAAAAGAGATCAATGACACCAACATATATTTCAATGTTTTTTTCAATACGCTATCGAATTGAAAGATGTGATTCTGATGTGATGTGATTTTGATTTTTAACGTAGCTTCAACAATTTTTCAGTCATATCGCTACGATGTCTGCAATGTGGCAGTTTATAGTGATGTCTAGCACTCGAGCATCATGCCGCAGACATGTAGCATGATGCCTCACCCAGTCACATTATCCTGACACCGGGCCGACCAGTCCTAACACTAACCTCTTAATGCTGACCGCCAAGCGAGGCAGCTGTTGGTAAATTTTTTGTAAGTCTTTGATATGACTCGGCCGGGGATCGAACCCACGACCTCCCGCATCCGAGGCGGACGCTCTAACCACTAGGCTACCGGAGCGGTTCGAATTGAAAGAAAGATTGAATTTCGTTTTTGTGTACTCTGACATGGTCATGAGAATGGTTTCTTTCAAAGTGGATTCTCTCAGCTTCTTACGATGAAGATGGAAACACATATCGTATTCACCAATAATCTCCTCATTACATTTGTGTCAAAATATCGTATTTTTTAAGTTTAAATATTAATGTTTAAGGAGATCTTGGACAAAGTAATTTATTCTCAGGCTGAACATTCACTGTTAGTGGACACATCGAGAACAATTCACAACCGAATACTCATGTATCCTGTGAACCGAGGAGTTGTTCGACAAGGAGGACATCTCTTTTGGGGTGGGGGTAGGTGGTGGTCTCAAAATCATCCTTTCACATAGTTGTTCCCTAGGGGGATTATTGGATTTAATGCTTCATAAAGTGTTGTTTTTCCGCAACCTAAATAATTTCACCTAAACGAAGTATTTGGCCAACAACGTCCCAAACAAGCATGTATGATGGCAGAAAATATATGTGTTGTTCCAATCACGAAATAACTCCTTGGTCGCCAAGAACCCGGTAATAAATTCACATCATACACCGCGCAAATAAATTCTTTGCTCCTCGAGGCTATAGCAAAGACAAGACAGAAAGAGAGACAAAAATCTCTTAAAACCTATATCGGCACGTCCAGAAAATATCAAGAACTGTCATATACTTAATCGTTTTGGATTACTAAAACAAACTATGCACAGAGATTGTGACGCATGCTCCTAGACATAACTCGATAGTTAGTCGTGCCGAAGACAAAAATACCGATGTTACTATCATAGTTGGTAGAATTTCATCCCATGTTTAGATTTGAAAAAGAGCAACTTGCACATGAAGGTCGAAGACCCCAAAACCAACAGGATTGTTACATTTATGATGCCGGAATGTCTTCCTTCAATACTTTCGTGCGCTTAGCAATGTGTAATTGTATTTGAACTATTTTTATAAACAAATGCTCAGAAGCAGCACAGATACTTATCCGTACTGAGCTTATGTGAATAATCTCCTGACCTACGGAGAAGAAGCTAACACACACACACACACACACACACACACACACACACACACACACACACACACACATTTAGATCATCGCGCAATGCGCAAACGTGTGACGTTGTGCAATTTCGAGGATACATATTGACTGCAGTTGATAAAACAAACCACAGTATGAAATATAAAGACCGCCAAAGAAACATCAAATAATCACGTAATTTAGGAATAATAGTTGATTAACACTTACACAGGTGTAGTTATTAAATAGCGTGAATGTATTTTTGAGACTGAATTGACGTAGTACTGTCCAACATCGAAACAGTCAGACTCAACATGTGTCGTGTGGAAGTGTAATTTACAGTAGACAATGACTTCGTACTCTGGTAAGGACATTACCCAATCATCCGCAACGACAAACGGAAGTCAAAACTTAAACCATTGCCTCTTGATCCCGATACCAGATCGAAGATCATTTCTTTATATGCCAACTGCATTAATCTGTGTTGATTTGTATCGTCAGCAATGTTACCCTAATCGGAAATATAGATCATAAAATGTACCAATTCGAACACTTCAACATGTGCAAATTGTATAAACCTGGACATGAACGGATTCAAAGATTTATAGCCATACTCATGAACAGCTGCTAGATTCTTATACCTTTATACGTATACATGGACATAATATTTGCACATTCCCGAGCTCGTGGCAATTTTGCTGTGAAATTTGCTATCATACTGAATACTGGTGCCTGGATAATAAAGGTAATCCAAGGCTGAGTCCTTGTAACTGCAATAATTGTTCACTGTTCACGTTTACTATTATTCCAGCTATAAATTATACAACTTTATCCCGTTTAATATTAGAAACATCACCCCAAATTAACAACACTAAAACTAACCCACCGGAAAATGTTCCAGTAGAGCGAAAGAAGAAAGGTAACCCTGAAATCCATTAGTAAAACAGATAGGAAATTAAATGGTAGCAGTAAGCTTACTTCCCACCCCAAATCGCATATGCTTGGTTTCAGTAAGTACCAACAGTAAGGCGGCGATGGTTATAAATCTCCAATGAATCTCTGGAAGTCACCTACAGAGTGACAGTAACTATGCACAAATCAATGAATGCAGCCAACGCTCACAAACCCACCAACCCCCACAAAAACAAACATAACCCAATCAATCAAAAAATACTTAGGTTATTTAAATCAGCCATGGACGCAGATAGTAGATGCAATAAGAGATTTCTGCACCTACATAACAAAGGCTACTCGACTAAAAATAGGAAAGGAATCACGGAAAGACCCACGGAAACAATCACGGAAATGGAGCAACACTGGAAACAAATGTGCACATAGCAAGGGGCAAAACCATAAAAAATCATGGGACTGTCCAATATCCTTCATGTAGTTAGAAACTACCAATCGTCGATGCGGTTTTCTTATAATATGTGCAATTTCATATTTTTGATAATACAACGTGTTAAATTTCACTTAATCAGACTCTGATTGGTCAAATAAGCCAATGAAATTATTCTACAGTATTCTCATTACTGGTTGGCTGCAATCATGGGGAAGTGTTTCCACCTCGCCTTTGGACTTTTGTTGTTTTCAATGGACATTATGCAGGCCATTTTTCGACTCGAATCACGAAAGAGAATTGATAAATAATGATCTCGTCTGTCTGAATCTTTATACTATACCTCGACAGGGACTTCCTGTGTCATGTATAACATAACATCATATGAAAAATGGCGGAAAACGCCAAGACAAGAACAACAACAAATAAAAATAAGGGTATTGTTCAGTTGATAGCGAGTGTGTGGGGTGGTGGAATCCACCCTTTATGCAAGCGTGGTTCAAATGTTAACACACAGAAGTAAATACATTCAACTTTGTTCACAGAAGAATGTCCAAAAACTGACAGAACGTTATCCAAGCACTGCAAATTTACACGGTAAATATGATCTACAATTCACACATAAAATTCATTTTAGTTACGTCTCTTGTATTCTACTGTTCCAAAATTATATACCTCAAATATCCGGTCGCAAATTTATTACAGGAATTCTGGGAATTGCCGCATCCAGTAAATGACCTTTCACAGGAATATCGCAACAATGTAATGTTTAGTTGTGAAAGTGATACTAGGTTAAACGTGGATGTCTTCTGGACTCTAACTGACACTGTATCAAACAATGTGGTATCACACGCATTGAACAATCTGTGTTGAAAAATAATTTTATATATTTAAAATGTTCTGTTTATTCGGACGGAGGTTTGTTCTTTGATTTATATTTTGTAAAAAAGGTATGATCTACTTTTAACTTTATTACTAGTTCAGCTACTTTGGTACTATTTTTTACGCTACGTAAAAGCAACGAAGAGTGCAACTTCTTTAACAATGATGGAAATTATTCGTTCTTCTTTCCGTCTAAATAATTTCGACAGAAATAAAAAATTTTCGATAAAAAGACTGTCAAAACGGTAATGTACCCAAGATTCGCAATAGCTGGACATTATTCAACTCGTTTCATAAATTCGATATTAAATCATTACCTATTTGAGATCATATTTTTATCACCTTTCAAAATCTCATATTAAAAAAAATGAACGCTAAATACTTAGAAGTCACAACTGCCAATCAAGTAAAAACCATTAAAATATGCCCCACATGAAATAATCCTAGCCAAAATCCAAACTATTGACTGGAGTAGAGTAGAACCAAACTCCTACAAAGTCAAACTGTAAATAGAAAAACCAACCCTATACAAAATCAAAATCAAACACATAAAAGCAACAGATCAAAACCTATATAGAATCAAAACCAAAATCAGAACCAAGCACAATATAAAAATTCCAATACAGATCGTGAACTAAACTCTCCCAAATCTTCAATCACACACGAATAAAATGTAAACCAAAGTAGCTTTATCACTCTTATTAATGTAGTTAAATATATTCGGGATGTACTTGACAGGGTCATTACACAAAACAAAGTCTAATATAAGTCAAACAAATATGCTTCGTAATGAGCCCTCAGCTGAACCAGTAATTCTGTTCAGGAGAATAATAATAACACATGATTGAATTTAATTAGAAACGAAATACTGATAAGAAAGCAGACCAATTAATCCATATCTGGCATTGGAACTACAGGGGACTAGCAAAGAAACATCCCATAACTGACAATTAAAATTAATAATGGACCACACAAACTAGATATATTATCCCTTCAGGAAACACACCTAAAGAACAACTCTAGATGTTTCCCCAAAATACATGGCTACGCATGTTGTTTTTCCAAACTGTGATCATGGCACAAATAAAAGAACAGGATCTAGCAACGTTTGTCAGTGACTCGCTCCCGAGTGTGCTTGTTGTGGTCAAACAAAAAAACACACACACACACACACCATTATCAGTGAAATTTCTAAACACCAATTGATCAAAATAAACACTGGCCATAAAGACATTTTAATAGCTAATATATATGAAGTCAAGTATCTGCACCAGATATTTATCATAATTATTGTAGGAACAATAGATGACTCTGCGGTGATATGCAGAGATTTCAATGCATGCGGCGAACAATGGGATGATACGAATTGTACAAGAAAGGGAAACACGTCAAAAATCGGATCACTCATGACAACTTACTATTTTTTAAAATAGTGCACGTTCTAGATTAAATCCAGAAAATGGATCGCTTTCAGCCACTGACTTAACAATATGTACCACTAAAATAGAAGACATTGCTGATTTGGAAGTTAACCAAACTAGTAACCTTAGAAGTGACCACTTCCGGAATATCATCATCCTCAATATAACAACACATAAAACTAAATCAACAGTATTACCAGATGGAGGTACGCTAAAGCGGATATTGAGTCATTTCGATCCATCTGTGAGATTATTGTCGATTTCCAGCTGCACGACAACTATATAAATAAATTCAATCAAAATGTTGTTGAAGCACTGTCCTTGGTGGCTGAACAAAGCATACCTGAAACAATGGGAAAATGCAAAACAACCAGTCCCAAGGTGGAATGACGAATGCAAACAGGCGATTAAGGCAATTTCTGCTGATTTTGGATCTGCTGAATGTGATCTGAAGATAGGGGAGAAAAAAAATCCATCTAACTGCAAAACCGGCTATAGTTATTCCACTACCGAAACCCGGAAAGGATCAAACAGATGTAAACTCATAACACTGTCCTTAGCTACTTTTCTGAAATAGGTATAAAATAAAGTGCACAAAATAATCATTCAAACATATTATTACAATTATCCGGATAAGAATATAAGAAATAAAAGAATACATTGAAATTGCTCAATCATTATTCAAATAACTTAAAATAAATAATGATTAAAAACAAATACCGTTAGTCGGGGGGGGGGGATGGAGGGAAAGATGACTGGTTTATATGGAGCTAGCAGCGCACGTGCGTACGGTTTTAGCCTCGGAGAAAGCTGACACACCCACCACTCATATATTGGACATAGATAATCGACAATACTAAGTAAAATCAAAGAACTCAATAACATGTAACACAATAAATATACATTTACAAATTATTTAATTACACCACTAATGCAACTAATTAGCTTTTGTTCCAGAGCATATAAAAATAAACCAAATCAAATTATAGCTAATAAAAATCACATTCTCTCTAACACAACATATGCTTCCTAACAATCAATTGTATTTGTATCAACAAAAACTCCTGCTACCAATAAACGTTATATAATTATTTTTTTTTTTAAAAAATATATTAACAATACAATTTTTCAATCTGTTTGTTATTTATAAACACATGTATGATAGTCTTTATGTAATAAAAATAAAATAAAATAAAAATTGCGAGACTGCAGCAGCTGCAATAAGAAAAAAAAAATAATAATTATTTTTTTAAATTTACATGTAGAATACTATCCATTTCTCACCAATTGGGGACCAATTCCTGAAGGTTGTGAGTAATGCTATACCAGTCTCACAATTTTATTTTATTGTTTTAAATGTTTAGTACAATTTTTTTTTAAAAATGTTGCGTACATGTACCTTGTTGCACACGATTACGTTGCCTTGAGACGGTCCCTCGTTGAAAACACATGTTGGCTTTGAATGAGATCGACCGACACTCATTTCATCCATTCTGATGATTATTTCGACTCGTCACTATGTTCGAATAACTGTTAGATAATTATGTATTATTAGATGACAATATTTTATTTTGCCTTACTTGTTTACAGTGTATTTTAATCAAAGAGGGCCTCCCGGATCGTGTTCCGCTAGATTTGTAATGGCGCCATTGCTCGCAGTAATGTAGGTTGCTGAGCGCGAGATGGTAGCGTTCTCGTTTCTAACCCGTATCGGAGAACCTCGAGTGTCCCCGTTGTTTATGTTTATGTAAACATCCGAGGTTGTCCAAGGGTATAGAGAGTATAAATAAGGTCCCCGTCCTTGCAGACGGGGGACTGACAATATTGAAATCACAACCGTCTGTCTCCTTTCGGATCAAATTCTATATCAAAATTTGTATCAGTCATGACTACTTTTATTCAGGTAAAAGCCCTTTTCTGAAAGTGTTTTGTTACTACCAATATCAAAATTCGGATTTGTCCGGATTTTGATTTATACAAAATTCGGACTTATCCTATTTTAAAGTTATCCCAATTTCGGATTTGTCAAAAATTAGGATTTGCCTAGATTTGGATTTATACAAATTTCGGATTTGTCCAAAATCTCGGATTTACCCAGATTTTGCTTTATACAAATTTCGGATTGCTCCAAAACTTGGATTTACCCAAATTTTGATTTATACAAATTTCGGATTGGTCCAAAATTCGGATTTGTCCAGATTTTGATTTATATAAATTTCGGATTGGTCCAAAATTCGGATTTGCCCAGATTTTAATCTATACAATTTTCAGAGTTATCTGAAAATTCGGAGTTAACCAGAATTCATTTAAAGGTTTTATTTGACAGAATTTCTATTAATAGGGTTAGTACAATCAAATACATGTACTAATAAAATTAGATTTGATGATATTGCATCAAATCTAATTTAAAAACGTATTTATGCTAAAATTGTTACTTCTTAAAATATACAGAAACAATGGCGTATTAAAAAAACAATAATCTTGTTTGGTTTGTATTGTATTGAAAATGTATGGTCATGAAGAAAAATTATTACTGTGTATGTCAATGTAATTGTGATCTTGTGAGATTTAAAAAAAAAGAGAGATAAGAGAATACAATAAAAAGTAAAACATAATTTATTCTGTATTTATTTACAAAATAAATTGCACACATTTCTTTGTTCTTCTCTATAATCTCCTCTGTCATTCTAACCTTTTATTGTACAGAAATATCAATTCAAACACTACAGTCAAAAGGTTATATTCATTTCACCTCAAGCCAGTACCTGGCGAACCCAGAATATTTATGACTGAAAGAACCGTAGGAAACAGTCGTAACAATATATATATATATATATATATATATATATTATAGTATATTTATACATATATTTGATTTAATTTATATTTGAATTTGAGTTGTGTTTGATTTGATTTGAATGTTTGTGAGTTTTGGAATCTTTTTATTTTCTTTGCATGTCAATGTAATATAATTTTGTTTATTAGGAATTTGATATTTTCCAGAAAAGTCAGGTTGACCTGAGTTTTCCTTAGATACCTAATAACAGAAACACTTGTTTCAACTTTTGGCTTAGTTCCTGGTCTTGATTGAGGGTCAAGTAAACAACTTTTTCTCGGAGTAAAATGATTGGTTTTTATCAAGGACATACAGGAGCTACGTGACTTTACATGTAAACATGATCAAATCATCCTCTATTTCGCAATTAAGCATTTCCAAATTACGAAATATTTAGTAATAATAGTTATGTTTATAGAGAGAAAATGTTAAACACCGTATGTCAAGTCGTTTTCTTCTGTTTTGACCAGTGATGAAGTATTGCAATTTTGTAGTTTATGAGTTATATGCTAATGTTTCTTCAGATTATTTGGACTCTAGAAGATTAATTCGTTTCTCTGCAAATAGTAAATTATTCATACAGGACTCTTGAAAAAAGGACATTTCTTGAAAGTTTTATTTGGCTTTCCAAGACCGGAGGATTAATTTTTATGTTTCTACAAGGAACTGTAGACGTCAACAATACAGGCTACAGGATATTTCATCGCCTTCCATCTTGGATTCTTCATCGGGACTCGAACTTGGAATCATTAGAACATTTCAATATTAGGACTTCACACATTTTATTCGTGGATTATTCTTGTAATTTTTTTTGGATTTGATTCTGGAAACCGGAAGTTCACATATTGTATTTTTTTACATATATTTTCCTAGGGAAATAAATTATTTGTTATATTTTTTAAAGCTTGTTGTTTTCACTCTTTCTTGTGTTATTGTTTGTTCGAGCCTAAACACGTAACAAAGGAAATACGAAAATAAATGCAATAATTAGTACCCCTAGTACCCAAGTTTTGAAGACATAAGGTAGTCAGAGTCCTAGACCATCCAATATAGATAGCTTGAGCCCACCTGATTATATAAACTAAAATCTGACCCAAATGCTAAAACATATGATTACCACCAAAAGCCTTCGTGCTCGCATGATTAATGTAGCAATAGACAGACACAGCTAAATAAAAAATTTGAAACTAGGGTCAAATTATTAAAACCAAACTAACATACGTATGTTAGCAATCAATTTAAAAAAATAAAAACACTCTCTCTCTAGCTACATATATACTAACATATACTTATATACATATATATTCCAAATTGCCATCAAGATGACACCATTTTAATTCTTACATGGGATCCATAAACAAAACGCACGATTCAAGGGTGTATTCAGGTGATGTCGATGATGCTCATCCTGTCGCCTTCTTTTCTGAGCCAGGGAAAGACTTTGCAATTAAGACGTGCGCGGTGTACACATAAAAGCGGCAAGTGATGCCACTCATTCCCACCGGCCGACACGCAAAGAAAATAGCGGTGCTGGCATTAACACTTCGCGCAATGTCATATGTTCAATAGCAGCGTAAATTCATGATCATTCAGTCAGTCATTCTTGCCAAATCGAGGTCGACCGAGTTAGAGGGCACATGGGCGATGGAGAGAAGCGCAGCTATACAAGGCGAGATACCCCTATGTCTACTAGCTAATGCTGTTGTGATAAATTACGGTGTTATAACATATATAAGTAGGATGTGGCTCATTTAAACATAATGTTCACACTTCTCAGCATTAAATATTAAATTTCAGTGATTCATGTCTATATCAATGGTCAACAAAATGGGATATGTTTTAATACATACATGAAGACATAAAGGGCTTGTAGGGTTGCTAGGCACAATAAATAACTATACAAATGTTTTAATATCATGTTTACTGATTTTGGGGTTATTAATTTGGGTGATTGTGATTGGCACTTACTTCGTACGGGTTTGTATCCTTTGTCAATGTTGGTCCCAACCGGTCTTTCTGCTCGTTGTGTTTTGGTCTCTTTTAAATCCTCTAGCACTATTTAACATAGTATAGTCGTTACCGAGATAAAGAGTTAAGTTCGGATGTGAATATCTTCGCATCAATTGTCCAAATGTAGAGTAATTCCACTGCCAAAGTACTTGTGTAAGTACGATTCGCAATTCACCCGTCATCATACTTTTGAGCGTTTCTAAGGTGTTGTTAAGTATCCTTCGAAAAACTCGTGTTTTTCACTCATGCACTTACGACCAAGATTTTCCCCATCAATCTCTACGTAAGACCAATGCGTATCCAGGGTATAAATACCAGTCGTGTGTCGTATTCTGGCCATACTAACACTAAAGCAGTACAGAGTTTTCTATCCAACCCAACCTAGCTCATCATTAGAACAGTTTCGTACACAAGAACCAAACCTCAAAATTCGTGCAAGTACTTCAATTTAGACTCGTACCTTGGAATGAGCGGACTCCTGGCTACATATTGTCGCCTGCCTTCCTGGTCACTTCCTCCATTCCCTCAGTCGGACACAAATAAGCGTGTAAGGCGCGCATGAAACACCTAACATAAATAAAAGCAAACATAAATGAGTAGCGAGTGGCACTATAGTGTCAGAATCCTCACACAATTCTATCAAGAGGCCTGCAAGAACTACCCATTCCATCAGCTAGTAGAAGCAGCTAACTACATTTTTAGGCTACACAGGTACCATTTCCCAGAAATTACCTGCGAGGGGAAAGGACTGCAGAAAAATGTAAAGACGCAGAAGAAAAACGGGAAAAGTTTGCTTAAAGAGACCTTCTAAAGGCTACCAATATTGCTTCTTATCCAGGGAGCCATTTAGGCATGGTATCCCATATTGATAAAACTATTATATACCCTAACTTGATCCTTCAACCCACCGCTTAAAACCCTTCATGACCTAACAGTGATCAAACTTTTAATATGTCGCTCAGACATATTAGTTATTAAAAGTTTGTAGGGTATCTACAACGTACACTATGTACCAGAAATTTTCCGATTGTTAGGACGTAGGAAAATTTTACAACTTGACAGAAATTACACAGGTGGCTAACACATTAATGGCATTTTTTATTTTCTATTAGTACAACTAGACTAAATTTGACTAAGTACGGGCTGGCGTTCTTGGTAGTGCACGACATCTATGGCTGGCTTACCGAGTTCCTTGCCATCTTGTCTCTCTCGGTCATAGTATAACGACGGAGATGTGGAACAATTTCCACCCGCCTAAAACTATGTGCTCCGATGTGACGTCATCGTTGCGACCAATCGCAACGGGCGTTACAAACTGTTTGGGTCGACACCTAGTAGAGTCAATAACGGACGGAAATAAACTCTTTGTTAACATAAGTGTGTGTTGGGCCCATTCCCACTCATGAAAGCCCTTGATTTAGGTCGTTAGGGACATAGAGTCCTACGACCTGATGGCTAAATTAGCAGTGCTCCTTGAGCGCATAAACGCCTGGGGGATGTGGCACTAATTCCTTCCCCAGGGAACATTTAGCATCCCGCTGTGCAGGAATAAATCCGTCGCACATGCCCTTTTGCAAATCGTCGCAAATCCATGTAATCAATCAATCAATCAATCAATCAATCAATCAATCAATCAATCAATCAATCAATCAATCAATCAAGTTTTCTGGCAGATGCATTCTGACCGGTAGAGACTTTCTATATGCTATAAGATAACAGTGAAATAAGACAGCTAATACGAGCGCAGTATGCTTAATATAGAGATCACATTATAACAATATAACAATTACAGACGATATAATATTCCAAATGATATGAAATAAACCTACAATATTTTCTTCAGTGTTGAAGATTGATACCCCCCGTAGACTTAATAGTGCTATACTACAGCAGCATTGGTTAATAGATGGACTACATTTATATTGTTTCGAGTGATAAAACAATAATCTATTATACTATTATATAATTGCTGCATATGTAAATTCAAATAGATACATATTTTAAAATATCAGTACCGTTGCTATGGTAAATAACTAAACATGTATAGAATGGCGCATTCGTTGTAATAAAGGATTATTCATTATTTCCATATCACATTAACCTGACATTTGTTTGGCTATAAAGAAGAAAATCAAATCTAAATTTAAATTCAAACTATTGGTGCATACTGCACAATAATAATACTAAACCCACTGGGAAATGCATTCGATTGGTATAATTTTTCATATGATCTATAATTCAGTTTATTTTGGGTTGTAATCTTCCTTGAGAAATACATTAATCGTTTTCAGTGAGTGTTTTATTATGTACGTTCTTAACTTTACACTGAGTCACACATTTATGTAATGAAAGAATTTTAGGTGTTACCGACTCATTCGGACCTATTTCAGAGTTTTGACTGAAACATTGCGATTTCATTCTTGATCCGTTCGCGCATATTGCACTGTTAATATTTACCATTACTAGCGTTTATTAACTTGATGACACTTAAACAGCTTTCATGTCTTGTGATTAAACTCCCAAGTTGACATCTAGTCAAAGATGACATTATGCTGAAGTAAAGCTCGGGACGTTACACTGTTATTCCAAAACCAGCACTACAGGCCTTCAGGGCCCTAGGTAAGGTTTTAGGGGGAAGTGGCTATGGCACGGAGAAATAAGAAAGATAGCAGTTGAAGAAGGAGGCACGCAAATAAGACAACGACTACTCCTCGTCGTTCCAGAATATTCAAGTCCTTGAACCGAGACCTACATCCAGATACGAGAACATCTACCAACAACATACTGAGGCCAAACAAGAACCGGACGCAAACTATGACGCCTCCTCAACCTAAGATCCTCAAGTAGAAGAGGAGGAGACCAAATGAGTTGTGGAAGAGGAAGAATGGGATCCAGATAGACAACGGCTTGTGGACTTGGGGCTACATCAGGCGTTAGATGACAACATGAAAGCTTGTCTTTTCATCAATGCCACTCATTACGGAAATCACTTTGAACTTGGAAACCACGTCAACTGCCATAGCACGCATTCTCAGTCAGTTCTACTGTGGTACGTATCAGGCCTACCCACTGTCAAGTATGATGAATGCAGGTAACTGATCATACATTGGTTAGAGCCATTCCTGGAGCAGCTGTTCGATGAAAAACGGAGTATGGTGGTATGCATGGCAAACGACGAACGCTGCAAGCTATTTTGTGTGCCATCCAAAAATACCCTTTTAATGGCTCTCAGTCATCATTGCCTACGGGTTTCATTTTGACTAAAGATCCAGTCTTATAAAATCTAAGTCAACACTATATCTGATCCATTTGACAACCGTTACAAAAATAACTAAACTTTCCCAGCTATGGTAGAAGTGTAAAAGGGTTGTTTAGATCCGAGATTTATTTTTTAAATATTAGTTTGGACCAAGTATGCACACTATATACACAAAATTCTAAATTTACAACTGCATATGACAATTTACAATTGCTTAGTAAGATCCTTATTACGATACATACGTAGCTTACACACAACTGGCAACAGGAATCACCCTATAGGGGGTTTCACGGTTACAGCGAATTTACTGATCGTAGCGCCTAAAATTACCTCCCTTAGCTCCAATGAGCATGCCCACACAAAATTTCCAGTTCCGAATAGTTCACCGTTCTACACTTGGTTAGTGAAACATAAAGTTTACAAAGGAAGGAATCTTAGCTGTACTACAGATCATTATGGTTAAACCAATGAATCAGTCATATATGTCTAACATATTTTGTTCATACTAGGAGAATAACAAGAAGACAACTGGGCAGAATTTGATTAAATATACGTTTCCAGGATTTTGTAACAGTTCCAGTTGACGTTACCTTCTCCACCTGGACGTTGCTTCCTTTGCCTCTTCCAGACATTTTCATTACTGTTGCGTAAGACACACACACACACACACACACAACCCTAGACCCATGCTTGCAGGCTAGACTTTGCGTCGTCAGGCGGTTGGCTGTTTCTTACACGAGAAGACTAATTAAGAAGCAATGCAGTTCATACATTTTATATCCCAAACGGACATGCAGTGCTGCCTAGTAGGGGTAGCTAGCCGGGAGGTAACTCTATTCAATCCCGTCAAGAAATGAATAAGTTCACCCTTTAAATCCCCGAAAAGAGTGCTTTATTGCACACATATTAGGCATAAATTCTTTTGCGAATGGTGACTCCCTTCCCACTCAACAAGTTTATGTACTAGCTGACTGGCCGCATACATCACAAATGTAAGATCAATCTATTAATCAATCAATTAATCAATCAATCATTCAATCAATCATTGTCGATCCTGTATATTGTCGCGAGGAAACAAGTATGGAAGAGCATTTCGAATGGGAAAATTGAGCAGCGATATGCATTGTTGCAGAGAGTACAACACCTACTGGGTCGGATGAAAGAGATGATATCTTACCCAAAGGTCAGTTCATTACGGCGTCTGCCTATGGAAATGTTAAATTATTTCCATTTATCATGATGCCTTTTTGAACTGTGGACATTTTAATCATCATCTTACTCCTTGTGGCCATAAAGCCATAATGTTAAACTTATGGGCTAATGTTAAATCCCCCTTATCTCCCATGTATCATACTGTCGCCAAAGTATCATGCGTCAAGGATAGCGATATTAATGTTAATTTTCATTGTAGCCAGAGTGACATGTTTGTGGCCCAAATGTTACCCTATACCACTGGTACTAAGTTCTCTCACTGAAAAAGAAGATTTATATACGAAAACGAATTTCCACTTCAATTCATTAAAATGTCCAACTAGTCACTATGATTATCAGCTGCAACTAATAACAGAGCTAAAACAGTAATGTTGTTACAGCATGGAATCCAAATTCTTTTCCTGTTTCATAATGTAAAGCAGTTTTTACCAACTTCCGGTTTGCGACCAAAATCAGGGTCGCGATGACGTTCTGAAGGGTCGCGGAGGCCACCATGAATTTTCTTCAGAGTGGCAAAACTTATCAAATTGTGAAAACGGGATCTTGCCGCCCAGAAGAAGAAAAAATATGTTTTTAGGGTCAAGGCCAAGAAACCTTGGGAACCACTGCATTAAAGTCAGGCAAAGGTCAACATTGACGTCGTATAAACGTTTCATATTTGTCTGTAACTAATAGGGTTACCCATTGTTAATTGTTGACGACATGGTATTATTTGTTTGTTTGTTTGGGTTTTTTTTACATTTGACATGTACACTGTCCGATATTGATAAAAAAAAATCATGATACTACAAGACAAAAGTATCATCTTTGAATGAAATTTGATGCAAATGCAGAGATAATATTTAGCTGAATCAGTAAGTTATTAGATTATCTATTTTAATTATTATATCGTTAAATCATGAAACAGCACCATCATCTCTCTCTCTCTCTCTCTCTCTCTCTCTCTCTCTCTCTCTCTCGCGTATTATATGCTGCACCTAGACACGTCATTTAAAAATAAATGACTTTTCCACACACCAGGTTGTGTGCTCTTTGACTAGATTAATTTAAGAATTGGCAACAACAAGCAATTGTATTCGCTAGAACGGTCGAACATCAGATGAAAGTCAATCGACTGGCGTTCGGTACATGAATACTGATACGATCTCATGAGTCTAGCTGGGAATGTGATCTGAAAGGTCAATAGCAACGCATGATAGGCTTCTATAAATTCCTCCCTGGGACATTTGGTGAACAAGCAGTAAAGTTGTACGCATTATCATTTATGCTCTACATCTTTATTGTTTAAGACACTAGGTTTACTATTGATAGCATTATTACTGATAGCATGGATTGTAATGAAATAACTCTGCAAACGAATCTTCAAGTAAAATGCCGTGATATGGATGCCTTTTAGGAAAGCGTCACATGTCCTAGCATTGCTGAATAAGGTACGATCGTTGTCTTCCATATTTTAATTTCTTACCATTTGTTTTCTTTTTCATCGTACATCTATTTGTCTGTGAAAGGATCATACCCCACCCACCTTTTCTTTCTGACTGTTTTACTCACGACCAATGTACATCTTCTGCCATAATCAGTTTTCTTTTTCTCATAATGTATGATGTTGCACCAACTTTCTAACAAAATATCCCCCACCCTCTCTCTCTCTCTCTCTCTCTCTCTCTCTCTCTCTCTCTCTCTCCATTGCGCGCGGTGATATGTGTTGATGATCTTTCGATATCAATCAAAACCTATTTACCTTTTGGAAATGCAATGACTTGTCAGGAAGAGAATTCGGAGAGATTTATTCCATGGGTATAGAGATTGGGATGATGCAAAAGGCATCGCGTGCCGAAGTAAAGACAATGCTCCTTTCTGGTTCGAATTGTTAGGAATTTTAAGGCAACTTTCTTGTTGACTGTAGAAAAAGGAGTGGGTTTGATGAAGAATATAGATGTAATAGAGTAGCCAAGTTGATCGCATTATAATGTAACATGAAGCTGTCATAATTACTTGCGGATGGCATGATTCAGTCCAGTCCTTTAAGGTGGACAAAGGATAAGACTTTCTAACTCCATAGGTAACATGTGAATATGACTTAATTTACACAGAGAGAGAGAGAGAGAGAGAGAGAGAGAGAGAGAGAGAACTTCCTGTAATATTTTGTCAAATGTAATTTGTTATACAATCCCACTGCTCCCTTTGGGATCAAAAGTAGCGTTTTCAATGAATGTTTTCCTTGGTTGGATGTTCGATAATCTGCTGAAACTAACTATTGCTTCGGTGGTGAAGTGTCGAGACGTTATTAAGGCACATTTATATATATTTTCACCATGGATTCAAAGTTGCTTTACACAATTCTGCGGAGGCAAATTGAATATAAATTCAATTTTGGCATCTAAAGTGAATGCTTCTTTCCTTGTGATATTTGTGTTCTCACATAAAACAAACGAGGCATCTCTGGCTATACAGCTCACATTGCTTTGATCCATCAACATTTGAAATCCTAAGCATACATATGGTGAAATCAAATGATACTCTTGGGGTATCTTCTGATATTGGAAATGCTAATTAAATGAACTCATGGAAAGATAGAACAATCATGATCACGTGTATAAAATATACAATTTATCAATACAATTCATTAACTCTGGCATTTTAACAACGATTTGCATTTGTTGAAATCGCATTTTGTGACGCAAAAAGCTAAACATTATTAGTTCATTGCACCAGAAGAGATTAAGTCCAAAACAGGCTTTACAGTTTTACACACAATAGTCCTTGGAACGCGCAGACACATTTATGATGAAGCTTATGTGGGTTGTTAGTTTGAAAAACTCAAAAACACAGAAGCAACATTTTCTTCACTTGGTCCTTTCATGTAGAGTTTAATCGACGTCTGGACTTTGGGATTCTTGTAAAATATGTGGTATAAATCTTTAATAATCATATTGAAAAGGATTATCGCGTTAATTATGGAAAACATAGTTTTTATATATTAAATTCCTATTTGCGATTTCTGAGTTATTAGTCTACGTGATCTATCATTCCTTGTTTATTTATTCATTATGCAATCTATGTATGTCTGTCTCTGCTTGCGTATGTATGTATGTATGTATGTATGTATGTATGTATGTATGCATGCATGCATGCATGAATCCATGCATGTAGGTAGGTAGGTAGGTAGGTATGTATACATGTGTGTATGTATGTATGTATGTATGTATGTATGTATGTATGTATGTATGTATGTTTGTGAATGTATGTGTGCCTACCTGACTGTCCATCTGTCTCCTTTATGTGCGAAAATTTATGTTATATCATCAGTTTTCTTGTTTGTTTGTCTATATATTTTCCGATCCAAATCACATATGACATCGTGATACATATCGATGGACCATTATTATGCTGTGTTAAGCCATCAAGTTAGTACATTTCTACATTTATTTCAGATGGGTGTCTGATACCCATATGCTGTTTCTACGGTAGCACATCTTGCTTTTTGCATAATAAGTACAATTTTAAAAGAAAATATCTTTATTTTTGTCATTTACTACACTCACACATATTAATCCAAACTGAGCATTGATGACTTCAAACTTTTAACACTGCTTATTGTTATTTAACGTATTACCTGTAACGCTACCGTCATAATTAGTCTTCAACTTTATTATCCCATCACGTACAAGGCATACACATTCACAATGGAATCAAGATGATTTTACAAGAGCCGGAAGAGGACAAATCAGTGCAAAGCCAATACCGACGTCTAAAATGAATGTTTCTTTACGCTGGAACAATCCTGTCGCACGACACAAACATGGTGTCTCAGCATTATATTCACACTGATCTCAGATGGAAGTATGTCATCTGTTAACACTTCTTGTAGGAAGCTCTGAGCTCTGCTAGAAACTGATTTCCGTGGGGTATCTTCTCATAATTAAAATATTAATTATTCAAAAGATGGACTAGATTCGATTATTCACGACAGCGTGGATGCATATATAAACCTGAAGTCACGAAGAGCTCAGTTTTGCAAATGTATTTAAGTCAATGGAATTTTTAATGTGGTATTATTAAATCTGACATCTCATTATTTATCTGCCTGTCTATCAATACTTAATCAATCGAGCAGTCTAACTATGTGTGAACCTGTCTGTTGATCCGTTTATTTGGGTATATGTCTGTTGACATCGTAGCGATATGACTGACATTTTCTTAAGGCTACGTTAAAAATCCAAATCACACACACACACACACACACACACACACACACACAAACACACACACACTTACTTTAAAATCATAGACTTGTAACACATGTGATATACATAATTAGAAACTTGTTGTATAAGCCTTGCGATATGAATAATTAGCAACATATACTTTGTAAACCATGTGAAATATATAACTACAAAACTTTCTTTATAAACCATGTGTTGATGTTGTAGGATTTACCGCCATTTTCAGCACACAATATGTATACATGGCGGCCAGTATTAATGCTGGAGGAAGAACCCGGGAAAACCCCGGAAAGAACCACCGACCCACGAGAAGCTATTGGCAAGCTTTCTCACATACCCACGTTGGCCGAATCCGAGACTCGAACCCACGCAGACAGAGGTGACATGGCAATGCGTAACTGATAAAAGCAAAGAGTTAGCCATATAGAGTTATATTTCCTTTGTAAAATTTTCTAACTACTGCTTTGTCTTTCTTTCCTGACTCACATTTTGCTGTTGTAAATATGTCGGCGATTTCATAATTTACCATACCACTCTGACCAAATTTATATATTGAAATTGCAACACATCTCGATAAATAATATTTGTGGAACAAGAATGGCAACAATGCAACCCAACCTGACATTCATGTTGTGGTAAGTCTGTTATGGAGAAATCAACATTGACACGGCTATTGTGTCTGAGAAAATAATTGAATTTGTACAGCCCACGCCATGTCAAGCGCGCTTATAAATCTTTTATTTTGATAGTAGTTTTCTGTTCTACTTATATATATATATATATATATATATATATATATATATATATATATATATATATAGAGAGAGAGAGAGAGAGAGAGAGAGAGAGAGAGAGAGAGGCCTACCTGTCTACACATCTCTATATATTTATATATCTATCTGTCTGTCTGTCTCTCTGTATGTCTATCTATCTATCTATCTATCTATGTATCCATCCATCCATCCATCCATCCATCCAACTATCCATCCATCCATCCATCCATCTGTCAGTTGGTCTATCATCCCGTTATTGTCAGGATTTACCAAGCAATTTTTAATCTCACAATTGTTTCGGCTACTTAAGCTAGCCATCTTCCATTTTGACAATATAACCATTCTCCCTTTGACAAAATAGCCATTCCCCCTTTTGACAATATAGTCATTCTCCCTTTGACAAAATAGCCATTTCTCCGTTTGACAATATAACCATCCTCCTTTGTCAAAATAGCCATCCTACCTTTGCCAATATAGTTATCCTCCTCTTTACAATATATCCATCCTCCTTTTGACAACAGTCATCCTCCCTTTGACAATATAACCACCAGTAGTGAAGGGGGATACATTACGTACAATGGAAATTAGCATTACAGACCCCCTTGGGAACATATACGTACAATGGAAATTTAACATGGCGAAAAATCGTGGGAACATATACGTACAAGGGGAATTAACATGGGAATAAATCGTGGGATACTATACGTACAAGGGGAATTTAACATGGGAATAAATCGTGGGTCACTTTACGTACAAGGGGAATTTAACATGGGATTTTTTTTTTTTTTAAAATTTAAAAAAAGGGGTAGGCAATTGAAAGGCTATCTCTTTTCGAGAAATATGGGGGCCCTGAAAAGGGCCTTTGGGTTTTCTTCTTCTGCTTCTAATTTCTTCTTTTCCTCCACCAACTTCTTATTTTATCTCCAACACTCTTTCTCTTCTTTTCTTTCTTTTTTTTCTCCTCCTCTTCTTCTTTCTTCTCTTCCTCCTCTTCTTTCTTCCTCTTCTCATTTTCTTCTTCTTTTTCAATTTTTTCGTTCCATGTTCTTATTCTTATCTTTTCCTCTTCATCCTCCTTCTCCTCCTTTATTTCCTTCATCACACCACTGATCATGTCCTTTGCTTTTCTTAAGTTGTTAATTTCCATTTTTACTCTATGCGGACTATAAGAATAGTGGTCTTCAACGAGTCGTACGAGCATTTGTTCTATCATGCCCAAATTGTCAAGGACGTCTTGCAATGATTGAAATTTATCCAGGTGGTTTGAAGCCATCTTCTATGTAGAATGGTTTGAACGACGAATACTGTGGGTTCTTATACTTAAAGCGCGTACGTGAAGGAAAACATCCCCCTAAAAACATAAAATGGATCTTACCTAGATCATGACCCAACAACGCGCGGACGTGAAGGAAAACATCCCCCTACTTTCTCATTTCATATAATATAACCCTAACTATACTCTCTACATACGCTAATAATCAATAAATAAACCCATAATCTACTATTCACACAAACTTACTTCAGCATTTACAAACACAAACACACAAACACATACACTTCCACTATTCATAAAGAGTTAGTGTTTATATTCACACTACTCTACCTATACACAATGGCAATTCGATAGTTATTTCTTTTCTAGAGTATTGGGTAGCCCTTAAAAGGGCTGTGTTTTTTTAACTCCTGATGCACCTATCTAATGGTTGCACCTTCCTGGCCTGGCGCCACACACGCATCTTCTTCCCCAGTCTTCTTTCACCTTTCTTCTGGGGAGCGCAGAGGGAGGATGATTCGCTTCAACACCCCAATCCTCTGTCTCGGGAATATTGAACGACATCCTCTCTTCTCTTTTCTTTTCCTCTTCTTCTCTCTCTCTTCTCTCCTCCTCTTCTTTTTTCATTCTTGCTTCTTCTATGATAGCCTCCGCTGATAGTTCGTTTACTATGCGCCTGGCATATTCCAGGTGCATCTGGAGTTCTAACAGTTTCACTATTCTGCTATTCATTCTTCTGGCTGTGTTGATCAATCAACAAGGGTAGCTAGACTGCCCAGCGAGTTTCAATTTATAGTGAAAGCACGGACGTGATGGAAAACATCCCCTAATAACAAAAAATGGATCTTACCTAGATCATGACCCAAAACCACGCGCGGACCTAAAAGAAACACTCACTCACTTTTTTATGCTACCCATCACTATTGTAAAATTTGTATAAATCACTTCAATAGACTATCCACATACGCAAAGCAATCCAATCTAACCCAAAATATACACCTCTAACAGCCAAAAAAACAAACATCATTTTAATCTACTATCCATACCAACTTACTTAACCACTTACTAACACAAACACACAAATACATACACTTCCACTATTAATAAAGAGTTAGTGTTTATTTTCACACTACTCTACCTACGCACATTGGCAAATGGATCGTTATTTCTTTTCTAGAGTATTGGGTAGCCCTGAAAAGGGCTGTTTTTTTTTTGTTTGCTATGGCATTCTTTTTTAGTTTCTAAGAATGCGATGTCCTCTGAGGATAGACTTTCTGGCGATAGGTCTGCTTCTTCGGAAAGAGAAGAAGAACTCTTTGGTGTCGATACGGCAATCGACAAAGCCTCTGTCAGCTTCAGGTTGCTGCTGTTGTTGTTGTTGCTGTTGCTGCTGTCTCTGAAGTCTGTACTTCTCTGTCCATTCTTCTTTTTCCCTGTTCATTTCTTCTCTGAAGAGCTCTTCTATCAGGTCTTCAGTGATTTTTAACATTCTCACATTCTCTATTTCTTCTGGCTTCGGTATCAGACTGTGTCTGACCCTATGCAAATTCACGTAGGCTTCGTTGAGTTTAGCTAGTTTGGAGCACATCTTCTTAAGAGGATGAGTCGACAATGGATGGTTAGACTGGGAACAAACCGGTTCTTAAAGTCAAAGCGCGGACGTGAAGGAAAACATCCCCACACGGTTTTTGAGTCGCAACGTTTAGTGAGTGTCATGAGAGGGATAGTAAGAAATGAAAGAGCATCAATCCAACATTCTTATAGCTAAACAAAAGACAAAAGCATTTTTTCAAAACACAACATTTTTTATTCAAAAATCACTTAACACTAAACAACAACTCTAACATTTTTCAACAATAATCCAACACTATAACATCAAACAATTTGTTTTTAAATCACAAACATTTTTTTCTCAGTGGACAATCTACTTTAAACAGGGCTGACAACGTTGTGAATGAAATTGTGATTTCCACTGTTGGAAATCATTAGGCCATTGATGGACACTACGTTTCCTAGCTTGAGACAAAAGATAAGCATAATGGTCACAAAACCATCGATCTACTTTCACATCGTTTCTAGCAGAAGAACGAGGATCGAAATGAGTCACTAAATGTTCTAAGGAATAGCCCAGGCTGCGATGATGCAGAAAATACACACAGTACTGTCCACACACCAAGGAATCTGTGCCTTGTAATTTCACATTATTGAATCGGGTGGTTTGAGCATTTCTTCTCATAAAGTCAATGATATCGTCTTCCAAAGGGGGCAATCCGTACGAATCGAAATATTCCACACATCCTTCTTGAGGACAGTAGACGGCTACCCAGTGGGTTCCTGGGAGATGACTGTCGTCCGTGTTGATCACGTAAGCTTGATGGTCTTTAGGTTTGCGATGAGGGAGTTCATCTTTAGCACAGACGACAGGATTCCAAGAAGCCGTATACGAACTGTGGTTCAAAAGGTAATAAAGTTCCCAGGTATCCATGTTTTTTTTCTTCACAGGTAATAATACGTCGTCAATTCGATCCTGACTTTTTGCTTGAAAATGTCTGACGAATAAACGGTTATTCGTTCTGTTTCCTCACTCTGATTCAGGAGAGCTTCGATACGATGGATCTCTTGAGTGGTTAATGGTGGACAAGAATGTTCACGCAAGTCTTTATACCACTGGTGCAACACGTCTTTGTTCGAGATGAGACTCCAAGCTTCGTCCAGATACTCGTCCAATTTTTCTTCTTGACTTAACATCAGGCATTTATCGTGTTGAATTTGACTGGGATGATCGTTTTGACATCCATAGCAATTTTTCTTGATCAATTCCGTCATTTTGTCGACCAAGTGTTTGGCAAAACAGGAGACTAAATGGGCTTCTTGTTCTGGCCATCTCGATTTCATCATGATCACTTCTTCTTTTTCCACGGTTTCCTCACATTCCATCTCCAAAGTTTCTCCACTAGGTAAAGAGGGATAACAGTCTTCCATAGCTTCTAATAGTCTAGAATGACTTCTCTCAAACTGTTGATTTCTATGGTATTATCGAATTCTGCATACAGGATGACGTTCAACGTTGGATTAGCAGTAGCGGGGTCTGGTTGGATTGCAAACTGAATTTCCACACGAATCTGGCCGGATTTTATAGGGTGGAAATGTCCCTCGTCGCTGCCTTGGTCTGGAGTGAAATCGAAAGCCCACAAAGCGTAGCCTCCTGCATAATCGTCGTACGTAATGCCGTGACTGGTGTTGGTTCCTAACTGTCCCGTGGCTTCGTACAGGGACAAGTACGATCTCAAGTAATTCTTGTTTTTAAAGTCAGGTTCAAAAGGTCGGGTACACAAGGTCTTGCCATCGCGACTGACTTCGATCTTGGTCACGTCAAAGTGTTTAAAGTTGAACGGATTTTTATTGATAGCTCCGTTGAAGGCTTCATTCTCGACGATACCAAGGATTAAACGTTTGGGTAGCTGTCCTTGGAACAGATGATCTTGGATCATGGATCGCTGTTCCTTGGGAATGGTGAAAGTTTTCACTTCCACGCGTCGTATGGGATACTTGGCAGTTGTTCTGCTCAACGTCTGACTGATGTCGTTTCCCACTTTAGGTAACACTTCCACACGGCGTACGTAGAGTCTGGCTTCTAGGATTTTGGTTTTGTACTCGTCAGCATTAGCCAATAAGTGGAAAGTGGTACTGCTCCGATTCAGTCTCAGGCGGACATCCACTCCGTTCAGCAAATACTTTTCTTGCAACCACATGTCCAGATGCAAACGATCCATCAGTTCTAAACTCTGTCCATCTTTGATTCTGTTTCTTCGTTCTGTAAATCCCTCATTGTATGGTTTATCTTTTTTAGTTGTATCAATTTCGAAATTTTCAAACTCGTTAGCATCGTCAGCTTCCCATACCACACAGGCATTGAGATGAGTGTTCTTGGCGTCTATTCCGTACGTCAAGAGATTTTCCAGGTAGGCACGATAAGGGTAAGTATCCATGCTGCTGCTGACCAGTTTGTTATTCAAGTACAAGTCCACTCCACTGAACAAGGAATGCATGAAATTGTTGACGGCAGTTACCGGCTCAGTGTCTATAGCACCTCCAGTCTTATCTTGAACTTGGACTTTCAGGTACAAGTAACTGCTATTCAGATCGATGTAATCTTCGGGTTGTCCTTTGATTTCAAACTCGATGGGAGCGGAATCGGTCAATGAGGAGACGGGATGAAATTCCACCCACTGGGATTCTTGCATGGTCATCATGGTGGGGGGCATGGCAAACAGATCCAGTTCCGTCTTGGAACAAGCGCAAGACTCTCGGTGCATCATTTTGTTCTGTTCTTTCTCAATAATCGAAAACGTCTAAGTCTCGAACGGTTCTTCTTCTTTTCTTGGCCTTTCTCGCTTGAAGTCTGGTGAAAGGGTGTTTTCTTCGTCGTCGTCTCTTTCTGCCTTGTCCTTGCTGAATGCTTGACTCGGTAGCGTGCAGGGCATTTATAGGTGTGTCTCGTCGGCCCAAAAGGTCTTTGCCCGTTTGCAGCAAGACATTTTTGCCTGCCCTCATGAAGGCTTCTTTAGGGTTTTGTTTGTCGATGATGACATTTTGGAGAAATTCTTTGCCTTGCGTCAGTGCCGCATCTTTCAAGGCGTGCAATCCGCGTGTCACCATCGGTTTCAACACCGGAGCCACCGAACGAAAGGCCGATTTTAACATGTCTCCTAAACCGTGTCCTCGCTGTCGAGCAACCCCTGGGTACACTGGATACATGACTTACTTACGAGTCGTGAGAGAACCGTTTTCGAAAATGGAGATTCACCGTGACTTTTCCTTTGGTGAATGGAATATTTTGTCCCCGATCTCCTTTTATAGCAATGTTGACCGTGTCCAAATAAGACTTGCTGACGGGCAAATAGTGAGGATGGACAAATTCGCGGTGGATGTGGTAAGTGTTTCCACCTTCCTCGTCAGTGGCCGTGGCAGAATTTACTTTGAAAGGAATGACACGTAGTAACGGTACGGAGGTGTGTCCCACCACGTTGTACTCCACCACATCGGAGTACACGAAGATCAAATTCAGTCCTTGGTTCAGTTCTACCGGGTAACGAAAATACCTTGCAAAATGCCCGTCGTTGTCAATCTCTGCCATTTTAATCTTTTTGGTGTCCTTATCCGTGACCATTTTGAGGTCTCCACCCAAAATGTCATACAATCCAGGGCAAAATTTAATACGTATACTTTTTTCATCACTTTCAAATCTGATGAGTAGACGGTGAGACTGTTTGTGGTACTCGATGGTGACACGTTTTTTTGCATTGGTCAGAACTTTGTCAAAGGTTGCATAGAATTTGTCAGCGATGGCTTCCACCAGATGTTGACCACTAAAATAATGGCCTGGGTTAATTTTAAAGTGATAAACGAAAAGAGGAGGAGGAGGAGGAGGAGAAGAAGAGTCACTGCTGCGGGATAATAGTTCCTTTGCAGAATGTGAGTTATGTTGAGGACTGCCCGTCATCTTTTGCTGCAGTGCTGGGTCCAAAATTTCGACGTCAAAAGTGTTCTGAGTTTCAGTGATGTTTTGGATTTGTGTTGGGTGAATCATTTCTACTAAAGCCACTTCCCAATGGGCTTCGTGATCTAACGGGATGGCTTGAGGTAATTTGGCCGTGTAACAGCACAACGTGTTGTTGGGAAACACCTCCATGGAACTGTCACTGGGTAAAGTTAAGTAAAATTGGTTTTGGTAACTCATAATTCCAGAGTTCTGTGGCTGTCCGAGGGGTTAGTGGACGTCAGAGGCGTGTCTCCGCCCAAAATGGGGTTCTGGTTGTGGTTGTTGTTGGAGTGGTGACTGGCACTGGCACTGGACACAACGTTCCCGTTCGAGGAGAATTTCAGGGAGGGATTAGGAAGCAGGTAACCGATGCAACTGCTCAATAAAATGGTCCACAATTGTTTGTCTCCTTGTTGCAAACTCAAATTGGCGATGGCTGCCCCGATGACACAATACACCACGAAGATTTGGCAGAAAAAGACGATTTGCGTTTTAGGCACACGTTCTCCACACCACACCCACAAGGGTTGTTTTTGTAAATCTTGCACAGAAGAACTGGGTGAAGAAGGAGTGGTCGACGTAGCTGCGTCTGCTGTGTGAAAGGGCATGATGGTCACTTCTTCTTTTTATAGTCGATGACTTGCGAAGCGTCGATCCAAGAATCGAAACTGGGTGGATATCCTTTCCAACGTACTTTGACTTCTTTGACACGTCGTTTGCCCACTTTACGGGTTCTGCGTTCGAGAATGCTTTCGATGTCGTACACGTCGTCTTCTTTTTTGGTGACACGTTGTAACTCGGGCAAATAAAACGTTCCTTTGAGTACTTCTCCGTTCATGTCTTCCAATTTATAGACGGCAGGATGACGGCCATGCACTCGTCCAGTGACGCGAAACAATTCGGTCGTCCAGTTAGGTAAGTAACCTTTGTCGAAAGTGCGTTTGGTTTTGCCAATGCGCACCCAATCTCCTACGGCCAACTCTCCACTTTTCTTGGGGACAGCCCTCGTCGGGGACGTACCAAACAGGTGCTCAAACACTAGCACTTCGTTGTCGGGAGTCACGTCTTGCGGGGCACGTCCGATGCTTCGATGGTAAGATTGGTTGTACGCTTGCACCAGGTGCGGTAAGATGTCGATGTACTTCAGAGTGTGGTGATGCGTAAAATATTTCCACATGCGTTCTTTCAAAGTGCGTTGAAAACGTTCCACGATGCTGGCTTTGGTTTCGGGATTCTCGGTGGTAAAAAAATGAATGTCACGTTTCTTTAATTCTTTTTGGAAAGCTTGGTTCAGAAATTCGGTGCCTTTGTCCGTTTGCCATCGAAGAGGGTGACGACCGCTTTGTTTCAACACCCGTTGCAGGGCTCGCACTAACTCGCTGCTGGATTTGGAAGTCAAGGGCACGACCGAGGCAAATTTGGAAAAGACGTCGATGACACAAAACAAATATTTGTAGCCACGATTGTAGCTGGCCAAATGAGAGACATCGGCTAAATCGGCTTGCCATTGATGATCGATGCCTTCCACTCGGGTGCGACTTCTGGCAAACTTGCGTCGAATGGGTTTGTGTAAAGTGTAGGTAGCTTGTTCTTGTAACCATCGTTGCACTTGAGGTAAACGGAGACTTTTCAGTCGCGTTTTGGCAGCACGATACAATTTTTGAACTCCTGCGTAACCTGCAGGATGCGAGGGATCGTAGTAAATGCTGGCTAAGACTTTTTCCATTTTTTTGTGTTGGTTGGTGTGTTGATAAGGCACCCACTCTTGGAAGAGGCTATTCTTTTTCTCTTGGGGTATTTTCTTGGATTGCAAGGCTTTGCGTGTGCGACCGGCAATAGGTGTTGAAGAGGAGGAGGAGGATGTCTGAGCGGGGGATATCGGTTCTTGTTTCACTTCTGTCTTCACTTCTGTCTTCACTTTCTTTTTCTCTTGTGATGAAGAAGGGGTGGCCATCATCTTTTTAATCCATCCAATTCTGGAGGTAGGTGGTGTTGTTAACTTGCGTACTTTTTCTGGTGGAGTTTGAAACCCTTCTTCTTCTTCTTCTTTTCCTTTTTCTGTCTTGGTCACTGATACTGGTGGTACTGGTACTGGTACTGGTGATGGTGCTGGACTTTTCATCAAGGTCTTAAAATCTTTCAGAGTGGGTAGAGCTGTTTCGTCTAAAGCTTTCTGGTGAAAGAGTTGCAATCGTTGCAAGAGTTGACCGTACTTTTGCGATTTTTCTGTTTCGGACAAATCTTGGCGATCCATCAAGGACTGCAATTCGTGTTGTAACTGGGACATCTCGCTCAAATTGGGATTGGGAGGTAAATGCGGGGTGCGTTGTTCTTGCCACCGATGGTATTCCATCCATCGTTTGTAAGGCACTAAAGCTAGTTTTCGTCCTTCCATGGGGTTGTCAGGGGTCAATTCTGAGATCTTGGGACTTCCGAGGGCCTTTTTATCTTGCTCCCACCAGTCCTCCCAACATGGTTCCCAAGACTCCTTTCAGTATGGGGCCTAACAAGAGAGGTAAAATGCCTCCACGTTGGACCAACATCTTCTTTTTTTGACGAATGGGAATTTTCTTTCGAACCATTTGGCGAAGAACGTGACGATGTTTGCCTAAGCATTGTTTCTGGTGTTTGGACAAAGGGATCGTGCCTTTCAAAACGTTCAAACAGCATTCGCACACGGTATCGATGACCTCTTTGGAGGCCGTTTGAATGAGTTTTTTTCGTAGGGGTGGAGAAGCTTTGGACAGGACAGATAACAGGTCCCCATGTTTGGCTAAACGTGGTGGCAGTCCTTTCCTTTTCTTTCCTTGGGGTTTTCTGGAGGGTGACATCTTTGAGTCTTTAGGAGCACCTAAAAACACTGATACCCTACTTGGTCACAGGCCTTTTTTATACTGGAACGCGTCGCCACTGATTGTCTTTACGTCGTATCAGTTTGAGGACAGGCATGACACGTCGTGCAGGGGTACGTAACGGACTAAATCGAGCCAGTTCTTGCTTGGACAAATCCAGTAAACTTTGTAACATGCCCGATCTTTCATGGACTTTGAATTTGGGAGAAGGTACTTTGTGAGCAGCAGCCACTGCCACTAAATTGGAGGGTCCTGCCACTGGGGAAGTTCTTTTGGGGGTCATCAACGGAGAAGTTCTTGGTGTGATCAACGTCTCCAAGTACTCTTCAGTTCCTGGTGACATCAACGGAGAAGTGGATAAACGTGAGGCTGCCGGAGACGCAGTCACCGCTGTGGCAGGTCGTGGTTTGCGAGTGTAAGGTTGCGTCCTGGCCGAAGTGCCTCTCTTGCGACTAGTTTTCTTCTGTGGACTTTTCTTTTTCTGAGGACTTTTTCTCTGTTTCTTTTTCTGGGGGCTTCTTTTCTTTTTCCGGGGTGGTGGTGTCTGGTAAGAGGAGGGTCCTGCCACTGGAGAAGTTATTCTTCTTGGGGACCTGGTCTTTTTCTTTTTCTTCTTGGGGCTTCGTTGGACTTTTGTCTTGGGGATAACTTTGGGGGCATTAGGATCCCATCTTAAGAGTGAGCGAATGATGACCCCTCCTAAAGTACCGCTCCCTCCAGGTTTCAAAATGATTTGTTTTTTGGTTTGAGTGTCGATGCGGGGATCGGCCAGTTGGACCAATGCGACTTTGTTTCGATCGAAAAAGCGTTTGGTTTGATGAGGAATCTGAATGATTCCTTGGAGTAATTGACGTGCCGTCACCGTGAACCATCGTAAGACTTCTTTGAGACTAGCTTCTAAGACACGAGCTCGTGTTTGTGGGTCTTTTTCTCGACTGATGCCATACAAGGCACGAATCAATTTGACGGGAAGATGCGACTGAAGGGACGTCATGTTCACACTGTGTGAGACAGACGAAAAAGGGTCTGAGGTTTTTATAGATTTTTTCATGGGGAGTGAAATGAAGTCGAGGACGGAGACGTGTACAGGACAGACCCTCCGTCTTGGCACCAGTGGTGAAACAAGTGGGTACGAAATCGCAAATCCTCGGGGGTCGTAGGTTTCAAATCGACGAGTAAATAGGCGTGTGGCGTTTGAGTGGCATCGTCGTACGCCTGAGTCAGCCAAGGCGTTCCTAACTGTTTGGCTAAGACTTGCACTTGCGATTTATCTCGAGGGCTTTTAAACAAGACCACGTAATGCGCATTGAGACTGATGGTGCGATGGGCTTTACTTTGTTGAAACAAATTTTGGGTGATGTAAACGACACTGGCATTACGGTGATGCCCTTTGCGCGTGAACCACAATTTAATTTCTTCTTCGTCTTCTCCTAACATGTCGTCGAAAATGACCAAATGGGTTTGACGGGAGTCAGAGACGATGCCGTCGTCTTCTTTAGGAATGCCTTCCACAAACACGATGGAATCGCCTTGACTTTCTCGCAAGAGGTTGTACGCCGATTGCCACTCTTTGTAACACCACACGATCCGTTGAGGTGGCCGATCGATCAAATGATGTTTATGTTCGATCAAACGTTTGACGAATTCGGTTTTGCCTGAACCGCTAGGTCCAGCAATGAGCATGTTAAAGGGATGGCGAAGATACAAAGCCTCCCAACTGGCACGATCTAAGTGTTCGTCGATGACTTTGACAGTAGAGGAAGAGGGAGCAGAGACAGCAGAGGTAGCCATGGTGTGAGAAATGTCACTTGTGACACGAAAAAAAAAACAAGACAAGACTTTATATACTTTTTCAGAACACGTTTATTGAATGTTTTTTTTTCAAACATGAATACGAAAGACAAAAATACATAAAAGCCAAAGGCTTAAGTACAACAATAAAAGGCACATGATAACTATGAACGTGGAATAAACACAAGTGTCTGTACAACATGTTTTGGGTAATGTTCTAACCAGTTCTATAGTAGGGGGTAAGGTCACACAAGTGTCCTCCCGAAAGGGTCTTTCAGGCCTGTCCACGACAGTCCTGTCCTGGGTGACGGGTTCTTCTGGCACCGTCACTAACACGGGTTGAAAAGTAACTTTTTTCCTTGAACAACTCTCGTGCATACTGGGCCACTTCTTGGGTCCAAGCCTCAAAACCCCATTCTTTCCAGGCACGGACATCTGTCCAATGGGGATGTAAGTCACAAGCTACACACACATCGTCATACACGTCTTGGGTAGCTAAAAGTTGACGAATCTTTTTTTCCTGTTGAGGTCGAGAAGTATCCAGATGAAACCGCAAGGCTTTGAGCAAAAGGAGTTTTTCGTGACCATTTAAGGCCATGGAGGTGGTAAGTACTGATCGTAAAGAGTCCACAAAGAATCGGCTGGTAAACGAAATCCCAGAAAACACGTCACTAAGACACACACCACTTGTTGTCCCAAATTGAATGGATACAGTTCTTGTAATAATTGATGGTAATGATCCACGGTTTGAATATGGTCATTGAGTTCCTTCCACGGAATCTGTTGGATGACATGTGACATAAACCGTGGCATGGCAGCCTGTTTTTATATTCTCTTTTTTTTGGATGCAATACACGTACTTTCTAGCCAGAGATCTTCGTTCTCCAGTAGGGAATCTAAATCTTGCATACTGTAACCGAAACGTCAGAGTTCGTTTAGAAGTTTCCTCTTCTGCTAAGTAGATTCCACGTAACAAATGTTGGTAATCCTTTACCTTGTCTTCCTCAATGTATTGCTGTAGGTGAATCTCGAAGTAACCATAATTATGAACATGTCGATCATTAGCGACCTCAAAGTTTTGAACAATGTCTGACCATTGAAAGAATTTCTGACGAATCAGTTCTCTTATACCATTCAGGTACCAGTGGTTAAAAATCTGGTGACGTATCGGATGCAGTTGTTCTTTACGTTTGACTTGTATTTTGACCAGCTCTCGGTAAATGCGTTCTCTCAACTCCACAGGCAAAGCACGAATGTTCTCTTGTAAAGTATCCATGAATAGGTCATACTAAATCCTCTTTGGTCTGACACAAGAAATGTACTGTTTGCACAAACATGGTTTTAATTCATTGTCGAATCTAAATCGTTTCACCACTAATCTACACATTACAATTCGTTCAGAAGTTTCCTCTTTCACCAAGTTGACATTGCGTGAAAGATGTTGGTAATTCGTTAACTCTTCCTCTGGAATTCGATGCAGTACGTTTACAATGTAGTAGATAGAATCGTCAATACCAAACCATTCCTTTTTATAACCAGGAGGTCGTTGATCAATGTCTGTCCAATGGAACACTTTCAACTCAATCAGTCCTTGTATAGCCTGAAGGTACCAGTGGTTCAAACACCGGTGACGTAATGGATGCAATTGTTCTTTACGTTTCACTTGTATTTTGACCAGCTCTCGGTAAATGCGTTCTCTCAACTCCACAGGCAAAGCACGAATGTTCTCTTGTAAAGTATCCATGAACAAATTATTATGGTAAGAAGTTACTTCAATGTCTCGGTCCCACTAAAGGTAAGTAATGACAATTCGGTGACCATCGAGCATGTTCAACGTAGGCCGAATCTTGCGGTTCCCAGTGGTGAAGTGACACACCGCAACTGAAGTACTTGACTTTATCTCCTTCGCCCAAGTAGAAAAATCCGGCTCTGGCTAATTCTTCGGGGGTTGGTCCTCCCAGATACTTAGGCCATTTTCCTTTGAACGATTGAAGACGATTTTCAAAGTCGCAGTATTCCGACAAACGCACAGGAAACGAATATTCGTCTTTCACAGGTTCGTTTCGATGAGGGTTGGGTGACAGGAACAGGAGTTTGCTCAGGGCTGGATGACATCCGTAGGGAGGTAAACGTGAAGGTCGACATTCCCCTTTAAACCCGGTAAAATGTCTAAGAGGACGAGCGGCATCGCTTTCGCATCCCTCAGGTTTGACACGCACAGCATCACTTTCCATGATAGGGGCAGTGAGAACAAAGTTCCCATGATGCTTTACGGCATCGCTCAGGTCACAAGGTACAGCATCGTATCCATCGCAAGGCTCACAATCGCACTCGTCTGCAAACTCCGTTACGCAATTACAATGGTAACCACATGGACAATCGCAGTTTCCTTCCGGACATTTTCCGTCGCAATGCATGGGTCTTATCCATCCAATATTAGTCACACTAGAGGAAGATACAACTTTTTTACAATCCCCAAACTGGAACGATGTCTCTTTCAAAGTATTCATCTTGTTCGCTCGGTCTTGGTAGTCACAAAGAACTATCGATCTTGACCATAGCCCTTTTTTATACTAGTCTCAATGCAGTCTCCAGCTTGTACATCTTTCCTTTTTTACGTTTTTTATGTCCTGTTCTGGAAGGTACCGTCTCTAAGGTACCGTCAACATTGTACCGTAGTGTGATGGGTGGAAAGGCCATAGAAAGGTAAGGGCAGTGCGGAGACCATCGAGTATGTTCCAGAATAGCTGAATCTTTATAGATACATAGATCCATTCGTAACTTCAGTCCGCAAGCGAAACACTGTACCTCGTATCCCAATCCTGACTCAGGTCCCAAGTAGACAAATCCTGTTCTAGCTAAAACATGCGAAGAAGGTAATCCTTCCCTATCCGTAGGCCATTTTTGAAACGTGTCCAATCGACGGGCACAATCACAATAGTCAGGTAAGAAGACTGGAAAATGGTAAGGTTTGAACTTGGAGTTCTCATCGGGTTTCTCACTCGATTCTTGCTGTGGCGAAGTCATCTTTCTAGTGGGGTAACTATCCTCTTACAACCAATGTTTTATACCAACGTGTCCATACGGTAAGGTGAAATGATTGGGAAGTCGAACTCGCTTTTGGTATACAATTTGATAGACTTTTTCCAAGGGTCGACTGACGATGTGATGAGTGGGTAAACGTACAATCTTGTTCGGTTGATAGGTGGTCACTTTAAAGTTTCCATCCTCTCCCGATTGCAAGGCTTCTTTCAATACCCCAAAGTTGACCACTCGACTGGTACGATAATTCAGAGTCAGTCCTTTCACTTTGCACGTCGTGTGCACTTCTCCTTGTTTGTCACGGTATTCGTAGCCGTAATTTTTGGGACCACCACTGACGAAACTTAGAATCTTGTCGTCGGGATGCTCGTCTGTCCAGGCTCCTAAACGGTCTCCTTCGATGTCAGGGTGATGTTGAATCGAGTGATGGATGTAAATGCAACTGTCCGTGTCAAAGTACAGGACGCGTTCCCCTAACAGTTCTAAAGCTTCGTACAATTTTAAGCGAGCATGAGCTGTCACGTAAGCCGCAATGATGACATTTCCAAAAGGGTCGTCTTGTACAAAGTCCAGATCTTCTTCGTAATTGACCAAGATCAAATTCTCTCGAACGACGTCCACGTGTTTCATGTATTTGGTTTTGTCGTGAATCATCTGGAAGTAGCGGGAAGGTTCTGTCAAATATTCCGTCTTGGGTAAACACGGTCGTTGTGCCATTTTACCCCACAAGCAATTTAACATCACTTTGGCAAACGATCGCCTGCCTTCGTTTTTCTCGATGTGGTCTAAAGTGATGCCTTCTTGTTCGTAGTATTTCTCTTTGAATTTTATTTGGTCTTCGGGAGTGTGACACCAGGAAGGATAGCCGCTGGCTTCTTGCTTCAGTTTCAAAAAGGCATCCACGTAGTCTGCGAAAATGCTTTTCTGAGTAGGGTCACCCTTGCGGTATTGTTGTGTCTTGGGAAAGTGGCAAATTTCGTACACTTCTAACAGTTGGTATCCCATGCTCAGAGCTTTGAACAATTCTACGCTGACCCAGGTTCCCGTCAAGGCCCGTTCTTCCTGGCTGTGATGGCAAGGTTGGTCTTGGTTGCACGTTTCGGCACAAGTACGGCACAAGGGAAACATCAGTTTGCCTTGACAATGGTGAGGTAAGACGGGATGGTATAGGTTCGTGGGAGGCAAAACTTTACACTTGATCAAGCCTTCGTATTGTCGAATGTTTTTCAGGTCGATGTGTTCCGTCAACAATTGCGGGTGCCCTACGGGAAAGCGACAATATTTGCACACGTAGGGATACAGCGAACACACGTCCAAGTATTTGATTTCTTCTCCTTTCTCTTCGTCGGCTTGGTACAGCAAACAGGTGGCATTGGTCCTTCCTCCGTACAAACTATCCCTCGGGTTCAGCGGGTCCATGAACTGGTAACTTTCCACGAGGCGTTTAAACTCGGGATCGGTTTTCATACAGTGATCGTACTCGTGTTCCCACATTTCCACCACTTGGTATCCTTGCTGTTCTAACTTTAGGCGCCGCTGACAAGTGTCCTGGTACAAGTCTTCCATGGTTCGTTGCAAAAACTGATTTTTAGTGCCACGGTCAGGGTAACAGACGGGACATCCGTGAAATAAGCAACCGTTAAACTCGTACACGATCTTGGGGTTTTCCAAGTCCCAGCCATCGACCGAATACGTTCCGATGGTCTTTTCGCCCCCACCGTTGCGAGCATGCTGAATCCACTTGTCTTCCTTGTCGCACAAGTAATGTAACCAACGTAGGGCTTTGACCGAGTATTGACGTTTGACAAAGTGGGTCGTTTGAGGACTGATGACAGCCACGGTGTTTTCAGGCATGAATCGTTGTCGATACACTAAGGAACACGCTTTGGCAATGGTGCAAGCTTCTTTCAAAGGATCGACCCCTCCGTGTTCCATGAACAGTTCTCGAAATTTTCCACAGCAACGCCGTAAAATGTCCACGTCGGAACGACAATACTTTAACATTTCTTCCTGAAAGTCGAAAGGATCCGAGGCGTGAGCCTGGTACCAAGCGTAGAAAGCTTCTCGTTGTTCGGTACGCATGTTGTCGGGGTCGTAATAGTGAGCCTCAGGTAAATGGGGTAGAACGGCATGTTGATTGGCTTCCGTATTGAAAAAGTGTGGAAAGTACCCTTTAGCCATTTCTGTCATTCCAAACGTTTTAGGCATTCGACTCAAAGGCATGGCCAAGTAACTCATCGAATCTTTAAACTGTACTTGTCCCACTTGCATGAAAATGATTTTGGCTCCGTTCAAAGTGACTTTAGGACGTTCGGTGCCTTGTTCCGTATAGTATCTGAGAAGAAACTGTCCATCGTATCCGGAAAAATTGTGAGCCATCACTGTGGCATGACGATGACAATCTCCGTAACGTTCGATGTCCTCTTGGCTCCACGTCTTGTCGATGGGGTCTAAGACCCATTGGGCAAAATCGGCTAGCGTGTTCAGTCCCCGAAAGATTTTTTCACGCCCTCCAGGAATCTTGCTGCAGTGAGGGCAATGACTGAAGATAGGTTCTTGAATGCACTTCTCGCACGCTCGATGAGCCACGCAGAAATTAGGAATGTGAATGCCAGTCTCTTGCATGCATTCGAAATCGAAAAAGATGAAATTGCCTTTCTTCTTGTGACCGTCCTCTTTCTCTGTTGGGGGTTGGTATTTTTGCACGTAACATTCGTGTTCCAAGTCCACGATGTGGTGACAAATGTGACATTTTTTCTTTCCTGAACATACGTGTGCCTTGGTATTATTGGTACGTATGACTTGTTCACACGTAGAGCACAATCTCAGGAGTTGACAAGCGCATTTTTTCTGTGAACCTTGCGTCTTCAAATGTTGTTGGTAACAGGTAGGGCTGACAAACGTGCGCAGACAAGTTGAACAAGGCACTGGTTCTTCGCTCAGACAGGGTGAAGAGGCCAAACATCCTGAGCATTTCCATCCACAATGCTTGTGTTGCTCTCGATTGTTATAACCATGGTCACATTTCTCACAGTAATAACCGTATCCCAGGAATCCGGTGATACTGGTAATGGTATCAAAATGGTCATCGTGATGATAAACATGAATGTATTTTCCGTCCTTAAAATCTTGGCCTCGAAACAATAGAGGCCCGCGCATTTCTTGAGGGTGCACTTTCAAGGTGTATCGTGGAGCTAGGGCATCTTGCAATTTTTGCATCTCAGGAATGCCACAGGGTGTGTCTTTGGACAGTCCGGCTTGTTGTAACAGGAGTTCTGCTTCGTTTCGTTGTTTGGCTCGGTCGGAACGTTGAATAGTGTTCCAGGTTCTTTTCCATTCTACCGTGTCGTTCTTGTTGGCATAGGTTCGTCCCACCACGATGGCACGGGCTAAACACATCTGGTCATGAGGGTTGTGAATTCGGACGAGACTCTTTTTGGTGTTGCGAAGGTCGTCCACCAATAACATCTTTTTGCGTCCAGTCCCTTGAGGAGGAGAGACGTGGGTCATGTCCAGTGTGGCTTTACCATCGGTGATGTCAAACTGATCAGTAGATTGTTGTACGTGTTGAATCTTGTCCATGACTTTGGAAGCAGTCAATTCTGCAGGGGTGCTAAACTCGATCCAAACAGGGGATTTCAAACCGTCGTGTTGTATGGAAAGTCTCAAGCGATCGTCTTCTTTGGGTTGACATTGTCGCTTGAGTGCAGTGAGCAAAGAATCCCACACCTCAGTGATGAACACTTCTGCTTTCTCTAACGGCACTTCAGCCTTGAAATCTTTAAACTTCACTGTGTATTTGTAAGCCGTGGTTCTAAATTTTCTAGAGGAGCGGTTTTCCGTCTCTCGAATGGAATAGTACTTTTCAGGGTTGACTAAGGGTGGTGAACTTGGTTTAGAGGGTTCGGATTCTGGTTCACTCATGTCCTCTTCAAAATCACTGGCATGAATTTGTGCCAAGATTTCAGCCCTGGTACGAGGCGATAGATCACGTTTCTGCCTCTTACTTTCTTCTTCTTTCTTCTCGAATGAATGGGATCGTTTCATCTTGAAAGCAAAAAGTCAAATGACTCAAGTTCAAACACCATGAGCTACTTTATAGTCATAGCAGACCAGCGTATATAAAAGGGTGTGTGTCTTGTCCTTTCACTATTCATTTCACTCTCAAGCCGAGCACAACGATGGAAGAGACTAACCAGATGGAACGTTTCGTCAGAGCTTTGCGAGGGGTCATTAGAAAATTCTCTTCAGACCAGCCTACGGACTACTCTCCTTCCTTTAGAGATAAAAGTCAAGATACTTGCTATATCTGTCAGAAGAAAGGGCATTGGTCTTCAGAGTGTCCAGACCGTCAAAAAAGAACAAAACCAGGGGCTAAAAAAGACAAAAGTCAAGATACCTGTTATTATTGTAAAGAAAAAGGACATTGGTCTCCAGATTGCCCAAAAAAGAAACAAGAGGAGTCAGAAGAAAAGAGGGATTCTTCAGAAGAAGAGAGGGGTTCTTCAGAGGAAGAGAGGGATTCTTCAGAGGAAGAAAGCAGACAGGTCAAGAAAAAGAAACAGGAGAAGAAAAGAAGAAGGGAAGAAAGTGAGGAGGAAGAAGAGGAAAAGAGTGTGACAGTGAAGAAATTCAAAAAACAGAGAGACTAAACAAGGAGACAGAAGAAGTCAATGAACTTTTAATTAAAGTGTTGTGTTGAGAATTGTGAATTGGATTGTAACAATGGATAAAAGAATAAATGAATGATATAAGGTAAGTGTCTTTGAGTTTTGATTTTAAAATAAGAAGCTACACTCACGCACTCATACACAGACACGTACTATAAGGGTAAAGTGGGTGGGGTTTTTTTTGAGTTATTGGCAAATTGAAATTGTATTTCTTTTCGAGAAATGTGGGTCGCCCTGAAAAGGGCCTATTTTTATTTATGGTGTAGGGGTGAGTTTAAGCAATCAACTTTAACTGCCTTATGCCTTTGCCACGGCCAAGGCCTACTTCTGAACTGCGTAATGTTGATGATGATTGGGTTGAAATCACTAAGGGTGGTACGGTAGGCTTAGTCACAGGGTTGACGTGTTTGGCTCGGGAAGGTCGTATTCTCTTCGGTCGTGATAAAGAAGTCTGATACATTTGTTTCAGACTTCTTAACTCCGCTAAAATGTCCAACAGTACCGTGACCGTTTGATTTTCACCCTCTTGTTTCTTTGCTGCTACTTCTTCTTCTTGCTGTTGTTGCTGTTGTTGCTGTTGTTTTTTTCTTACCTCTTCTTCTTGCTGCTGTAGGAGAAAAGCTTGTTCCGCTTCCTTTTGTCGTTTTATAAATTTCTCCAATTCTTCTTTCTGTCTCTGTCTAAAATTCTCCACTTGCGGTAATGAAGAAGGTAACGAAGGTTCCGGAACAAATTCTTGCGAGGAGAGAAAATCCACAAAATCCCAATTCACCTCTTCTGAAAGTAAGTCCGGGTTCCCTTGGGCGGTCTCCCCTGTTGGTGCACCCCATTGGATCGTTTTCTGAGTTTCCGTCATGTTGAATCACTGCTGCATAGATTGACTACACACAAGCGCTAGCGAATCTATATAGACTACGTGACGTCACAGACTGTTCTCTTCGGATTGGATGCCGGCTGACTGAATTCTGTAACGCGTGTTCAGATTGGTGAATGAACTCAATCCGTTTCAATCCTACCTCTGCCTATAAATAAGCGCAGTTCAGTGCATTGATTCACCTGTTCTCGTCGCTTCAAGATGTGGACCACAGTTGAGTCATCCACCCTTGTGTCTTCCATGATGTTTCGGACAGACTTGCTCATGTATGTCCGATCCAAGTGGACCGTTGTACACAGGACAAACACCAGCCTGTGGATACGTAGGATTTACGTGGAGAGGCAAGGATGCCTGAAAAGAGTGCTAATTTACGGGCCAACAGTGAGACGCAGCCTAAGGACAAGAAGAAGACCAATGCGGTGCCATTTATGTTAATGAATACATTAACATAAACCCAAAGGCCCTTTTCAGGGCCAGCCATATTTCTCGAAAAGAGATAGCCTTTCAATTGCCTACCCCTTTTTTTAAATTTAAAAAAAAAAAAATCCCATGTTAAATTCCCCTTGTACGTAAAGTCACCCACGATTTATTCCCATGTTAAATTCCCCTTGTACGTATAGTATCCCACGATTTATTCCCATGTTAATTCCCCTTGTACGTATATGTTCCCACGATTTTTCGCCATGTTAAATTTCCATTGTACGTATATGTTCCCAAGGGGGTCTGTAATGCTAATTTCCATTGTACGTAATGTATCCCCCTTCACTACTACCACCCTTCTTTAGACATTATAGCCACCCTTATTTTGACAATATAACCGATAGTGTTCTACTCGCAATTCACTATTTTTAAGGTACCAGTTATGGTCGATATTTTGACTACAACAAACCACGAATATAAATATCCAGCGATCGCGCTTTCCTCTGGAATCCACGAATTTAAGTACAAATAAGATCAACTTCTAATTGTTCTTTTCCTTTTGGTTTACGTACGAATTCATGGTAACTGGAGGGTGGAAGATCAACATAATAATGTCACGCACTCAAATACAGAGAGAGAGAGAGAGAGAGAGAGAGAGAGAGATAGATAGAGAGAGAGAGAGAGGGATGTTTAAAAATCTGTAATGAGCGTAATCAAAAGGATTCGACATTTTGCATGAAATTTGAATCGTCCTCTCTTAATCTAACTCATAGGCAAGTACCACTGTGTCCAGTTTTGAAATATATGATTAATATGCCCACTTTTACACCGTATATCATTTACTTTTCTCTTTGTCCGTCTATCTCCGTCTATTTCTCACTGGGTTGTTATTCTCTTATGCTTCTTAATGACGCATTAATGCATCTTTAAAAAAAAAAAAACATAATGGGAAATGACTCATTAGGACATTCACCAAATTTAATTCAGACCTTTGGAATCCAATTTTCCATTGCTTCCCTCTAATTTGGCGGACAATCGGTCCGAAATGAAATTTGGATGGTTCACATGCGCTTAAGAGCCTCACTCGGAATAGATGTGTGCTTACACCCAATTAAACAGGAATGTGTGTATTGTATATGCAGTGACACAGTATTAGTATGTGATATTGTATCATAGTGCTTGTATACACAGAGTACAGGACTGTTTATCTGGAGCTATAGGCAAGAGTGAACCTCCGTGAAAGTGCTGACAGAGATGTAGCTGAATACAAAGATGGATTCGAATTTTCATGTAAGTGATCCTTTCTACTAGATGACATTTGTGTTTAGTATTTAATACACGTATACACTTCTACATATATACTTTCTATCGGTTCAGTACGTCAGTATTCGCCTCAGTTTTCAGTCGTTATCTCATGATCGCAAGAGTCAATTAAATTGTATGTACAAGGTTTTGGGGCATGAGAACACAATACTAATGATGTAGACTTTATAGTGCCGATTGAACGTTAAGTTCTCAAAATATAATACAGGTGTCCTAAATTTAACTATTTTATCTGTCTACAGTTCTCTTTACTTAAGTATGTTTTTTTTTCTTAACGTAAAGTGCACGTATCTCCATGGCCTCTAAGCATGTTATATCTCGAAAATCATATTTTGTGCGCGCAAACAAGGAACGTTCTTGACACAAAATGCTATCAATAAATGCGACAAATGGCCAAATAGAACAAAGATAAAAGCTAAAGTCGGACGTTGCTAAAATACTTCTTTAAATGACATTTATACCTTCCACATCTTCCTTCAAATGCGAGTTTAAGCTATATCCCCCCACCCCCCCCACCCCCTCTCTCTCTCTCTCTCTCTCTGACAGCAGCTCGATTCACTATCACGTTTGTATTCTCTTACATAAATAGAGTTATTCACTATAACGTGCTAAAGAAGATTTTTGGTAAATATGCATGCAACATATGGGATTTGAGTAGCATGATATACATCTGGCAATATCTGTGTCAAATACACGTTTCAGGTTTCAAGAAATTACAGTAAATTTTGCATAAAGTGCAAGTCAACTATTGATTGCTTTCTATATATCGTGGAAAACGAGATCTTTGTATAGGATAAGATCTTGATTACACTTTTATCACACACAAACACACCCATACACAAATAAACACACCCATATACACACAAACACACAGATACATACACAAATACACCCATACACACCCATACACATTCATACACACACAAACACACACATACACACGCAAACACACCCCTACACACAAAAAAACTCCTATACACACACAAACACACCTTGTATCCTATTAGATCAGGTCATATAACTGCAAACAACTATTCCTTAAATAACTCTGAAGTGACCAATTAAAGTGTCTCCTTGTCCTGAAAATGTCCATTCCGCTTGTGTCTTCGTCTGTCACTTAAGTCGTGGTAGCAGATGATGCATAAAGTGTGTTCAATTCATTTAAGGATTCACGTTTAATTTTATAAATTCATTGACGTATTACTGGAGTAAACTATGTACCAACTTTATTATGATCGGATTGTCATAATACAACTTGCGAAGCTGCTGGAGTGGGTGGGCATGTTATGCGTATCTGTATCATCTATTTAATTTATAGCATATTTTTGTTTTAAGTCCCCTTTGGGTTCATGATGTTTATATTTTAATTCTTTAAATGCAGTGGCTGGGTAGTACTATAGTAAAGAACTTGTACAATACGTGTAAAATTCTCATTCATGAGTCAAAGCTGATTTCCTACGTCAAGTGAAAAACTATGTCGATCAAGCACGCCAAGCTTTAATTCTAATGGAGGTCACGAAACTAGGGGTCCATTTGCCCTGTTGAAGCTAGCATGCAAGTCCTTATTGTTGGTTGGTTGAATGGTATGAGAAGGTCATAACATGACCATTTGATCTATTTAACAAAAGAATACAATTTAATTGTTCGAAAATCTTTCAGTGAATCATATTCTGTTGATGTGATGCGTATATTATGACTATATAATGAAAATACACGTACCACTTATTATATTCTCAATATATACTAGTTTTGTAAGATTCGTTGAGAAAAAAATTGTGATTTTTTTTATATATTTGTTTGTTGAGATTAATAGACTGGAAAGTCTTTAATGTAAACAGTCAGTACCTATTGGGTTATGTGAATTTATTCAAGGACTTAATATTTTAATAATTCTATCGGATTATGGAAAACTTTTAATGGCTTCGGAAATATTCTACCGGTAAGTTCATGCGATTACATTGAAGTAAAATTGTTTGGATTTAGAACTGTGATTCTTCAGTGTTCCTAACAATGTAGCACATGAACAGATTAGAACTTTCATTCGGAATACCTTCGGACAGTTTCCGGATTAGTGAGAAATTCAATTTAGTACATTCTAGGAATTCATACACTGTAAGTTATTTTTATAATTCTTTCACTTTGTTTTGGTTTAAATTTTATTTAAATAACTTTATATTTGGAAACTTCAATGCGTGTTGTAACGCAGGCGTGGTGGGTCGGTTATTACTTCCTAATCTTTAAATATTAATTAACTGGTCAGTTCTTATAATTTAATTTTACAGGTATAAACGACAGAATAACTAGAATTATGTCAGCAAATCTACTGATTATATTCGTTCTAATTGTTGGTTTTTCCCGTGCATGAACCCCCAAAAAAGAAAATGGCAATTACTATTGTGATGTGAATACAGCAAATTAGAAAATGGCTCGCATTTTCAAGGGAAACAGGCAGAAATTGACCATTTATTGGTGAATTCCTCACACTTTCCTTCTGTATCAGAGAATTAAATCAATTCAAACAAGATTGTCGATAAATACCCAAATAATCAACAGTCATTCTTTATTTGCTTAATTTTCTATTTACAAGACTTCGAAAACTATGGATAATGAAAATTATACAGATTGTTACGTTCACTTATTACGTGGTAGTGGTTTGGTCTGGTCATTGTCATGGAGCGGATCATCGACTATGGTTTTATTGCCCGGATCAAGTAAATAAAAAATAAAATATGAAATTCTTGGATTGAGTAACTGAGTTCACCTAGGTAAAATATAACAATTGTAAGAAGTACATAAACAAAACTTATAAGAAATGCAATTGGCCGGTATGTTGTACCGACGAAACAAACTTCATCATGAAATCGAGTGAACGATCGAACTAATTTGCCCTGCATGGCTGCATAACGTTGCTGATAGGCCACCAGAGTCGCTACATTCCTTCTCTCTCTCTCTCTCCAAGTAAGTGATCAGCCGTAATTCCGTTATTTGCTGCCTTTTCCCACTGTATGGTATCTATCTATCTATCTATCTATCTATCTATCTACACACACACACACACACACACACACACACACACAGATATATATATATATATATATATATATATATATATATATATATATATATATATATATATATACATACACACACACACACACACACACACAAGAAATTTATTCTGGCGATGTTAGAGCGAAACGAAATACTGGCTGATGCAGTACATTAATGGCAAATGGTGATGTATCAAGGAGGGAACTTTATTATCATTTCTAAGGAACATGAAATTTAGCAATGCAATCGAGGACGCACACGTTTACACAAATATTCTATATAATCCATACAAACTAAGGACGCACACTATTTGACAAAATCACGGAGACCGTGGACATTCGTACTTTATGACCAACAAGGACATAGTTGCACATCTAATCCAGTCTTAACAATCAGTACGACCGTTCAGGTTGCCTAGTGGTTAGAGAGTCCGCCTTGGATGCGGGATGTTGCGGGTTCGATCCACAACAGAGTCATAGCAAAGACATGACAATGGTACTAAAAGCTGCATCGCTAGGAGCTCAGCATTAGGATATTAGTGTTATGACTAGTCGGCCTGGTGTAAAATATATGTGACTACGTGTGACGTCATGCTACGTGTCTGCAGCATAAAGCCCCAATGCTCGACATCACTATAAACTGCCACACTGCAGACACCCTAGCGATATAACTGAAAGATCACATACTAGTATTAATAAATTGCAACCTCCATAAGGGTTTCGTCTACAACTGTTCTTTAGGTCAATTACATTATTTTTGAAATATATATCCTGTTGTTATTGACTGACTGATGCATTAATTGATATAATTATTATCCTGCAATTAGACTTTAGTACGACATAACATGCGTCGGACTAATTCACCGCTTTTGGAGATCATATCGTAATAAATTTGGAGTATTCTCATTTGGTTATAGCGCACCGTTTTAAGGAATTATTAGATTTGTGTGATTATTTGTTTGATTAGTGGAGCTCGATGCAATGGAAATATTCCTTAGCCGGAAACAATTAGCCATTTAGTAGGAGCAAACGTCATGGAGCGAAGTGTTAGTGAGTTTCCATGATGCCATGGTTGATTTTAAAAATCACCGGCCATACTCCAACATTTTCCTTTTTACATCAGATTTACATTACGTGATTAAAAGTAGTTACGCTTGCATTAAAAGAGCAAAAATATTATCAAGTATAAAGAGGAAATAATAATTGAATTACTCGAAATAAAATTATACAACGCTGTTACTTCCCCTTACTTCCGATTTCCCACCTATAGAGGACGCCAACCGGAAATGACGTACATTTATCCCTATAAGACGAAGTACACGCTTCTTGTTGTCGAAAAATAAAACACTATAAACTATGGATAGGGAATATTTAGATGAAACTAATGAAAACTAATTTACTGTTCAGCCTTATATCGGTATGCGTGCACGACGCACTAGATTGTGTCGCTTTCAAAACATTTCCATTGTTTCAATTTATTTGGAAAATTTCAGTTAATACAGGTAAAAAGAATCAATGCTGGCTTCCCTGTGTCGGCAGACTTTATATAAAAAAGAAGAAAGAAATAGGCACATTTATAGAATCCAAAGGAACCAAACATGACTTCCTTTTGTTGGCCGACTTCAGAAGAAAAAATCGGCACACTAAACAGATACCAAAGTCAGTTTCCGGGGTTGGTTTGCTTCGTAATAAAATAACCTATATATTTGATATACTGTCGGTAAGTTTAAACAATGTGTTTATTGCTATATGCCAGTTGTGTTTATCACCCGGGCTTCTATGTGTTTGCCATATGTAATCATAATTGGTGTTTGCAGGGCAAATATTATAAACAATAATAACTTGCTTTAATAATTACTTCTGTAACCCATGCTACCAAAAATATTATCATTTTGTACTCACATTCAATGTATTTTTAAAAAATTATTGTTTATTTGCGAGATACCGTCTTATAGTTAACCTGGATACAATATAATCTGGGTCAGTTTGCAATAAGTAACTTATCATGCGTAAATGTCAGATGCCTTCAAGCAATCGGGTGATGTTTTCGTCTCATTTGCGATTTTGTTAATTGAGATAAGCGATACACTATACACCAAGGATGCATAGGCATGCCGGCATCCGTAACATATATATTTCGCATGATGAAAAAAGAAGGAATGTACGATAACAATCCAAAGTTAATTTCTTTCATTTTATTTTCAAACAAGTGTATGTTTTCAATTTCTTTTGTACCGTAAATGTGTGTGTGTGGGGGGGGGGGGATTAAGCAAAAATATTTCCTTTCTAATTTCTACGGAATAATGGAGTAAATATGAATGACGATATTGACCAGTAATCACAAGCTTTCAGTTTACGCGCGCACACACTAAGACAACTTGAAGAAGAAAAAAATAAACAATACAATTAACTGGTAAGAGCTTCATAATGCAGTAAAAAAAATACTGACCAAATTCTTAACATATTCTCTCTCTCTCTCTCTCTCTCTCTCTCTCTCTCATGTGTAATCAAGTGTGTATTGTATGCATCAGTGTTACAACGTGAAACCTAAAATGAAGTGCATTTGTTATAATATTTCATGTACACTACCCTTCGCACAATGTATATATATTCTGTAGAATATTATCTGTTAAGTATTCTTGTTTTATATATCAATATTGATACTTTGACCAGAAGAGTTAAATCGAGAATGTCGTTGTGCAGATGCATATATGTTTAGCATAAAAAATGTATATAAATATTTTAATTAGAACACGCAAGATAGGTCAGTTTGTGTTTTCTCCCATAAATATGTATGTTACGAAGTATGATTATTTTCTTTCAAAGAATATCAAAATAGTTTATTTAAATTCAGCTTTTTTCCTTAAACCTATCTTACATAGCATCTACATTTTTGTTGAAGAAAAAGAACGTACAAACTATTGTTAAGTTTGGCCGAAGCATTTTAGCACACACACACACACACACACACACACACACACACACACACACACATGCTTCGGTATTTCTGATCAACAACGTTTGTAAAAATAAATAGAGATAAAGATTACCATACAACAAATCTCGAGAATGCACCATAACCAGAACCGCCTTAGAACGAAACAATCAGGCATGACTTCTACATATGGTTTATTCAGTTATGATTTTACTCTTTGTCTCGGTTCATTCGTCATGACTTCCTTGCCAGGATACGCAGCTAACCTCTCTATGAATCACATCAAAGATTCAGCTGAGGTTTCGGCTTAATCACCAAGGACACATTAGCACTATTTAAGGTGTGTGTGCTAAAATGCTTCATGTTAAAGTCGATAAAACTTCCTTATTTAAATTGCAATCGGAACTGAAGAGAATGTGTGCATTTATCAAGTTTATTGGTTCTTTAAAAGCGAAGCAAAACCCACCTATTGGGGACCGCTTTAATAATCGGCAAACTATGACCATGTCAGATGTTTTAAAAACAAAGTTTTCTCCAAGTAGTAAAATGTACCCTCTCTCTCTCTCTCTCTCTCTCTCTGCATACCATTTACAATCTTGATTTATAGTACACAATCTTTATATTAATTGTGGTATTATGAGTTTTTATTGTTTTGAATTAAGTACCATTATTTGCAGAACCTTTTCAAGACACTACACTTGATTTGCAGTCTTTGTTACGCTACCCTTCTAATCGATGCAAACAAACACTAACTTACATGGCACATCAAGATGATGCTTTATAAATGGACTGAACATTAGTACCAGTGGGTAAGGCTAACTCAGTTTTGTTTGATCCATACATGTGTGAACCAATGACATTCAAAAGGGTCAACGAAATCGTGATGAGAAAAGACATGAATTAAATAAACTTGCACTAAGTACCAACAACGCATCTTACTTTCAATGAAGATAAATAATTGTGTTTTGTTTATGCACTTTATTATTTTCTTGAAGTTTGGTGGTTAATTGAAATAAAGTATGTTGTTTACGCCATAACAAAATCAAAATACGTAGGTCTTGAATCATCTGCAAGAGTTACATCACGTTGTCCGATTAAGTTTATTAATTATGTGCTGAAAGTAGTAGATACTAAGCTATGTCACTTCTTGCATACATTTAACGTCATGATCAGCAATCCGTTCTCTTTTTAGCTGGGTATAAGTTTACGTCCGTAGTCAACTTTAATGTTTGTTCATATTGTAATTGTATCGTCCCAGCGACCACCCTCTTTTTACCCTCTTTTTACCACGTCAAAGGACTAGCAGATTAATTTCGGAAGGCATTTAAGGCACTTTTACGCAAATGTACCCAGAATCCATAACAGAAAGGACACCTAATTAACCGAAGTGACACACTGTCACACCAGTGCCCAAATTTTTTTTTCTTTATGTCTGTTTAGGCAGTGTATGCATGATTCTCTGTCGACTGTACCACTTCGCGAATATATTTTGTTTTGTAAGGATTATGTGCAAGTACCAAGTACCCAATTGACTAGATCGAGCGAAACAATATACATTTCATAACTGACACTTTCAAAAGTCACACACACAAACACACACACACACACACACACACACACACACACACACACACATATATATATATATATATATATATATATATATATATATATATATATATATATATATATATATATATATATATATATATATATCCACAACATATGCGTCAGAAAATGTCTGTCATTCATATGGATCCATCCTACTTCAAATGTGTGCCGGTGGCTGATATTGGAACCATCAGGGCTATTTACGAATCAAGAATCGACAGAGGAGTTGCGAAAGCATCGAACCATTTTTTTCGGTCGCAACTTCTCAGGCAGTCATAATATCAATCCAATTTTGTAATTGACCGAGGCGGTCCGAATAGATTTTAATTTTCATTTTTAGCGAAGACATTTACGGCGAGAATATATGTGACATACAAACACGTTCCGGTTGTTGTATTAGGAACGATGGCTGCCATTGCAAACTACAAATGTAAACTACTGACTAAAATTGTATAAAGCGTTTGTAGTCTAGAATATTTTACTTCTGCTCGGCTGTCATATCCTATAAAATGGATTTCAAGAGGTCTTTAACACCCACAGCATGACTGGACTTACTTAATCTCAAAATTATTTATAAAGTTAGTAATGTTAATGAAAACAATTGTTAATTTCAACGCATGTGATAGTTTCAATACTACAACTACTACTACTACTACTACTAATAATAATAATACAATAATATTTCAGATCAAGATTCTTAATTATACCCGTTCTAAGTCGTTTTGTTTACTCGTCATACCTTTTACCCTATTTTCTGTTTGTTTGACATGCTAGGTTCAGTTAGGTATTGTGTGTAAATAATTGAAGATAACAACATCTTCGACACCAAGCTCGCTAAAACATGATCAATGTAGCGTTGACTGAAACCGATATCGAGAAACTGTGTGAACGGTCGAATTTTGAATTACAGTGAACATTAAAGTTGAATGCATTGAGCATTACAATTTTATAGCATTTAAGCCAAAAAAGTCACTTCGACCTTTCTTCGTTCATCTCCCCCATGTCAGTGTAAACTTCAAAGGGGCAGCATTCCAACTCAGTGAAATTGACAGAGGTATCTTAACACGGTCATTAGAAAGTAAACATTTGAGCTACCAACCCTAACCGCTTGGTAGGAACCTATGTCCACTTATAATTCGTTTCAAAGGGAAATTGGTACGCACCGTCGTTCACATATTCCGATCTGTCTAATCCTGATGAAAGGAATTATTTCTTTGGAAATATTTAAGGCCCGCTGCCTACAATTGGGCAGAATAAATTAAGGCGTACACTTTAGGGCAGTCAGACTTTAAAGTGACGACCTTAGTCGAAAATCTTTAGTCTGAAATCTTCCGAAAGAGGAAATAGTCCTCATTCCGTGGGAAGCCTAAAGAGAATAGTGCTTTCCTGGTTAAACAAGAAAGGGACCAGGTGCCCGACTTGTAAAAGGAAAGACAAGTTTTAGTGCTAGGACGCACAAGTTCAGAAAGAGAACAACAATACGGTATGCCATTTTAGTTTCACGTAATATTCTATTATTTTATTGTTTGTCTTATGCAAATATGTTTGCTATGACTAGGTTTCCATATTATGTATCGTTTATTCAGTTTCATGGAAATGTGTTGATGCTAGAGGTGGTATGCACTTTATTTTATTCAATTTCATGGAAAGTGTTGATGCTAGAATTGTTATGCATTTTACCGTATAATTTTACAGTTATTAGTTCATTGGTATAATTGATTGCATGCGATACAAATGTTCACATGTGTAGGATTTCATATGAATATACGAAATAACTTCCTTTGGTTGATACAGATTATCGTGAGTTCCCGATATTTACCTAATATCTGATTTTGTAATGTTTGAATAATCTTGTAGGTTAAGGATTGCTGTGAGTTACAATTTGTGCATTCCATGAAATAGTAATCGAACATGTAATAGCATGTAAAAAGTACGGTAGTAGTTGATAGACGCTCACGTGGTAATTTTAAGATCTGCTGCTGGAAGCGAAGTCAATGTCCTACCGTTCTAAGTAAGAATTTACGTGGATAGCCAACAAGCTCTAAGTAACGAGAGGGAATTTTTATACGTCGTAGAGAGTGGGGTATACAGAAATGTAGGGTAATTTTGTCCTTTAAGGAACAGCTCTCTGGTAGAGAGACGGGACAGTCTGAATACAGAAGTCCGAGGAAAGGAAGGACGATATCAGAATAAAAGGACAAGGAAGTCCATGAAGGGGATAAGCATAGAGGTTAGGAAAGACGAACTAGGGACTTTGATATACGGTCAAAAGAAAGTAAGGTGACGCACATCAATCGTGGACAATGCGCTCTTTTCACCTCTCGTTATGATGATGAAGTAGATCCAAATTAGACACACCTGTTAAATTATATTGCCATATTCTAACTTGAATTGGAACTGCCGTTATTAATTTGTTCTGATTAAATTTGTTATTTTCTTGTCAAAGGGGGATCGTATTGCTTTATTTATTCCCAGTATGTTCGATGAGTTCTCTGTTGAAATTCAATTCTTCTTCACTCCCACAGGTCTATAATATCGAAGGAGGTCATCCTGTATATAGCGCCAGCCAAATCCAATTAACCATCCCTCTTACTAAGAGGGCGACGTTATAAACTGTATGAGAGATAATTCGCTGGATGGTTTGTTTGTTAGGTTGATCGTCTTTTCCGTTGATGCCGCTGCACCTATCTTGGTGCATCTACTTACTATCTTATCGTCAAGTCGTATTTCCGTGGCACTTCCTGAACAATAGCATAAGCAGATTATGTGGGAAGCAATATGACTCTTTGTTACTTGGTATATATAACAGTCGATATATCACGACACTTAGTGTGTATGGATAAACAAAGTTGACAAAATTGTGAAAAGTGAATTGAAACCTTTTGTCAATATATACACGAATGCTCATAAATATATAAAAGAATACTCGTCAATGTAGAAAAGAATTCTTGTCAGTATTTAAAATAATACACGTCCATGTAGAAAGAATACTAGTCAATGCAGAAACGAATACTTACCAATGTCTAAAAGAATACACGTTAATATAGAAAAGGATATTCGCCAATATAGTAATGAATACTCGTCAATATATAAAAGAATAGTCGTCAATGTAAACAAGAATACTCGGCAAAATAAAAGAGTACTACTCGTCAATGTAGAAACGAATTATTGCCATCGAATAATAGAAAACTCGTCAATACAGAACGAACAGTGACAAATTGGATGAATAATCTGAATAGCTTCCATAAATATGTTTGAGATATATAGCTCTTGCCGAACATTATGATAGATAGACAGTTCGGTGTGTGTCGATCACTGATAATGACTTTTTTGTTCTTATTTTTTATTTTGTTTCTTTGTGGGGTTTTTTTGTGGTTTTTTTTGCCTCAGTAAGAGCAACCCATTTTCAAGAAGTAAATATGCTAATTAGTCGGAGGGCGTTCTCATCACACCTGAGAGGAAAGTTGCGGGAGGGAGTCACGGTAACGCAACTGGTATAGCAACAGACTTGTAATCCAAGGATCGTGAGTTCGATACTCGCCCAGGCCAACCATAATCCGTTGTCTCAGTGCTACTTTGTGAAAGCCACACGGTTCTCTCATTTTCTTGGCATGATAAAGCCAATAATGTGTTAAAAGGCATATTAAAAACATCTTAACAACCATTGTATGCACTGACGGTATGACTTGATTTATTCAGAAAGTTAAGGCAATGTAACGTTGTTGCAAATAATAATAATAATAATAATAATAATAATAATGAGGACTTCGTATAGAGCCCAATCTTTAGAATCTCTAAGCGCTTTACAACATTAGACAACACCTATAAGATAGAAAACATATAATGATATGATTATAAAAACAAACACCATGAAATTAGAAAACATTAAAAAAAAACATGCTGAGAATATTTAAGGTAGGAAACATTATTAGGTCTTTAAGTTTGTTCTTGCAGTCGAAATAAGTGAGTTTTGAGAGGCCTCTTGAATGTGATCACTGTGTCTTTGTGTCTAAGTTCAGTTGGCAATTCATTCCACGTTGCTGGGCCCTGGTATGCAAAAGAACGCTGTCCATATGATTTTGTTTTCATAGTGGGAATAATGAATATACGATTGTCAGAAGAGGAGCGTAAGAATCTTGCCGGTGTGTACACATGGATGAGGTCGGATAGGTATGTTGGACTAGAGTCCGACAGTGAAACGTAGCACAGAGAACAAATTTTGTGTTTGATTCTGGATCGAATGGATAGCCAGTGTAGGGTACATAGCAGCGGGGTGGTGTGCCCTGGTCGTGGTACTCTAAGGATGATCAGAGCAGCTGTGTTTTGATCTTTTTGAAGTTTTGGAGCAGATATTGAGATGAACCAGACATAATTGAGTTACAATAGTCCAGTCTTGAAAGTACTAATGAACACACAAGTGTTTTAGTGGCATCAACTGAAAGATATTTGCGAATTGAGCAGATGCGTCTCAGCTCAAGATATGCATCCTTGCATATGTTCATGACATGTTGGTGCAATGTGAAAGTACTGTCCAGAGTAACACCTAGGTTTCGTACTGATTATGTAAATTTAATGTTGGTGTTGCTGATATTTGTTCTTTGAGGTATAGGATGTGAATGAGAAAGTCTTTGTGTTGTGATCAGAATGGCCTCAGTTTATCATCATTCATCTGCAGCTTGTTACATGTCATCCATGATTTCACATCTGAAATGCACCTCTCTACACCTTGGATGGTAGGATCAACTTCAGTTGGGTGGCTAGATTTGTATATTTGGGTGTCATCAGCGTACAGTTGGTGAGACACTGGATGATGATCTATGACACTTGAGAGCGACTGAGTTTCAGAATGAAGAAAACAGGTCCAAGAGCAGACCCCTGTGGAACACCACAGCATAGATCAACTGGTCTGGAGTGTATTCCATTTTCAGATACAATTTGTGTCTTGTTGACCAAGTAGGACTTGAACCACGTTAAGGCTGTATCATGAAAGCCAAATACATGCTGGAGACAGTAAAGTAATATATTATGGTCTATTGTGTCAAATGCTGCAGCCAAATCAAGGAGGATGGCTGTAATCTTTCTACTATCCAACGCAGAGAGAATGTCATTAACTACTTTCAGAAGAGCGGTTTCAGTACTTTGGCAAAGGGAGATATGCAGATTGTACATTGCTTAAAAGACTGTTTGAATTTAGATGAGATACAAGTTGGAATAGAAAAACCTTTTCTAAGATTTCTTGTATGAATGGGAGATTAGAAACTGGGTGGTAGTTCTTTAAATCGTTATGGTCTAGTGTTGGTTTCTTCAGCAGAGGCTTTACAATGGCAGTTTTGAAAAAATGATGGGTATTCCCCGGATGAGAGAGAGGTATTAATGACATCAGTTAGTGAAGGCGATACTGGATCTAAGCACTCAAGCAGCAGTGATGTTGGAATTGGATCAAGTTCACATGACTTTGGTGCACTCTTCATCAGGATTGTACGTACGATATCCATAGAGACAGGTTCAGCTGCTGCTAATGCTTGCCGCTCAAATTCTGTATCCCAACTGTATGGTGACGACGAGTCAATTGAAATTCTGGTGTCAAGCTTATCTCTAATGGTTTGTACTTTGTCACGGAAGAAAATTGCAAACATGTCCGGAAGGTCGACTGGAGAGAAAGTAGTTGGAAGTGGTGTAGATTTGTTCCTTGACATTAGCTTGTTAGTAATCTCGAAGAGCTCTCTGCAGCTGGAACTTTCCATGATCTTATTAATGTAGTAATCTGATTTCGCTGCATGGACTATATTTGTGACATTCTTCTTAGCGGCTTCATAGATTTGCTTATGAATAGTGAGTCTGGTAGAAAGCCAGAGCCTCTCAGCTTTTATCGTGGTCTGTCGACAAAGAACATTAGCCTGACTTAATTTTAGTGTGATTTTTATTTTTATTTTGGGGGGAAAATGGGGAATGGAAAACATATATTTTACGTATTTTATAATATCATGACTAATTGCGTGTCTAATGGTATAAATCAACGCCCTGACCAAAGTGCGTATCTAAAGGTATTGTTCAGGAAAGGATATTCTCAACAAAAAAAAAAAGAGTGGAATAATATAACCTTGTCATTGTATTGGCGTGGTGCAGCATGTATTCAGGAGATTTATGCGTAATTCAAGGATATAACAAGTTGAAATGCGATACTAAATGCCCTGATGTGTACAACAGGTACATAAATGCTCAAGCCCACTCTTATTTGTCTTGTTTGTCTCTATGGTAGCCGTAACGTTCTTTGACGTTTTGTTGACCGACACAATAATCGCTTTATGTACTCGCATAACGACTTGTTCAACTTCAAAATCTACAGATCCAGCTCTGCTGCTGCATAATTCACCGACTGATTCTGTCCAATTTGTTTAGAGTAATCAGTAGAACAAACAACAAAGACCTTGATCGGCAGGCGCATTATGCTACGACGGATCAAGATCTTTGTTGCTTGCAGTTTGACTCGACTTACAGGCGAATATATACAGTACATGTTACGAAGGCTGTAAGTTAGCTTGATATCATCATAATTATCTAATACTGATATAATAGAGACGTCAGTTTAACGGACATAGTACATTTTGTCAAGAAATTCGAATCGATATAGCACTGCTTGAAAAGCATGTATCAGCTATTTGAATAACATTGCCGAGCACAAGATAATCTTTAATAATTATATTAGCAGTATATTTAAGAACTAGAAGCTATTTATATAAATGTGGAAAAATGTAAAACGACTTGACTTGATTCCGATAGATCGATAAAGCAGTGAAAGGGAAAAATAATATTCGAACTCGAAAATTATGGCATCTACATCGATCACTCAGACCACTGATATACACAGATTATAATACATATTATTTTATACTAGGGACAAACATCTATAAGATAGCAGAACTGCGCAAAATGTCTTATTTAATTCACTGTATTAGTTGAAAAGTTACACCAGTAATTGGCGGGGTTGTCAAACTTAATCGATTTCACTATTTTAGCTTTTTCAAATGTGCTAAAAAATGAATAAATAAATAAATAAATAAATAAATAAATAAACAACAATCACAACATTATTGGTCATAGAACATACTTTAAAGAAATGAATAGAAAAAGATGATTTCGTTTTAGTTTCTGGTCTCTGATTGCTGGAAATGATAGCATTAAACGTGAATGGTCTATCCACACCTACGTAAACTGTAGCTTTGTCCCGTCGGAGAGCTCTGCAAGTATTTGTCCCAAAGAAACAGGATTCACGCAGCAGTGCAAAAGTGTCAAGAGTCTAGAAACTTCCATTTAAGTTCAAATTCATTATGCACCCGGTTATAAGTCGCGTCTAGCTGCAAATTCAAATTTACCGTCACATAATGCGTCCGTAGATATGGGTGAATTCATTTCGTTTCAGTAATGATTTGCACAGACAAGATAGATCCTGATCTGACAGCGCATTATGCAACGGCAGAACATGGTATATGTGGTTTGCAGTTGGACTTAAATGGGCGAATAAGCGAACATAGACGGTAATATTCTTTGTTCTCTTAGGGAAAAGTGGAATGTACGTCCTTCTTATAAACGAGAGAGAGAGAGAGAGAGAGAGACTTCATGCTCAGGCTTATAGTTCTCTCTCGTGCACACATTAAAATCGTACTGAATTTGCTGTCCATGTAAATTCATATATCACTGTGATATCTGGTGAGAGATATTATGTGGAAGAATTAACAAAGACCTTAGCCTTTATTTATTTAATCCAAGAGAAGGAAAGCCACCACACACACACAAAAAAAAAAAAAAAAAAAGACAGGTGAAAGGTACACTTGACTTATTTTACTACTGGGTGTGACACGGTGAATTCGAGCAGAAAGATCGTATTAAGAAACTTTACATACTCCCACTTATGCATGTAGTGTTTATGGTGACATGTACGACTTACGAATTGCTGATAAAATATGTACTGGCGAAAGCAAATGGAATTGTATCTGAACGTGAAAATGAAGTATTTTTTTGGCCCATATGTTTTTATTAAAAATTTAATTCAATTATCTTTCAAAAGTTCAGATTTGATTATAACTTCCGCTATACCTTCGAAAGATACTGTAAACATTACACAACAAAGCATGTCTGGAATGCGTTTCACATTGTAAATGTCACCTTCGTTAAGAAAGGCAAACTACATGTTTCTTAATTAAATATAGCAGAGCTATTTGATGATTTATATGTGTGTCTGTGCTTGCGCTCCTGCGTATTTGTAGGTTTGTGCGTGTGTTTGTGTGTAACACGTTATTAGCTGTATTACCAATGTATAAGCTTACTCAACCCCAAGCTGCACCGGATACCGGATATTACCAGATATTGAATCTGTTGCCGTTTGCAGCTAGAGCTAAGTGTTTATTTTCAATCATGCGAGTTTACGCATATGTATACGAAGCATGCGATTTCCTTCATGAACGGCAGTCATAGTTTACATACATACATCTTTCACCTTTCATCACTTAGTTCACGCAATACTAGCTTTTGCCCTATCGAGCTAAACCATATTTCTTTTTAGTATAATAAAATAGTGCACAAAATCAGACGATAAAATTTAATGAGCAGTTTATTTATTTACTGGAAATTTTAAATAAAGGAAGCAAGCAATTTATGCTTGTTTCTTTCATATATTTTATGTTACTCTCACTGAATGCAAGGAAACGTGCACACATAAAATAGCCATATTCTTGTTTGTAATAAAACAGAGAATACGGGCCGAAAATGTTCAATATTGATAACCAGGTCATAAGGGGGTGGGTGTACAACATATGTTATTACACAATAGTATTTTAAGATTGTATGATGGCTATGGTTACTAAGGCTCCGGTAGACATTGACTGTCTTTGACACTAACAAATGTAACCTGTTATAAAATCTGCACTAGCAGCTGTAGGTCAATGAGAGCGTGGAGGCGCTCGTGCCCCTTCAGCCCACTTCAATCCCCATTAGAAAACGATTGCAAAAGAACTGATACATTACATTGATCAAGCTTTTTGACCGTTCAATATTACAAAATATGCCCAGGAAAATACGTAACATGTAGAAGGTTACGGTGGCTTTGCTCCACGGATTTCATCTCACGGACACCTCGCCTACTTTTTTAGGACCCCCGACCCACACACAGAATAGACGTTTTTCCTTATGGATCAGTCCCTGCTTAGATGTATCTATTGTATTGTATATGACATCAGGTTTCGATAAATACATAGATTTGGAATGCATTAGAGAAAGGCAAAAGTGAAAGATATATAGTAAAAATTTGGGGAAAATATTGTTTCAACGCCTTTCGGTTCAGCGGGAGACGGGCACACACACTGTTTTAATAAACTCATCACCAGTTAATAGTCAAGCTTTTGAATTTTGGTGATTCATTCTATACAAACCAAGGTATATTCTAAAGATGGATGAAATATGATATATAATGATAACCCTTGTTGCTAATGTCAGTGTATGGAACTAAATAATTTGTAACTGCTACCGTGAGTTATCCAAAGCCCGAGGATAGAAAGCCCGGGGGTAGATGGAGTCACCTTTAGCAGCTAAAATATCATATCATAATGCGGAACAGGAATTGAACATATATATATATATATATATATATATATATATATATATATAGAGAGAGAGAGAGAGAGAGAGAGAGAGAGAGAGAGAATTTCACCGATTTGGATTAATTTAAAAGCAACTCATGCATTTTAATAGTTTTGTAATACTTATATGGTATTCTTTCTGTGTGAGGTTTATTTTCTTTTATTTGTATTGACATTAAATATATTTTATATCAGTGTAATTACTGTGTTTTTAGTTGGAATAATAATTTATTATTGTTATTATTATTATTATTATTATTATTATTGCAGAAATTACGGGCTGAGTAATTCGTCCTATACTATTAGAAATAGAGATTTCACTTGAATTGTAATTTCGTCAAACGTTTCAAGTAATGTACAAGGACATAGCGGAATCATTACTGTAAGTCACAACTGTGACCGCGACCAAAAGAAATGGTCTAAATTATGTGTCATCTCTGATCGTCATGTGTGATTTAACGATGATTTTTTACTGATGCAGTTTAATATGTCTCGTGCAATCTGGTTGCGCCTTGTGCATTTGTTTGAACTTAAATATAAGGCAAATGACCATGGGTAAGGTGTTTGCCTTTCAGTCTGAAACTTCTATTACTTTCTATTTGTTGTAATCTGGCTGTACTATTATTGCAACGAAACCTTATTTCATCATGTTGGGCTGTGTTTTAAATTATATCGGTTTGCACCATTCATATTATGTCATAGACAGCAAAGTTAATATTGCTTGGATGATACACAGTCTCATCATATTTCGTCACAAACATGTAGAATATTTCTAATATTTCGGCAATGGTTTAAAATGATATTCAACTTCAGCAGTTAGTACCAGTGTTGGGAAAAATCAGAGACTCTCACACACGAAATTTGTATAAGTTTAGTTTTAATGTTTTACGGTTCAGCAACACAAGTACAAAATTTCGAACTAAGGTGATTGAACCCAATTGTTTTGATTAATGACGCTACTCTAACAGACGGGAGTTGAATTGGAACCCCCACCTATTGTGTTGCAAGTCTGGCACCCAAATCACCGAGCCACCGCGAGAAAAATAGCTACTGTTTCACAGTCTTTGATGCAGTAAATTATTTTCGTCAAACATTGCCTAAAAAAATGTAAACATACGAGCGAATTCCTGCCTCGAATAGGATGTTGCCATCTTGCTCGATTCGAGGTACGTCTTTTGTCTTTAATTTTGCTATAAGCAATATTTGTTAACAAATATAAATCACATTTATATTAAAATATTTGGACCGCTCCGGTGGCCTAGTGGTTAGAGCGTCCGCCTCGGATGCGGGAGGTCGTGGGTTAGATCCTCGGCCGAGTCATACCAGAGACTTAAAAAATGGTACTAACAGCTGCCTCGCTTGGCGTTCAGCATTAAGAGGTTAGTGTTAGGAATGGTCGGTCTGGTGTCAGGATAATGTGACTGGGTGGGACATCATGCTACATGTCTGCGGCATGATGCCCCAGTGCTAGACATCACTATAAACTGCCACATTGCAGACATCGTAGCGATATGACTGAAAAATTGTTAAAGCTACGTTAAAAATCAAAATCACACATCACATCACCAATATTTGGAACCGGCTGAGACATGCTGAGATTTAAATGCAATGCAGAAAAGACCAAGACGATCCAAATACCCCTGACGTGGGCTGATGAGATTTAATCTATATATGCCTGTAACACTTTTTGTTTTCCTTATCTAATTTAAATACGTTCTGTAATAGTAGATAATAAATGTATTTCATAACAATTGTATGATCAAAGTATTCAAGGAAATATCCTGTTTTATCTGGTCAAACTTGAGAGATTACAATCATAGAATATCATAAGGGATATTGATGGCTTTTGATGCAGTTGTTATTCTTCCTGGACAGTGAAGTTGAATTATTGGAAAGAAAGTTAAAGATTATGCTTCAGCTAAGTCTGCAGCTTTTGTGATGATAGCAGATACGACTTCCTTTGTATTAACAGTATTACCTATGGACTCTGTTATGAGTCTATGCTCTTAAAAAATGTAACAGAAAAGTGTGAAGACAACAAGCTTTGTAAAATTTAACACATAATTTATTTCCCTAGACTACAAAGTGAAAAATGAAAGAAAAAAAAAGAACTTACGGTACTGCAAATTAAATCCAAAAATAATCCAAGAATTAAAGTCAGAAGTCCTAGTAAAAAAAATCCTGAATAAGACAGTTCAGTTCCCAAAGAGATCCAAAATTGAAGGAGATCAATCACGTGTCTGTTATAGCCTACGAAGTAATGATGTGTCAACATACTCTTGTTGAATAACATAACTATTATTCCAGATTTGAATAAGAATAAATTCCAATGAATGTCTTTATCCAAGAATTTTGTCAGAACACTTGTATTTCCAGGGATAATAATCATTTGAATTCAATGATTTGAAGAAAATGCAATTCAGAATAAACTGGTCCAAACATAATACAACTTAAAGTGTAGGATGTAAAAGCACAACTGGCGAAATCCCCACAGTCACAAGATAACGTAGTTTTCAGGTCACATTAGCATTTTTTTTAAATAAAAAAAAACAACCATTACCTGATATAAGAAAACCTTCTAGAATGATCTAATGAGCCTTGTTTGTTTACAACACAATAGCCTACTAAATTCACATGTGAATCTCCAAAAACCTAGACGCTATGAAGATATTATTAGCTGTTGACATAAATTAAATTAAATTTGTTTTTAAAAAAGTCACTCAGGTGAAGCAGAAATGAACTCAGTTTGGACAAGGTCAAGTCCAGTAAACAGTGTTACAATATAATAGCATATAATGAAATAAAAACATTAAAACTAACAGCCAAGCAATTAAATTAAATATACACAACAACACTACTCCTTGATAAAGGTCAAACATTTAACAACTAAACTTGTGTCTGTTAATTGTTTGTAAATTGCCTCACTCTGTATACTCTCTCTCTCTCTCTCTCTCTCTCTCTCTCTCTCTCTCTCTCTCTCTCTCTCTCTATATATATATATATATATATATATATATATATATATATATATATATATATATATATATGTATATATATATGTATATATATATATATATATATATATATATATATATATATATATATATATATATATATATATATATGTATGTATGTATGTATGTAAATATATATATATATATATATATATATATATATATATATATATATATATATATATATATATATATATATATATATATATATATATATATATATATATATATATATATATATATATATGAATGTTCAAGTATATAAGTGATATGCACAAAATATTGTGTACGGAATTTTAGGCCCAATTTATGATTTGTGAAGAAGACGAGGATTATTAACATTACAGTACGGTATAGAACATGTTTCATTTATAAAACATTTGGATACATGGAATTTTGAGGTGTACATTATCATTTACTTGATTGGAACACATCGTAAAACTTGGTTCTTGGAGCAAGGTGTATTGCTCACTTGGGGTTTGTGACTGGAGGTAGTGGGGGTTAGGACCAACCTGACTATTTCTGAGAGTCACAAAAAAATGTTTCTGTTTTATTTCGGTGTAGCATTTTACCAAAAATTATGTTTTCTACTCCAGAAATTTCTTAGTGTTTAAGAAACCTCAATTATTCGGGTGACCTCGGCTATTTCTTTGTTTATATTTTGAACGTTAGATTGAAATTGAAAATGAAAAATATGTTTCGATGCATTCTAAAAATCCTCAGTCTATCCTTGATCCGTCCAAGCCAGTGGGTTCTTACTGGCAGCTATCAACATACATTTGACATACAATCCGTACCTCTAAGTTGTGATTGTGGTAATCAAGTAACTTTTGCGTCTACTTCCTGTTTACTATGAAGTAGTTGTGTTTTTTTTGTTTTTTCTTTTACCGTTTTAAAGACATAATTAATATAGTTCTAAAGTCGTATACTCATTATATAGGAGAGTTTAGAATTAACTTTCCAGTGACTAAGATCTTAATGTCGGTTCTAATATTTCGACGCGGATCTAAAATGCATCAACATACACAGCTAGACTCCTGACGCAGGGATCCAGACTGCAACAGCAAATATCATTTGATATTCGGTTAGTTATTCATAGAGACAGCTGGAGAGGCAATTGTCATTTTGGTTTTAAGAGCAAATGAATGCATTAAATCGTGCGTTATGTGTAACATAGTTCACAAAACGTTTGGAAATTATTTGTCGTTATTACTTTACCACGTGTACAGACCCTCATTAGAAGCGTACACAGATTTAGCATTGATTTCATTTAAGAAATTCCGGTATATTAACTTACGTGGTGTTGAACATTTGACTTCCCAGTACGTAAGACAAAAGCCAATTGCAAATAATGAAAACACAAAAATATAAACGTTTGAAGTGTTAACTAAATGCCGAACATGTTTCTTTAAAAGAGAGACTAGAATATGGAAGAATACCGAAAATTGCCAGGGGGATAAAAATAACTATTTCTTATTTTTCAGTGTCTACATGGCATAACAGTATTGATATACGAGGGTACGCAAGCTGAGGTGAAGCCACTTGGGAATACATCGAATGTAGAATTGTGTTAATGAGGTATGAATCATTTCATTTTAGGTACGTTATATATGTGTGTTGCAATACCAATGTTTCTAACGGTTGTTATTTAAGATATATGTAATACACACGCTCTCTCAGATTTATGGGAACGTTTTCATTCCAACACCTCCTTAACAATTTCGGCAAATTTTCAAAATGGGAAGACGTTTGTTTATTGCTGTATAATTTACTTTTTGTCACCTTATTTCACGAAGCGCCATAAACTGTTTTATAGTCAAAATACATAATCAAATCTCCAGTATTAGTCAAATGGGTGTATACATAATCAAATCTCCAGTATTAGTCAAATGGGTGTATACATAATCAAATCTCCAGTATTAGTCAAATTGGTGTATACTAATGGGTATATAAAGAATTGTTAAAGTATTACCGTGACACATCTTTGTCAGTTCATGCATGCAAATGTGATTTTTGATGAATACGTACTGGGGATAAAGAAAATTAATTCTTTTACATTAGTTTCATTTATAATGTATGGTGTATTTTGTATGACTTACATAAGCCATAACAAAGCGCAGCTACATATTCTGGTTCATATCAACTCAGTTATCATCGCTCCCTGTCTGTCTCTCTGCATATACATATATATATATATATATATATATATATATATATGCAGACAGAGAGAGAGAGAGAGAGAGAGAGAGAGAGAGAGAGATGATAACTCAAAAGAACCAAAATCTATATACATATATACAATCTTAGATGCATCAAACAGACATACAAACAACTTCTTTCGTCCTGGAACCTAGTTTTCTCAGAAACAATAACTGTGCTCTTGACAGTGATATGACACTTTCATTGTTATATTGCAGGTACCCATCATCAAGTATTAACGGAAGCTCATCAGATAAAATCTGTTGAAACTACAAGATAAACGTTTTATTATAAAACCGTTACCTCATATAAATACATGTATTGGATGCATTTCTATGTTCAACAGCGATGCTATCAGAATATGCACATAGATACCAACGAACATGGAAAGTTTTGCAAGCGACAACATCATTGCTTCTTTGCGGAAAAGACGTGAGGAAGAAAATATAGCGAAACTTCCCTAAACTGGCCCATTTGCAACCGGATTCAACTGCAGAGTGGATGTATATTTGTTTATTTTTACCCCTTTTGATACCGAACAAACGTCTGTATAGCAGCCAGCCTGTTTGGTTACAACAGTGGCCGATTCAACGATGTTTAATAGTAAAACATAAATATTCATTCGGATGATCCAGAAATCCCTGAGATGTTCAGAATTAACTGAGCAGCTTTTTCTGTTATCTGTGCAATAGTAGCAACGCAGGTCTGTCATTCACACTATATGCATGACGTATTTAGAAATGATATATCTTTCTCGAAGACTTGGGTAGGTTGAAATGTGAATGTGTGGAAAAACTCTATAATATATTAAGTTTCCAGTGAAATCTCAGATACTTCAAAAACAGCAAGCTCACGGAATGGGCAGAGCACATATATGTGTTAGGTAACAACCACACAAGTCGACCGTGTGATAGTAAGTGCAAAGCTGAACATGCGTTAGTTTATTAACAAGATTTTCACCACGATGATTCATAATTTACCTTATGGTTAAAATATTGAAGGATTTCCTGAATGCCGTGCTGTTTTGTATTCTGAAAAGTTGAACACTAATTTTCAACAGTGCTGTTTGACGTATTATCCATCCTGTACTTATTGTGCAACTCACAAGATGACAATGAACTCCACAGAAGAAGATGAGCGCTTGATAGAATTGAATGACACATACGCCCGAGCTCTGCTACCAGTAACGATACTGCATGGCTTCATTTCAGTGATGGGAATAATAGGGAACCTTATCGTCATTGTTATATTTTCAAAAAGTCGAGAATATAGACAAGATAACTTCAGAGTATTTGTGTTGTTTCTCGCAGTAATTGATCTTGTGGGTTGTGTGTTTTTGGTTCCGGTGGAGATGATTAAGCATGCGCATTATTTTTCCTTTGAAAATGCTGCCGCTTGTAAATTAAAGTGCTTATTCAACGTCTTAGGATGTACTGCGTCCACATTTACTCTAATATTAATTTCCGTTGACCGGTTTAGAAGGGTCTGCCAGCCATTGAGAAAACAAATCGGAACCAGCTTAGCCTTTAAACTGTGTACCTTTCTATGTATTACAGCTGTGATTGTTTCAATCCCCGCCCCTGTATTTTGTGGCGTAAGATCCGATACAATGGAGAATCCTTTTGGCGGTAACACCACAGTATTTTTATGTTCAACGGAGGCTAGATATCAATCAAATATATGGCAGAAAATATACGCTCTATTTTCGCTATTTCTTTTAGTTATCTTTTCTATATTTTGTGCTGTTGTTTATTTCTTGATTGGAAGGGAAATTTGGAAAAATTCAAACTTTCCACATAGTACTTGCTTGTCCCGCAGTAAATCCAATTCCGATATACTTGCGATTCAAATGCAACTCGATCCAGGCTATGACGTAAACAGTGGTTTTATAGGAGAAGAAGAAGGTATTAGTCTCGCCAGAGAAACTTCATCACCGAAAGATAGGTCCAGAACGGCCTCTAATGCGTCGAGTACGACAGAGAAAATTAATCGTGCAAACGTTTCAACGCGAAACGCATCAAAAGGAGCCTTATCAATGATATCGACCATCACAAAGACGACGTCATGTTGTTTCAAATATCGGAAAACGCTAATCTGGTTCCTTGTGACGCTTGTTTTTATTTTAACGTATATTATATATTGTGGACTACTTATCGAGAGAATGAAACTCACGAAAATGAGTGCAGAAAGACTTGCTGTGTTTTCATTGTTTGAACGATTGTATTTTATAAATAACATGGCAAATCCCATTATATATGCTTGCTTATACAATAAGTTCAGAAGATCCTGTAAAACATACTTGAATACAATGATCACATATGTATGTAGAGCACGATGATGTATTGGGATAATTAAAGACATAAGGACAGCTGCAGCATTAATTGAGATTTTGTATGTCCTAATTTATGAACTGTTTATACTCGCTTATAAGGCTAATCCAGCTTCAAACTGCACTGATTCAGATCTGCAGGCGCAAGGTGCTCTGTCACATCTGGATCAGTGCAGTTTGTTTGGATTAATCAGTAAAGAAACAACATATACCCTGATCTGCTGGCGATATTATGCTATCTTTATGGATTTTTGTTGTTTGCAGTTATACTGGTGGTGTTGCGAGGTTGTACCTTCTTACATGGCTGTCGTTATCTAGAGGGTGATCGCCGTCGGTATTGTTGCCCTGATCGAGTAAATTTCAAAATAAAGTGTGAAATTATAGATGGAATAATTAGAGATCTCAGCAGATATATAGAACAGAATGACACGAGCCCCCCCCCCCCTCCGTACATGGAAAAACAGTGATTTCATCAATTTCATAAATAACTTGGATAATACATTATATTAGGATGATACACTTCTTTTTGGAATAAATCTTTCACCGAATTTTAAACACAAATATATTTTTCAAAATAGTCGATCTGTTTAAATGATAGAATTGGTTCGTCATATAATCGAGTGAACGATCGAAGTCAATGCCTTGTACAACTTCATAACCTGCTTATTTTCGGTCCACTCCAAATTCTCAATGGTGGTTCCTCCAGGTCCTTTCACTTTTTCTCTATTCCGACCTCCCGACTGTCTCGCCTCTTTTCGGCCTTCAAACTTTGTGTTGGTAGGAGGATACGTAATTACATAGATACTTGGATAAGTCGGTACGTGGATACGTCCGTGGATACTTCAGCGGATACGTCCGTGGATCTATTTCCCCTTTCAAAATAGAGAAGCAACTTAAATATTCTGTCAGTTGTCCTACTTGGAACTGATCATTATTCCTCTGTCGTTATGTCAGATAGGGTTCTATCGGAATTCGAGCAGACCAAGGGCTATCTGGTCAAGCTAAACGTGGCAGAACATAAACAAGCCTAGTTTCACAAGATTAATGTATTTTCTAATGTCTATTTCATTACTGATTCCCATTAACATTACACGATACATAACGGTTCCGTTCTCGACTCAGTTACACAAATGCTGTTATGTTATTTTGATTTTTAACGTAGCTTTAACAATTTTTCAGTCATATCGCTACGATGTCTGCAGTGTGGCAGTTTATAGTGATGTCTAGCACTGGGGCATCATGCCGCAGACATGTAGCATGATGTCCCACCCAGTCACATTATCCTGACACCAGGCAGACCAGTCCTAGCACTAACCTCTTAATGCTGAGCGCCTAGCGAGGCAGCTGTTAGTACCATTTTTGTAAGTCTTGTTACACAAATTAAATTCATTATATGAATATATATATATATATATATATATATATATATATATATATAGAGAGAGAGAGAGAGAGAGAGAGAGAGAGAGAGAGAGAGAGGGAGAGGGAGGGAGAGAGAGAGAGAGAGAGAGAGAGAAAGGGGCCCCGAGTGGCCGAGTGGTCTAAAGCGCTCTTCGTTACGGATCACTGCCATCTCACTTCTGTCTGCGTGGGTTCGAATCTAGGATTCGGCCAGTGTGGGTATGTGAGAAAGCTTGCCAGTAGCTTCTCGTGGGTCGGTGGTTCTTCCCAGAGTTTTCCCGGGTTCTTCCTCCACCATTAATACTAGCCGCCATGCATAGCCTATCGTGTGCTGAAAAATGGCGTTAAACCCCACAACAACAACAACAACAAGAGAGAGAGAGAGAGGTAGATAGATGGATAGATAGATAGATAGATAGATATTGACTGGTCATTTTTGTCTGTGTGCCCGTCAGTCAGTCAGTCAGTTAGTTGGTTCTTACAACAAATTTAAATTCACCTACCTCTCATGTATCGTATTATCGTACTGTTCATACTGTCTATATCGTTTTACGATGATCTGACTGTAATTCACGTTTAGGAGCTTAGATGCAGCCTAGGGGAGGAGGTGATGGAAAGGAAAGGTCACGTTTTAACAGGTAATACGGACACTTCATTGTATCTTGAACTGAGTGTATGCGAATTAAAGCAGGATGAATGCATATTGCGTGATCTCTTTCCTGAATCAGTAGAAAAGAACGAATTTTTCTAATGATAAATGATGTCTACGACATTATTGCATTCGTTATTGGAAAGATCATTATCTAGTAATATTTAAAAACATTTATATAAGATAGTACTTTCACCAAATAGTATGTTGAAAACAAATTATATTCTTCATTCTTGTTTGTTAATGTAAATTTATTTATTTATTTTCATGCTCAGAAAATTGGACATTTCGCAAGCTTGTACAGTCAATTTATGGAAAGATAACGACTGTATCAAATGTTTAGCATTTTATAAATGTGTGTATGAGGTTTGTACGCTGCACAAAACATTTTCATTTTATTTTTGGACTTTAATTCGTAGAATGTAACATGTATGATACGGATAATGTTTGTTCAGTTTTAGCATATTACATAAATTACCAGTAAGTATGAATTTTATTGACCGAGGCAAAAGGGAACCTAGGGTGGTCGAGTGGTCAAAATCACTGGCCTTTACAGACCACTGTCATCTCAGCTTTGTCCGCGTGGGTTTGAGTCTCGGATTCGGCATATGTGGGCGTGTGAGAAAGCTTTCCAGTATCTTCCCGTGGGTATGTGGTGCTTACCCGGTTTCTTCCGGGTTCTTCTCCACCATTTATACTGGCCACCATGTAAAGCCTATATTGTGCAAGAGAGCATTACGCAAACTGCTAACATTTTAAATGCAATAGTTGCAAAGAATAATTTATTACTTTGAATCATGTTTCAAATACGGACTTAATAACCAGGCTGAGGGATCATCGTATTGGTAAAATGCGGGTTACTAGTTCGATATCAGTCAATGTCAAGCCTAAGTCAGCTTTTTCCACATTTTTAAATGATATATTTATGTGACATAAGTGCTGATAAAACCAACCAACCAATATAAGTTAAGGACAGAAGAACTCTAACTGTACCTACAATTTTGCCCGGGTTCTATTTCATATTTGTTTATCATAACTTTATTTGTCTTTTCTATAAAATAATGTTCTCCTCCTGTCATTGTGTAACGTTAGTCTTATATTCATTTTCACGCATGTGATAGATGTTACTGAAAGTATTAGTGAGTCGGAAACAAGTACATCGGAGTCAGAAAAAAAAAAGAAAGAAGAAAAGGGAAAATAATTGGCTGAAGAAGATAAGGTGGGTCGACAAAACTAGTGCAGCTTTTCACGTGAGTAGTTAAGTGGGCCACTATACGTACAATGGAAATTTAACATGGCGAAAAATCGTGGGTCAATATACGTACAAGGGGATTTAACATGGCGAAAAATCGTGGGTTAATATACGTACAAGGGGAATTAACATGGGAAAAAAATTGTGGGCCGATATACGTACAAGGGGAATTTAAGATGGGGGAATAGAGTTTGGGGATTGTTTAGGGACAAAGGGGAATTGAATATGGGATTTTTTTTTTAAATTTTTTTTTAAAAAAGGGGTAGGCAATGGAAAGGCTATCTCTTTTCGAGAAATATGGCTGGCCCTGAAAAGGGCCTTTGGGTTTTCTTCTGCTTCTAGTTTCTTCTTTTTCTCCACCAAGTTCTTATTTTATCTCCAACACTCTTTCTCTTCTTTTCTTTCTTTTTTTTCTCCTGCTCTTCTTTCTTCTTCTCTTCCTCCTCTTCTTTCTTCCTCTTCTCATTTTCTTCTTCTTTTTCAATCTTTTCGTTCCATTTGCTTATTCTTATTCTTTCCTCTTCATCCTCCTTCTCCTCCTTTATCTCTTTCATGACACCACTAATCTTGTCCTTTACCTTTTTTAAGTTATTAATTTCCATCTTTACACGATGGGGACTATAGGAATAATGGTCTTCAACCAGTCTTATCAACATCTGCTCCATCATTCCTAAGTTGTCTAAAACGTCTTGTAATGTTTGTATTTTGTCCATTTGGTTAGAAGCCATCTTCTTTTTTTATTCTTTGCAGAATGGTTTGAACGACGAATACTGTGGGTTCTTATACTTAAAGCGCGTACGTGAAGGAAAACATCCCCCTAAAACGTAAAATTGATCTTACCTAGATCATGACCAAACAACGCGCGGACGTGAAGGAAAACATCCCCTACTTTTTCATTTCATATAATAAAACCCAAACTATACTCTCCACATACGCTAAGAAACAATAGACAAATCCATGATCTACTATCCACACAATCGTACGTGAGCGGGTACAAACACAAACACACAAACACAAACACACAAACACATACGCTAAGAAACAATAAACAAAATCCATAATCTATTATCCTCACAATCGTACGTGAGCGCTTACAAAACCCAAACTATACTCTCCACATACGCTAAGAAACAATAAACAAATCCATAATCTACTATCCACACAATCGTACGTGAGCGGGTACAAACACAAACACACAAACACATACCCTCACACTATCTTAAAAAAGAGTTAGTGTTTATATTCACACTACTCTACCTACACATTGGCAAATTGATGGTTATTTCTTTTCTAGAGTATTGGGTAGCCCTGAAAAGGGCTGTTTTTTTTTTTTTTGGAACTTCATGGACACCTGGTTAATGGTGGCACCTTCCAGGCCTGGCGCCACATACACATCTTATCCCCCAGTTACTTTTTACTTTATTGGGGGAGAGAGCAGAGGCAGGATATGTCGCTTCAGAATCCCAATTTTCGCTCTCTGGGATTCTGAAATTTATTCTTCTTCTCTTCTTTTCCTTCTCCTCCTCCTCTTCTTTGTTTCTTCTCTCCTCCTCTTTGTATCTTCTTTCCTCTTCTTCTTCTTCTTTATATCTTCTCTCCTCCTCTTCTTTTTTTCTTCTTTCCTCCTCCTCTCTTATCCTTCCCTCCTCCACAATGGCTTCCGCGGCCAGTTCATTCAACAGGCGCCTGGCGTATTCCAGATGCACATGAAGTTCCAACAGTTTAGACAGTCTCGTGTTCATTTTTGGTGTTGATCAATCAACAAGGGTAGCTAGACTGCCCAGCGAGTTTCAATTTATAGTGAAAGCGCGGACGTGAAGGAAAACATCCCCCTAAAAAACATAAAATTGATGTTCGTTCGTTCGTTAGTTGGATTATAGTGGTTTTCGTTCTTTTGAACACGTACCACTTTTTTATTCACGCACTGCGTGATTTTTAATTACTCCTGGGGGAAGGAAAAGGAGCCTCATCCCCCAGGCTTTTATGTACTCAAAGAGTACTTTTTAATTTAGCCACTCAGGTGTAGGACTAACTAGTCCTTAACAACCTGACTGAAAGGCTAATAGACATGAGTGGGAATAGTCACACCACACACTCGTGTTTCTTAGTTGGATTGAAATGCCCCAGGTGTCAAACCAAGCAGTATGTGACTCCCGGTCTTGTGGCATTGACGAAGTGGCCCGCTTTTTTGATATCATCAGTTGCCTTTCCCAGTCCCATATTCCGGTAGACAGAGCCTTCCTTTTTTCCACTCTGTTTAGGTGGTGCAGGTTCATCAGCTTCATCGCCGCTGGATGATGATACTTCCAGGGCCGCTGCCAGCGTGGAAGTTTCAAATTCTTCAGTGTGTTACCTACATCATGACCAAAAACAACAACGCGCGGACCTAAAAGAAACACTCACTCACTTTTTTATGCTACCGATCACTATTTTAAAATTTTTTATAAATCACTTCAATAGACTATCCACATACGCAAAGCAATCCAATCTAACCTCAAATCTACACCTCAAACACCAAATAAAGACATCATTTTAATCTACTATCCACACCAATGTACTTGATCACTTACAAACACACAAACTCACAAACACATACCCTCACATTTTTTTTAAAAAGAGTTAGTGTTTATTTTCACACTGCTCTACCTACACACATTGGCAAATCGATCGTTATTTCTTTTCTAGAGTATTGGGGGGTAGCCCTGAAAACGGCTGTTTTTTTGTTTGCTATGGCATTTTTTTAGTTTCTAAGAATGCGATGTCCTCTGAGGATAGACTTTCTGGCGATAGGTCTGCTTCTTCGGAAAGAGAAGAAGAACTCTTTGGTGTCGATACGACAATCGACAAAGCCTCTGTCAGCTTCAGGTTGCTGCTGCTGTTGTTGTTGTTGTTGTTGCTGCTGTTGCTGCTGTCTCTGAAGTCTGTACTTCTCTGTCCATTCTTCTTTTTCCCTGTTCATTTCTTCTCTGAAGAGCTCTTCTATCAGGTCTTCAGTGATTTTTAACATTCTCACATTCTCTATTTCTTCTGGCTTCGGTATCAGACTGTGTCTGACCCTATGCAAATTCACGTAGGCTTCGTTGAGTTTAGCTAGTTTGGAGCACATCTTCTTAGGAGGATGAGTCGACAATGGATGGTTAGACTGGAAACAACCCGGTTCTTAAAGTCAAAGCGCGGACGTGAAGGAAAACATCCCCCACATGGTTTTTGAGTCGCAACGTTTAGTGAGTGTCATGAGAGGGATAGTAAGAAATGAAAGAGCATCAATCCAACATTCTTATAGCTAAACAAAAGACAAAGGCATTTTTTTCAAAACACAACATTTTTTATTCAAAAATCACTTAACACTAAACAACAACTCTAACATTTTTAACAATAATCCAACAATATAACATCAAACAATTTTTTCAAAACACATTTTTTATTCAAAAATCACTTAACACTAAACAACAACAACTCTAACATTTTTTAACAACAATGCAACACTAAAAGTTTCTTCACTAGGTAAAGAGGGATAACAGTCTCCCATGGTTTCTAGTAATCTAGGATGACTTCTCTCAAACTGTTGATTTCTATGGTATTATCGAATTCTGCATACAGGATGACGTTCACCGTTTCATCAGGGTCTCGGTCTTTAAACTGAATTTCCACACGAATCTGGCCGGATTTTATAGGGTGGAAATGTCCCTCGTCGCTGCCTTGGTCTGGAGTGAAATCGAAAGCCCACAAAGCGTAGCCTCCTGCATAATCCTCGTACGTAATACCGTGACTGGTATTGGTTCCTAACTGTCCGGTGGCTTCGTACAGGGACAAGTACGATCTCAAGTAATTCTTCTTGGTAAAGTCAGGTTCGAAAGGTCGGGTACACAAGGTCTTGCCATCGCGACTGACTTCGATTTTGGACACGCCAAAGTGTTGAAAGTAGAAAGGATTTTTTTCGGCAGCTCCGTTGAAGGCTGTATTCTCGACGATACCAACGATCAAACGTTTGGGTAACTGTCCTTGGAACAGATGATCTTCGATCATGGATCGCTGTCCCTTGGGAATGGTGAAGGTTTTCACTTACACGCGTCGTATGGGATACTTGGCGGTCGTTCTACTCAACGTCTGACTGATGTCGTTTCCCACTTTAGGTAACACTTCCACACGGCGTACGTAGAGTCTGGCTTCTAGGATTTTGGTTTTGTAACCGTCACTATCAGCCATCAAATGGAAAGCGGCACTGCTACGATTCAGTCTCAGACGGACATCCACCCCGTTCAGCAAATACTTTTCTTGCAACCACATGTCCAAATGCAAACGATCCATCAGTTCTAATCTTGTGTCGGCTCCCGTGATTCTCTTTCTTCGTTCTACAAATCCATCATTGTTGTCTTTCTTTTCATCAGTTTCCAATATTTCAAACTTGGTAGGTTCGTCAGCTTTCCATACCACACAGGCATTGAGATGAGTGTTCTTGGCATCTATTCCGTACGTCAAGAGATTTTCCAGGTAGGCACGATAAGGGTAAGTATCCATGCTGCTACTGACCAGTTTGTTATTCAAATACAAGTCCACTCCACTGAACAAGGAATGCATGAAATTGTTGACGGGAGCTACTGCTTCATCGTCTATAGCACCTCCAGTCTTATCTAGAATTTTGACTTTCAGGTACAAGTAACTGCTATTCAGATCGATGTAATCTTCGGGCTGTCCTTTGATTTCAAACTCGATGGGAGCGGAATCGGTCAGTGAGGAGACGGGGTGAAATTCCACCCACTGGGATTCTTGCATCGTCATCATTGTGGGGGGCATGGCAAACAGATCCAGTTCCGTCTTGGAACAAGCGCAAGATTCTCGGTGCATCATTTTTTTGTCTCTTTTCTCAATAATCGAAAACGTCTAAGTCTCGAACGGTTCTTCTTTTCTTGGCCTTTCTCGCTTGAAGTCTGGTGAAAGGGTGTTTTCTTCGTCGTCTCTTTCTGCCTTGTCCTTGCTGAATGCCTGACTCGGTAGCGTGCAGGGCATTTATAGGTGTTTCTCGTTGGCCTAAAATGTCTTTGCCCGTTTGCAGCAAGACATTTTTGCCTGCCCTCATGAAGGCTTCTTTAGGGTTTTGTTTGTCGATGATGACATTTTGGAGAAATTCTTTGCCTTGCGTCAGTGCCGCATCTTTCAAGGCGTGCAATCCGCGTGTCACCATCGGTTTCAACACCGGGGCCACCGAACGAAAGGCCGATTTTAACATATCTCCTAAGCCGTGTCCTCGCTGTCGAGCAACCCCTCGGTACACTGGATACATGACTTAAGAGTCGTGAGAGAACCGTTTTCGAAAATGGAGTTTCACCGTGACTTTTCCTTTGGTGAATGGAATATTTTGTCCCAGATCTCCTTTTATAGCAAATACGACTTACTGACAGGCAAATAGTGAGGATGGACAAATTCGCGGTGGACGTGGTAAGTGTTTCCACCTTCCTCGTCAGTGTTCGTGGCAGAATCCACTTTGAAAGGAATGACACGCAGTAACGGTACGGAGGTGTGTCCCACCACGTTGTACTCCACCACATCGGAATACACGAACATCAAATTCAGTCCTTGGTTCAGTTCTACCGGGGCACGAAATAACTTGCTAAAAGACTCGTTGTCGTAAACGATGGGTAATTCGTTTTTCTTGATCATGGTCTTTCTCATGTCCATGTCTCCGCCCAACATGTCAAACAATTCAGGACAAAATAAAATGGACAGGATTTTACTCCGTTCAAATTTCATCAAGAAGCGACGAGCTGCTTTGTGGTACTCCATGGTGACATTTTTGTTGACATGCTCCAAAGCTTTCAGAAACACGACATTAAACCAGGAGGTTATGGTGCTGACCAAATGTTGACCACTAAAATAATAGCCTGGGGGAATGAACAAGTGATAGGTGGTGTACTTTTGTGTACGGGTTTTCTTGTCATATTTGACATTGCTATCCATCCACTGTTGCATTTGCTCGTCATGAACTTCCACATCAAAAAAATTTTGATTGGGAAGGACATTGAGGACTTGGGTCGGGTGAATCATTTCTACTAAAGCCACTTCCCAATGGGCTTCGTGATCTAACTGGATGGCTTGAGGTAATTTGGCCGTGTAACAGCACAACGTGTTCTTGGGAAACACCTCCATGGAACTGTCACTGGGTAAGGTTAAGTAAAATTGGTTTTGGTGACTCATAATTCCAGAGTTCTGTGGCTGTCCAAGGGGTTACTGGACGTCAGAGGCGTGTCTCCGTCTAAAATGGGGTTCTGGTTGTGATTGAAGTGGTGACTGGCACTGGCACTGGACACAAGGTTCCCGGGGTTCCCGTTCGAGGTGAATTTCAGGGAGGGATTAGGAAGCAGGTAACCGATGCAACTGCTCAATAAAATGGTCCACAATTGTTTGTCTCCTTGTTGCAAACTCAAATTGGCGATGGCTGCCCCGATGGCACAATACACCACGAAGATTTGGCAGAAAAAGACGATTTGCGTTTTAGGCACACGTTCTCCACACCACACCCACAAGGGTTGTTTTTGTAAATCTTGCACAGAAGAACTAGGTGAAGAAGGAGTGGTCGACGTAGCTGCGTCTGCTGTGTGAAAGGGCATGATGGTCACTTCTTTTTATAGTCGATGACTTGCGAAGCGTCGATCCAAGAATCAAAACTGGGTGGATATCCTTTCCAACGTACTTTGACTTCTTTGACACGTCGTTTGCCCACTTTACGGGTTCTGCGTTCGAGAATGCTTTCGATGTCGTACACGTCGTCTTCTTTTTTGGTGACACGTTGTAACTCGGGCAAATAAAACGTTCCTTTGAGCACTTCTCCGTTCATGTCTTCCAATTTATAGACGGCAGGATGACGGCCATGCACTCGTCCAGTGACGCGAAACAATTCGGTCGTCCAGTTAGGTAAGTAACCTTTGTCGAAAGTGCGTTTGGTTTTGCCAATGCGCACCCAATCTCCTACGGCCAACATTCCACTTTTCTCGGGGACAGCCCTCGTCGGGGACGTACCAAACAGACGCTCAAACACCAACACTTCGTTGTCGGGAGTCACGTCTTGCGGGGCACGTCCGATGCTTCGATGGTAAGATTGGTTGTACGCTTGCACCAGGTGCGGTAAGATGTCGATGTACTTCAGAGTGTGGTGATGCGTAAAATATTTCCACATGCGTTCTTTCAAAGTGCGTTGAAAACGTTCCACGACGCTGGCTTTGGTTTCGGGATTCTCGGTGGTAAAAAAATGAATGTCACGTTTCTTTAATTCTTTTTGGAAAGCTTGGTTCAGAAATTCGGTGCCTTTGTCCGTTTGCCATCGAAGAGGGTGACGACCGCTTTGTTTCAACACCCGTTGCAGGGCTCGCACTAACTCGCTGCTCGATTTGGAAGTCAAGGGCACGACCCAGGCAAATTTGGAAAAGACGTCGATGACACAAAACAAATATTTGTAGCCACGATTGTAGCTGGCCAAACGAGAGACATCGGCTAAATCGGCTTGCCATTGATGATCGATGCCTTCCACTCGGGTGCGACTTCTGGCAAACTTGCGTCGAATGGGTTTGTGTAAAGTGTAGGTAGCTTGTTCTTGTAACCATCGTTGCACTTGAGGTAAACGGAGACTTTTCAGTCGAGTTTTGGCAGCACGATACAATTTTTGAACTCCTGCGTAACCTGCAGGATGGGAGGGATCGTAGTAAATGCTGGCTAAGACTTTTTCCATTTTTTTTTGTGTTGGTTGGTGTGTTAATAAGACAACCACTCTTGGAGGATGCTACTCTTTTTCTCTTGGGGTATTTTCTTGGATTGCAATGCTTTGCGTGTGCGGCCAGCAATAGGTGTCGAAGAGGAGAAGGATGTCTGAGCGGGGGATATCGGTTCTTGTTTCACTTCTGTCTTCACTTCTGTCTTCACTTTCTTTTTCTCTTGTGAGGAAGAAGGGGTGGCCATCATCTTTTTAATCCATCCAATTCTGGAGGTAGGTGGTGTTGTTAACTTGCGTACTTTTTCTGGTGGAGTTTGAAGCCCTTCCTCTTCTTCTCCTTTTTCTGTCTTGGTCACGGGTACTGGTGGTACTGGTACTGGTACTGGTACTGGTGATGGTGCTGGACTTTTCATCAAGGTCTTAAAATACATTCATAGTGGGTAGAGCTGTTTCGTCTAAAGCTTTCTGGTGAAAGAGTTGCAGTCGTTGCAAGAGTTGACCGTACTTTTGCGATTTTTCTGTTTCGGACAAATCTTGGCGATCCATCAAGGACTGCAATTCGTGTTGTAACTGGGACATCTCGCTACAATGGGGATTGGGAGGTAAATGCGGGGTGTGTTGTTCTTGCCACCGATGGTATTCCATCCATCGTTTGTAAGGCACTAAAGCTAGTTTTCGTCCTTCCATGGGGTTGTCAGGGGTCGATTCTGAGATCTTGGAACTTCCGAGGCCTTTTTATCTTGCTCCCACCAGTCCTCCCAACATGGTTCCCAAGACTCCTTTCAGTATGGGGCCTAACAAGAGAGGTAAAATACCTCCACGTTGCACTAACATCTTCTTTTTTTGACGAATGGGAATTTTCTTTTGAACCATTTGGCGAAGAACATGACGATGTTTGCCTAAGCATTGTTTCTGGTGTTTGGACAAAGGGATCGTGCCTTTCAAAACGTTCAAACAACATTCGCACACGGTATCGATGACCTCTTTGGAGGCTGTTTGAATGAGTTTTTTTCGTAGGGGTGGAGAAGCTTTGGACAGGACAGATAACATGTCCCCATGTTTGGCCAAACGTGGTGGCAGTCCTTTCCTTTTCTTTCCTTGGGGTTTTCTGGAGGGTGACATCTTTGAGTCTTCAGGAGCACCAAAAAACACTGATACCCGACTTGGTCACAGGCCTTTTTTATACTGGAACGAATCGCCACTGATTGTCTTTACGTCGTATTAGTTTGAGGACAGGCATGACACGTCGTGCAGGGGTACGTAACGGACTAAATCGAACCAGTTCTTGCTTGGACAAATCCAGTAAACTTTGTAACATGCCCGATCTTTCTTGAACTTTGATTTTGGGAGAAGGTACTTTGTGAGCAGCAGCCACTGCCACTAAATTGGAAGGTCCTGCCACTGGGGAAGTTCTTTTGGGGGTCATCAACGGAGAAGTTCTTGGTGTGATCAACGTCTCCAAGTACTCTTCAGTTCTGGGTGTCATTAACCGAGAAGTGGACAAACGTGAAGCTGCCGGAGACGCAGTCACCGCCGTGGCAGGTCGTGGTTTGCGAGTGTAAGGTTGCGTCCTGGCCGAAGTGCCTCTCTTGCGACTAGTTTTCTGTGGACTTTTCTTTTTCTGGGGGCTTCTTTTCTTTTTCCGGGGTGGTGGTGGTGTCTGGTCAGAGGAGGGTCCTGCCACTGGAGAAGTTCTCCTTGGGGACCTGGTCTTTTTCTTCTTGGGGCTTCGTTGGACTTTTGTCTTGGGAATAACTTTGGGGGCATTAGGATCCCATCTTAAGAGTGAGCGAATGATGACCCCTCCTAGAGTACCGCTCCCTCCAGGTTTCAAAATGATTTGTTTTTTGGTTTGAGTGTCGATGCGGGGATCAGCCAGTTGGACCAAAGCGACTTTGTTTCGATCGAAAAAGCGTTTGGTTTGATGAGGAATCTGAATGATTCCTTGGAGTAATTGACGTGCCGTCACCGTGAACCATCGTAAGACTTCTTTGAGACTAGCTTCTAAGACACGAACTCGTGTTTGTGGATCTTTTTCTCGACTGATGCCATACAAGGCACGAATCAATTTGACGGGAAGATGCGACTGAAGGGACGTCATGTTCGCACTGAGAGTGAGACAGACGAAAAAGGGTCTGAGGTTTTTATAGATTTTTTTATGGGGAGTGAAATGAAGTCGAGGACGGAGACGTGTACAGGACAGGCCCTCCGTCTTGGCACCAGTGGTGAAACAAGTGGGTACGAAATCGCAAATCCTCGGGAGTCGTAGGTTTCAAATCGACGAGTAAATAGGCGTGTGGCGTTTGAGTGGCATCGTCGTACGCCTGAGTCAGCCAAGGCGTTCCTAACTGTTTGGCTAAGACTTGCACTTGCGATTTATCTCGAGGGCTTTTAAACAAGACCACGTAATGCGCATTGAGACTGATGGTGCGATGGGCTTTACTTTGTTGAAACAAATTTTGGGTGATGTAAACGACACTGGCATTACGGTGATGCCCTTTGCGCGTGAACCACAGTTTAATTTCTTCTTCGTCTTCTCCTAACATGTCGTCGAAAATGACCAAATGGGTTAGACGGGAGTCAGAGACGATGCCATCGTCTTCTTTAGGAATGCCTTCCACAAACACGATGGAATCGCCTTGACTTTCTCGCAAGAGGCTGTACGCCGATTGCCACTCTTTGTAACACCACACGATTCGTTGAGGGGGTCGATCGATCAAATGATGTTTATGTTCGATCAAACGTTTGACGAATTCGGTTTTGCATGAACCGCTAGATCCAGCAATGAGCATGTTAAAGGGATGGCGAAGATACAAAGCCTCCCAACTGGCACGATCTAAGTGTTCGTCGATGACTTTGACAGTAGAGGAAGAGGGCGCAGAGACAGCAGAGGTAGCCATGGTGTGAGAAATGTCACTTGTGACACGAAAAACAAACAAGACAAGAGTTTATATACTTTTTCAGAACACGTTTATTGAATGTTTCAAACATGAATACGAAAGACAAAAATACATAAAAGCCAAAGGCTTAAGTACAAGAATAAAAGGCACATGATAACCATGAACGTGGAATAAACACAAGTGTCTGTACAACATGTTTTGGGTAAAGTTCTAACCAGTGCTATAGTAGGGGTAAGGTCACACAAGTGTCCTCCCGAAAGGGTCTTTCAGGCCTGTCCACGACAGTCCTGTCCTGGGTGACGGGTTCTTCTGGCACCGTCACTAACACAGGTTGAAAAGTAACTTTTTTCCTTGAATAACTCTCGTGCATACTGGGACCACCTCTTGTGTCCAAGCCTCAAAACCCTGGTCTCGGTGATGTCCAACATTTGACTCATAACCAATCTGGTTTCTTCTTCGTCAACGACATGGTAAGTTACTTCAATGAACAATGAACAATCGATCTTGCCTAGGGTTCCTTTTTATATACAGACCAATACCGACGTGACCGTACGGTAAGGTGAAGTGATTGGGAAGTCGCACTCGCTTCTGGTATACAATTTGATAGACTTTTTCCAAGGGTCGACTGACGATGTGGTGAGTGGGTAAACGTACAATCTTGTTCGGTTGATAGGTGGTGACTTTAAAGTTTCCATCCTCTCCCGATTGCAAGGCTTCTTTCAATACCCCAAAGTTGACCACTCGACTGGTACGATGATTCAGAGTCAGTCCTTTCACTTTGCACGTCGTGTGCACTTCTCCTTGTTTGTCCCGGTATTCGTAGCCGTAATTTTTGGGACCACAGCTGACGAAACTTAGAATCTTGTCGTCGGGATGCTCGTCTGTCCAGGCTCCTAAACGGTCTCCTTCGATGTCAGGGTGATGTTGAATCGGGTGATGGATGTAAATGCAACTGTCCGTGTCAAAGTACAGGACGCGTTCTTCTAACAGTTCTAAAGCTTCGTACAATTTTAAGCGAGCATGAGCTGTCACGTAAGCCGCAATGATGACATTTCCAAAAGGGTCGTCTTGTACAAAGTCCAGATCTTCTTCGTAATTGACCAAGATCAAATCCTCTCGAACGACGTCCACGTGTTTCATGTATTTGGTTTTGTCGTGAATCATCTGGAAGTAGCGGGAAGGTTTTGTCAAATATTCCGTCTTGGGTAAACACGGTCGTTGTGCCATTTTACCCCACAAGCAATTTAACATCACTTTGGCAAACGATCGCCTGCCTTCGTTTTTTTCGATGTGGTCTAAAGAGATGCCTTCTTGTGCGTAGTATTTCTCTTTGAATTGTATTTGGTCTTCGGGAGTGTGACACCAGGAAGGATAGCCGCTGGCTTCTTGTTTCAGTTTCAAAAAGGCATCCACGTAGTCGGCGAAAATGCCTTTCTGAGTAGGGTCACCCTTCTTGTGGTACTGTTGTGTCTTGGGAAAGTGGCAAATTTCGTACACTTCTAACAGTTGGTATCCCATGTCCAGAGCTTTGAACAATTCCACGCTGACCCAGGTTCCCGTCAAGGCACGTTCTTCCTGGCTGTGATGGCAAGGTTGGTCCTGGTTGCACGTTTCGGCACAAGTACGGCACAAGGGAAACATCAGTTTGCCTTGACAATGGTGAGGTAAGACGGGATGGTATAGGTTCGTGGGAGGCAAAACTTTACACTTGATCAAGCCTTCGTATTGTCGAATGTTTTTCAGGTCGATGTGTTCCGTCAACAATTGCGGGTGCCCTACAGGAAAGCGACAATATTTGCACACGTAGGGATACAGCGAACACACGTCCAAGTATTTGATTTCTTCTCCTTTCTCTTCGTCGGCTTGGTACAGCAAACAGGTGGCATTGGTCCTTCCTCAGTACAAACTATCCCTCGGGTTCAGCGGGTCCATGAACTGGTAACTTTCCACGAGGCGTTTAAACTCGGGATCGGATTTCAAACGGTGATCGTACGCGTGTTCCCACATTTCCACCACTTGGTATCCTTGCTGTTCTAACTTTAGGCGTCGCTGACAAGTGTCCTGGTACAAGTCTTCCATGGTTCGTTGCAAAAACTGATTTTTAGTGTCACGGTCAGGGTAACAGACGGGACATCCGTGAAATAAGCAACCGTTAAACTCGTACACGATCTTGGGGTTTTCTAAGTCCCAGCCATCTACCGAATACGTTCCGATGGTCTTTTCGCCTCCTCCGTTGCGGGCATGCTGAATCCATTTGTCTTCCTTGTCGCACAAGTAATGTAACCAACGTAGGGCTTTGACCGAGTATTGACGCTTGACATAGTGGGTCGTTTGAGGACTGATGACAGCCACGGTGTTTTCAGGCATGAATCGTTGGCGGTACACTAAGGAACACGCTTTGGCAATGGTGCAAGCTTCTTTCAAAGGATCGACCCCTCCGTGTTCCATGAACAGTTCTCGAAATTTTCCACAGCAACGTCGTAAAATGTCCACGTCGGAACGACAATACTTTAACATTTCTTCCTGAAAGTCGAAGGGGTCAGAGGCATGAGCCTGGTACCAAGCGTAGAAAGCTTCTCGTTGTTCGGTACGCATGTTGTCGGGGTCGTAATAGTGAGCCTCAGGTAAATGGGGTAGAACGGCATGTTGATTGGCTTCCGTATTGAAAAAGTGTGGAAAGTATCCTTTAGCCATTTCTGTCATTCCAAACGTTTTAGGCATTCGACTCAAAGGCATGGCCAAGTAACTCATCGAATCTTTAAACTGTACTTGTCCCACTTGCATGAAAATGATTTTGGCTCCGTTCAAAATCACTTTAGGACGTTCGGTGCCATGTTCCGTATAGGACCTCAAAAGAAACTGTCCATCGTATCCGGAGAAATTGTGAGCCATCGCCGTGGCATGACGATGACAATCTCCGTAACGTTCGATGTCCTCTTGGCTCCATGTCTTGTCGATGGGGTTTAAGACCCATCGGGCAAAATCGGCTAACGTGTTTGGTCCCCGAAAGATTTTTTCACGCCCTCCGGGAATCTTGCTGCAGTGAGGGCAATGACTGAAGATAGGTTCTTGAATGCACTTCTCGCACGCTCGATGAGCCACGCAGAAATTAGGAATGTGAATGCCGGTCTCTTGCATGCATTCGAAATCGAAAAAGATGAAATTGCCTTTCTTCTTGTGACCGTCCTCTTTCTCTGGTGGGGGTTGGTATTTTTGCACGTAACATTCGTGTTCCAAGTCCACGATGTGGTGACAAATGTGACATTTTTTCTTTCCTCGACATACGTGTGCCTTGGCATTGTTGGTACGTATGCCTTGTCTACACGTAGGGCACAATCTCAGGAGTTGACAAGCACATTTCTGCTGTGAACCTTGTGTTTTCAAATGTTGTTGAAAACAGGTAGGGATGACAAACGTGCGCAGACAAGTCGAACAAGGCACTGGTTCTTCGCTCAGACAGGGTGGAGAGGCCAAACATCCTGGGCATTTCCATCCACAATGCTTGTGTTGCTCTCGATTATTATAACCATAGTCACATTTCTCACAGTAATATCTGTATCCCAGGAATCCGGTGATACTGGTAATGGTATCGAAATGGTCATCGTGATGATAAACATGAATGTATTTTCCGTCGTTAAAGTCTTGGCCTCGAAACAACAGAGACCCGCGCATTTCTTGAGGGTGCACTTTCAAGGTGTAGCGTAGAGCTAGGGCATCTTGCAATTTTTGCATCTCAGGAATGCCACAGGGTGTGTCTTTGGACAGGCCAGCTTGTTGCAACAGGAGTTCTGCTTCGTTTCGTTGTTTGGCTCGATCGGATCGTTGAATAGTGTTCCAGGTTCTTTTCCATTCTGTCGTGTCGTTCTTGTTGGCATAGGTTCGTCCCACCACGATGGCACGGGCTAAACACATCTGGTCATGAGGATTGTGAATTTGGACAAGACTACGCTTAATGCTGCGAAGCTCGTTCACCAATAACATCTTTTTGCGTCCTGTCCCTTGAGGAAGAGAGACGTGGGCCATTTTCAGTGTGGCTTTACCATCGGTGATGTCAAACTGGTCATTAGATTGTTGTACGTGTTGAATCTTGTCCATGATTTTGGAAGGGGTTAGTTCTGCAGGTCTGCTAAACTCGATCCAAACAGGGGATTTCAAACCGTCGTGATCTATGGATAGTGTCAAGCGATCGTCTTCTTTGGGTTGACATTGTCGCTTGAGTGCGGTGAGCAAAGAATCCCACATCTCGGTGATGAACCCTTCTGCTTTCTCCAAGGGTACGTCGGCCTTGAAATCTTTAAACTTCACCGTGTAGGTGTAAGCCGTGGTTCTAAATTTTCTAGAGGAGCGCTTTTCCGTCTCTCGAATGGAATAGTATTTTTCAGGGTTGACTAAGGGTGACGAACTTGGTTTAGAGGTTTCAAATTCTGGTTCACTCATGTCCTCTTCAAAATCACTGGCATGAATTTGTGCCAAGATTACATCCCTGGTACGAGGCGATAGATCACGTTTCTGCCTCTTACTTTCTTCTTCTTCTTTCTTCTCGAATGAATGGGATCGTTTTATCTTGAGTGCAAAACGTCAAATGACTCAAGTTTAAACACCATAGACTAATTTATAGTCTTGGCAAACCAGCGTATATAAAAAGGGTGTGTGTCTTGTCCTTTCACTATTCATTTCACTCTCAAGCCGAGCACAACGATGGAAGAGACTACCCAGATGGAACGTTTCGTTAGAGCTTTGCGAGTGGTCATTAAAAAATTCTCTTCAGACCAGCCGACGGACTACTCTCCTTCCTTTCGAGATAAAAGTCAAGATACTTGCTATATCTGTCAGAAGAAAGGGCATTGGTCTTCAGAGTGTCCAGACCGTCAAAAAAGAACAAAATCAGGGACTAAAAGAGACAAAAGTCAAGATACCTGTTATTATTGTAAAGAAAAAGGGCATTGGTCTCCAGATTGCCCAAAAAAGAAACAAGAGGAGTCAGAAGAAAAGAAGGATTCTTCAGAAGAAGAGAGGGATTCTTCGGAAGAAGAGAGGGATTCTTCCGATGAAGAAGAGGAATAAAGAAGACAATTCTATTTAAAAGAAGCAAAGAAACAGGAGAAGAAAAGAAGAAGGAAAGAAAATGAGGAAAAAACGGTGAAGAAATTCAAAAAACAGAGAGACTAAACAAGGAGAAAGAAGAAGTCAATGAACTTTTAATTAAAGTGTTCTGTGGTGAATTGTGAATTGGATTGTAAAAAAATGGATAAAAGAATACATGAATGATATAAGGTAAGTGTCTCTGAGTTTTGATTTCAAAATAAGAAGCTACACTCACGCACTTATACACAGACACGTACTATAAGGGTAAAATGGGTGGGGTTTATTTTTGAGTTATTGGCAAATTGAAATTGTATTTCTTTTCGAGAAATGTGGGTGGCCCTGAAAAGGGCCTTTTTATTTTGGTGTAGGGGTGAGTTTAACCAATCAACTTTAACTGCCTTAAGCCTTTGCCACGGCCAAGGCCTACTTCTGATGATTGGGTTGAAATCACTAAGGGTGGTACGACAGGCTTAGTCACAGGGTTGGCGTGTTTAGCTCGGGAAGGTCTTATTCTCTTCGGTCGTGATAAAGAAGTCTGATACATTTGTTTCAGACTTCTTAACTCCGCTAAAATGTCCAACAGTACCGTAGCCGTTTGATTTTCACCCTCTTGTTTCTTTGCTGCTACTTCTTCTTGCTGTTGTTGCTGTTGTTTTTTTCTTACCTCTTCTTGTTGCTGTTGCTGTTGCTGTAGGAGAAAAGCTTGTTCCGCTTCCTTTTGTCGTTGCATAACTTCTACAATTCTTCATTCTGTCTCTGTCTAAAATTCTCCACTTGCGGTAATGAAGAAGGTAACGAAGGTTCCGGAACAAATTCTTGCGAGGTAAGAAAATCCACAAAATCCCAATGTACCTCTTCTGAAAGTAAGTCCGGGTTCCATTGGGCAGTCTCCCCTGCTGGTGCACCCCAATGGATCGTTTTCTGAGTTTCCGTCATGTTGAATCACTGTCGCATAGATTGACTGCACACAAGCGCTAACGAATCTATATAGACCACGTGACGTCACAGACTGCTCTCTTCGGATTGGATGCGAGCTGACTGAATTTTGTAACGCGTGTTCGGATTGGTGAATGAATTCAATCCGTTTCAATCCTTCCTGTACCTATAAATAAGCGCAGTTCACTGCATTGATTCACTTGTTCTCGTCGCTTCAAGATGTGGACCGATGTGCAATCTTCTACGCTTGTGTCTTCCATGATGTTCCGGACGGACATGCTCATGTATGTCCGATCCAAGTGGACCGTTGTCCACAGGACAAACACCAGCCTGTGGATACGTAGGATCTACGTTGAAAGACAAGGATGCCTGAAAAGAGTGCTGATTTACGGACCAACAGTGAGACGTAGCCTAAGGACAAGAAGAAGACCAATGCGGTACCATTTATGTTAATGAATACATTAACATAAACCCAAAGGCCCTTTTCAGGGCCAGCCATATTTCTCGAAAAGAGATAGCCTTTCCATTGCCTACCCCTTTTTTAAAAAAAATTTATAAAAAAAAATCCCATATTCAATTCCCCTTTGTCCCTAAACAATCCCCAAACTCTATTCCCCCATGTTAAATTCCCCTTGTACGTATATCGGCCCACAATTTTTTTCCCATGTTAATTCCCCTTGTACGTATATTAACCCACGATTTTTCGCCATGTTAAATCCCCTTGTACGTATATTGACCCACGATTTTTCGCCATGTTAAATTTCCATTGTACGTATAGTGGCCCAGGGGTCTCCGTAATGCTAATTTCCATTGTACGTATAGTGGCCCACTTAACTACTCACGTGTTTGTACTTGTGTTGTTCAGTACAGAATGCCGATTGAGAATATGTCGCATACCTATATGTGAAGCGTCGGGATTTTTGTTTTGTTGTTTCCAGTGTAAAACACCGGTGAAGGATATCTATTCATTGTTATCTTCTGTTTCATCGCACACCTTCTACTACGAGCATTTTGTACACAAAGCAGAGGCGTAGCAGGGGGGGGGGGATGGCAGTGGGGTACATATGTCCCCGGGCGCCAAGGTACAGGGGCGCCAAAATGAGGCTTACAACGTTACATTATAATAAGTAAACAAGGGTAATATTCAAAAATGTGATTAAACGGGGAGGGGGTTGGGGCGCCAATTTTATAGTTCGTCCCCGGGCGCAAAATATCATAGCTACGCCTCTGACACAAAGTGACAAAATTCTCCCTATTTCGTCATCATTAGAGCAATGTTATTTAGCAATCAACATAAACAATTTCAACATATTTGCCTACTACAACAAGCAGAGGTTAAAGTTCTTCGTCGCAAGCCACATGCGAAAATCGGTTATGGTTTAAGTGTCCCTCATGGAGGATGTATTTCACAGATAGACCTAGCTACATTAACAAATTCTGAAGTGGTTTCATGTAGAATAGCCTCTGTAGTAAATGTGTATGTGTTTGTTTAGCGTATTTTTGTATTCACTTAATTATTATATTTATGAAGGGTAAATCAATTATATATTTATGTTGGTTCGAAAACTGTATCAAAAGTTTTGTCTGACTCGATTAATCTTAGGGTTATTAGGGGACTTTATTGTTTCTCCTGTTTACATTTGTATCATTGCGCAAGTTATCTACAAGACACCACTCTGACGCCGTGTATTATTATTAAAGTGGCTGTTTCAACCAATGCTTTTAAAGGGTGTACATTTAAGTTTTTAGTGTAAACCTTTCTTTGTAAGCTCTGTGTTCAGGTGAATAAATCTGCTACGAATGTTTTGTTGTTTGAAAGTTACATAGTGTTCTCATTTTGTCTTCGACCTCATGTTTCTTTCAAAAATATAGGAAACATAGTTATAATGGGTCTTGCATTAATGCACAATTCTTTACAAGTGGGTCGGTGCTGGTACTCAGGCTTTGACGAAATGGATTAAACTTGTGTTATTAGTGTTGTTCTATCTCCTTAAATTTATCGTCAAACGCTGTGAATTTGTGATATATTAACTTTTAAAACTCCATACATTTTAAGCAGTGTACATCTGAATGGTCTATGTATGTATGTATGTATGTATGTATGTATGTATGCATCCATCTATCTGTCTGTTCTCTCTCTCTCTCTCTCTCTCTCTCTCTCTCTCTCTCTCTATATATATATATATATATATATATATATATATATCAATCTACCTATCTATCTACCTATTCTATCTATCTATCCGTCTGTCTGTCTATCTATCTATCTATCTATCTATCTATGTGCCTGCCTTGCCCTGTATTCTCATAATATGCAATGACATCTTCTGGATCACAACTGGTAATTGGTTTATGACTATGGGTTACCAATGTTACAGGACTGACACAGTTATCTAAACTATATGAGATTTACTCACATAAAGCAGAATGAGTTGAACTTTCAATGATATTCTCTTTCTGATAATTTTGGTTTATCATCATGTACTTATCTAATATGTCTGCACATTGTTTGATTTGAAATGTAACATCCTGGACATCTGGTTTTCTGGTTTGCACACCAGTTTCTTATTATGCCGAATGGGATGCTACACACAACATATTTTTGAACTGTCTCTCGGGGGGGGGGGGGGGTATCTTTTTTCTCTTTCGATCGATATGGTTGACACGTAGTGTTGTAAATATGATAATGTTCCGCCTCATCATCGCTTGATACGCAATATTCCTTCATGTTTTGTATTTCGAATTTCCTCCTTACATTAGTCTTACAAAAGCAACCCGTGTAACTTAGATGACAAACAGTAGCACAATAAAACCTAACGTACCCAAGGTCTTCAAATATCATGCAAAATTAATCAACATACGAAACAAAAGCAATAAACGTCGCTAAACCACCACCAATATGTGTATTACCAATTCTAACAGAAAGTTTCAACTTTTTCTCAACACGTGGCCTGTAGACAAGTTATCTTCCACCCGTAGAAAACACGAGGACACACACACACACACACACGCACACATATGTATATAATAATAATAACAATAATAATAATAATAATGAGGACTTTGTATAGCGCCTAATCTTTAGAAGCTCTAAGCGCTTTACAACAATACACCTATAAGATAAAAACATATATAATGATATGATTACAAACACAAACAACATGAAATTAGAAAACATATAAAAAAACATGCTGAGAATATTTAAGGTAGGAAACATTATTAGGTCTTTATGTTTGTTCTTGCAGTCGAAATAAGTGAGTTTTGAGAGCACTCTTGAATGCGATCACTGTGTCTTTGTGTCTAAGCGGATGACATTCACAATTCCACGTTTCTGGGTCATGGTATGCAAAAGAACGCTGTCCATATGACTTTGTTTTCATATTGGGAATAATGAGTATACGATTGTCAGAAGAGGAGCGTAAGTATCTTGCCGGTGTGTACACATGGCTGAGGTCGGATAGGTATGTTGGACTAGAGTCCGTCAGTGAAATATAGCACAGAGAACAAATTTTGTGCTTGATTCTGGATTGAATGGATAGCCAGTGTAGGGTACAGAGCAGCGGGGAGGTGTGCTCTGATCGTGATATGATCCTAGCAGCTGTGTTTTGAACTTTTTGGAGTAGATATTGAGATGAACCAGACATAATTGAGTTACAATAGCCAAGTTTTGAAAGTACTAATGAACACACAAGTGTTTTAGTACATCAACTGAAAGATATTTGCGAATGGAGCTGATGCGTCTCAGCTGAAGATATGCAGCCTTGCATATGTTCATGACATGTTGGTGCAGTTTGAGAGTACTGAGAAAGTCTTTGTGATGTGACCAGAATGGCCTCAGTTTTATCATCATTCATCTGCAGCTTGTTACATGTCATCCATAATTTCACATCAGAAATGCACCTCTCTACGCCTTGGATGGTAGCATATACTTTAGTTGGGTGGCTAAATTTGTATATTTGGGTGTCATCAGCGTACAATTGGTGAGACACTGGATGATGAGCTATGACACTTGAGAGAGGCTGAGTGTATATAATGAAGAGAACAGACCCAAGAACAGACCCCTGTGAAACACCACTATATATATCAACTGGGCTGGAATGTATTTCATTTGCAGACACAGTCTTTGTCATGTTGACTAAGTAGGACTTTAACCACAGTAAGGCTGTATCATGAATGCCAAATACATGCTGGAGACGGTGAAGTAATATATCATGGTATATTGTGTCAAATGCTGCAAATGGGTGTGAGGACTGTGATCTTTCCGCTATCCAAAGCAGAGAGAATGTCATTAACTACTTTTAGAAGATTAAATATTGTGGCAAGAGCGATATGCAGATTGTTCATTGATTAAAAGACTCTTTGAATTCAGATGAGATACAAGCTGGGATAGAACAACCTTTTCTAAGATTTTTTTTTATAAGAATGGGATATTAGAAACTAGGGCGTCTGGTGGAAAGTCAAAGCCTTTCAGCTTTACGGCGGTCTATTGTAGCAGTGCGAACTGGTTCCTAATACTGCTATACCATGGAGAACAATTTTGAATTGATACTCTGCACTTGGTAGATGAGGCATGTTTGTCGAGCGATGAACGCAGGCAGTCATCGAGTTGTTCTGCTGTAGGAGGTAAGCAAGTTGTTAGGTTTGCTTGGATGTCATGCATTAGTTTGGTTCTATTTATCATACGGAGGTTTCTCTTAGCAGCACATAAAGGTGGAGGGTTAGAAACTGATACGTCAAGATGGCATATAATGCAAAGGTGATCTGATGCAAGTTCATGGGATACCAGGGAGGACCATAGAATGTTATCATCATGTCTATGAAGAAACCAGTCTAAAATGTGACCCTGTTTATGGGTGTGTTGGTTAAATGACTGTTTGAGGTTATAAACATTAATGGAATCTATGAGTTTTGATGTGTTTCGGATTCCGGGACAGTCAAAATGAAAGTTGAAAAAGAATAATCAGTTTGCCACCTATTGAATTATCATACTCCAGGAGATTCGGAAAATGCTCCAAAAAGAGAGATTCAGTCAGCTTGTTTTTTTCTGCTAGGAGGAGGGCGGTATATGCAGATAAAATGGACTGACATTTGCTCCAGTGTTAGTGTGGTTTGGACTAGTTCAAACGATGTGTGGTCGAAATTGAATGTTGTGGTGTGGTTAAGACGTTTGATCATGGAGTTCTTTGTGATGGCAGCGATTCCACCTCCGCGAGAGTTACGGAGAGACAGAGAGAGAGAGAGAGAGAGAGAGAGAGAGAGAGTAGTCATACTCGATTTCATTGAGCTTTAAGAATTCTCGATTAGTGATAATCGTAACATACAAGAGAGCTTGAAAGGTTTTTGTCAAAGTATGCAATTTTTCGCACATCTTACCTAATCAGTTTTTAAGGTTCATAACATTAAAAACGCTTTTGTTCTCTTGAACCACACAATTTCCTTGAGTAAAATGCTTCGGCACCCAATATCGGAAACGCCGTGAACAACGACACGAGTTTTAACTTACGAAAAAGATCAATAAACATCAAGTTTCTGAAGAATAAGATATTAGGATATTTAGTTAATTTAAGGTACCATTCTTTATCTTTGAAGAGGCGTTAAGAGGTAACGGTAGATAATATCGGAATATATAAAGTGCAGCATGTTAATATTCATAGCATAGAATGTGTTTGGCGAAATAAATGACAGAATGAAAACGTTACGCTTTGAAAGCAGGAAAGATACAAAGATGATCTGATGTCGTATAGACTTCCATATTTCCTGCAGGAGAATAGTGCAGATAAAGTCTAGTCCCTGTATAATCTCACAACATTACCAAGTATAATATCTCATTAGTTAATATCTTTTAAAAATGTGTTACATAATTTCTCGATATATTGTTGGTGGTTTGTTTGTGCCCAATATGGGAGCTAGTAACAAAAGGGAAAAAGAGATGATGCAATTCATGTACAAGTTCATACACTAATTACGATGACGTCAACGAGTTGCGTGAAGGGTTTGCAGAACTGACTAATCAAGGCCGCCCTAATACAATTTCTGTATCTCGCCTAATTTGTATATCGCCCATGTCAATAGTGACGCAACTGATGCGCAATCTTCCTGACCCAGATCAGATGACAGGTAGTAAACTATGACTGTCATACTGAAGCCTACCGAACTAATTTTACATGTATATATTTGTCCAAAATTTAAATTTAAGCTAACATTATGTGAAAAAGCCTGTGATGAATGTAAAGCAAAAGCAACCAGAAAACCTACAGAAAGCACATAAAGAAACAAAGACAAATAACAAGTTCCACGTAGGTTACAAAAGCTGAGTCAAATTGTATATGTACAGTGAAACCTTGTTTATTTATTTCTTCAGACATATATGGTTTTTAATCAATTATATGTTTATGCGTATATATTTAATTTATTGAGTTTAATGTTTTGTTTCCTTTAGTCTGAGCACTCGAGGTCCCATTATCTGGCAGCCGGATTATGTTTGCATTATACCCAATAAGAACTATTTCTTTACATCATATAGACATTTTAAAGATACATGACCGTACGTCCTCGTCAATGTTAGTCCATAATATGGAACTGGATAATTAGCTTACGAAAACTACATGTAATCTAATACTCATCAGACTAACGTGTAACCTATGTGTTGAGTACTCGCTGGATATTAGATAAAGCTGAACACAGCGCTTTCGTTAGATATTAGAGGGTTGGACACAATATCTTCTCTGTACATAAGAGAGTTGGGCACAACATATTTGCTAGACATTACAAAGAGATGAACAAACACATCTTCGCTGGACATAAACCAGATTTTACACAACATATCGCTAGAAATTTGAGAAAGTTGAACAAAGCTTCTTCGTGTCTATTTTAGAGGGAGTTGGATACAACATTTTCGTATTTCTTTACATCATGTAGCCATTTAAAGGTTATTGACCCTTCGTCTTCCTCATTGATAATAATGAATGAAGTAATTAGCGTGCAACGATTCCATTTACTCCCAGTACTGATCACAATAACACTTATTAATGACTAATTTGACTTATTAATTACGTGATGATTAATTTCCAGAATATTATCAAGATATTACATATTTTAAGAAAGATTTATAAATTATCTCATGTAAAATCATTGTTAACGTCATAATTCGAGTTGTAAAAAGAGACGACTATAGTTCAGTTAGACCGACTATATTTAATGGTAAAATACAAAGACAGCCAGAATTGCATTCATCGCATGAGAAATGTAGTCATTACGACATAAATGTTTGATAGGGTATATTCATCTGCGTTGGAGAGAGAGAGAGAGAGAGAGAGAGAGATAACATCATCATTGGACAATAGAGAGTGTTGGACACAATATCTTCGCTAGACATCGGGGTGAGTTTGACATACCAGTTTGGCTGGATATTAGAGAGTTGGACACAACAATTTGGCTTAATACTATAGAGAGTGGTACAAACATCTTCACAGCATCTTATCTGGAATTAGAGAAAGATGTAAAAAACATTTTTGTCGGCCATTGGAAGGAACTGAACCTTTTCAATGCATGTTAGAGATTATTATATACTCATTTTTTCCCCCGTTAACTTTACATTGTCAGAATCGTTCAATATTACCCGATACTGAACACGCGCGACAATACAAATATAGCATTCACGTGTATAAAGGAACTACTTTATATTGTAAACAAACAATGGACGCAGACGCCAGCCCTTTTGATTTGTACACAAATCATGTACACTCGCGTAAGAGGCTCTTTACGTTGTGGTTGTTTAAATTTGTTTCTGAATGAACTAAAACAGATGTTTCGTGGGCTGCCACATACCAGCTGCTTTGGCACATTCTGCGTTGATACAATGTTACGGATTCAGGCTAGCTGCTTTATATAACAGACGCAAGATAATGTCCTTACAAATAACATACAAGTGACAGGTCATATACTCTCTTCTTTAGCTGGTGATAAGCAAGGCAAAATAAAATATACTTATAGTTTTACATCCTGAATTTTGCTCAAAATGTATTTTCTTAATTCTGCAAATCCGAATTACATGAGCCATGTCATAGGTTTTCAGTCTGGATTACACATTTCGAAATTGTGCTATAATTTCGATGATAAGTGCAATTGCATCCTCCTTACTGCATTCAAAATGAAATAAGCATTAAATTTCATAGCGTCTTTTGGATAATTGCAATTGAAAGAGCTCATATTTTCCCCACATTATGATTTCAAACATTCAATGACAGAAACAGAAACACATTTGCAGATGTCAACACGCTTTTCTCCCTAGCTTATTAAATCTCGTGTATTTCACGTGGAATCGTCACATACAAATCCAATCAATAATCACGAAATTTTCTAGAATCGAGAAAAATACAAAAATCTATTCATTCCAGATCAAATGGAAAAGTTGTTGCAATGCTCATTTATTCAAAATATGGCTCCAAATTTCAATTTTAAGTGGACACGCCATTTTCTTTCGAAAGTTATGTCGAGCGCGCGACCAAGTTCAAATTTATCTTGGCGGAGTTATGTGCGCAGTAAAAATGTTGATTTGTGTAATGATGAATATGCGCTTGTTTATTTAGTTTGGAATGCGGCATACATTAATTTACGTTGCTTTTTGTAGTGTATTGTGTTTATATAATTAAACCTTAGGTAGAATAAAAAAAATGAGCATAGCATATAATAAAAAGGTTACTACCTTGGTATGGGAAAATATGAACTCGTTTTGTCGGAAGAATATACTGCAAGGTCGTGCAGTATTCCATCCCAAAACTCGTTCATATTTTCCCATACAAATGCAGTAACCTCTAATAACTAGATACATTTTCGTTGGACATGAGAGAGATTTTAGCATAACATGTCACCGAGGGATAGCTAGAGTTAAAACAAAGTTTAAATTATTATGAGATATTTTGCCTTTATCATGGTGTACATTTTGAGCACGATTTCTTGGACATTAAACTGCATAGGGTCAATGTCACCTTTTATATATCATACGATACGATCTATTGCAAACAATACTAACGTATATTCAAGTAATATTCCAATCGTGTCCTATTACCAGAAGATCAGATGACATGAACTAATACAAACAATACAAACACATATTCAAGTAAGGACAACATCGTGTCTGTTTCATAGTAGATCAGGTGATACTCTATAATGCAAACAATACCGACATCTATTGAAGTAAGGACAACATCGTGTCCGTTTCATAGTAGATCAACGAACGAGTAAACAAGAATCATCAAGTTTGTTATACCTTCCAAAATGTGCAATCATTAGTACATGGACCGAATGTTTACAATGCTGAGATGATGAACGTCTTCATTCTTGTAGCAGATGGATTGAATGTAATGAATATATTGTTCAATGTTCTAAAATTAAACTATATTCCTTCTTCTCTCTCCAGGGATCATTATTTGACACTGATGTTAGAAGACAAATGAAGACAAGGAGTACATCGACAGTTTAGATCAATCTGTCTGAGGCTGTCCCCCGTGATCAACAAAGTACTTCAGTTGTGTTGAAAGTGACAATCATATGACCGAGAAAATAAGAATCGAAGTTACAGAGTTAAGATACGTGTCATACCCACAATATATTTTCATTTTGAAGTAAAATTATTGACAAATTACCATCGAAATCTGGAGATAGATAATTTCTGTACATATCTAACAAGAATGTGTTCATATTAGTGCTTCATCATAGAAATGGTGCTCCAAAATGGAATAGACATACAAACACAATGGGAGTTCAGTATACATGGTTGTTATATGCAAATATATGTGGATAAGTCGATGATGGTGGTGGGGTTACTACACCGATACAGTAGTAAGGCAAACACATAATTAACTCAATGTGATAATTCTCGAAGATGTGTCATTACAACATGCATATGTGATGAAGAAGTTAACCACAACTTTATGTTCCTATAAACCCTAAATAAATAATGTTTATGACACTACATTAGAAGAACGAGTCTATTATGAACAATCTTTCATTTGCCATAAATTAAAGCTTTAATGAAGGTTTGGGGTGGGAGTTGAAGGTACATACAGTGATGTTTACTAGCATTAAAGTAATCTATGTTACGAACAGTAAAAATTAATTCTAATGTATTTGACCGCTCTGGCCGCCTCGTGATTAGAGAGTCCGCATCGGATGAAGGAAGTCGTGGGTTCAAATCCCGACCGAGTCTTACCAAAGTCTTATAAAAATGGTACTAGTAGCTGCCTTGACTTACGCTCAGCATTAAAAGGTTAGTATTATAACTGGTCGGCCAGGTGTCAGGATAATGTAACTGGGTAGGACATCATACTACATGTCTGCGGCATGATGATCCAGTGCTAGATATCACTATAAACTTTTACACAGCAGACATCGTAGCGATATGACTGAATACTTGATAAAGCTACGTTAAAAGTCCAAATCACACAAACGGGCACACACTAATGTATTGATATAATGCCTTAGTATGGTAAACTTTTATACTTCGAAGCATGCACACGAGCGGTGTTCTTATAGCTGGTCGCAAAGCGGTGCAGAATCACTGCCAAAAGCACAAAAAGCTGATCACAAGCCTGCGTTAGCTTGTTGAACACTGTTGTACTGCATATCAAGAAAAGCATTGCAGCAAAATATAATATCCACACACGGGAACGAGAAATAAAACAGCAAGAAAACAAACCCAACCCAAATATACCATCTACACAGGGGAGAAGGGACAAAAACCACACACTTTACTATGCACACGAAAATACGCGAACGCTTACAAACATCAAAAATATACTAATCACACAAACGTATGTGCACTTATTCAAACACTCACTCTACTTTCCACACAAACGTACGTGAGCTCATTCAAACACACACACACACACACACACACACACACACACACACACACACAATTACTTTAGTAAAAGGGTGAGTGTTTATAATCACAATACTCCACATTCACACAAATTAGCAACTTGAATTGTGTCTCTTTTCTAGAGATTTGGGTAGCCCTGACAATAGCTGTTTTTAGAACTCCACATGCACCTGGCTAATGGTGACATCTCCCGGACCTGGCATCACAGACACATCTTCGACTCCAACCCTGTTCCCAATTAATGCGTGTGGTTCGGAGAACTGAGGGAATTTGACTGGCTTCACTCTCCCAGTCTTCACTTTGAGGGATAGTGATGACTTCTATTTTTCTATCTCTCTCTCTCTTCTCCTATGCCACACGCGTGGATGATGTGGCCTCCTTAATTCTTCTTCCCAGTTTTCAGTCTAGCAAACAACGGGTCTTTGTACTGGTGGCAGAGGCCGTGACTATGATACTGATACTGTCTGCGGAGGCGTACTCACCTCAGGCATGACCACACACATAGGTCTTAGAATGAGGTGAGACAGGATTCATCTCTTCTTTCCTCCTCTTCTTTCTTTTTTCTCTCCGCCTCCTCCTTCTGTATCCTGGCCTCTTCGGCTATGGCCTCTATATAATAGCCAGCTCTTCCAGAAGACAAGCGGCCTCCTATAAGTCTTCCATGTTCAGTCGTAAAAACTGATTTTTAGTGTCACGTTCAGTGTAACAGTGGGGACATCCGTTAAATAAGCAACCGTTAAACTCGTACACGATCTTGGGGTTTTCTAAGTCCAAACCATCCACCGAATACGTTCTGATAGTCTTTTCAACTCCTCCGTTGTGGGCATGTTGGATCCATGTGTTTTATATGTCGCACAAGTAATGTAGTCAGCGTTGGGCTTTGACCGAGTAAAAATGTTTGAGAGCTGATGATATCCAGGGTGTTACAGGCATGAATCTTTGGTGGTATACTAAGGAACACACTTTGGCGATGGTGCAGACTTCTTTCGAAGGATCGATCCCTCCTTGTTCCATGAATAGTTCTCGAAATTGTTCACAGCAACGCCGTAAACTGTCCACGTCGCAACGAAAATACTTTAACATTTCTTCCTGAAATTCCAATGGTACCAGTAGTAGAAAGCTTCTCGTTGTTTGTTACGCATGTTGTCGGGGTCGTAGTCGTGAGCTTCAGACTATTGGTGTAGAACGGTGTTTGGCTGTCTTCGGTATTGAAAACGTGCGGAAAATAAGCTTAGTTATTTCTGTCATTCCAAACGTTTTAGGCATTCAACTCAAAGGAATATTTGAACTGCACTTGATCCACTTGCATGGAAATGATTTTGGCTCCATTCAAAGTCACTTTAGGACTTTCGGTGTCTTGTTCCGTATAGTATCCCAAAATAAACTGTCCATCGTATCCCGAGAAATTGTGAGCCATCACCGTTGAATGGCGATGACAATCTCCGTAACGTTCGATATCTCTTGGCTCCACGTTTCGTCGATGGGGTCTAAGATCCATTCGGCCAAATCCGTTAGCGTATTCGGTCCCTATCAGATCTTGTTCACGTCCTGCATAAATATTGTTGTAGTGAGGGCAATGACTAAATATAGACTCTTGGATGCACTTCTCGCACGCTCGATGAGCCACACCGAAATTATGAATGTGAATGCCAGTCTCTTGCATGCATTCGAAATCGAAAAGGATGAAATGGCCTTTCTTTTGGTCATCTTCCTCTTGTTGTGGTTGTTATATTTAAAGGTAGCTTTCGTTTTCCAAGTCCATGATTTGGTGACAAATGTGACATCGTTTCTTTCCTCGACATACGTGTAACGTTTTACTGTTGTTACGTATGCCTTGTCCACAAGTAGGTCACAATCTCAGGAGTTGACAAGCACTGTTCTGCTGTGAACCTTGCGTCTTCAAATGTCACGAGAACAGGTGAAGGGAATGCAGTGGACTGCAGTTATTTATAGTGAAAGTACGGATCGGATTCTTCCTGACGTTTCCTTCTTGCCGCTTCTTCTTCTTTCTGTTGCTGTTGAAGGTGAAAAGCTTGTTCTGCTTCTTTCTGTTGTTGTAGAAAGTTCTTCAGTTCTTTTTTCTGCCTCTGTTTAAAATCCTCGACGCGTGGTAAAGAAGGAGAAGGTGGCGAAGGTACTTGTTTCGGAACAAATTCTTGCGAAAGAGAACAGAAATCGACTAAATCCTAACTACAATCGACCTCTTCTGGAAGTAGGCTTGTGTTGACTTTGGTAGCCACTGCTATATCATCGCTTCTCGTCTCCAAGGCCGGTACACCCCAATTCATTGTCTTCTTAGTTTCTTTCATATTTGAAAAACTGTGTAGCTAGGATTGACTGCGCACAGACGCTAGCTCATCTATATAGGAATGTGACGTCACAGTACGCTCTCTTCGGATAGATAGACAGACTCCGTGTTGTGACCGAATTTTGTATCGCATGTTTGTATTGGTGAATAAACTCAATCCTTTTCGATCCGCAATTTCACTATAAATAACCGCAGTTCACTGCATTCCCTTCACCTGTTCTCGTCACAAGATGTGGACAAACGTAGAATCATCTATTCTCGCAAAGTCAATGCTGTTCCGTACGGACTTACCCATGTATGTCAGATCATCATGGACAATTATCCGAACCACTTATACGAGCATTTGGAAAAGAGGAAGTTATATGGAGAGACAAGGCTGTTTGAAGAGAGGTTTCATGTACGGACCAGAACTCAGAAGAAGCTTGAGGAAGAGAAGAAAACCTATGCGATGCCCCCTAAGTTAACGGAATGATGTTAACATAATCCAACAGCCCTTTCCAGTGCCATTCATATGCCTCGAAAAGGTTTGCTTTTTTGCCGAAATATTTTTATAATTAGTTGTATGTCTGTTTCTGTTATGTATGCTGTATGTGCTATCTATGTCTATGTCCCGCCAGTCCCGTTCCCGCCAAGCCTTCTATGTTTTTCCCCCCACTGATTTGTCGATTGATGTCATTTCATTGCTACATTGTTGCTAATAGTCAGTACCGTGACATCACCTCCCGTTCCCTTCCTATTGTCCCTAGACAATCCCAATACCTATTTTGGTCCCTCTATAGTTCCATCCATGTTAATATTCTCCATGTTAAATTCCCATTGTCCCTAGGGTACAACCCTCCTAGTTTAACATTAAAGTCAAATTGTCCCTTAAGTATCCCCAAGTACTACTTTCATTCTAAAGTGTTGTAAAAGCTTGATATATTTGTAATATGCTCGATATGTTACTTTAACTCGAGGCTGATAACGACAAAATTTTTAACATTCCAAGACCTCTTTGTAAATATCTTTGAAGACTTAATTATAGCGATACACAAGGGTCTTGGTTCGTACTGTTTTCACAGTCCTTGCAGCTAATGAATTTTGTTTAATTTTTTCCATCTTGTTTATATGTGTATCGATGATGCATATTTTGCATCTTACAAATGTGTTTGTTGCATCTGCATTCTTGTAATATGGGACATCTTAACGCTGTAAATATGCTATGAAATGGCACAGTGTTTTGAACAGCAAAACAACTAATGTAAGTAACTGAAAATTTCTTCAGACCCTATTTTCACTGAATCACAACTTTTTAGTGAGTTATTATATTATTTGACCAACATATGTTTTGAAATGAAACTGACCGGGATGTTTTTATGAAGACTTTATTGCTCAAAACACATTTAAGGTGTACGTACTATACCCATTCCATTGCTATATATTCAATTTTGTATGTAGTCGCGCTAGTGTAGCTAAGGTTTTATTATTTGTTCATGTGTTCTCGGCTTGAATTGCATATGGTTGCGCCAGTGAAATAGTTATTATTTGACAAGTGTTATCAGTCTCATTGTCTCGGGGTTATACCAGTGTTGTGTATTTTATATTTTGAGGTTGTACATATCGCCCACGCGAAATCGTACTTTACATAGATAATAAACTGTGTCAGTATTCTAACATAGACTGTACTTATATTAAAAGAAGGCTTATGAATGAAAAAAAAATGACATTGTTTATTGAAATGTAAGAAAAAGTTCAGAAAAGTTAGCGAAAACGAAGTCAATACAAAAATTATATTTATAAGAAGTTACAAAATATAAGTCGTCTTTGAACAAGAAAATTGAAGAAGAAAAAAAACCATAAACCCTGCTGATTATTGATTTTTAATGGCATTGCTTTTTAAAAGCATTGATTTTTAATGGCATTGATTTTTAATGACATTGATTTTTAATGAAAATAATTTAAATAAACACAATTTTGCAGCAGTGAACATTGTTTCCATCGTAACTAGTAATGAATTTATAAGTTGGAGCTTGATGTCCATACATCAGAGACTGAAATCATTAGAGCTACATCCTAATTAAAAATACACACCTGTCGACATCCTAATTAAAAATACACACCTGTCGACATCCTAATTAAAAATACACACCTGTCGACATAAAATATTTTAAATGCATTTTTGCAAGTATTTCGTGGAAAAAATACTGTTATTTCTTTTGTTCTTTCTTACTGTTTTTTAAACTTAAGTTATATTCGATTGCATTTAATAATTGTAATATTCTTTGTAGTATGGATGATGAAATCGTTTGCCCTATACACGTGACTAATATAGACTTACGTAATCCAGGTAAGTACTGTGGTAATAGTTTTTTTAATTGATTAACAGCTGATCTTGTTAATGATTTATTCACCTTCTATCTTGCAAAAGTGGATCTGCTCTGCAACGAACAAGCAGGTTTCAAAACGACGTATACAGTACTTATGAGCATATTTTCAATTTAAAATGTCTGTGTGTATGAATAAACTTCAGACTTCATATTTCACCTTCACAGCTAATAAAAGCGCGTTCGTAAATATAAAATACTATACTGAGTAAGTTTGACGACATTATTCTTGAAGACAAAGATACGACAGGGTTTACAGGTGAAGTCGCATTCATGTGTTAGAGTCGCCTCACAGTGCTATAACATTTACGTTAGTAATATGGGTCTTCCACGGGGTGAAAAGCATCTAACCGTGTTATTCGCACTATTTTGAAATGACATTGCTGACCTTATGTTTTATATCACATGGTTTTCTAAGGAATATGAACAAAACAGAATAACACTTTTGATTGGCACTAGAATACTGAAGTAATTTGTAATATGCATATTGTGTTGCATGTTAATAACTCGAATATTATTCAAAATTCACTTGTAGAACTGCAAAGCCTGGTGTTTGTTGTTTAGCGCAATACGCAGACTCGGAAACGTAAAGCCGACGCTTACAAGAAACATGCAGTTATTATTTCAAGAGATAACACGGTTCGGCCACAGAAGAAAAGAAGTTATTGCATATTTTAAATATTTTACCTCATATTGTCCTGGACTGGCACATTACAAAATTAAAACTGTCAAAAAACTAGAAAGTGCATCATAGTTTGATTCCAAAGGATTGGAACCTGTTTCTTTCTATTGCTTTGTCCACACTCTAGTATAATTTGGCTTTGAAAGGTTTCATCTCACTGAATAATGTTTACTTGAAATTGTGCGAATTGATTTCAATTGTGAAGAAGGTACCACTCCCTAACTATAATATATATGATAAATTGGGAAGTATACCAGTATGTTAATTTTGACGTATACATGTATGATAAACTGGGGCATATACATGTGTGTTAAATTGGGACTTCTATCTCTAAGACAAATTGTGACTTAGACCTGTCTGCTTGCATATTAAAATTACCATGTCTAATGTATAGAAACAAATTATTTGTAGCAAAGTTAATACCATTTATTAAATAAAATTTACCAATCGTCATATTTTGCACTAGTGTTTTCTCAAGATCTTAAATAAAATATCGACATTGCCTATCTGAATTCATTGTGAGGAAGAAAATCAATACGTTGTATTATTGCTGTGCACGTGTGACATGTACAACCAATCAGAATTCAAATAATTTGCATTAACGTAATAGCATCATCTTATTAGACGATATAAAGAAACTGATAAGAGGTTACTAATCATCACCAGTTAAAAATGCATACTTGTTTAACACAGATGATGCTAGAACTGTCCACAGCCCAGCTACAGGTAGTAAACGTTTCTTAAGATTGCTTGTTTGTTACCCTGTCTGTATGTAACGGATACATGTCCTGCCTCTATTCATAAGAATTGTTATGTCAATGTATTTTAGTTCAGTCAACAGCCAAAAAGAAGCAGACTTATATAAAGTTGCCAAGTTTCAAAGCATGCTAATGAAGCCAAATGTATGAAACAAATGTTTCTAATATCGTTACCTATAACACCTCTCGGTAGCCCATTTATCAAAAAATAACAGTTACCCCATTGTTCGTAATATGACAGACGCTCCTTTCCATGCAACACTTCGGGAACAAACAGCGTAAACTAGTTTTGTCTTTCAATCCGCAATATAGTTTAACCAAGCAGCTATGCTTAAAGCCCCAGTGCCGCCGTTTATAATAAACTTCAGCATTATCGTAATCTAACTAAAGTTTGGAAAAAAGGAATTGATTGTTAAAAATGCTATTTGAAACCCTTTTGCAAAATATAACAATTTTAGATTCAACGACGTTCAAATATTCAATTTCGAAAGGCGAAGTGCCAACTCTTAAATCAGTCAGTTCCGCTCTTTCCAGGCAGTGCTCCAAAAGCAGTGATGTGATACATTTGACTAATTCCGTTAGTGACTAATCTAATAACTGCAACACTCGCACGCGGCGCACAAATTGATTAGAGAGGGAACGAAGAGAGGAAAGTCCGCAATTTTAAGGCTGATCTGAGAAGAAAAAGCATGCAGTAGAAACACAGTAAGACTAGGGTGAACATTGGTGATCGCTGGAATATCTTGAAAGGCAATCGTGGTAGTGGCTCCTTATGAACGTTATCAAATATTGTGTTCAACCTCCTTATGAACGTCATCAAATATTGTGTTCAACCTCCTTCTGAACGTTATCAAATCTTGTGTTCAACCTCCTTCTGAACGTTATCAAATCTTGTGTTCAAGCTCCTTATGAACGTTATCAAATCTTGTGTTCAAACTACTTATGAACGTCATCAAACCTTGTGTTCATGCTTTTGACTGAAATCGGATGATCCACTAATATCGCCAATCATTGTCAGATTATTTCTTATACGTGGGAAATGGGCAGGGTTTCTCAGTTTGAGGGAGAAATTAAATGGGTTATAATGTGGTGAATCGTCTTTATTATCTGCTTTTGATAGAGCCCAATTATGTTTTGGACATTTCTACTTCTAATTATGGGTGGTACTTCTCAAATTTACGAGCATCGTCCAACATGATGGTGTACACGTACATCTGCTTGTACATTTCATAAATAGCTATACCACTTCCATCTACCTTCTCTCCAGTCGACCTTCCGGACATGTTTGCAAATTTCTTCCATCACAAAGTACAAACCATTAGAGATAAGCTTGACACCAGAATTTCAATCGACTCGTCGTCACCGTACAGTTGGGATACATAATTTGAGAGGCAACCATTAGCAGCATTTGAACCTGTCTCTATGGATCTCGTACATACAATCCTGATGAAGAGTGCACCAAAGTCACGTGAACTTGATCCAATTCCAACATCACTGCTGCTTGAGAGCTTAGATCCAGTATTGCCTTCACAATCTGATGTTATTAATACCTCTCTCTCATCTGGGGAATTCCCATCATTTTTCAAAACTGCTATTGTAAAGCCTCTGCTGAAGAAACCAACACTAGACCATAACGATTTAAAGAACTACCGCCCAGTTTCTATTCTCCCAATACATAAAAAAATCTTAAAAAAAGGTTGTTCTATCATAGCTTGTATCGCATCTAAATTCAAACAGTCTTTTTAGCAATGTACAATCTGCATATCGCCCTTGCCACAATACTGAAATTACTCTTCTGAAAGTAGTTAATGACATTCTCTCTGCTTTGGATAGCGGAAAGATTATAGTCCTCGTTCTCCTTGATTTGTCTGCAGCATTTGACACAATAGACCATGATATATTACTTCACCGTCTCCAGCATGTATTTGGCATTCATGATACAGCCTTGCTGTGGTTCAAGTCCTACTTAGTCAACATGACACAATTTGTGTCTGCAAATGAAATACACTCCAGCTTAGTAGATCTGTATTGTGGTGTTTCACAGGGGTCAGTTCTTCGGCCCGTTCTCTTCATTTTATACACTCAGCCGCTCTCGAGTATCATAGCTCATCATCAAGTGTCTCACCAATTGTCCGCTGATGACACCCAAATATACAAATCTAGGCGCCCAACTAAAGTTGATGCTACCATCCAAGATGTAGAGAGGTGCATTTCGGATGTGAAATCATGGATGACATGTAACAAGCTGCAGGTGAATGATGATAAAACTGAGGCCATTCTGATCAAAACACAAAGACTTTCTCATTCACATGCTTTACCTCAAACAATAAATATCAGCAACACCAACATTAAATTCACACAATCAGTACGAAACCTAGGTGTTACTCTGGACAGTACTTTCACATTGCATCAACGAACATATGCAAGGCTGTATATCTTGAGCTGAGACGCATCAACTCAATTCGCAAATATCATTCAGCTGATGCCACTAAAACACTTGTGTGTTCATTAGTACTTTCAAGACTGGACTATTGTAACTCAATTCTGTCTGGTTCATCTCAATATCTACTCCAGAAATTTGAAAAAGTTCAAAACATATCTTCTCGGATCATATTTCGAGCACCATGATCAGAGCACACCTCTCCGCTGCTCTGTACCCTACACTGGCTATCCATTCGATCCAGAATCAAACACACAATTTGTTCTCTGTGCTACGTTTCACTGTCGGACTCTAGTCCAACATACCTATCCGACCTCACCTATGTGTACACACCAGCATGATATGTACGCTCCTCATCTGACATTCGTATACTCATTATTTCCACTACGAAAACAAAGTCATATGGACAGCATTCTTTTGTATACCAGGGCCCAGCAACGTGGAATGAATTGCCCACTGAATTTAGACGCAAAGACACAGTGGTCTCATTCAAGAGGGCTCTCAAAACTTACTTTTTTCGACTGCAAGAACAAACTTAAAGACCTAATAATGTTAAATAATCTCAGCATATTTTATTTTATAATGTTTTGTCATTTTATGGTGTTTGTTTTTGTAATCATATCATTATATGTATTTTTAATTATCTTATAGGTGTTGTCTAATGTTGTAAAGCGCTTAGAGCTTCTAAAGATTAGGCGCTATACAAAGTCCTCATTATTATTATTATTATTATTATTATTAATACGCCAAAATGTATGTAACGTTACCCTTAGTAAGAGAGGTGGTTAATTGGATTTGGCTGGCGTTATCTAGAGGATGACCTCCCTCGATATTATATTTCGAGCACCATGATAAAAGAATAATGGAATTTCGACAGAGACTTGTGCGAGTATACTGGGGGAAATAGAACAATACGATCCTCCTTTGACAAGAAGATAACAAATTTAATTAGAACAAATTAGTAACGGCAACTCCAATTCAAGTTAGATTATATCAATAGAATTTAACAGGTGTGTCTAATATGGATTTATTTCACCATCATAACGAGAGGTGAAAAGAGCGCAATGTCCACGACCGATTTGCATCACCTTCCTGTCTGGACCGTTTATCAACGTCTCCTAGTTATCCTTCCTAAGCTCTATGTTTTACCCTTTCGTGGTTTTACTGGTCCTTTTATTCTGACCTCGTCCTTTATTCCCTCCGACTTATGTCTTCAGACTGTCTCGTTTTTCTCTCAAAAAGCTGTTCCTAAAAGAATAAAATTATCCCATAATTCTGTATACCCCACTCTCTTGAGGTACATACAATTCACTTACGTTATTCAGAGCATGTTGTGTCCACATACTGCGTAAATTATGACTTAGTACGGTAGGACATTAACCTCGCAGGTCTTAAATTACCACGTGAACGTCAATCGAATATTACCGTGTTCATATACATGCTACTATATGTGCGATTACTATTGCATGAAGTTCACAAATTGTAACACACATCAATCTTTAACCTACAAGATTATTCAAAGATTACAAAATCAGATATAATTGGGTTATTATCGTTAACTCATGATAGTCTGTAACGTTCTAACAAAGGAAGTTATTTCATATAACCTTATGAAATCCTACACATATGAACATTTGGATCGCATGCAATAAATTCTACCAATGAACTAATAACTGTATAATTAAAAGAAAAATTGCATAACAATTCTAGGATCAACACTTCCCATTAAATTGAATGAAAATGAATTACATAACAACTCTAGCATCATCACATTTTCATAAAATTGAATAAAGGATACATAATATGGAAACCTAGTCATAGCAAACCTATTTGCATAAAACAAACAATCAAATAATATAATATTACGTGAAACTAAAATTGTGTACCTTATTGCTGTTCTCTTTCAAAATTTGTGCGTCCTAGCACTAAAACATGTCTTTCTTTTTACAAGACGACAATCTAGTCCCTGTCTTGTTTCACGAGGAAAGTACTATTCTCTTTAAGTTCCCCGCAGTCAACTAAGTTTCCTCTTCCAGGAAATGTTCAGACTAAGGAATTTCGACTAAGTTCGTCACTTTAAAATATGATTGCTCTACAGTGTACGACCTAATTTATTCTGCTCAATCATAGGCAGCAGTCCCTAATTTTTCCCAAACAAATAATTCCTTTCATCAGGTTTAGACTGCTCGGAATCTGTGAATGACAGTGCGTAACAATTTTCTTTGGGAAAAATGACAGATGGACATAGGTTCCTACCAATTGGTTAGGGTTGGTTACTCAAATGATTACTTTCTAAGGACGGTGTTAAAATACCCCGGTCAACGTCACTGACTTGGAATGCTGCCCCTTTGAAGTTTAAACTGACATGGGGGAGATGAACGAAAATTATTCGAAGTGACCCATCACAAAGACTCTACTGGCTTAAATGCGATACAGTTTTAATGCTAAATGCATTCAACTTTAAAGTTGGCTGCAATTCAGAATTCGACACTTCACAATGTACATCTATCTCCAGTTCACAAACTAATCTTGAAATATAGGTACTACCAACTGGGTGATTAGTCATACCAACACTTGCCAATATGAACAATCACTACCGCTGTCTCATTTAACATGCCTCTCAGATGTGGTAGAGAAGATCCGGATGTGCTCTACAAAATGTAATATGAGGTCACTAATTGAACAGCGCGTGTTCCTTGCGATCCTTCCTGTGATAAGGCTCAAATTGAGGTCATTAATTTTTTAAAGGAGTGAGGTTTATATTGGAGAAATATGACATCGGAATTTAATGATTCCACCATGCCTTATGCCGTAGCCTTCGCTTTGTTTGCCTTATGGGAGATTTTGCAACACATGCATCATTTATATATTTAACTCATGGTATATATATGCTTTAGGACGCGGGTTTTGCCAATGGTGTATCTCCAACTTTTGCAGCGTAGCTTATGTTCTGAACCAAATATCAGGAAGTTATTGACGTACTGTTAAGCTCTATAAACACACATCGCCAGCGACCAAGTATTCGGGAATACGGTCTGATATTTACGTTACTCTAGGAGTAAATATTTTCACTTAAAGATGTTTAAATCTGTGCAAATTAGATTGCAATATTATAGCCCGGTTTATTCCTTTCTATTTCGAGCCTGTACAAGAAAACATGAGAAATTAAAGTAATCGTGTTTATTAAATATTGGCGTACGTGGAATGTCTGAAATGCGTTGATAGTGCCTCGCATATCAGCTTAGTTCAACACAAAAGCTACCAGAATTAGAAGAGAATGTTGATACAGTGTATTGCGTGCACAAGCTGGATGTACAGCTGAATGATAATATATCTTCCTCCGTACTAGAATTATTGTCAGATCACCAACCACTGCATTATTTATCACACGACAACACTGCCACGATAATTCATAAATCTAGTAATACAATACAACTGAATTATATGTCACATGTGACCTCACACAAGATAATGGTGTGGCGTTTGCGTTTCCTCATCTGATTGATATATTCTTATACGTGTATTGGTTTTATTTGCAATTGTGATACTCAATGCGTTTCGATAGTTTTTGTTTGAAACTGGCTCCAAAGTTGCTTGTTTCAGGCAGATCTTTAGATTTGCTTATAATTCTCGAAACTGCTGTCTTGTTTTCATTATTAAGACAAAAAGTGTGTTGTTTTCTTGATCCTTCCACTATTACTACTACTACTACTACTACTACTAATACTTAGTATTATTAGTAGTAGTAGTATTAGTAGTAGTAGTAGTAGTAGTAGCAGCAGCAGAAGCAGTAGTATCTTCTTCGTGGATCCTAGAATACCCGGATATACCAGAAGCATGTTCATGCTGATAATAATGTCCTTTGCTGCTTTGTCCTTGCTTTCTGTCAACAGCTAAAATCTATTGTTGAAGCGCTTGATTTTAACACGTGAATCAACTACCCGAAGTGGAATTTCAAGTACTTAGTGTATCCTGTTCTTTTTATACCAGTGCAGTACGCCCTTTTTGCGTCAGTAGTTTCCGATTGCTTTCATCTGGTGATTTCTGATTTAATAAATATTAGAATGTTTACTTTATGTAGTTCGAACTATTGCAGTAACTCTTCGGGCATAGTAAAAACGTAAAACAATTTTTTTTTTTGAGAGGGGTGGGTGGGCAAAGTTATTAACTTAAATTATTTTTATAACATTCTAAATTACAAACCATAGATAACGAACAAGGATAACTGCTAATTTAGCCGTCAGGTCGTAGGACTATATGTCTCTAACGACATGAATGAATGGCTTGCATGAGTGGGAATGGGTCCAACACATATTCATGTTAACAATGAGTTGATTTCAGTCCGTATTTTCTGTACTAGGTATCGACCCAAGCAGTAAGTAACGCCCGTTGCGATTGGTCGCAACGATGATGTCACACGGGGACACTTAGCTTTAGACGGGTGGAAATCTCCGCCGTTATACGATGTCCAAGAGAGGCAAGAGGGCAGGAAATCGGCAAGCTAGCCATGGAAGTCGTGCACTCCCAAGAACGCCAGCCCGTACTTAGTCAAATTTAGTCTAGTTGTACTAACGGACAATAAAATTTAGTCTAGTTGTACTAACGGACAATAACAATTGTCAATAATGTGTTACCTACCTGTACGATTGGGTCAAATCAAAACAAATTGTAAAATTTTCCTACGTCCTAACAATCGTAAAAATTCTAGTACATAGTATATGTTGTAGATGCCCTACAAATTTTTAATAACTAATATGTCTGAGCGAATATAAAATGTTTGGTGTCTGTTAGGTCATAAAAGTTTGAATTTTGAACCGATGGATTGACCGATCAAGTAAGTGTACATAATAGTCTTATCGAAACGGGATACCAATCCAAACTGGTTCCCTGGATAAGAGACAGTATTGGTAGCCCTTAGAAGAGCTTTTTTAGCAGAAGTTCACCGTTTTTCTTATGCTTCTTTACATTTCTCCACAGTCCTGTTTCCTCTCAGGTATTTTTTTGGAGAAATGGTATCTGTGTAGTGTAAAATAGTAGTTAGCTGCGTCTGCTAGCTGCTGAACTGGGTAGTTCTTGTAGGCCTCTTGGTAGAACTGTGTAAGGATTCTGACACCACAGTACCACCCTCTTATTCATATATTTTTGCTTTTATTTATGTTAGGTGTTTCATGTGCGCGTTGTACGCTTATTTGTGTCCGACTGCGACAAGGGAGGTAGTTACCAGGAAGACAGGCGACCATCTACAGCCGGGAGTCCGCTCATTCCAGGGTACTGGTCTAAATATATGTACTTGAACGAATTTTGAGTTTTGGTTCTTGTGCCTGAAATTGTTCTAAAGATGAGCTAGGTTGCATTGGATTGAAAGGTATGTGCTGCTCTAGTGTTACTATGGTCTGTATCACAGAATTAGGCCGCAGTATTGCTTTGAATGTCCTTCATGTTAGGGCTAAAAAGAGAGCAGACAAGAATAATTTTTTAAAATATTATTTTTGTTCATTTTTTAAGGATATGTTTGGGATTTAAGAGCAAGGGAAACTTTGCTGAGTACTGAGGTCCCTATGGATGTATAAAAAGCGCCCTTCTGTCTATGTATATTTATCTGGTTTTAGAGAGTATTTGGGTGGGTTATCTATGTTTTACAAGTTGTTATTTTTAAGCTGGAAGGGACACACTTGCTGAGTACTCAGGTCCCCCAGGACCTGTCAAAGGTGCCCATCTGCTAGAGGAAATTTGTTTTTAAGTGAGGTCTGGTTGATTTTTTATGATTTTAGGTGTGTTTTATATTTTTTTTTTCTTTTAGCTCAGATGTGTCTAGGAATTTAAGTACGTTTTGGTTGGTCATATTTATGTTGAGGTTGTTATTTTTAAGGAACTCTGGGTAAGTGGTAGGGGATCTAATTTTGTTTTAAGCTTTCTGAAATTCCATTCTAGCTTCCTGATATTTTGAGCAGCTATTGAATATATGTGGCAGGTCTTCAATGGTTTTGCAGTGATAGCAATTGATATTAGCAGGCTTGGGTCCTAGATGTTTGCCAAAACTTCCTGCTAATATTTGTTTCCGGTTACGATGCGTTCTATAATTTTTGGTCCAGGCTGTTATCTTTGAGAGATTTGGTGGTCCTGTTGGTTTCTTTTATAATGGAGTAAAGTATCATGCCTTTGGTAGTGGAGTTCCAGTGCTCCTGCCATTTCTGGTTAATATAGTTTCTTGTTATGATTTTGGCTTATGTTATGTTACATCTGAGTGAGGCAGGGTTAGGGTTCCCTAACATGTTTTTCGCGACTTTGTCGGCTAACGCATTACCAGGGATTCCTATATGCGAGGGTATTCACATGAATTCAAATCATTGATCCGCTGTGGTTAATTCCTTAAGCATATAGAAAGCTCTAGCTAAGAATTGTTCTCTTGAGTTGGTGCTGTGAGATTTTATGGCTTCTATTACACTGAGACAGTGATGATAACTGCTTTTGGAACTTTTTGGTCTTTAATCCATTTTAATGACTATATTATTGCCCAGAACTCTGTGGTGAAAGTAGAGCAGTGGTCTGGTAATCTGGATCCCATTTGTATGTTGAATTCGGGAATAATCACTGCAGCTGATATTCTGGTGGGTTCGGTGGTTTTGGATCCGTCAGTGAAACCGTTTGACGAAGCCAGAGTAGGTGTTTTGTATTTCCATTGCTACGATAGTTTTGAATTTAGATTCTTGTTCCAATTAGTTTCCATAATTGGTGACTCTAGTGTTGATCCGAGGGATAGGGTTTGTCCAAAGGGCGGGATCAGGAGAGTGAGTGTACTCTTCTTGTAGAGCAAGTGTCGGCAGCTTTTCCCTGACTTCTAGGATTTGTTTGCCACCGGGTGGGTTAGGAACTAGCTTGCAACTAAACGGTTTGTTGCATTTGCTAATGGTTACGTTTGTAGCATGCGAGTCGGGGTGATTTGTTAATCGATTAGAGTATCGGATGAGCATTTCATGTCTTCTTACTTTTACTCGCTGAGTTGTAAAGTTGACATCCATAATCTAGCTTCAACCTTATAACGGATATATAGATGGTTAATAGGGTTTCTTGATTGGATCCTCATGTTGTCCCTTTAAGATTTCTTAAGAGATTAATATTTTTATTGCAATTTTGAATTAGTTGTTCAATCTGTTGTTTCCAAGATAGATGCTTATCGAAGAACATACCTAGGAATTTTACTGCCTTAGTATATTTGATTAATTGGTTTTGAATATAGAAGTTGGTGTAAATTATCTGGTTATTGCGTTTAGGGGAGAAGATTATTGCTATCGTTTTTCATGCGAGATATTAAAACTTCATTTATCCGCCCATCTTCCTATGTTATCTAGACTTTTCTGGATTTCTTTGACTACTTGACTGCTAGCAGGATTTCCTGCCCTCCAGATACTGCTGTTATCAGCGAATTGGGAAATGTTAATCCGTTTTGTCGCTAGGTTGAGGTCGAGGTCGTTAATCATGAAGCTAAATAGCGTAGGAATGAGTACACTCCCTTGCGGGGTACCGTTTTCAATGGGGTAATCTTTGGAGGTTGTGTTTCCTACTCTGGTGATTATTCTGCGACCTGTTAGGAAGTTTTCGATCCAGTTAAATATGCGTCCTGTAATTCCGAAGTGGTTGAGTTTTACAATCAATCCTTTGGTCCAGACAAGATCAAACTCTTTTTTCAAGGTCACGGAAGACAGCTATAAGTTGTCTGCCTGTTTTTTGCCGAGTTGAAAGCAAGTTTGATATCCGCTTCTAGTCTTAAAAGTTGATCTGTGATAGAGCGCCTGTTACGGAAGCCTTATTGGTTTTCTGATGGGAGTTTGTTACTTTCTAGGTGGTGTTTTAATCTGTTGGCTAATATTGTTTCCATCATTTTACATATGTTATTAGTGAGGGAAATGGAATGATACGAGTTAATATTATTAGGGTCTTTACCTGGTTTAGAGATTGGGATGACAATTGCTTGTTTCCATCTGAGTGGTAGTTTTTCACTTCGCCACATTTGACTGAGCAGTTTTATAATGGTTATTGTAATGTTGTTTGGAAGATTTTTGTATATGATATATCCAATTTGATCTTTCCCAGGTGATGTTTATTTTTTAGACCCTAGCGAAATTTTTCATTCGTATAGGGTGATTTCGGTATTTAAATCTGATTTCTTGAACCCTAGGTCTTTAAAGAGGTTAGGAAGTGTGGTTTCAGCTTTCTGTCTGTGTTCTTGGAAGTTCCCAGTGCGATTGGTATTGCTGCTCATGGCCGAGAAATGATTAGAAGGTAGGTCAGCATGATGGGGAAATGGTCATTACCTAATGTGTTATCTTGATCAACCCGCCAGTTTGTATCTTGGGCTAGTGTGGGGGTGCATATAGTAAGATCGATTGTTGAGAGGAAGCCATCCTCAGGATTAAGTCGAGTTTTATACCCATCATTGAGTATGGTTAGGTATGATTCAGGAATCCATTCTTCAACTGATTTGACTCTTTTATCTCATCTACGTTCTACCCATAGTTCATTGTGAGCATTGAATTCGCCGCAAATGATTTGGTTTCTAGACTATTTAGTGGAGATTGGTCAATAAGATTCTAAGTTGATTGGGTTGTTATTGCCCCCGGGGTCATATATATCAGTTATTATTATATTATTCGATCCAATGTTGGCTAATACAGTTTGATTTTCAATTATGTTATTTATGTATATTGGGTTTGTGATTGTTAATGTTTCAGAGTAGGGCAGGGAATCAATTATAAATATTGCAAGTCCTGCTCCCTTTTCCCCATTGCTACGACTTTTGCACGTGCCTGGTGAGTATCCGGAGATTTTCGGTATATGTTTCGGATTCTCTGGTAAGTGTGTTTCCTGGAGGCAGGTTATGTCAGGTTTATTGATTGCATTAATGATTTTGTGCATTAGTTCAGGTAAGTTTTTGGATATGCTCCTGCAATTCCATTGCCAGATAGTAAGGTTCTTTTTAGTTGTGTTATCCATTGAGATTGGTGGTGGTTGTGGTTATGATGGTGGGCGGAGAAGTAATTTTGAGTTTAGCATGATAATGTTCGGTAACACATGAGTTTAGGTGTTCTATCATGTTTTCTAATTTGGTGGTCTGGTGCTGTTAGATTTAATTATCTCTTTGAATAGTTCAATCCACATCCGCGATGTGATGATGTTTTGATAACTTTGGTAGGGGGTGTATGACTGGTATTTTTGGTATTATTATGGCCTTGATTTTTTCCTGTTTTTATTCCTGCTGATTTGGTTTCAGATTTTTGTACAGTTTGGGGCGGATTACTTTTTGTGGAGGTGGATTTTGTTTGGTTGTTATTGGAGTTGAAAGGTTAGGTGACTTCCTTTGTTCCAATTTGATAGAAGTTGTGTTGCTGCTATAAATTGTTTGTTTTTGTTGTGTTATTTTTTGTTGTTTTTTTTTTTTGTTGTTTTGTTTTGTTTTTTGTTGCTGCCTGACACGTCAAATGTTTGTCATTAATGAGGTTAGTTATTTGATTTTCTTTGATAGTATAGAGGCATTCAGATGCTCTGGGGTGGTGTGGTTCTCTGCAGTTGGGGCATTTGATAATTCTGTTTCTACACGACTCTCTATGTACATGCGCATACAGGCTTGCTTTTAATTTCCCTAAGCAGTAATTTGGTCTTCGGTAAACAAGCGCAGATGTTCTCTCTCGGTAGACATCTGCCAAGCGGATTTTTAACGAATATCAACTATGTGGCTGAAGCATTCATTTAAAGTCCCAATACCGCCGTTACATACTTAAAGTCGTATATGCCATCTGAATCATATGGACTCTTGAAAAATATAAGACCAATACTTCGTTGGGCTCCATTGAAACATATAATATAGACATTTCATCACATTATCATCTATATAATTTCTCCCTCACACTGAGAAACCTTGCCATTTGTTCACACTTTTATGAAATAATCCGATGATGATCGGCGACATGAATGGGTCAACCGATTTCAGTCGAATGCTTGAACACAAGATTTGATGACATCACCGTTGTACATACGAAGCCAACACCACGCCATGTCGGATGGTATTCAGTCCAGGTTCGCTCTTCAAGATAGTCAAGCGATGCAGCAGATCACCAATATTCATCCTAGTCTTATTGTTTTTCTAATGCAAACTTTTTTCTTAAAATAGGTGACGTGCCTATCTTCATTCCCTATCTAATCAATTTGTGGGTAAAGTGCGACTGTTGTTGTTATTAGATTAGTCACTAACAGATTAGATTAGTCACTAACGGAAATAGTCGAATGTATAACATCACTACTTTTGAAGAACTCACGAAAAAGAACAGAATTGACTGAATTAAAAGGTGTCACGTAGTATTTCTAAACTAAATATTTGAACGTCGTTTAAATCTAACATTTTGATTATATATATATATATATATATATATATATATATATATATATATATATATATATATATATATATATATATATATATATATATATACATAAAGAACGGTTTCAGGTAGCCTTTTTAACAAATCATTTCCTTATTTCGAAACTTTAGTTAGATTAAAATGATACTGAAGTTCATTATAAACGGTGGTATTGGGACTTGCAACGTAACTGCTCGGTCGATATGTATTATGGATTGGAAGACAAGCACTATTTATTTCAGAGTGGGTGCATGGAAAGGAGCGACGTTCTTTTAACGTAGAATGTCACAACTGTTAATTTCTATGAAATGGGCTACCGTGCTTCATTACCTATTATTGGTAACGATATTAGACGCACGTGTCATATATTTGGTCTCCATTTAGCATTCTTTGAAATCGGGAAACTTTATTTAAGTCTGCTATGTGTGGTTGTAGACGGAATTAAAATATATCGACATAAAATAGTTATGAACATCGACAGGGAAGTTACCAGTTATATGCATAACATATAACAAAAAAGGAAACTAAAGAAAAGTAAAACATTGTAGCTGTGTTAAACGATTAGCGATGATAAGTAAAATAATATCGATTTGTTTATATCGCTTATAAAGATGATGGTATTACTTTAATGCAAATTATTCTGATTTCTGATTGGTTGACCATGTCACATGTGTTTAGCAATACTACAATACTGATTTCTTCACAGTTGTTTCAGCTATGCAACATCGATGTACATAATATTGAGTTATACATAAAAGAGGAAGACGAGTAAATATTTTAGGAAAATGTGTACACAATTTTGCGCGTTATCGTTGTTATGGAGGAAACGTATTTTTACAATACATTTTGTCTGATGTAAAATTCGTGAGATGGGAATTGTTATCGCTGTATTGTGAAAAATGGAAAATGGATTAACTAAAGCATTCATAGTCTGTGTATCTGCATATACTCCTATCACAAAATTTAGGAAATAATATTAACGATCCAGCATATGGTACTCTTCGTTTTTCAATCGACGTTCTTACCGGAACCAGCTTCTTAAAAATATATTTTTAAAAATAAAATTGTGAAGATTCCCTGACTTTTTTTCTTTAAATCGTCAAACCCGCAAATAACAATTAAACAGATGTTGTATTTTATAATTGGAGCATATGAGAGTGTATAATACAAGTGCAGATCGTAAATGTTTAGAAACTCCAGCTAAGGATGTACAAATTAAAATAGTCATTAGTAAATGCATTTATGCAAAGTAAAGAACTCAACTATCCATCTTTATTTAAAGGTAAACGTCATTTGAATCTTAATAACATTTAAGAGATCATAAAACTTGTGTATTATGAAATGAGAGTCGTTTTTCTATGATATTCTTCAAAAACTTTATTTAAATTGTGGTTACTTAAGCATGCTTTGTGTTGTTAATGAGGGTGTAGCTTTAAAGATTTTAGTCTCTGAAGTAGGGAAATCAAACTCCAAATTATATGTTCATTAGTAGCAACAGAGTCCACTGCTACCTAACTGTGTTTGTTTAAAGGTTCTAGTAATGATCAATGACATTCAAAATCAATAATTTGCAGATGTTTTCAACTTTTTTTGTTCAGAGAGGACTTGTATTTTTTTGAACTCTTATTAATTGATTTTTTCACCCACTGGATTTTGCCTACTTTTCGTAGCTTTTTCTAAGATTTGTGGCATTACTGTCATCACTTTGCTCTTTTATAAGGGTTCCTTTAATATAAGTACAGTGTATGTGTTACTAATGACACATGGTCGGTTTGCTACCTAAGTACAGCTACTATGCTCGATGGTGAAATGTACAGTATGTAAAATATAACAGTATAAGACACAAGCATGAATAATGACGCAAATGGCATTCATTTTACAACACTGGTACAACCCCAAAACAACAAGGCTGATGCCACTGGACCAAACAGCAACCATTTTACTGGCACAACCATACACAAATCAAGCCGAGAACACATGACCAAATAACAAAAACTTAACTACACTATCGTAACCTCATGCAAAGTGAACATGCATCAATGTAATATCAATAGGTATAGTACGTAAAACATAATCATTCAAAATATACAAATATCCATCTTCTTATTATTTTTGTAAGTAAACAACATTTATATGCTTTAATTGCATGGTTCCAATACTCATGGCAATAATTAAAATATACAAGATACATGGTCTACTTAAATTCAGTATGTTCATTATCAGCATTATGGAGACCAGTGCTTAAGTTCAAGCATAAGGAAGACCACAATATATATGAAATATCACTTAGCTGTTATCAGGAACACGTTTTGTATCCGGTATTATTCAATATATGGTTCAACTTGGGTGTGGGTGTGTGACTCGTGTGAGTAGGGTTATAAAAGAGGTAATAAACGTAATAATGTATTACAGACACAAAACCGAAATTACACACACACACACACACAAACACACGCACTCGATAAAATCATCAAATAAGTCCTGCTATATTTAATGATTGAACGTGTAGTTAGGCCTTTATTATGGAAGGTGATGTTTACAATGTGAAAAGCATTCCAGACACGCGTTGGTGTGAAATTTTTACGGCATCTCAAAAGTTAAGCTCAAATCTGAACTTTTAAAGAATAATTGAATCAAGATTTTATTTTTAAATATATGAACCATAACAAAAACTTGCATTCTCACGTTAAGACACAGTTCCATATGTTTTCGCCAGAACATGTTGTATCAATAATTATTTGGTCGCAAGTCAAGTGTACCCTGCACCTATCATTTGTTGTATTGTGGCTCTCCTGTTCTTGAAAAAAAGAAAAGGAAGCTAAAATCTTTGTTTTTTCATCCGCACACTATATATAAGTATACCTGAAAATGTATTGTTTCTCTCTCTCTTTCTCTCTCTCGTTTACAAGAAGGTCATACAATCGTCAAGTATTATGATATCGACTGCCATCTGTTACATTTACTAAAATGCATCCCTTCATGACCGATCCGGTGACATAGTGGTTAGAGCGTCCGCCTCGGATGCGAGAGGTCGTGGGTTCGATCCCCGGTCGAGTCTAACCAAAGACTTAAAAAAATGTATACTAACAGCTGCCTCGCTTGACGCGCAGCATTAAGAGGCTAGTGTTAGGATGGTCGGCCTTGTGTCAAGATAATGCGACTGGGTGGGACATCATGCTGCATGTGTGCTGCATTATGCCCCTGTGCTAGACATAACTATAAACTGTCACAATGCAGACATCGTTAAATTGTTAAAAATCCAAATCACTCACACACACACGTCCCTTTATTGTCACTAAGTGGAATTAGTCCACTTTTCGCTACGAGAACAATTTTAAAATACTTTCTTAAGCATGAAATTTTGAGCATGAATTATTATAAGCCCAAATCCTAATCTGCATAACAGTATGAAATTCATATCTCTAAAAAGTGGACGTGACTAAGGTGTTTGTCCATATTTGCACTGTGGCAATAAAGGGTACTGTCTGTGATCGCTTATACGTCCATGCATATCCAAATGCAAACTATATACACCATGATATACCGCTGCAAATAGCGCTGGCATATATGGGTATGTCTTGTTTGTGCCATTCATTATTTTAAAAAATAACCTAAATCTACCGACGCATTATGTGACGGCAGATTCGGTTCTGTGCAATTTGCAGTTTGAGTCGACTTATATCTTAGTACATAAGGTATTTGAACTTAACTGGACATTTGTAGACTCTTGCCACAATTGCAAGTGCTGTCTTGAATCCTGTCTGTTCGCGGGAAATATTTGCAGAGCTATCCAACAGGTCAAAATTACAGTTTCCGTGGTTGTGGGTAGACCATTCCATATATACGCTATCATTTCAAACAGTCAGAGACCAAACATTATAATCATCATTTTTGTGTATCAAAATGTTTAAAATTTGTTATATGACCTATACTTGTGTTATTGACCTATTTTGCTTATTTATTTATTTATTTATTTATTTATTTATTTATTTAGCACATTTCATTTTTTTAAAAAAAACACTAATTTATTTCCTTTGACATCCCACCCCGGATTTCTGTTTCAACTTTACAACTTATACAGATAATTAAATAATAGATTTTGTGCAACGTTGCTATTTTATATATGTTCTTTACAAGTATAAAACAATATTTATCATAGTTTGTGTATATCAGTGGCCCGAATGATCGACGAATACACCAGGTGTCTCGAGTTCGAATACTACTTTTCTCTTTCAGTGCTTTATCGATCGATCGGAATCAAGTCGTTTTACATTTTCCCACAAGTGAAGTATACTGCTTATATAAATGTTTTTTTTAAAAGTCAAACTGCAAGCAGCAATGACCCTTATCCGTCGTAGCATAATGCGCATGAAGATCAATGTATATGTTGTTTGTTCTAGTGATTACGCCTAACAAACTGCACGGGCCCATATCTGCTGGCCATTTATGCAACGGCCGATCTGGGTCTTTATATTTTGAAGTTGAACTCGTCTTTAAGAGAGTATCTGTGGTAAGTTTTGTGTCTGTCAACAAAACGTACAAAGAAAGTTAACAGGAAACGAAACGTCCATATTCATTGAGTTTCTTCTGATATTTATTTTCTCTACTTTCCGCGTAATATTTAGACATGATAATGCATATTTAAACAAAATATGAATAGATCCAACATATATTATATTCTCTAAAAACAGTAGCCAAATCAAACTGATTCGTTTAGTTTCATGTATTTAAAAATATTTCCTGGCTGCTATATCATCTCCGCCTGTCACAAAACACACACACACACACGCACACACACACACACACACATATATATATATATATATATATATATATATATATATATATATATATATATATATATATATATATATATATATATATATATATAAACCCACATCTGTTTTGTAATTTTCTTCTCAGATTCGCAAATTCTGAGCAAACTGAAAGTTGTCTTTTCAAGGCTTTACGTCCTGATGCACAGTTTTCACAACAACCATAGAGACATGCATGACAAATAAGAATGGGCTTGAATATTGCATGCACCTGTTGCATAAAACAGGGCAGTTAGTATCCCATTTTGAGTTGCTCCCTGCTTGAATTACGTACTTTGGTCAGGACGTTTATTTATACCATTAAACACGGACTTTGGTCAGGGCGTTGATTTATACCTTTAGACGCGCACTTTGGTCAGGGCGTTGATTTATATCATTAGACACCCACTTTTTTTCAAGGCGTTTATTTATACCATTAGACACGCACTTTGGTCAGGGCATTGATTGATTATTTTAGACACGCACTTTGGTCAGGGCGGATATTTATACCTTTAGACGCACACTTTGGTCAGGACGTTGATACATACATTTAGACACGCACTTTGGTCAGGGCCTTGATTTATATCTTTAGACACGCACTTTGGCCAGGGCCTTGATTTATATCTTTAGACACGCACTTTGGTCAGGGCCTTGATTTATACCTTTAGACGCACACTTTGGTCAGGACGTTGATTTATACCTTTAGACACGCACATTTGTCAGGCGTTGATATATACATTTAGACACGAACTTTGGTCAGGGCCTTGATTTATATCTTTAGACACGCACTTTGGCCAGGGCCTTGATTTATATCTTTAGACACGCACTTTGGTCAGGGCCTTGATTTATATATTTAGACACGCACTTTGGTCAGGGCCTTGATTTATATCTTTAGACACGCACTTTGGTCAGGGCGTTGATTTACACATTTAGACAGACACTTTGGTTGGACTGCAGACTGGATACACAATGTACTGCTGTTTTCTCTGCGAATGGGATATAATCGTATGAGAAATTCCCACTACATCAAGATAGATTGGCCACACCGACAGTCATTGGAGTTTGGGAGGATAAGTGTTCAGCATCCACCATTTGTTTAATCAAGGAAGATTTTGTTACCACCCTTGCTCATCAAGGTGGGTCTGATGAAAACCTTTGTCAAAGCCATAGACAAAACACAAGCAGCTTTCAAGTACCACCGTTGAAAATGTCCGAGGTTAAGTGAAGCGAAGATAAAGGAAGGCATCTTGCTGGTCCTCAGATTCGTGAACATCGTGATGATCCATTTGACCGTGCGTTGCGTGGCAAGAAAAAAGACGGCATGGAAAGCCTTCCAGTTAGTGGCAACAACTTTTCTCGAAAACAACAAGGCGGAGAACTACAGGGAGTTGGTGGAAACCTACTCAAGGCATACAAAAGCGTTGGTTGAAACATATCACTAAAAATACATTGTCACATAAACATGACAGATAGGATATTATGTAAAACGAACATAAGCAAAAGAAAAGACCAAGGTTTAAAACTTATGATTAAAACTCTACTATCTACACAATATAGATATACGTAAAATGTAAAAACTTAAATATCTTGGAAACAGTGGCCAATCAGCTGTTTGTATTTCATGTTTAAATTCAGCACATCAAAATCCATAATAAATAACACATTTTATCTCTGAAGCAGACTAAAAAATGTGTAGTCCAGTGTAATTTGCCACATCCACCGTATTATTATGATCAGACTTATGTGATTTTTTTCATAACGTGTTTAATGCCAATTATGTGACTACTATTATTTAGTATTCTAGTATATGGTATGAACTTTACCGTTCGGTGACGGTGCCATATATTTCTTTGATAAATCTGATAACTGGTCATTTGCGTGCCCAATTTACAGTCATTTACCTATGTGATGTCGCATGCATATATCTGTAGATGTCACGGTTGCTGTATGGGCAACTACTTCAACGGAAGAGGTATCAGCTAAATTATCAAACGAACTATCAGTAGTATATGGGGTCACCCTAGCGTCAAGGGGACTTAACCATGCAAAAACAGTCGATGCACTCTGGCGTCAAGGGGAATCAGCTAAATTATCAAACGAACTATCTCTCTTATAGTTCATCGATCTCGGTTCCAGTTAAAGTTACATGAATCATATTTGTGCGAGCTTGGTGTCGAAGACTTTTGTGTCAATTAATTACACACAATACCTATCTTAGCTTAGCCATACATGTAAAACAAAGAGAAAATTAGGGTAAAAGGTATAACGACAGAACGAAACGAAACAGAACGGGTCTAATTAAGAATCTTGATCCGAAATAGCGTTATTATATTATTATTATTATTATTAGTGAAACTATCTCATACATTGAAATTAATTTTGCTTTCACAATAAATATCAGGTTATTATAAAAAATAATTGAACTAAGTAAATTTAAGATTTACACGCACGGTAGTCTACATCACGGGGAAAGATATATATATATATATATATATATATATATATATATATATATATATATATATATATATATATATATATATATATATATATATATATATATACGCCGTATGTGTGTGTGTGTGTAATTTGGATTTTTAACGTAGCTTTAACAATTTTTCAGTCATATCGCTACGATGTCTGCAATGTGGCAGTTTATAGTGATGTCTAGCATTGGGGCATGACACCACAGACATGTAACATGTTGTCTCACCCTGTCACATTGTCCTGACACAAGGCCGAGCAGTCCTAACACTAACTTCTTAACGCTGAACGCCAAGCGAGGCAGTTGTTAGCATCATTTGTATAAGTCATTGGTATGACACGGCCGGGTATTGAAACCACGACTTCCCGCATCCGAAACGGACGCTCTAACCACTAGGCCACCGAAGCGGTCGCTTGATAGGTGTATTAAGGTATTAACATTTATAACTTTATTACGCTGAGACTAGCCAAAGGTTGGCATAAAAAGAAATCTAGTCCCGCTGTAGGTGTAAATGACTACCCTCCCCTTCCATTGTATAGAATATACCAGACGAGCAGCAGTTAAATATTCGGGTCTACACATATTTGTACAATCACACTCACTAGTCTCCCCGCATATTAAAATAATAGACATAAATTTCTCTAGAATTACATTTATTAACGTTAAATTGGCTTTATTCTTCTTCACAAAGCGCTAAGCTGTGTCCATATGAGTAATGTGCGAAATTTAGCTGGCGCGTTTAACATCAGTCGCGTAATAAGAAAGATACCAAGGCTCCGAAGCAGTTTAAAGGATAACGGACACGAGTATTCCGGACCGTATAACCCGCTGGATGCCCAGCTGGACAGCAGTGATCATCCTCAGCCTGGTCAAGAGCCAAACAACCAGGTTGCCGCTACGGCGGTGTGGCACCATATTTGTTACCGTGAACAGCAAATCCTCCAGGAGATGAAAGCAACACAATAACTGAAAAGCGCGAGCGAACTGACCGCGCGTTTCTTTGTGTGATGCTTGGGCTAAACAACGTGGACTCGAAAACGAGTTACATGTGTCTAGGCCAGAAACTTTCCAACTCCGCAATGGCCTAGAAAATGACGTTGACGATATCAATGAGGATGATCTGGTTGATCTTCGGTAGTTCTTACGGGACAACGACGGGTACGATATTTGTTAAATGTCGTTAATGTTTTCAGTAAATCTGCATGGAGTAGTCCTCTCAGAACTGAAACAGGGTCAGTAACCGTGACAAGCTAGAGGCGTTATTGGTAGTGTTCTGACCGTCATCTCCATGGCAGGCGGCATTGACGTAATTGACCTTTTGACCATCATCATCCTCGGGTTATTGACGTCTTTAGGGGCGCTCACAAACCGCCGATTGGCCGTTAACTCTAGAAAGCATGACGAAATCCGCATCCTGATATATGTAAAACTCATTACAGTCCTAGAGTGCGTGTCCAAGGCCGATGTAATCGTAATCAAGCTGAATAATCGTAAGGTGGACTGGAGTAAACGTAGGATGAGCATGGAGAGTTTCTAGGGAGAGACATTGACCATAGTTTTCATTAGGTTTAAAACGCATTTCATAAGGACATAATTTGTAAACGTCCGAGCAGTCAAACAATGAAATAACACTTGAACGCATTGTCGAAGATTGGAACCAAATTTCGTATTTTAGAGAACAATAATAATAACAATTGTTCTTGTTGTGCAAACTTTATGTTTTCAGCATATACGGTGTCCTTAAATCTTCTTGCATCACTCGCGATGTGAAATCAAAGAACTGAAAATACTGATGATTTGGAGAGTTTAAGTGAGAATAGGTTACATGCATTTAGACAGAGGAGATTAGATTACAAATATTCTGATGACAGAGACTAAGTTACATAAATCCTGATGTCAGATACTAAGTTACATAAATCCTGATATCAGAGACTAAGTTACATAAATCCTGATGTCAGAGACTAAGTTACATAAATCCTAATGTCAGAGACAAAGTTACATAAATACTGATGTCAGAGACAAAGTTGCATAAATCATGATGCAAAGATTAAGTTACTTAAATTCTGAGTAAAGAACAAAACTATAGATATTGATATAGCTAACATGCTGCTCTAAATAATTTTTGTGATATTGTTTTGTAACTTTCTTTTTCTGCATTTGTCTCTAGAGAGTTTACATTAACATTTGACACATTAATGTTCTACTATTAATTAAAGTACCACCCAAGTAAAACAAATTCCAAGTAAGATACCTACGTGCAGGTCTACGCATTTACCTCATGGAGCAACTCAGTCGTTCTTGTCAAGACAGAATAAACTCCTCGGATGCAAACGCCTCCTTCGGTGGCTTGGACACGTCCGACACACGGAGGATGGGAGGCTGACAAAAGATACCCTATATGGTTGACTGGCTACTGGCACAAAAAAAAGTCGACCGCCCTTCACACCGGTCCAAGAACATGTGCAAGAGGGACATGAAGGCATGCGGCATTTCACCCGGCGGATGGGAAGTGCATGACGAGGATCGAGGCACCTGGAGATTGATGGTCTGCAAGGGCATAGCACTCGTCGATGTGAAGAGAGCCCAGCTGGTGGCAGAGAAACGTGAGAGAAAGAAGAGCGCAGCAGCAACCTCAGCAACTCAGACTTCCCAGTACTCCTGCACCAACTGTAATAGGGACTGTCGCTCGCGCATAGGCCTGTACAGCCACATCAGACGATGTCACAACCACAGAGACAGAAGACACTCCAAGGGCACTATTCGTATGGTCTCTTGAGACTGCGCTGGCGATGAATAAATAATTTTTCAACTTTATCAAAATACAGTGTACGTATCTTTCAACTATTTCAAGAAATAGTGTACGTATATTTTGCTTTTCTTGTAATACTTTTAAAAGGTGATATTTGATGCAGATTGAAAAGAGAGAATGTCTTAATTTAGCTCATTCGATAAACTATGCTAGCTTACTGCTGTTTGTTATACGATTTGTGCGGAATAATTTGTTCGTCATTGAGACCATGTACCGTTCATTCATAGAGCTAACATGCTCTTCATTCACAGGGTTAATAATGATTTGTCCGTCACTGAACCATGTACCATTTATTCACAAAACTGATAACGATTTGTCCGTCACTGAGCCATGTACCGTTCATTCACAGGGCTAATAATGATTTGTCCGTCACTTAGCCATGTACCGTTCATTCACAGGGCTAATAATGACTTGTCCGTCACTGAGTCATGCAACGTTCATTCACAGGGTTAATAATGATTTGTTAGTCACTGAGCCATGTACCGTTCATTCACATGGCTAATAATGATTTTTCAGTCGCTGAGTCACGTACCGTTCATTCACAGGGCTAATAATGAGTTGTCCGTCACTGAGCCTTGTACCGTTCATTCACAGGGCTAATAATGATTTGTTCGTCACTGAACCATGTACCATTTATTCACAAAGCTGATAACGATTTATCCGTCACTGAGCCATGTACCGTTCGTTCACAGGGCTAATAATGATTTGTCCGTCGCTAAGCCACGTATCGTTCATTCACAGGGCTAATACTGATTTGTCTGATACTGAGCCATGTACCGTTCATTCAGAGGGCTAATAATGATTTGTCAGTCAATGAGCCATGTACCGTTCATTCACAGGGCTAATAATGATTTGTCCGTCACTGCGCCTTGTACCGTTCATTCACAGGGCTAATCATAATTATTCCGTCACTGAGCCACGTAACATTCATTCAAAGGGCTAATAATGATTTCTCCGCCACTGAGCCTTAAACCGTTCATTCATAGAGCAAATGTGCTGTTTATTCCACATTTCCACACAAGAACATACTGTTCAATGTGATCAAGTGTTTGACGTGTAAAGAAAATTAATACTGTGGTTTGAGACCAATATCTGATATGTTCCCTTCAATGGGATGTGTCATCAGAAGCTTGTAAAGCTCAGTGCAGAAAGTAATGTTCCTTGCAAATGAATGTATGGTCAACATTGCTTGTATGATGTGATGACACCGAGTGGACTCAGCGAATTATTCTAGTCATGGGTCGAGGTCATTTGTTTAAAAACTGAAATGATGAACTCTTTATTACACTGCTATCAACTTCCATAAGTGTTGTAAAACGTAAGCCTTTTTAATAATGAATTATGCGCACACAGAATACAAAACAGGTTAAATTATTTGTCTTGTTATGGTTATACTTTTTGTCGTCCATAAAGAGAACACCACCCAACCACCACCCCTTTACTTAAGAAAAGATTCTTCATATGGGATGAGCTCTATGTAATGACAAGTGAGGCATATCGGTCACTTTTGCAGTGGAGGTGGCGTTGCGTCAACAATGTGCTTGATAAAGCTCCATTACCCCGTTTATCGTAAATCTCACCAATACCCCAATCTATCTAAAGTTTGGAAGGATGCAAATAATGTGTTAAAAAGAATCTATCTGACCTAAAACGTTGCTTGAAATAATCAAGATGTTAGGTTTAAAGAAAGTTTAAATATTAAGTTTAATAGGTACCACCCTTTAATTCAGCAAACGAAGTCGCTCGTAATTCCGTTCTTTTTCGGGAGCACCCTAAACGTATTGAGGTGATAAATTCTACAAATTCCATTACGTGACTAATCTAATAACAACAACATTCGAACGTGGCAGATACAATGATTCGAGAGGGAATGAAGAGAGGCAACACCGGTTTTTATTAAACCGGATCTGAGAAGACAAAGCGTGCATTAGATAAAAATAAAACGGGTGAATATTGATGATTACCTGTGGCACTTTCAAGCGCTAACTTGGGCTGAAGACATAGAGTGATGTTGACTTATTATGTCTACAACGGTGACGTCATCAAATATTGTGTTCAAACCTTCGACTGAAATCGGTTTGCCCACATATGTCGCCGATCGACATCGGATTAATTCGTACACATGTGAATAATGACAGGATTTGTCAGTTCTAGAGAGAAATTACAATGCTTATACTGTGATGAAACGTAGATGCTGTCTGGTTTAATGGAACCAAAGGCTGTTTAAGACCAATATCTTTCCCGGTCCAGTATTATATAGACGCTTTTGGCATCATATATACTGCTATTTGCACGTAACGGCGACATTGTGGCAATGGTTATGGTTTTCTAAATACATATATATCGTAAATTCATTGATAGAAGCTTTCTTGCCGTGTTAAGTCCAGCGTCATTGTCACGTTCTTCAATACTTCCTGCGCATGTTTTGGCCAAAGTTAGGTTGCTTTTAGTTTGGTTTTCTTGGGATGTTTTTCCTGAACCACTTGACTGATCCTATTCTTACCTTTTCATAACATTCACTTCCATGTTACACAATCAACAAAGTTATTGAGGTTGCTTTTAGATTAAATACATTTTCTGGAAAAAGTTGTAAGCATTGTTCATCATAATAAGTTGTGATATTTATACGACAAATTCATTTTCAGACCATACAAAAGACATTTCAGTGCATGTAAACAATGACATTACATCGCACACATGCGCAAAGTTACAGGCGGACCTAGTGGTTAGGGCATCCGCCCCGGATGAAAAGGTCGCTGGTTCGAACCCCGGTCGAATCATACCAAAGACTTATAAAATGGTACTAACATCTGCCTCGTTATGCGCTCAGCATTAAGATGTTAATCTTAGGACTGGTCAACCTGGTGTCAGGATAATGTGAGTGGGTGGTACATGATGCTACATGTATGCGGCATGATTCCCCATTGTTAGACAATACTATAAACTGCCACAACGCAGTCATCGAAACGATATGACTGAAATTTTTGTAAAGTTTAAATGACACAAATCACACACACACACACACACACACACACACACACACACACACACAAACATGAACGCACGCACACAAGCCTGAAAAAATGACTGCATTGTATGACTGCAGTCGTTGTCGTCGGAGATGAAAGCACCCTCGTATACGAACAAGATATTTTTCCTTTAAAAATAATCTGGTTTCATACGATGCGAGCACCACACACACACACACACACACACACACACACACACATATATATATATATATATATATATATATATATATATATATATATATATATATATATATATATATATATATATATATATATATATATATATAAACCTAATCATGTATTAAAGAGATACCGACCGAATTGTAACCATTTTTAACTGCTACATTTCTGAATATAAATGTTTTAAGACCACGTAGTTTAAATACATCAACTGCTGATCACATTTTTTCAAAATTCTGTTTTCAGTTGTCTATATGGTCTAATTGTCTTTAGCACTAATTAACCTCATGATGATTCTTTTTTCTGTTTAATACGATGATTGAAACCCGTGTGTAGGTGTGGGCTGGAGCTTTGAGAGCAGCAGTTTTTTTTTCTATATATATGCACAAGCGGAAGTGATTAAAGAAATCGAAAGTTCAATGATATTTGCATTGAATTGTTTAGTTTTCTTGTGGCTTTCACAACGTTCTAAAACCCATCTTGTGTTCCATCACAAACATAGACAAGCGTTCCCCCAGGTGATTTGTAATTTTAAATACTATCAGGTAATACAAGATGTCTACACCATCATTGGTTCACAGTGCTAATGATATCACGTTTCAATACTAGGAGATGCATTATACAGAAAGATTTATATATATATATATGTGTGTTATACAGAAAGATTTATATATATATATATGTGTGTGTGTGTGTGTGTGTGGTTAAACTGCTGCTATAAAGTTAAGTATACTACAAGTCAGTCAACAAAGCTATTTGAAGATACGAGAAAAACAAATCAGTTTTAAAAAGGACCTACTCACCACGCGTATAATGCTTTCCTTCTCAATTGCCACAGCTGTATATTGCTACCTTCAGATGTTATCAGCAATGGTAAAATAAATATTGCGTAAAACGTGAAAAAGAAGTGTACGATAAGTACATTGCTGACAGTGTCTGCATGCTGGAAGGCAGTAAAACCAATTCATCGACACATGTACTTACGTATTTTATTAGAAACGTTTATGTACCCCTTGTAGCAAACTAAATCAGTCAATGGAATATTAGAGAGAGAGAGAGAGAGAGAGAGAGAGAGATTTTCGAACTAACTTTTGACAGTGATTTATTATTATTGCAGTGATCTGTTCACCTGGAATTTCCCTAATCGATATTGACCCATGCCTCTTTCCCAGCACTTAACTGTCTTTGTGTACGTACCTCATACCCCAATGCAGGTATATAGAAAATCATACAGGTGTATGGGCCTTTCCTTGTCAATACACAATAAAACCAGCCACCATGGAATTCTTTGGTACTCCTGCCTAATACACTCTAATGCCAACTACTCTTGACAAATATACATAATACAGTTAAAATGGCATTTAAATGCGTAAGAGTATCAGGTGTGAACATAACAATTGATAAAGGTATGTGCTTCATGAAAACAACATCGCACCATAGGTTGTACAAAGTTTTACTTTGTAGATGGAAACATACTGGAATTTAAAAGTTAACAAGAAGGTAAGTGTATTTCGAATAATTCTTATTCTACAACACACACACACACACACACACACACACACACACACACACACATATTGATGTTAGTTTGGTGTCCGCAAAACGAGACACACTAGTAAAATGGATAGGATAGTCTTATCAAATATATGCCACTGAGTGTTTATTTTTAATTAAATCATATACATTTAGTAGTAGTAGATGTGTAGTGCCAAGTAATGATAAAGTTTGAACAGAGCAACAAACAAAAAAACTAAATCTACAAAAATGAACAACTTTGTTAGGATTGGTAACTTGTACTTCAATGCGTGAATATGTTAACTCAATCAATTTCTGAAAATTCTGAAAATAGGAATATAATGTTATATGGTGACATTTTCCTCACATTTAAACGAATTTTCTTTTGAAGTGGAAAAGTGAAACCTATACCGTTTTTCAGTCGTTACCATACGTGCTAGGTGCAAACTGTGTATACTGATATTTTATTGCATACTATACAGTAAGGCATATTGTTCTTTTGTTTTCGAAAATTGTTTAAATATTTATTTTTTTAAAATTTAGATTCAGGAATATTATACCAGACAGATACTCAGAAAATGAAATAATAAGAACGATTTCATTTAGTCATCAATATTTTACAATAGAAACAATAATCAAGGTTGAAGCCAATTTCTCTTTGAAAAATAAACATTAATTTGGGCTTAATTTAAAAGTTAACCTTCTGTCGGGACCCCGAGTGGTCTAAAGCGCTCACCGTTACGAATCACTGCCATCTCTCCTCTGCCTGCGCCGGTTCGAGTCTCAGACTCAGCCAATGTAGGTATGTGAGAAAGCTTGACAGTAGCTTCTCGTGGGTCGGTGGTTCTATCTGGGGTTTTCCCGGGTTCTTCCTCCACCATTAATACTGGCCGCCATGTATAGCCTATCGTGTGCTGAAAAGTGGCGTTAAACCCCACAACAACAATCACCTCTGTCTGCGTTGGTTCGAGTCTCGGGTTCGGCCAATGTGGGTATGTGAGAAAGCTTGCCAGTAGCTTATCGTGGGTCGGTGGTTCATTCCGGGGTTACCCCGGGTTCTTCCTCCTCATTTAATACTTGCCGCCATGTATATCCTATCTTTTGCTGAACAATGACGTTAAACCCTACAACAACACCTTCTGTCCAGGTCACTGATTTGGATGTGCAGGTTGCACTTCCTAAACATTTATAGGGTAACGGCTTTTGGAAAAAGAAAAAAAAAAGATCGTGAAGAGAGCAATAAGTGTACAAGTGAGAAATAGGGATCTCAATGAGGTCTCGAATCGTGATGCGTAATTAGCAAAATGTTTTATTTTAATCAATTGTTCTTTAACCTAGTGATTGCATACTGAACAGATAAGACAATTTCTTACAAATACTCACTTTCTTATTTCTCTTTCCGTTCTGATTTTCATTACACATTCGAGATTTATTTTGTGAAAATGCATCCTAACTTCCAAATACTTTGGTGACAAAAATGAATATGAATTTTTACTAAAATGAAATTATATCAAAAAATTAACTCTGCCACAGTATCAACCGAAATTACATCGTCTTTTATATTTGGACTTTTAATTCTCTAAATGTGAATGTGTAGAAATCAAACTCATGCTTATCAAACTTGCCATATGTTGAGATGGAATGATGTTTTTACAAAAGTAGGAACAAACAAGCTGTGTGTGTGTGTGTGTGTGTGTGTGTGTGTGTGTGTGTGTGTGTGTGTGTTTGTGTGTGTGTGTGTGATTTAGATTTTTAATGTATCTTTACCAATACGTTCCGTCACATGTCTGCAGTATGAAAGTTTATAGTGATGTCTAGCCTTGGAGCTTCATGCTGTAAACATGTAGCATGATGTCCCACCCAGTCACATTATCCCGACACCAGACCGACCAGTCCTAACACTAACCTCTTAACGTTGATTACCAAGTGAGGCAACTGCTAATATCAATTTTTGTTTCGTATGTCTTTGGTATGACTGGACCAGAGTTCGAACCCTCTAACCACTTAGGCCACCGAAGAGGTCCACACAAGCCCTTTGTCATCTAGTAAAGGATAAGCAGGCATTCATGCACTTATTGCTAATCTATATTATTGACAGGTTCATCCCTGAGGATAGAAACGATGCAACAGAGCTAATGAAATTTTACACAGTTATGACCGAAAATGTTACTGTAAAAATAAGTGGTCAGCTTAGTTGAAAACTGATCAGGGCTTTTTTTAAAATATTGACGTACTCAAGAGACGCATGCAGAGACAAAGTACAAACATTTAATATAACGCACTGATTGAGAACGAAGAACATTACCTGCGTATTAGAAATTTACACGAGAATACTGCATAAAATACGTTATTGTATACGATCATACTCAGACGCGCATATATATAGATATAGATATATATATATATATATATATATATATATATATATATATATATATATATATATATATATATATATAATAAAAATATTTTAACATATTTTAACATTTTAAAATTTCAAGTCTAATTCGAGACTTGGGGACCTTCGGAATCAAAACCCATTCTTAACGATTAATATGCTGAAAGAACACAAGCTACAATATTCCAAGCCGACGTAACGAACTCCAGCTGGCGAGAATTAAAGATGTAATTTTTAATTTCCTTGACTTAACTTACCATCGAATCTTCTATGTGTTAACTGATACCACTCAAAACTAGAAATATGACTGAGTGCAGCAACGGCTTCTTCGTTTTAAAATGTACTACTTTAAATTATCTTTGCCCCCTTACTGGCAACTATTGAGCATCTCAGAGAGAGAGAGAGAGAGAGAGAGACAGACAGAGAGGGAGTTGTATTCTTAAAACCCATGATAAATAACGAACTTCCGGCGACTGATATACGTGTCTATATTACAAACTACCGAGAACGTATTAATTAATCGTTTCTTGTTACTGGTAAACTTTCCTGAGATTAGACTGTCGGTTTCATAGTGTTATGTTGAATAAACTAGGCACGAACAGTGAATAATATCTTTGAACAAATGAGCATGCGTTTCTCTGTCCTGCGTCTTTATTGAGTTTCATATGTGACTTTGAAACAGACTAAACATCATTCGAGCACACACTCTCAAACACAGTTGAAGTGGATTGTTTATTCCTCGACCATGTGGATACAAACGATACACTATATCCCATTTTAAACCAATATTATACACTTGTCTCCTCAACGCTACGTCCACAACGCTTCGCGTTAAAATTTTTTATGGAGACACGTCGGCCGTTTTCTCTCACGTGCACTCTTGTACAAATCTGAATTTTGATGCAATTTTCTGCAATATTGTTCTTTCTTTTTTCCCTTAGGAATACAGGACGCGTTCTGATTTAGATATGTCTGCGTGCACATAAATATCGTTGTCAGCGGCAAACAAAGTGACGGCACCACTATCAATGCTGACGTTTGAGTAATTTGGCGTATCTTGGTATGTGGCATATGAGATAGTGATACAGCACCCTGAACAAAGAAGGACTGGGAGCTTAGTTGCATTTAAAATATGTGAGCCTAGCATTTTGATTGTTCTACATATAACGTGACGGAAATAATCACGCCGGATTAACCGATCGCAACGGGGCAGCTCTCTGTTTCGTCCGTCTATCAATCTTACCTATTTGCAAATTAATCATTACTGTGAACAGCGAACTGTTACAGAGTTAAACCCTCAATAAACAGTCCGTATGGTAGCACTGTTGATCTTGGGTTTACGCTTGCCACGGGCAAAGCCTTAATCATCTGCGTGCCCGATTTCAAGTATATCTAGAATGGATTTAGGAATCGAGGTGCTAAAATGGAATAATAGCGTTTGCTTCATGTGTGATATATACCTGGACATATGTGGAGAAATAAATATTGAAAAGCCTTAAAACTTTTAGGATATTCCTCTCATGATGAAGCTAGTATGTTTGTTTTGTACTAGATTTAAACTGAAACAGACGTGCACTCGAGTCGCTAGCGTCGTTTTGGGAGTATAACTTCAAAGGAAGTGGCTTCGAAGTACGATAGTGTAAGGTAGCAATATCAGTGCGCTGATCATTGACTGATTGAATGTTTTATTGAGTTCTAATTATTGTATTAATTAGCCTCGGAATATTATATTCATTTAAGTATACCTATCATATCTAAATTTAGACCCACCCACCCTATTACGGATCTGGGGTTGTATAATTGGACCAAGAAAGAAAAAATTAAAGAGACATTTACAGTGTTGTAAATGAAATCCCAAAGAATCATATGTGTTCCATCACAGGTCCCAATAATACAGAATGTTCCGAACGAATTTCTTAGTCTTGAATGTCATGTTAAAGTACATTGATGCAGTCCATAATGTCTTTGAATGATTTCACAATAATTTCAAAGTTGTGAGTATAAATTCAAAAGTGAACTGGCACTTTAGTAATTCCAATGAATACTTTAATAAATAATTTATATCAATATCTGACATTCTGATATAAAACAGGAACGAATTATTTTTTTGTCTCAAACCCCTGTTTAGAGACATTTTCACTTGATTTAAATGTGCATCAGTCCAACGGAATACTCCTAGTGTAATTATAAACAATACTAGGCCTAGAATGTACATCGCACATTAAACAATTGAAAGCTGATTGGTTGAAAGCCCTTGATTTACACAAAGTAATAGGTCACACTGACTGCGGTGCTGGTGGGAGAGTTGTTCGTACCCTATATATCATATTTGTTATAACCTTCATGAGATACAAACTGGACCATCGTTATGTTGCTTATGGTTCAGCCAAAAAGTTGTGTTTCAAGATGATCGACCAAAATCACTAGGAAGCAATATGACTCACTTGGGGGGGGGGGGGGGGGCGGGCGGCGTGTAGGACATCCCTATCTTATAGCCGTTTGGCTGACGTGAATGAACCATATCTATACATCGTAGAGAAACATTATCTGTATAATATGTCCTAAAATTAAGTTCCGTCAATTTAAACCCTGCTTTTGCATCTGCTTCCAAACTCAAATATTACATATTATACCAACACCATCCCAAATTTGGCAATAGAAAATCTTCCAGCTTTGATAATATCAAAATCCAAATGTCGTTTTTTTAACAACTCCCTGATTTCTAAAACAAACCAAAATAATTTTTACTCTGCATGAATCAATACTATCCGAGACAAATCTTGAAAAAACTTTTATAAGGAGCGTTTTCCGAATTTAAAAAATAGACACCTATTTAGACTGACGGTGTTCAAGCGATCGTTTATATGCTACTGGAACTTTCAATAGTGCAAATCAGATCGATATTTGCAGCCGAATGATATTGATATTTGCAGCCGAAATCAGGGGAAAACACATTGCACTGAAACGTATGTAAAGCTAACGGATTTAACATTCAATCATCTGCTATGATTCAATATCAGTGTGAAGTGTCGAATTTTGAATTACAGAAAATTTTAAGGTCGAATGCATTGATCATTAAAATTCTCTCCCATTTAAGCCAGAAAAGCCGTTGTGAAGGGTCACTTCGACCTTTCTTTATTCATCTCCCGCACCATGTCAGTGCAAACTTCAAATTGACAGAATTCCGACTCAGTGAAATTTACCGGGGTATCTTGACACCGTCCTTAAAAGTACACATTTGAGCTACCAACCCTAACCGCTTGGTAGGAATCTGTGTCCACTTATCATTTTTTCAAAGGGAAATTGTCACCCACTGTTGTTCACATATTCTGAGCTGTTTAAACCTGATGAAAGGAATGATTTATTTGGAAAAAATAGGGACCGCTGCCTACGATTGAGCAGAATAAATTAGGGCGTACACTTTAGAGCACTCAGACCTTAAAGTGACGAACTTAGTCGAAATTCTTTAGTCTGGAAATTTCCTAGAAGTGGTAACTTAGTCTAGACTCCGGGGAGGCATACAAAGATTAGTGCTTTCTTCGTGAAACAAGAAGGGCACCAGGTGGTTGTCTTGTAAATAGAAAAACATGTTTAGTCCTAGGACGCACAAATTCTGAAAGAGAGCAGCCAAGGAACAGCTTTCTGAGAGAAAGACGAGACAGTCTGAAGTTAGAAGTCAAAAAAGAAGGACGAGGTCAGGGTAAAAGAACCAGGCAGTTCATGAAGAGGCAAAGCATAGAGCTTTGGAAGGGGGAATAGGAGACGTTGATATAGGGTCAGAGAGGAAGCTGATGCAAATCGGTCGTGGACATTGCGTTCTTTTCACCTCTCATTATGATGATGAAATACATTCAAATTAGACACACCTGTTAAATACTACTGATCTAATCTAACTTGCATTGGAATTGCCGTTATTAATTTGTTATGATTGAATTTATTATTTTCTTTTCAAAAGGGGGTTCGAATCGTTTAATTTCTTCCCAGTATTCTCGCTCAGTTCTCTGTTAAAATTCCATTCTTCTTTCACTCCCGCCGGGCTATAATATCGAGGGAGGTCATCCTCTAGATAACGCCAGCCAAGTCCAATTAACCACTCCTCTTACTAAAACGGCAACGTTACAATCAGTACTTCGGTTTCTAAGATATAAAACACTGACTTTAAACCTGGTACCACACGGTTCTTTTTTAGCAAGTGTAAGGCATCATTAAAGATACTGTCAATAACAGGCCCAATATGATCGAGTCTTCCTTTGGCAAATGGCCTCCTTCCTGAAGAATTCTTCGTAAGGACGAGATAGTCATTGCAAGAATTAGAATTGGTCATACTTATATATAACCCACTCCTTCAAATGAATGCTTTTCTTGCCATGAACCAAGTGAAGCACTTTCTGATAGATTGGTTCGATCTTCAAACCACGCGCGATCGTTACTGCAAAGATCAGCAGATGAAGGAACGTTCTTATATGGTAAATGTGTCTAGTATTTAAAAATGTTTGAATGAATTTAACCTTTGTTCTAAAATATAGCTTGCTTGCTACCTCATTTCATATGAGTATTTTTAAGCCGTAATTACACTAATATATTTGTTATTATCTCATTCACATGTTTAAAAATTCCCCGTCGATGGTAAACCTTGATATGCTGTCTTCGCCATCTCATCATTGTGTTTTTGCACTTACATCGCTCGTTGGTAATAAATCTGTATGATACATAAATCATTATCATATACAAATGTTTGCGGCGCTATATAGCCTGACAGTGCTGGTGTGCCGTAAAATCTACAATTAACCAAGCAACCAATTTTATTTTTATTTTTCAACACAGATTTTAGTTATGTTATATTATGTTAACCATTATGGTTAACTTGCAGTGCGCATCCAGTTTAAGTTGTTGCATTAAAATAAAATACATGGATAGATTTGCCGAAATAATATATTTAATACGTTTCGATCTGTCCTTATACTGAAGTTGTGAGCATAAAGTATTCGTTGTTCAAGGAAATGAAATAGGGTTTGTTTCTTTTTTTTAAAAGAAAAAAATGTTTGAATAAGAAAAACGTCTATTGATTAATGTCATGGAGTAGTGACGAATAGGTTAATTAGCCTTCCACCAGTCATTTTAAAGTGATACATGCTCGATATGCTGTTAAGCGTAAACTATCAATTACCGTGTCACCTAATGCATGTGTCTAATAGCCAATCCCATTTAAGAGCAAATGGTCTTGCTGACAGTCAAATTCGAACTGAAGAAAAGATTAATATTTTCCCAAGGATATAGCTGCTTCACTCTTTAACAAGCCTCTGATGGGTTTACAAATCTGTTGGGGCCCCGAGTGGCCGAGTGGTCTAAAGCGCTCTCCGTTACGGATCACTGCCATCTCACCTCTGTCTGCTGGGTTCGAGTCTCGGACTCGGCTAATGTGGGTATGTGAGAAAGCTTGCCAGTAGCTTCTCGTGGGTCGGTGGTTCTTTCCGGGGTTTTCCCGGGTTCTTCCTCCACCATTAATACTGGCCGCCATGTATAGCCTATAGTATGCTGAAAAATGGCGTTAAACCCTACAACAACAACAACAAATTTGTTAAGAAATTTTAAGACTTACGTGGGTGTATTTGTCGATCCAATCTATTCGATAGAGTTTGGCATCACGGTCTAAATAAACTACATTACGATCTGTCTGGTAATCCCCATGGTTACGTTAAGGATTACTAATCCAAAAGAAAACAGTTACTCTTCTTGAGTTAGTGCATAAACTCATTTTACAGCATTAGTTCATTGAGTATACATTTATTGATGACTGTTGTCTTCCCTTTTCGTCTTCCGTATTTGTCAGAAATTGAAATGAGGTGAATTACATTAGCTTGCTATGTACAATCATGCCAGAGAGGACTTATGAATTTTATTCCGGAAAATTAAAAATTAAAACTGCAATTATAATTTAGCTTACCCTCCTTTCCCCCACCCATCTCTCTCTCTCTCTCTCTCTCTCTCTCTCTCTCTCTCTCTCTCTCTCTCTCTCTCATATCTTTATATTTGATGTGATCAATGTACTGTTTTTAATATATGCCGACATGTTAATCGTCCTTTGCTAATTCATCTTCAATTAGTAAAATGACTTTTCTTTGGAAATGAAATAAATGTAATAAAAAAAGAACTAAGCCAGGCTAAATTCGACTAAACGGACAAGAGAGAGAGAGAGAGAGAGAGAGAGAGAGAGAGATACTTTTGAGATTTAGAAATTGAATTGTTACGATATGCCAATATCGAAATTATTTAGATCACTAACGGATCACAAACAAATGTGGGAATTATTTGTATTATTGATATTTGCTACCGTGATCGGATATTAAGTAATCCTTCCTGGGCTTAGGCTAATCAAGAAATACTCCTCACATATATCAATATACATCATTTAGATCTCTCTAACAGTCAAATCTGGATATAAGAAAATATCCCATTCGATTATGGATATTTCGGTGGGGAAAACATCGATTTTTGTGTGCATGTGTGGCAATGATACAGGGCGATTATATTTAATTTTTCTCAGTGGATAAAAGTAAGCCACGACGATTTAAAATTCCATAAAATTAAAATAATCGTTCAGTGCGCAGCTGGAGGGGGGTGTAGTATACAGAAGGAAGGATTGGAGGAGGGTCTGACTTCGATTTATGCAACTGTTTGTAGGTTTAACTTTGGATTGGCTCGGCAACGTTATCTGCACTATTTTCAGTTTTAGAATCCAAAATGTAGAGGAAAGTATAACAGGAGATTACAGGAAGGATTAACTATTATTTTCTTTTCCCTCCCTTCCGTTCAAACGTGACCATACATTCGAAGTGACTGAACACATTGATTTTCTATTATTAATAATAATAATAATAATAATAATAATAATAATAATAATATTATTATTATTATTATTATTATTATTATTATTATTATTATTATTATTATTATAAGTAGTAATAGTAGTAGTAGTTGTAGTAGTAAAACTGCTAATACTAATACTACTATTATTACTCGCCTCTTGTATCTGTATCATCATTGGGGAAATGCCATTCCGCGAGCAAGCGAGCGAGCGAGAGAGAGAGAGAGAGAGAGAGAGAGAGAGAGAGAGAGAGAGATATTTGTATTGGCTGCAGTTGCTGCTCTCTGGAATGTTTTCAGTTTTTATTCAATCTCTTCACATTTCTGGAGCAGAACTTTAGTTCTATTTTCGCACTTAAGAATGTCATTATTTCCACATCTATACGTACCCATAGTTTCTCATGAATGATTCTGTGTTTGTTGAACTTTTCATGACAGGATTAACATCTGATTACAACACGTAATCCATTTACTGTTTTCAGAGTATAGGTGGATTGATAAGACTTAATTAATCTCTTACACGTGATTCCCCACCCTTCTTAACGTACACCTTTGCAAGATAACATTCATTATGTTTCTAATAGTCAAAGCATAGCAAAAGTGATAGCTTTTAAAATAATTATATTTTCCCGCTAACCTGTAAACATTTTGAAGCGAAACGTGCTTGTGTACTAGATCATCCCACGGAAAATCTTTAATAGGGTCGCATTTCTGAGAGAGAGGTGACGACGGTTATGGTGATTTATAAATGGCTGGTCTAGGTGTTAGTTGTAATGTCAGTGGTAGTTTTATTTTGTAATGGTGATGTTGATAATGATAGTAGTCATGGATGTGTTGATAATTATAATAGTTATGGCTTTAAGGACAAGATGATGATCACAAAGACGAAGAATGTGATAATAATAATAATACTAATGACAACAACACTGCAATAATAATAATAATAATAATAACCGTAATACTATAAAGGAGTGCTATAACAAATGTTCACGAGTTATACTGCATGCTCAGCATCTCTATATCCTCATCAATGTTCACGATTCATCCCCCAACAGTGTGTGTGTGTGTGTGTGTGTGTGTGTGTGTGTGAGAGAGAGAGAGAGAGATTTTGATTTGTAACATAACTTTAACAATTTTTCAGTCATTTTGCTACGTCGTCTGCAGTGTGGCAGTTTATAGTGATGTCTAGCACTGAGGCGTCATGCCGCAGACACCAGGGCAATCAGCCCTAACACTAATCTCTTAATGCCGAGGCGGATGCTCTAATCACTTAGGCCACCGGAGCGGTGACCGAGGCTCATAATACGATTTACGTCACATATATCAAACGTTTTCTACAACTATTTCAATTTGAAAAATGTGGTCAAATATATTTGGAAATACCATTCTAACAAAACCATTGTACATCTGATCTATGACGCACTCGTCCCCGATTAGCAAAACAGCACATATTTGGCAGATGGATACCGCAAGGGCAATATAGCTTTAAAATTTAAGACCGATGGGACAACTTACACTATCACTATATCTTCAGCCGAATCGTGCGATAGTAATACCGTTTATACTCCATTATAAGTCGATACAAACTTCAAACAGTATAGATCAGGGTATATATTGTTTATTCTAGTGATTACTCTAACGCACTGCACGGACTCCAGATCTGAGTCTGCAATTTACAATTGAACTCGTGTATATTCCGTAATAATAATAACAATAATAATAACATTAATAATAATAATAATAATAATAATAATAATAATAATAATAATAAAAAGAAGAAGAAGAAGAAGAAGAAGAAGAAGAAGAAAAAGAAGAAGATTGCTATTGTTGTGTTTTCCACTTCATTATCCCAATTTCCTCAACCTTTTCTGGATCTCGATTGGCCGAGTAGTCTAAAGGATTATCCATTACAGGTTACTCACACGTCATCTTTGTCTTTGTGTATTCGAGTCTCGGCTCGTCCAAAACGGGCATGAGAGAGCTTGACACTAGTTTCTCGAGGGTCCGTAGTTCATTCCGGGAACTTCCAGGGTTCGTGCTCCACCAAATATGCTTGCCGCCATGTATAGCCTTTCACGTGCTGCATACCATTTTCAGCCTTTTCAAATAGATACATGCAAAACTCTCATGACAGTATATTAAATGCAACATATGTATTCAAAACTGGTCTATAAGGCAATATTATAAGAAAAGAAAATTTAACGGTACATGACTCAATAATGGAAAATAATCGCGTTTATAACTCTTGTGACGATTTGAAGAAAGGCAGGAAAGTAGCTCGTTGTGCACGTGAAATTGGTGCACACACGTGAAACGTTAAAATTCGTGGATTCCAGATTTGTATATAGGCGCATACAAAACATATATATATACATGTCGGTAGGACGAGAATCATTATTAGACTTGATTTATATTATGATGTGAAACATTATCATATCAGGGAGGATAAGTCGTGCAATGTGCTTGTGCACCAAACTGCACTAGTCATTCTGAGCTAACTGAATGCAGCTGCATTGTTCATGCACATTGACATACAGGACATTGATGCCACTGATTCGTGAATTTGTTCGACTGTGCGTCACGTGCTATGTTGAAAACTAGGACTGCACTTAATAAAAGAAATAGGCTGTATCAATACACCTCATGAGGATAAACATAAGGTAAGTGAACAAATATATAAAGGCTAAATAGAACATGATTTAAACAAGTGACCTGCAGTGAATATCAATACAGATTATTATGCTACGAGTTACAGTTTAAGAAAATATGAACTTTCTCAGTGAACAAGACAAACGTAAGACCAATATGGACCAAAATTTAATTTCATATACATAATAGTTGTGATCCACAGCTGTTTGTGTTGTTGTTTTTACAGTGTCTCAAATGAAGTGAAACTTTCCATAACCGGAACCGGAAATATCATTATATGTATTTCCTCCTTAAGGGGATTAATAAGAACACATGGTAAAGGAAGTCGATCCATTATCAATTTCAGCGACAATTTTCTTAATTCTAAGCACGCTTTTGTTCATCGTAGACCTGACCTTGTGTGAGAATTCTTGAATGTGCTTCACACACACATATTGAAATACATCTAATATTTTCATGTCTTCGATCCAATATATGACCAGAAGTAGCAAGCAGAAATCGCTTTTGGAAAAAGTCTTCTTATACAGATGTTCAGTGGTCAAGGGTTTGTTTAATTTATATTTTGTTTTCCCAAAAGAGACTGTAGTAATTTTCCTCATTTTGAACATGCATTTTCCTTTCTTCTACACAGCTTGGGTCAGAGATCATAGGAATTTCTGTGTCTTCACGAAGCCGGAATAAAATCTGAAACGATTTACCACTTGAAATCGCAGTCTCTCTTCTATATGAAGATGATAATGCAACTCTTATTTCCATTGATTCTAAAAATCAAGTTTTCTTAGTACAAGTAATAATAATACAAATATTAATGAGGCTTGTAATGTGCCTAATCTTTAGAAGCTCTAAGCACTTTACAACATTAGACAACACCTATAAGATAAAAACATATATACTAATATGATATATTATATGAAATCGATACAAACGCAAGCACCATGAAATTGGAAAACTTAGAAGAAAAAAACATGTTGAGATAATTTAAGGTAGGAAACAATATTAGGTCTTTAAGTTTGTTCTTGCCGTCGAAATAAGTGAATTTTGAGAGCACGCTTGAATGGGATCACTGTGTCTTTGTGTCTAAGTTCAGTGGGCAATTCATTCCACGTTACTGGGCCCTGGTATGCAAAAGAACGTTGTCCATATGACTTCGTTTTCGTAGTGGGAATAAAGAACATACAATTGTCAGAAGAGGAGCGTAAGTATCTTGCTGGTGTGTACACATGGGTGAGGTAGGGTAGGTATGTTGGACTGGAGGCAGTCAGTGAAACGTTGCACTGAGAAAAAATTTTATGTTTGGTTCTGGATCGAATGGATAGCCATTGTAGGGTACAGAGCAGCGGGGAGATGTGCTCTGATCGTGGTACATTTAAGTATGATCCGAGAAGCTGTGTTTTGAACTTTTTGAAATTTCGGAAGTAGATATTGAGATGAACCAGACAGAACTGAGTTAGAATAGACCAGTCTTGAAAGTACTAATGAACATACAAGTGTTTTAATGGCATCAACTGAAAGATATTTGCGAACAGAGATGATGAGTCTCTTCTCAAGATATGCAGCCTTGCATATTTTCATGACATGTTGGTGCAACTTGAGATTACTGTCCAGAGTGACACCTAGGTTTCGTACTGACTGTGAATTTAATGTTGGTATTACTGATATTTATTTTTTGAGGGAAAGGATGTGACTGAGAAAGTCGTTGTGTTGTGATCAGAACGGCCTCAGTTTTATCATCTTCATCTGTAGCTTGTTAAATGTCATCCATGATTTCACATCAGAATTGCACCTCTCTACACCTTGGATGTGAGCATTAACTTCCGTTGGGTGTCTAGATTTATACATTTGGGTTTCGTCGGCGTGCATTTGGTGAGACACTGGATGATGATCAATGACACTTGAGAGCGACTGAATGTATAGAATTAATAGAACACGTCCAAAAACAGACCCACATGGAACACCACAACATAGATTAACTGGGATGGAGTGTAATCCATTTGCAGACACAATGTGTCCTGTTGATCAAGTAGGACTTGAACCACAGTAAGGCTGAATCATGAATGCCAAATACATGCTGGAGACGGTGAAGTAATATATCATGGTCTATTGTGTCAAATGCTGCAGACAAATAAAGGACGGTGAGGATTATAATCTTTCCGCAATCCAAAGCAGATAGAATTTCATTAACTACGTTTAGAAGATTAGTTTGAGTACTGTGGCAAGGGCAACGTGCAGATTGTACATTGCTAAAACGACTGTCTTAATTCAGATGAGATACAAGTTTGGATAGAACAACCATTTATAAAAATATTTTATATGAATGGGAGATTAGAAACTGGGCGGTAGTTGTTTAGATCGTTATGGTCGAGTGTGCGATATCAAGCATTGCTTGTCAATGAGCAGGGTTTTCGATATAACGGTGGTATCACCTAATGCAGAGTTTCCAGAATAAAGCGATCACACGATTATTCTTAATTTGGAATATTCTAACAACTTTAACATATCATTGATATATTGAATGTAGTGAAGCGTGGAAAGCATTCCGCCATGACGGACAACTTACCTTATTTTTATAGGCTTTAGTTCCATTTAAATAGAATTTAGTTACAATGCTATTTATATTAGAGCATCATCCTTTAATTACAGCGAGAAGATTGCGAGTAATTCTCAGTAACGCAAACTGTATGATAAGGTCATGGTACCATATGTTGTCAAACGCCTTTGTCCAAAAATGTGGCATAGACGTTTGATTATCATTCCATGTTAGCTTAGATAGCTTCTTGTAAGTTAAAAGATGCTGCTATGGGAAAAGGTTTGCATTTTTGTTTTGTACCATGTATTAAATCGAATATATAAAACATTTACAAATAGTTTCACAAAATGGATAGCAAAGATTTAGCTCTGTAGCTCTCATGGTCATTTTTACACTTTATTGCTCATTTGAAAATTTGTTACAATTATGTACAACTTCCAGTTAGAAAGCCAGGAATAGTTTTTCAGTATTGCACTGAATATTTTTGTAATAATTTCTATCAGTTTCCAGCCACCATATCTTGGATGCACATTCTGTACACCAGCAATCTGAAATATCTGAATCTGAATACACACTAGGTTACTAAAAGTCCATATTAATGCATAGCGTATAGTATTAACTGGGTACACATCATTAGCATGGCATGGGGTGTTTTGGGGATGGATTCTTTTGTTTTTGTTTGTTTGATTTGTTTTTGTTTTTTCTTAATTTCGAGTCAGAAGAACAGTACCAATAATATAAACTGAGACAGATTACAAATTATCTTTGCCAAATACCATTTCCGAAATCATATATTTTAAAAAACATGTAATTTGTTTACTTTGGTGCTGTTGTTTGGAATGGACTCCCCAAAGTCTTTAGATCAGATATAAATCTAAATGTGTTGAAAACAAAATCGCATAACTATTACGTCGGAAGGCGTTTGTCGCTGTAAATATTGAAATATATGCACTCCCATTCATTTTGTTAATGTATATCATATAAAACTTTGTGATTTCATAATGCCATATAACTTCGACTCTCTAAAAAACTAGGATGTAATATCAGAGATTAGAGATACTTCCCAAATTGGCGAATATCGGGATAGATCTACGAGGAAAAGATCCTCATAAAAAGAATGGCTTAGAATATAACATTTCACCATGCTTTAGTTATCCATAAAATACCGTCTGAAAAAATGTGACGATTATAATGGGTTCAATCTGTAGTATAAGGGTCACGTTGGGGAGAAAGTATTCGGCCAATCGTCAGAGGAGGCCAGATTAGATTTGAGTGCTTAAGAGACCGTTCAGTCTTAAAAACAATTGAGTCACTTAAAGGAACTTTAAAACTTTGTCATTCGATAACCAAAGCCAATTATGCGGATCTTACATCGAGTGTTTGACGCTAGCGGCCATTCGACATCCAATTTTCAATTTCTGAAGAAACAACGTACAGCACCTTCTTTCGTGGTTCCAAATGAATGAATCAAAACCTATTCTTGTTCAGTCGCCCCCAGTCACCCAAGAGGAGGATTTGAGACAAGGTTAGTAAGGTAGTACAAAATCCCCATTTGCAAGTAAAAATAGTTCACTTTTTAGTGTGAAAAGAGATGGTTTCAGGTTATAGAAAATGGATTTCACAAGGAAATGATCTTCATACAAGCAACAACATTTCGATGAGGAACTAACTAATATAGTGTGGAAACACGGAACATTAGTTCAGGTGCGAAAAACATAATGTACAATTAAAAACTTTGAAAGTAATTTATATTAAACAGACGATATCCAAACTATCATGGTATAGGACGAATTAAGTTAATCTGTATAGTTTCACGCCTCATTGAAAGTATGCGTGTATGTGTTGGTCTGTGTATGTTGGGTAGGGGGAGGGTGTGCTTCCCTTCTCTATGAACTTGCCAGATTAGAAATAGAGTGCATTTTCAAATTCGTAAGTCATAAAAGACCAGATATTTTTAGAACTGAATAAGCCCACAGTTAAACCCTGTATAACACAAATTCCTGACTAAAAGTTAAAGTTTTCCCACATACCCACGTTCGTCGAGCGTAGACTCGATTTCCCGGGGACATGGGTGAGATGCGAGTGCTCGTTTGATCACTCGGCCACCTAGGGCTCCTTTTCATGGACAGACAATACTGAATAAAATTGGCATCTTCTCATACACAGTCGTATAATGGTAACGTTCAGCCGATAGCATCAGCTCCTCGTGCAGCCCACACAAGACACCACGTTTTAAATGGGCGCATAGGTTTTAAATTCAACTTGTATTGCTGAAGCCAGGTAGGAGCTTAAGATTAAGATGCACTAAAATTTTGTAACATCCTATTAGTCGAATTTAGCGGGACAATGAAATTAAGTTTTGATAAATTATATGACAGTATGTGTGCAATGTTACTGCTTTAATCTTCCAGTTCATTCTATTGGTTCATTTATTATACGTTTTGTTTACATTTGAGACTTTGAATTGCTTTTAAATGATGCACGTGGCTACCAGCCAGAGAAACAAGATTGCAGAGTTTGATGGTAAAGTTCTTAAGCTCTCGAACCTTAGTCGAGTCATGCCAGGGACTTATAAAAATGACACTAACAGCTGCCTCGCTAGGCGCTCAACATTAAGATGTTAGTGTTTGGACTGGTCGGTCTGGTGTTAGTATAATGTGACTGGGTGAGACATGATGCTACATGAGGTTCCAGTGGCAGACATTGTATAATCTGACACAGTGCGAACATCGACTGAAAAAGCTAGGTTAAAATTCCAAATCACACATATGCACTCTTAAACGCTCCCCAGGGTGATAGGACTTTAGACAATTTATTCCATACAAGTAGGATGCCAGTTGTTGTGAAACAAAAAGTGCATGATGTAGGCGTATGAAAAATTACAAAAAACTTTATTAGGTGCGGTTTGCATAACTAACCTGTCACTCCCATCCTCGACTGATCCTGGTCAGAAACTATATACACCATCTTAAAGATTGTTAGATAATCATGCTGTCTACGGAGCAGAACATAAATAGTGCATACATGTAGAATTTACAATATACTCCCCTAACTTTAATTGATTGTTGCGAGATTTTGTACGTCTTGCAAGTTGAAAATGGTGATAACGCCACCGCTGTGCATTTTTATCTGCTGTGTGTTTGGTGGTGGTGGTGGTGGGGGGGGGCTGCTATCTTTAACATTCATTTTATTTGGATGGTGATCAGAGTGAAATATCTAACGGTAAATGTCTTGTTTTGATTAAAAAACTTAAATTGTAACTGTCCCAGAGATTTCATTGGTATATGTACGATTAATGTTCTAAATTACAGGCATCCAGGATGTCTATCACTATGTCTACATACCGTATTATTTTAAACAAATTTTCCATGGTCACCTCGCTTTGAGCTGGGCTGGAACATTTATCACTTCGATGTGGTTTTTTATTTTAAAAATGATAAGGAAAAGAGAGAAGAAAAGTTGTCTTTTATTTTTATTGGATCGTCATTGCTATATCTATATAACAACAATAATCGTATAATCAATCATTTCAGACACACCAGTTTGAAGAATGACGCCGGAAAGGCACATTTCGTTAGCAGCATTTGCAACGGCCTGCGCCTGCGCGACAATAGGAATGATAGTCTCGACAGGGTTTCTTTTTTTCAATTTGTACTACAGGAAACGAAGGTAATAATACAAGAACATATTTACTATTCTCATCAAATAAAATTTCCCTTCTTCGGAATAGAACTAAGCGATTTTAGTACACCAGGCATCGGCGTCAGCATCTGCACAGGAACTCACAGCAGAACTTTGGCTATTTGTGATCAATACGACTCTCATGGCAAACGAAGGTCACTGTTGCCCTTAGTTCATGCTTCAATATAATTGGTTCAATTTTTTGTTTCAAGCTTATTTTTCAAATTATGTAAAAGATAGAATTATAAACCTAGACGATAGCATTCATCCCTGTTAACATCACGCTTTGACAACGAAAAAATATCACAGTGATCTACAGTTAACGTTTTGCTGGCTTGTATTATGTTTGTATATTTAGCTCATGACCACACTGATCTTTTTTGTACTGTGTAGTTAATGTTATAGACGGAATCATGTAACCTGACAAGATGCTGTATAGGATGAGTACTACTTAAAATTAGGGCGATGTGACCCATATTGCACATTTTGCTACCTTTAGTTTCACGTCATGTATTGATTCTCCATGTGTTAATCATTACACCTGATGACTGTGAACATTAGTACTACTACACATCATGAAACGTCACTGTGATCTACATTTGACATTCTTCTAGCTTTGGTTACGTGTTTGAATTTAGCTCATTACAACATCCGGTTTTGACATGATATACACACGTGTTCCTATCTAGCATTACACATCTTGTATGAGGATGTATGAGAACTACTCTCTTGTTTATTTAATAAATAAGTATGGTCCATATTGTACGCTTCACCGATTCTGGTTAAATATAGTTTTTCATTTTCAATTTTGGGTACTGTTCATCCTAAGATCTTGAAAGTGACCACGCTAGTGATCTAGCATTCATTGCTAGTGATCTGTTACTAGCATTCATTGCTAGTGATCTGTTACTAGCATTCATTGCTGGTGATCTGTTTCTAGCATTCATTGCTAGGGATCTGTTACTAGCATTCATTGCAAGAATAGAGACACGTCGTGATCAGTATTTAATCTTTTACTGGCGTTGCTTAGGTTTTGCACTTAGCTAGTGAACACGCGAGCTTTCATACGCCCACTTTAAGTGGGAGCGTACTATCTAATTGAGTATGCTATAATGTTATTCGCGTTCCTTCCGTCCGTCTGTAACCAAACTAACAGTAATGTGAGCTGTATACCGTCTACAGTTACCAAACTTTGGATAGCTTGGACTAGGGGTAAGAAAAAACCCTATCGATTTTCAGATCATAAGGTCAAAAGGCAAGGTAAATGACGTAAATTAAAAAGAGTTCTATAAGTAGTGAATGGGGTCACCCTAGCGACCATGGGAATTAGCATTAAAAACACCCTTGGGTCACTCTGGCGACAATGTAAATTTAACATTAACCACCCTGGGTCACTCTAGCGACAAGGGGAATTTAACATGGGCAAAAAACCCTGGGTCACTCTAGCGACAAGGGAATTTTAACATGGGCAATGGAAATTTAACATGGGCAAAAAACCCTGGGTCACTCTGGGGACAAGGGAATTTAACATATGGAAATTGAACATGGTGAGTCTGTATAGCGTCATGGGGAACTGAACATGGTGGGAGTGTCTAGGGACAATGATGGTAGAGGGTCAAACACAACAGAGACAGAGACATACATACACTAGTACAAGCGTGAGATTTATATATAAAGCATTACCAAGACCTGAAATCTTGCTGGGGTGTTCAAAAATTTGCATATTTGTAATGATGCTATAAATAGCTATAATCAAGGAAATGTTCAACGACAAAATGGATGTGACTAAAAGTAACGCTAAAATGACGAAATTGTCCCAGAATTTAAAGGAAAATAAACATATCCCCGAAAATTAAGTTACAATGGTTTAGACTAAAATGGATAAAATTAGTAACTACTTACAATATCAACTTGTGTGACGATCGTGGATAAACACCCATGTATCTATTTACAGCTATAATCAGCTAAAATTCATATGAAATCCCACTATCTATTTATACCACAACTTGTGGGTTATTCCTTTGGAAAATCCCACTATCTTTTCATAGCCTCGGCTTGAGTGACGTTCCTGTTTATGAACTCAAGTACATATGTATAGCTACAACCTATGGAAATCCCCAAGTACATATTTATAGTCTCGAAATTTCCAGCGTCAGTGACGTCACTGTACTGAACACTAGGGGATAAATGTCAACAGTGTTGCAAGTGGCTGACCTGAATACACGCTACTGCAGGTAGGTAGGTAGAGTGTATCTGATAGGGATAAAGTGAGTTTTTATAGGGACAAACAGAGACCAATACACACACACACACACACACACACACACACACAACGTACGCGCGCAGACATACGCACACACACACACACAGAGGGAAGAGGAAAAAACAAACCCCAAATATACTATCAACACAGAAGGGAGATAATACAAACCCCAAATAAACTATCCACACAAACGTACGCGAACGCATACAAACCCCAAATATACTATCAACACAGAAGGGAGATATTACAAACCCCAAATAAACTATCCACACAAACGTACGCGAACGCATACAAACCCCAAATATACTATCCACACAACGTCGCTAACGCATACAAACCCCAAATATACTATCCACACTCGGGAGGAAGAAGAAAAAAACAACCAATTATACGATCTACACAACGTACGCGAACACACACATACACACACACACAGAGGGAAGAGGAAAAAACAAACCCCAAATATACTATCAACACAGAAGGGAGATAATACAGACCCCAAATAAACTATCCACACAAACGTACGCGAACGCATACAAACCCCAAATAAACTATCCACACAAACGTACGCGAACGCATACAAACCCCAAATATACTATCAACACAGAGTGAAGAAGAAAAAGTTTTTTGAAAGCACCTAAGCCCTCACCTGCAATGACCAACTCTGCCAAACACCTACACCCCACCCCCCACTCCCAACACTACAAAACCCATTTAACCCGTTATTTTATGGCATCAGTGTGTGATTTAGGAAACATCAAGACACAAAATGATGGATGAATAGACTGACTATTGTTTACCGACTTGCAGGCCTAAAGAGCTGCGTGAAGGAAAACATCCTTCCATTTCAATTCTAACTAAAACATGATCCAGAGGGATAGAGAGAGGTGAAAGAGCACAATTTCATAAAGTGTGAATAAAAACAAAACACGCCATCCTTATTATACAATGTCAAGACCAAGAGACACTTACGTTTTCTTTCTGGTCTATTCTCTTTTAGAAGGTAGTATGAAATTTCACATCAGGGCCAACGCATCGGCTCACATTGTCAATTTTTCCATTTCCATGTCTTTACTGGTACAAGTTCTTCATCATCTTCAATTTCTTCTTCTTCTGAATCCCTCTTCTCTGTTTCGTCTTGTTTTTGTTTCTTCTCTTTTCTGAATTCCAGTGTCCTTTCTCCTGACAACGATATTAGGTATCTTGACTTTTGTCTCTCTTTCTTAGACGAAGCAGGTGTTCTGGAGACAAATACCCATTTACCTTTGCAGATATAGCAAACTTCATTAGCATTTACACACTTTCGTATGACTCTCATCAAATCAACGACCAAAAGAGTAAGTTTTGTTGCCACTTTCGCATGTGAATTATGCTTTCGTATGACTTTTAGCAAATATTTGACCAGCAGGTCGATCTGTGCTGACTCTTCCATCTTCTTGATCGTTTGAGAGCGGAATGAATACTCTGACGCTAAGACACTCACCTTATATACAGGGACCTGCTGCGTATGAAACCTAGTCAAATGTAATTTTGCAATAAGATGAAACGATTTCATTGAGGAAGTAAAAAGCAATGATGTACCGTATCGCCTCACACAAAACCTGAAGTGTTAGTTCAGATCCGTGTCAGCGATTTCGAAGACGACATAACTGAGCTTTAATCAATGCTCTCCAATTATGCCACAAAACCACGAGTCCTGATTCACGCCAAAAGAAATTTCGTTCGGTCCATAAAAAATAGTATCACATCTGAGAAACGCAAAAACGAACTTCCAGAAAACTGAGAACGACGGCTTACACCTACAACGTAAATGTATTAGTTCAAGTAGTGCGTAAAACTTAGTCAAATTAAATTTTTATAGTCAAGACGAAACGATTTTTTTCGAACAAGAAAGCAGACACCAAACGACAATGGCGATCCGTGTCACACAACACTTTTCAAAATGTGTATTATCAGAGGTTTGTTCTAGCGATCTGCACGGTTAAATTAAATGTTGATGTATTTTGCAATAAGACGGACACAATTTCCATGGGATCGCCCATGGTACGATTGTTCGTGCATTAGTTTAATTTTTAAAAACATTTTTTTATATAAATCGCCTATAGGATAGACCCAGTAAAGCATGGCCATTCTCGTCACTGTCTGAATAGCTACTCAAGTCAATTCGAAGCGAACGCAGTAAGAAAATAAGTATAGCCAATGAAATGGCTTACAACGGGTGATGCATTGTTTTGTTCTAGGACTGTGTGGCATAATAATCCCTATGTTCTTGCGTTGTTACCATTACAGTGCAGACAGACTGAAATGTGAACTTACAAGCCCTCTTTGTGTGTGTTGTACCATTTCCTCTTACCACATCAAAATACTGAGTGTCACAGTATTGGTTCGCGTTTTTACAAGCTGACCATTTTTTTATATCTCACTTAAACATTTCGACATAAACACTCACACTCACATCGGTAGAGTCAGAACAGACGTGTTACAGTATTGAGGGGCATGCTATCTTTTTTTTCAAACTAATAAATTTGGGGCTTGTATGAAGTAAAGAACCAAAAGTACAGTGAAACTCAAGGATGATGACCCAATCTGTCTGTCTATTGATGCGTGTATTTACTTAAGAAGAAATATGACCTCTAAAACACAAAGAGATACGGCAAGCATGATTAGATTAAACACAACGATGTTTTCCTTCACGTCCGTGTAATTTAGAGTTTCAATCGTCTTTGAAGACAAACTTGGTCTCCTTTTGTAGGGCTTGAAATAATAAAAAAAAATGAAAAATCTTAAGCACTTTGCTATAGATAATTTCATCAAGGGACTAAACAACATAAATACCGTTACAACAATAGAAAGCCTTAAATCTTCTATCAAAAAGAAATGCATGAAAAAAAATTAAAGATTAACGATAACTAACCAATGAAACCGAATTTAACAAAGGCAATGACATGTGAAGAAATGCCTCTCATTTTGGAAAGGTAGGCGAATGTACTCTGTCATGCACCATCAACTTGAAAAAAATTATAAACAGAGAGAAACCTGAATTCAAAATTCAGTTGTTTCTTTTTCGTCAAAATTGTTTCGTTTCTTTTCTCTTTTTTTTGGGAACAAATCTAAGCACTAATATAGAGTGGAAAAGGGAAAATGCACATACAAGCTTTGATATTTCTGAAAAAATGTGGGGATATTCCTAACGTTCATAACCACCTATATATGCTTGGACTTGTCTGTGACTTATCCACAAAACAAGATGTACATATTTCTGGTCAAGCTGCAAGTGTGTGCGTGTTTTTGAAAATGGTAAAAATGGGATATACAATTTTCTCGTGACACTTATAAAGTGAAGAGTCTGTGCAAGTGTCAAAAGCCAAAGTCATATAAGTTTTGTATTTTGTACGGCTTGTAAAGATTTCCACTTTAGAAAATGTGAAGTATCACAAGTTATTGTCACAAACAGTAGTGGAACATAGGGGCTTGCAAAAAAGAAAATAACCCAGACAGTTGGTGTCATCAAGAGTGCTAGAGACGGTACCCGAACTTGCTTGCCTGCTTACTTGAATTAAAGTGATTTTCGCTCTAATGGAGCATATATCACTGGTTTAATAACGCACCGCGTGATTTTTAATTACTCCTGGGGAAGGAAAGAGAGCCTCATCTCCCAGGCTTTTATGTACTCACAGACTACTTTTAAATTTAGCCACTCAGGTGTAGGACTAACTAATCCTTAACAACCTGACTGAAAGGCTTTAAATATGAGTGGGAATAGTCTCACCACACATTCATTGTTTCTGTCCGAACGTGGTAAAGGAGGAAAAAGGTGCTCAGAAAGACAGCCATGGGTGTTAAGTATTCAACAAAACGCTAGCCCGTACTTATTTCAAATCAAGTCCCGTTTTTGCTAATGGACAGTAAAAAGTACCAATAATGTGTTAACCACATGTGCAATTAGTTCAAATCTAACGAGTCTGTTAAATTTCCTACTTCATCTATCTAATATTAGTTCTTAGTGTACAAAAAAATAGCCATACTTATCTTATTTAAATTATTATGTCTAAGAGACATATACCAGTTTTGTCACTGTTAGGTTTAAAAAGTTAATTTTGTTGCGGTGTTCCAATGGGTCAAGTTTGTTTCGAGAATAGTTTAGTCAAGGAGGGATACCAAGCCAAATATGGTTCCCTATTTAATAAAAAGCAATCTTTTGGAGCCCTAAAAAAGGCTGTTTTTTCAGTTAGAAGGTAACACGTCTCTTTTTTGCTTTCACGTTCTTTCCCGCACTCCTAGTCTCATGATTCTTGATATCAGGAAATGCGTAGCCATGATGGGCGGCAATGTAAGCAGCGGCTTCTACCAGTTGACTGAGGGGGTATCCAGTGTAGGTTTGTCTGTAGAATTGGGGAAGAACTCTGACCCTAATCCCCATTGAGAAGGTCTTGGTTTAAAGGTGTCTAGAGATCTGTAGGCAACGTATTGTATTTCTCTAATAAACTGCCCTGCTTTGTTGACGTCATACAATGCTTGATCTAGCCCCATTTCGGTGTACTTCACAAGTAGGGTCAGCGCCCCCCTTCTGCTCCTCAACCGCCTCAATTTTGCTCTTCTGGTTCTGATACTAATTCTTTAGTTGAGGTAGATAGTTTCAAATCCGCTGCTATGGTGTCTGTCGCTGTTATTGTTGTTGTGGTTGTTCTTTCAGCTGAGATTGCCTGTAGTATCGGAGTGAGAAAAGAACGTTGTTGTTATTGTAGGGTTTAACGCCATTTTTCAGCACGCGATAGGCTATACATGGCGGCCAGTATTAATGGTGCAGGAAGAACCCGGGAAAACCCCGGAAAGAACCACCGACCCAGGAGAAGCTACTGGCAAGCTTTCTCACATACCCACATTAGCCGAATCCGAGACTCGAACCCACGCAGACAAAGGTGAGATGACAGTGATCCGTAACGGAGAGCGCTTTAGACCACTCGGCCACTCGGGGCCCCAGAATAGAACGTAGTGCCTCCGATAATTACATTTGAGTTTGCCATACCGTTTGTCTAACATAAGTGGCCCTTTGTTTTGCCACCACTCTTTCCGGGGCAGGTTGTTTGTTAGGTATAGTCGGCTGTTGACTGGATGTTATTTGTGTTCTCGAGGTGGGTGGAGTGCTAACTGGCTAGGTCTGCATTTCTTGCTCCCGCTACTGTTGCGTATATTTCTTCCCTCCACACCGAGTTCTGGGCCTAATTCTTTTAATTTCGTTGTACCCGAACTTACATTATCCATATTATCACCAACAAAAAAAAAACGCACAGACCTAAAAGAAACACTCACTCACTCTTTTACAGAACATTACTATTTTTAAAATTTTGATAAGCGACGGAAACGAAGGACTTAGAGTCGCACTTTCTAACCAAGATAAAGAAATCATGTGCTGATAGTCACTTCTGTATTTTTTCTTCTAACTGACTAACATATCATAGGCAATGGAATGTTATTTCTTTTCGAGAGTATGGGGTAGCCCTGAATTTTTTTTTTTGGAACTTGAAGCTATGGCGATCGTTTAGGTTATAAGATGGCGGCCTCCTCTGACGACAGGCTTTCTCACAGGATAAGGTCTGCTTCTTCGAAAAAGAGAAGAAGAACTCTTTGGTGTCGATACAACTGTTGACAAAGCCTCTGTCAGGTTCATGCTGCTGCTGTTGCTGCTCTCTCTGCTGTTTATGAAGTCTGTACTTCTCCATCCATTCTTCTTTCTCCTTCTTGAATTCCTCCTTGAAGAGCTCTTCTTTCAGGTCTTCAGTGACTTTCAACATTATGATATTGTCTATCTCTTCAGGTCTCGGTATCAGACCTGTCATGACCCTATGCAAATTCACATAGGCTTCGTTCAACTTGGCTAATCTTGAGCACATCTTCGTAGGAAGATACGTTAAGAATGGATGGGCAGACTGGAGACTTCCCCGTTTTTATGGTCAAAGCGCGGACGTGAAGGAAAACATTACTACACGGTTTTCGAGCCGGAACGTTCAATGAGTGTCATGGGAGGGATAGAGAGAAGTCAAAGAGCATAAATCAAGACTCCTATAGCCAAACAAACCACAAAGGCATTTTGTTCTTCAAAACACAACATTTTTTTATTCATACTAACAAACAACTCTAACATTTTTAACAATAATCCAACAATATAACATCAAACATTTTTTTCAAATACCAAACATTTTTTTCAACTAACACATTATTTTGGACAGGGCTGACAACGTTGTAAATGAAATTGTGATTTCCACTGTTGGAAGTCATTAGGCCATTGATGGACACTACGTTTCCTAGTTAGAGACAAAAAATAAGCATACTGGTCACAAAACCATCGATCTACTTTCACATCGTTTCTAGAAGAATGACGAGGATCAAAATGAGTCACTAAATGTTCTAAAGAATAGCCCAGGCTGCAATGATGCAGAAAATACACACAGTACTGTCCACACACCAAGGAATATGTGCCTTGTAATTTCACATTATTGAATCGGATAGTCTGAGCATTTCTTCTCATAAAGTCAATGATATCGTCTTCCAAAGGGGGCAATCCGTACGAATCAAAATATTCCACACATCCTTCTTGAGGAAAGTAGACGGCTACCCAGTGGGTTCCTGGGAGATGACTGTCGTCCGTATTGATCACATAAGCTTGATGGTTTTGAGGTGTGCAATGAGGGAGTTCATCTTTAGCACAGACGACAGAATTCCAAGAAGCAGTATACAAACTGTGGTTCAAAAGGTAATAAAGTTCTCAGGTATCCATTTTTTTTTGTTTTTTTCTTCTTCACAGGTAATGATAAGTGATCAATTCGATCCTGACTTTTTGCTTGAAAATGTCTGACAAGTAACCGTTTCTTCGCCTTGTCTCCCAACTCTGATCCAACAGATCTTCGATGCGATGGATCTCTTGAGTGGTTAATGGAGGACAAGAATGTTCACGCAAGCCTTTATACCACTGATACCACACGACTTCTTCCGAGATGAGACTCCAAGCTTCGTCCAGATATTCGTCCAATTTTTCTTCTTGACTCAGCATCAGGCGTTTATCGTGTTGAATTTCACTGGGATGATCGTTTTGACATTCATAGCAATCTTTCTTGATCAATTCCTTAATTTTTTTCTGTCAAGACTATAGCATAACAAGAAACTAAATGGGCTTCTTGTTCTGGCCATCTTGACTTCATCATGATGACTTCTTCGTCTTTGTCTTGGGGTTCTCCTTCCTCAGGATCTTCACATTCCATGTCCAAAGAATCCCTACTATACAAACATTGATAAAAGTCTTCCATGACTTCTAATAGTCTAGAATGACTTCTCTCAAACTGTTGGTTTATATCGTATTGTCCAATTCAGCATACAAGATGACGTTCACCGTATTATCTGCGCGTAGATTTTCTGCAAACTGAAATTCCACACACATCTGGCCGGATTTTATAGGGTGAAAATGTCCCTCCTCGCTGTCTTGACTTACAATTCGTTAGAGAACCGTTCTCGAAAATGGAGTTTCACTGTAACTTTCCCTTTGGAGAAGGGAATAATTTGTCCCAGATCTCCTTTTATAGCAATGTTGACAGTGTCTAAATACGACTTACTGACGGGTAAATAGTGAGGATGTACAAATTCACGGTGTACGTGATAGGTGTTTGCACCTTCCTGGTCATTGTTTGTCGTACTATCCACTTTGAAAGGAATGACACGCAGTAACGGCACAGAGGTGTGTCCCACCACGTTGTACTCCACCACATCGGAATACACAAAGATCAAATTAAGTCCTTGGTTCAGTTCTACCGGGTTTCCAAAAGCTCTGTAAAAATCCATATTACTTTTGATCTTGGGGCTCAAATTGTTTGCGACCATTTCTGCATGTCCACCCAAAATTTCAAACAAACTACCATTGAACCTGAGGGACAATGTGTCCGTATCTTGAAATTTGATCACGAGACGATGAGCCACTTTATGGTACTCAATCTTCACACTTTTTTTGGCTCTGTTCAGTGCTTTGCCAAAGGCTAAGTTGAACCTATAGTGTCCACCAAATGTTCACCACTAAAATAATAACCTGAAGGAATTTTCAAGGTGTAGATAATGAAGGCTGGATTGCTGGCTGGTCTTGTGTCCCCTAAAAACCCGATTTTATTGATTTCTTCCTCCAATTGGGCATTCAGGATTTCCACCTCGAAAGTGTTTTGCTTTTCGGTGATGTTTTTGATTTGTGTTGGGTGAACGATTTCCACTAAAGCCACTTCCCAATGGGCTTCGTGATCTAACTGGATGGTCTGAGGTAATTTGACCGTGTAACAGCACAACGTGTTCTTGGGAAACACCTCCATGGAACTGTCACTGGGTAAGGTTAAGCAAAATTGGTTGTTATTGCTCATAATTCCAGAGTTTTGTGGCTCTCCGAGGCGACACTGGAAGTTAGAGGAGTGTTTCCGCCCAAAATGGGGTTGTTGTTGGAGTGGTGGCTGGCACTGACACTGGACACAAGGTTCCCGTTCTTCCCGTTCGAGGAGAATTTCAGGGAGGGATTAGGAAGCAGGTAACCGATGTAACGCTCAATACAATGGTCCACAAGTGTTTGTCTCCTTGTTGCAAACTCAAATTGGCAATGGCTGCACCGATGACATAATATACCACGAAGGTTTGGCAGAAAAAGACGATTTGCGTTTTAGGCTCACGTTTTCCATACCACACCCACAAGGGTTGTGTTTGTAAATCTTGCAGAGAAGAATTGGATGAAGGAGTGATCGCAGTAGCTGAATCTGTGTGAAAGGGCATGATGGTCACTTCTTTTTATAGTGCGAAGCGTCGATGCAAGAATGAAAACTGGGTGGATATCGTTTCCAACGTACTTTGACTTCTTTGACACGTCGTTTGCCCACTTTACGGTTTCTGCGTTTGACATTGCCTTTGATGTCGTACACGTCGTCTTTTTTGGTGACACGACTTGATTTGAAATAAGTACGGGCTAGCGTTTTGTTGAGTACTTAACACCCATGGCTGTCTTTTTGAGCACCTTTTTCCTCCTTTACCACGCTCGGACAGAAAAAATGAGTGTGGTGAGACTATCCCCACTCATATTTAAAGCCTTTCAGTCAGGTTGTTAAGAACTAGTTAGTCCTACACCTGAGTGGCTAAATTTAAAAGTAGTCTGTGAGTACATAAAAGCCTGGGAGATGAGGCTCTCTTTCCTTCCCCAGGGGTAATTAAAAATCACGCGGTGCGTTATTAAACCAGTGATATATGCTCCATTAGAGCGAAAATCACTTTAATTCAAGTAAGCAGGCAAGCAAGTTCGGGTACCGTCTCTAGCACTCTTGATGACACCAACTGTCTGGGTTATTTTCTTTTTTGCAAGCCCCTATGTTCCACTACTGTTTGTGATAATAACTTGTGATACTTCACATTTTCTAAAGTGGAAATCTTTACAAGCCGTACAAAATACAAAACTTATATGACTTTGGCTTTTGACACTTGCACAGACTCTTCACTTTATAAGTGTCACGAGAAAATTGTATATCCCATTTTTACCATTTTCAAAAACACGCACACACTTGCAGCTTGACCAGAAATATGTACATCTTGTTTTGTGGATAAGTCACAGACAAGTCCAAGCATATATAGGTGGTTATGAACGTTAGGAATATCCCCACATTTTTTCAGAAATATCAAAGCTTGTATGTGCATTTTCCCTTTTCCACTCTATATTAGTGCTTAGATTTGTTCCCAAAAAAAAAGAGAAAAGAAACGAAACAATTTTGACGAAAAAGAAACAACTGAATTTTGAATTCAGGTTTCTCTCTGTTTATAATTTTTTTCAAGTTGATGGTGCATGACAGTACATTCGCCTACCTTTCCAAAATGAGAGGCATTTCTTCACATGTCATTGCCTTTGTTAAATTCGGTTTCATTGGTTAGTTATCGTTAATCTTTAATTTTTTTTCATGCATTTCTTTTTGATAGAAGATTTAAGGCTTTCTATTGTTGTAACGGTATTTATGTTGTTTAGTCCCTTGATGAAATTATCTATAGCAAAGTGCTTAAGATTTTTCATTTTTTTTATTATTTCAAGCCCTACAAAAGGAGACCAAGTTTGTCTTCAAAGACGATTGAAACTCTAAATTACACGGACGTGAAGGAAAACATCGTTGTGTTTAATCTAATCATGCTTGCCGTATCTCTTTGTGTTTTAGAGGTCATATTTCTTCTTAAGTAAATACACGCATCAATAGACAGACAGATTGGGTCATCATCCTTGAGTTTCACTGTACTTTTGGTTCTTTACTTCATACAAGCCCCAAATTTATTAGTTTGAAAAAAAAGATAGCATGCCCCTCAATACTGTAACACGTCTGTTCTGACTCTACCGATGTGAGTGTGAGTGTTTATGTCGAAATGTTTAAGTGAGATATAAAAAAATGGTCAGCTTGAAAACGCGAACCAATACTGTGACACTCAGTATTTTGATGTGGTAAGAGGAAATGGTACAACACACACAAAGAGGGCTTGTAAGTTCACATTTCAGTCTGTCTGCACTGTAATGGTAACAACGCAAGAACATAGGGATTATTATGCCACACAGTCCTAGAACAAAACAATGCATCACCCGTTGTAAGCCATTTCATTGGCTATACTTATTTTCTTACTGCGTTCGCTTCGAATTGACTTGAGTAGCTATTCAGACAGTGACGAGAATGGCCATGCTTTACTGGGTCTATCCTATAGGCGATTTATATAAAAAAATGTTTTTAAAAATTAAACTAATGCACGAACAATCGTACCATGGGCGATCCCATGGAAATTGTGTCCGTCTTATTGCAAAATACATCAACATTTAATTTAACCGTGCAGATCGCTAGAACAAACCTCTGATAATACACATTTTGAAAAGTGTTGTGTGACACGGATCGCCATTGTCGTTTGGTGTCTGCTTTCTTGTTCGAAACAAATCGTTTCGTCTTGACTATAAAAATTTAATTTGACTAAGTTTTACGCACTACTTGAACTAATACATTTACGTTGTAGGTGTAAGCCGTCGTTCTCAGTTTTCTGGAAGTTCGTTTTTGCGTTTCTCAGATGTGATACTATTTTTTATGGACCGAACGAAATTTCTTTTGGCGTGAATCAGGACTCGTGGTTTTGTGGCATAATTGGAGAGCATTGATTAAAGCTCAGTTATGTCGTCTTCGAAATCGCTGACACGGATCTGAACTAACACTTCAGGTTTTGTGTGAGGCGATACGGTACATCATTGCTTTTTACTTCCTCAATGAAATCGTTTCATCTTATTGCAAAATTACATTTGACTAGGTTTCATACGCAGCAGGTCCCTGTATATAAGGTGAGTGTCTTAGCGTCAGAGTATTCATTCCGCTCTCAAACGATCAAGAAGATGGAAGAGTCAGCACAGATCGACCTGCTGGTCAAATATTTGCTAAAAGTCATACGAAAGCATAATTCACATGCGAAAGTGGCAACAAAACTTACTCTTTTGGTCGTTGATTTGATGAGAGTCATACGAAAGTGTGTAAGTGCTAATGAAGTTTGCTATATCTGCAAAGGTAAATGGGTATTTGTCTCCAGAATACCTGCTTCGTCTAAGAAAGAGAGACAAAAGTCAAGATACCTAATATCGTTGTCAGGAGAAAGGACACTGGAATTCAGAGTGCCCTACGAGAAAAGAGAAGAAACAAAAACAAGACGAAACAGAGAAGAGGGATTCAGAAGAAGAAGAAATTGAAGATGATGAAGAACTTGTACCAGTAAAGACATGGAAATGGAAAAATTGACAATGTGAGCCGATGCGTTGGCCCTGATGTGAAATTTCATACTACCTTCTAAAAGAGAATAGACCAGAAAGAAAACGTAAGTGTCTCTTGGTCTTGACATTGTATAATAAGGATGGCGTGTTTTGTTTTTATTCACACTTTATGAAATTGTGCTCTTTCACCTCTCTCTATCCCTCTGGATCATGTTTTAGTTAGAATTGAAATGGAAGGATGTTTTCCTTCACGCACGCTCTTTAGGCCTGCAAGTCGGTAAACAATAGTCAGTCTATTCATCCATCATTTTGTGTCTTGATGTTTCCTAAATCACACACTGATGCCATAAAATAACGGGTTAAATGGGTTTTGTAGTGTTGGGAATGGGGGGTTGAGTGTAGGTGTTTGGCAGAGTTGGTCATTGCAGGTGAGGGCTTAGGTGCTTTCAAAAATCTTTTTCTTCTTCACTCTGTGTTGATAGTATATTTGGGGTTTGTATGCGTTCGCGTACGTTTGTGTGGATAGTTTATTTGGGGTTTGTATTATCTCCCTTCTGTGTTGATAGTATATTTGGGGTTTGTTTTTTCCTCTTCCCTCTCTGTGTGTGTGTGTGTGTGTGTGTGTGTGTGTATGTGTGTGTTCGCGTACGTTGTGTAGATCGTATATTTGGTTGTTTTTTCTTCTTCCTCCCGAGTGTGGATAGCATATTTGGGGTTTGTATGCGTTAGCGACGTTGTGTGGATAGTATATTTGGGGTTTGTGTTATCTCCCTTCTGTGTTGATAGTATATTTGAGGTTTGTGTGCGTTCGCGTACGTTTGTGTGGATAGTTTATTTGGGGTTTGTAATATCTCTCTTCTGTGTTGATAGTATATTTGGGGTTTGCTTTTTCCTCTTCCCTCTGTGTGTGTGTGTGTGTGTGTGTGTGCGTGTGTGTGTGTGCGTATGTCTGCGCGCGTACGTTGTATGTATGTGTGTGTGTGTGTGTGTGTGTGTGTGTATTGGTCTCTGTTTGTCCCTATAAAAACTCACTTTATCCCTATCAGATACACTCTACCTACCTACCTGCAGTAGCGTGTATTCAGGTCAGCCACTTGCAACACTGTTGACATTTATCCCCTAGTGTTCAGTACAGTGACGTCACTGACGCTGGAAATTTCGAGACTATAAATATGGACTTGGGGATTTCCATAGGTTGTAGCTATACATATGTACTAGAGTTCATAAACAGGAACGTCACTCAAGCTGAGGCTATGAAAAGATAGTGGGATTTTCCAAAGGAATAACCCACAAGTTGTGGTATAAATAGATAGTGGGATTTCATATGAATTTTAGCTGATTATAGCTATAAATAGATACATGGGTGTTTATCCACGATCGTCACACAAGTTGATATTGTAAGTAGTTACTAATTTTATCCATTTTAGTCTAAACCATTGTAACTTAATTTTCGGGGATATGTTTATTTTCCTTTAAATTCTGGGACAATTTCGTCATTTTAGCGTTACTTTTAGTCACATCCATTTTATCGTTGAACATTTCCTTGATTATAACTATTTATAGCATCATTACAAATATGCAAATTTTTGAACACCCCAGCAAGATTTCAGGTCTTGGTAATGCTTTATATATAAATCTCACGCTTGTACTAGTGTATGTATGTCTCTGTCTCTGTTGTGTTTGACCCTCTACCATCATTGTCCCTAGACACTCCCACCATGTTCAATTCCCCTTGACGCTATACAGACTCACCATGTTCAATTTCCATATGTTAAATTCCTTTGTCCCCAAAGTGACCCAGGGTTTTTTGCCCATGTTAAATTTCCATTGCCCATGTTAAAATTCCCTTGTCGCTAGAGTGACCCAGGTTTTTTTGCCCATGTTAAATTCCCCTTGTCGCTAGAGTGACCCAGGGTGGTTAATGTTAAATTTCCGATGTCGCCATAGTGACCCAAGGGTGTTTTTAATGCTAATTCCCATTGTCGCTAGGGTGACCCCATTAACTATTTTTATACAATTACTTTTTTTTCCTTCTCCACACACGTGGGGCACCGAGTGGCCGAGTGGTCTAAAGAGTTCTCCGTTAGGGATCACTACCATCTCACCTCTGTTGGCGTGGGTTCGAGTCTCGGATTCGGCCAAAATGGGTATGTAAGAAAGCTTGCCAGTAGCTTCTTGTGGGTCGGTGGTACTTTTTTTGGTTTTCTCGGGTTCTTCCTTCACCATTAATACTGGCCGCCATGTATATCCTATCTTTTGTTGAAAAATGGCGTCAACCCCCCCCCCCCCCCCAACAATTCTCCATACACGGGCTGCACAGGTGGCCTAGGTGGTTAGAGGGTCGGCCTCGAATACGGGGTGTAACGGGTGCGTCCCCGGCCGAGTCATACCAACGACTTGTAAACAAATGGTACTAGCAGCTGCCTCGTTCGGCGCCCAAAATTAAGAGCTTAGTGTTCGGACTGGTCGACCAGGTGTCAGGATGATGCGACTGTGTGGGACATGACACCACATGGCTGCGGTATGATGCGTCAGTACTAGACATCACTATAAACTGTCACGCTGCAGACATCGTAGAGATATGACAGAAAAATAATTGTTAAGGCTACGTTCAAATTCCTAATTACACATACAGCCAAACACGCACACACACACACGCACACACGCTTTCTCCACGTATTTACAATGCAAAATATTGTGAGGTGTTTACACACGGGGAAAGGAAGAATAATAGTGAGATCGGGCTCAAAAAGTCTAAGACGAAGGTCACTTTAAATGAAAGAAGAAACATTGCTTTATGCACAATAATGTGAGTTCGCCATCGTCTACAGCTTCCAAACGTTGTGGATAGCTTGAAAAAGAGAAATAAATAGAGTCCTGTTGATTATGCAGTTAAAAGGTCAAAGAAATGCAAATATGGTTTGAGCAGAAGAACACTAATTATAATTGACTTAAAGCAATTTATCTTTGTGGATGTATTGCACATGAAAGACTCTCAATTTTAAGGTCAAAAGGTCAAAGGTCCAAGTCCCCGAAACTGGCACAATGGTTATCGCACATTAAGGGAAGCTCTAAATCAGACTTGCCCGAACTCTGTGACTGACTTCCATTTACAGTCAGTAAGAATTCTGTCGATTTCGGAGGCAAAAGGGCAAAGATCAAGGTCACATGTACATCGGGGACTTATTTTTATAATCATAAAACATAATAATTGGAAATAGCTCTATTACTACTGCACTCTTAGTAACAAATACGGTTGATATGACCATCGTTTTATAGCTAACATGGGTTAAGAAAATTGTATTTACGAGCACATTGATTCATCAGTGCTAGACCTGTATCATTCAAAGCCAGCGGTAAACTGTCCGTATCAAAGACTATTATTGTATATTTTGAAACGTTGCCCTCAACAGGTTAATTCTACTAGTATATGAGTTATAAGAATGAACTGCATGCTGCAAGCTTTACTTGTTTTGAATCATCTGTCTTGGTTAGTAATGGTAATTACTGATGCAAGAACAGTGTTGGTACTGCTGGCTGCCACTCCAAAGTGGCTTGAAAGTATGTCACTTTCACCCAGCAGAATATCTTTTTCAGGACAGACAATGAAGGGCTTGGTTTAGTTGATTTAATACCACTTTCCAGAACAGGATAGACTATACATGGCGGTCTGTATGTTTGACGTAAAACATCATTAATATTTTGTTTAATGAAGCAACGAATTACAGTCCAAGTTACTAAACAGGTAGTGTTTCTTCTTACTTAGAATAAACGTCTATGCGACATGGATCATTTTCCTCTTGTTTGTCGTGCTCATCAAAGCCGATGCTAGTCCGAGTTTCCTCTGACCCATGTCACCTCATTTTTGTCAGCAAATGATGTCGGCGAATTCCAACTTTTTGATAGGGAATGGACTCTGACATTAATGTCCAAATATCAAAAATGGGGTGGCAAAGGTCAGATGAAACTCGGAGTAATCCGATACTATAAATCAAAATGGCGGTTGATGTTTTCTGATATTCTGCTCAATAGTTTAGAAGACTCTAGTCTTTTTTGTCTGATGTATATATCTGAGCTAGATTGAACTTTCGAGACACCAGTCTGTCATACTATATATATATATATATATATATATATATATATATATATATATATATATATATATATATATATATATAGTAACGCTTTCGTCTGTGATTGTAGCCCACGTGAACACACGTGGAAGCTTTGCATGTCATGTAATTTGATCTGCAATGATGTATTTGGAACTTCAACAACATAGATTTATATTATTATTTAGATTGAAAGCGTCGTATGGATTTGTAAGAGAGGCACAAAAGATGATGTATGCATTTGCAAAGGTGTATTCAGAGATCATGATAAATTGACCTGATTAGGGATCGAGTTGGAGCGAGCACGACAAAAACATTGCGAAGAATATAATACAACGACACACAACTATTTATGTGATATTGTACAAGAAGCTTTTAAGTAGATGATGTCGACCGAGCCAACCAGGCGATTTCCTGTCAGAGGCTTTAGTAGCGTCCGGACGCTACCTTTAATGTATTGTACGGGCGGTCTCTGTTCCTTTTTCCCTACAAGTATTGTCTCAAAATGGATTTTGTGTACATCTCTATAAAAGCGCACCAGTTCCCTTTAACGCGAAGGTTCTCGCGTCGTCAAAGACATCTTCATCGTCTACCAGTTCTTTTCAACAATCCATGAAGCTCCCGTCAATGGCAACCATGGGCCGGTGCGGATTATCTTGTCGGGTACCATGATGTGTGACGCACAAGTGTCAAAACAACCCAGTGAGAATATTTTTGCAGGGCTGGTGCAACAAAAGAAATTTCGTGTATGTAACAAGACAATACGCACATGTGCCTAAAGTGATTCGGGATAACGTAAACATGTTGATAATATTTTGAGTGGTTGACTCGCAAGACCTGGTCCGATTGTGAAGACAGCCAAATGCATCAAAAATATAAAGGAAACCACGAGAGATACCGAGATGACTATTGAATGCTTTCCAGAGGAAAACAAAAAAGTTCCAAGTAGGCCTAGATACACCCAGAATCGACATCAAAGGCATTAGAGACAGTGCTCGCGTTATTGCAAGATATATTATAAAACGTTCACATTTCAGGCCTCTTAGCCTCCCACATGTCGGATTCATACAGCTTTATTACAGCTAGTTATAAAAGCAAACTGTATAGACACGGAAATGGCTGCTAGATTTCTGAAAAGTATAAATGTCAACGCGAAAGCCATTTAGATATCATAGGTTAGGGGTGAATCTGCAAATGTTGTCTCTTATTATAGCTTTGTCTATGAGGGGTACGCATTAGAATCGTTTTAAAACACCGTGCTCATTCCAACACAACATGTTGATGGTCTGGACCAATCGTAATGTCAAGCAGGGGTCGTGTGCCAGTAGACTCATTTTTGTAAGACGCAAGCAATGTAGTTTGGTAGTGATCCGCATTGAGAAATGTGACGACGGGGATGAATTCCTATTCCAACTGACCTGTCAAAGAACAAGTGCTTGTAAAATTATTTCTTTTTTAAGTCCTGGTTTTGTTAAACTTCTGTCAAGCCATTAATACCGAAATTCAATTAAAACTCGTGATTGTTTTTTTAAAAAACGGCTAGGAAAAATGTTTAGTACCTCGTACGCTGGAAAAGTCTACAAGTATACCTGATACGTATATTTCACAACGTGAGGACTCTGTGTTTTTGTTAATACAATACATTGATGGATTCAGCATCTGACCCAACCTCCACCCCCCTTCTCTTCACCGCTAAAATAGTACACTTTATACAGCAAAATGCAATGAGTTGCCATTTAAAGCATTACAATCCTTCTTACAAAGAACCTTTACAGAAACTGGGACGCACTATATTCAGATCCAGATTAACATATAGATTATAAAGGTCATATTTCTCAGGTCCTCATAATTTGTAGTCCCTCCTCTACACCCTCCATTCCGTATTAAAGTAACATCTGAGCGACCTCCCATCCTCTTATCCTTATGCCCCTTGTAACCTTTCTAACGACCGACTATAAGAGAGAAAGTAAAAAAACTCGGGATCTTTCATGCACATGGTTTCTTACGTGAGGTATATGATAGAAGTCGAAAGAAGAAGAATAATACTTCATTTAGAATAATTAAAGAAAAAAATATAAACTTGAGGTCTCAGTGCCGCCTGCATGAACAACTAAGTTTAAATATTTTACTTTTTTCTCCAGACGAGATATTATGTTCAATAATAACCGCTTTAAAGCGAAATAATTAAATTTCCACATATCTTATATAGTTTACTTTGTGCTGCCAAGTTTCAGATCATTACCTACATGTAGAAAGATTACTAGTTTTATATGAGGGAGACAAACCGCTTACGTAAACTCTAAACGATTGCATAGGTTATATCCCTTTTCAATGAAATTTACAATTTTACTGTACATTATTATAATGCAAAACTATTCAAAGATTTCGCTGCCACACTTGGATATTCGAGAATATACAATTTAATGTTTTGCTTATGTCGGGCGATTTTTTTAAAATTCAGAACTTAAAGTTGAGGAAAGACTGCTTGAACAATATTACGAGTATTTTGTTTCTTTGTTATGTTCTAAATCGCTTCCATTTTATTTTCAGACTGGTAAAAATGTCAAGTCCGAATATGAATGTATTAGTTTGTGTCGGCGGACTGGTATCAAGTTCCGGTTCTTTTCTATACGGTCTGGACTTTGTATTTGCTGGGGAAATGGAGATTAACTCAATCATATGTCAGGTAACTCGGCTCTAAAGTGTATATTGCATGACTCGTTTGAGTATCAATCGTCACAATTCGCTGTTTCGTTTAAAAATGATTTAGTGAATATTTATTCGAAGGTGACCGTTCTAATAGTCAGAGAAGTTCGTAGGATGCACTCATTAGCATTTAACTGGCACTGTCTCATTTTCAAAAAGATTTTATTTTTGTCGTGTGACTGACCCTACCCCACCATCTTCACTAAACGAAAATTCCGATATGTTAACCATATATACACGTTATATACGGTTAACATTTTGGAACCTTGGCTAGCGAATATGCCTCCCCCAAAGGAATTGTTTTTTAAACTTTAATTTAAACCTTTGGATTAAATGCACTAGAGCAAAATGCATCGGAACACATTCTTTTCGCTTACATTATTATCCTAAAAGGGAGAATAGTACCAATCGCTATACAAATTATATGGAAGGAAAAAAAGCAAAAAATAGCCACGACAGCATTTGTCAACTTATAGAGACTTTCACATGATGAAATTAAAACTTTGCTTGCCTTCTCTGCTAACAACAACAATGAGAATTTAACAGCACGTGTACATTCTTCACATACGTTTTGTCTAGTGCACTTCCAATGTAAATTGAGACATAGTGATCACTTTTCCGATCGTCGATCGGTATGCCTTGCAGGATTATTGTATAATCATTCGACCAATCGGCAATAAAATACGTTGAGGTTTCTTAACAGGGTCAATGTGTGATTTAGCGTAAACAGGACGAAATGCCACACATTAAGATGCCTCAATGAAAGAAAGATGTATTTTGGAAGAAAAATGAAAATTGTACTACGCTCTGCACTGGTTATCGTTAGACCCGTAGTCCGCTTTTCTGGGCTTCTTACCCCATCGCCTGTATACATGTCCGTTGTTTGGAAGATTTCTGATAATTCAAGCGCAGATCACTCTTAACACCATGGAAATGAATCGACTTGATATTCTACGTCAATGTGGTCATGTATGCGCATTTAATAAAATTAAAATTAATATTATTTGTTCTCAAATTTAATACTAAATTAATAACCAAAGTCTGTTCAGACATGATTGCTGCATTATCTGCACCTTAAATGTAATTTTAAAAAAAATACAGATAAAACTTGTCAATCGCTATGGAATGTTGCAATGGTATCTAGATACTAAACTGGGTCGAAAAGGGGACGTCGGGACTATCATATCAAATAACAGGGAAGTACGAATTTGTTTTCAAACCTGATCTCTCTCATTGTGACGTCACGGTGCCTGACATTGAATCGGGTTTGTAAATGGACGTATGAGGATCTATATAAAGTTAATAATTTCCATTGAATTTTAGGCGTAATTATATTCTTAGAAACGAAACTCGTTACTGAAGTTGTCGGTTCTGAAAGCCTACATGACCTGAACGACCTTTGTTCTGTCGAAAAACTGCATTAGCAGTAAACTTTGAAGCAACGATTGATATCGTAATTAAGATCAGTAATGACCCCTATGTCATGAGATATAACAGTCGCTTCCAAAATTGTGTAACTCTGATGTCCATGGCATTTTCTCTCATATGCAAACAATAAGAACGCGGATCTCAATAGTGGCCATTTTTGACCCTCACTCCAGTCAGTGGTTTTGATCAAGTCATAATGACTTCAATGATTACACAGATCAACTCATGACATGTCACAATTAAAAGCAGTAGAAACAGTAGCAAGTCTATTGAAATCAAATTGTTTTCTGTAAAATGTTGCAAAAATAACATTTAAAATTAAACGTGTCGGTACCCAGATGTTCCTTGGCCAAAATCGTATCGATTTAGAAAACATCACTACAATTACATCTGACTGCTTTTTTGTTGACTTTAAATTATTTGCAACAGAATGAGGAAGTTATTTCACATTACCTTGACGTCTGACAAGGTTTCGTATATTTTAAACTACAATCACTAATTGAATACAAATATTTCGGAATAAAGAAAAGTTGAAATTGTAATTTACCCTCTTGTTTGTTGACAAAGTTGATACGAATACTTGGTGATGTGATGTGATGTGATTTGGATTTTTAACGTAGCTTTAACAATTTTTCAGTCATATCGCTACGATGTCTGCAGTGTGGCAGTTTATAGTGATTTCTAGCACTGGGGAATCATGCCGCAGACATGTAGCATGATGTCCCACCCAGACACATTATCCTGACACCAGGTCGATCAGTCCTAACACTAACCTCTTAATGCTGAGCGCCAAGCGAGGTAGCTGTTAGTACCATTATTGTAAGTCTTTGGTATGATTCGGCCGTGGATCGAACCCACGACCTCCCGCATCCGAGGCGGACTCTCTAACCTCCAGGCCACCGGAGCGGTGAATACTTGGTAGTATGACTCATATGCATACTTGATATTATGACTCGTATGAATAATTGGTATTATGACTCGTATGATTACTTGGTATCATGACTCGTGTGAATACTTAGTATTATGACTCGTGTGAATACTTGGTATCATGACTCGTATGAATTACTTGGTATCATGTGAATACTTGGTATTACGATTCGTATGAATACTTGGTATCATGACTCGTATGAATTACTTGGTATCATGTGAATACTTGGTATTATGGCTCGTATGAATACTTGGTATCACGTCTCGTATGAATTTCTTGGTAGTATGACTCCTGTGAATTTCTTGGTAGTATGATTCATGTGAATACTTGGTATTATGACTATATGAATACTTGATACTATGACAATATGAAAACTTGGTATAATGAATTATATGAATTACTTGGTATTATGATTCATGTGAATGCTTCGCATTATGACGATATGAATACTTTGTATTATGACGATATGAATACCTGGTATTGTGACTCGTATGAATACGTGGTAGTATGAATCGTATGAATACTTGGTATTATGACTCGTATGAATACCTGGCATTATGCCTCGTATGAATACGTGGTATTATGACTTATGTGAATACTTGGTATTATGACTCGTATAAATACTTGGTATTATGACTCGTATGAATACGTGGTAGTATGACTCGTATGAATACTTGGTATCACGACTCGTGTGAATACTTGGTATCACGACTCGTGTGAATACTTGGTATTATGACTCGTATGAATACTTGGCATTATGACTCGTGTGAATACTTTGTATTATGACTCGTGTGAATACTTGGTATTATGACTCGTATGAATGCTTGGTATTATGACTCATATTTTATATAGTTTACGTTCAACTGAAATATTTTCATAAATGGTTTCATTATAAGACTTCAAACGACCAGATCGAAGTTGACATATGCAGGTAAAGACAAATACACAAAAATGTATTTAGTTTCTTTCTATTACCCTGTAGGCAAAGAACTGGCTTCTAGTGAGCTCTTTTACTGTCATTTTTGGCCCCATCTTTGCCAAGACCTGGAGAGTTCATCGGATATTTAAACATGCAACCAAAGGGAGCATGGTATGTCTCTTTCATTGTCCATCAATAACTTCTCTTAAAGTGCCAATGACATCAAACTATTTCCAAAATGGATTTAATCTAAGTACTCAGAAAACCGACAATGTAAACAGATTTCCAATGTCTTATAGCATAATGCAATATTGCCATGAAAATGATATCAAACGATCCGACGTACATAAAATATACATGCATCATTTCGAAGAAACCATGCAAGTATCATTTCAAAAATGTTTTATTGTTCTATCGATTTTCTCTGTAAATCATCATGAAATTCGTAAAAAATGAATTTTAATTGAAGATCGTTTTGGCTTAAGGCATTGTTTCAGTGGTAAATATAAACTTAATTGTACTATAACCTTTTTGTTTTCTTAAGATTATCACCGACCAGAGGTTGTTGATGCTTCTGGGATTAGCACTTATAGTAGACGCGATCATACTGACCGCTTGGCAAGTCTTCGATCCCCTGCTCTACCGGTCGCTCGAGGTGAATCTAGCCATTCAGGTAAATTATATAAGACCATACGTTTCGTCGTATGGAAAACGAGCTGCTTGTTACCGATTTTATTAAATGCAAAATGCTTACACAATTAAATGTTATCATTGTTTTTAAATTATGAATAGAGTACGGGACAGTTTCTCAGTTTCGTTTCCCTAACTGACGATTTGTCTGATACGTATGACATTTGTACGCTCTTCATCTGTGGAGTCTGTAATGGTCCTTACCGTGAAGTTGCTAGCACTTTTCCGGTTAGGTGACGTGTTGTCAGTTGTTTGAAAGCGACTACATGATTAGTAAGCTCTGAGATAATTTTCAAACAATTTAATTTTGTTCTCATAGTATCATGATAAAATTGTGAATTTACATACCAAGTCATCAATATTTATCTTGCCATAGCAAAAGACGGCACATTCACAAAGTATTTTTATTACTCCGATAGCTTTGCAAATTGTTGTCGCGCTCAATTCCATAATCTTAATTTTTTGTCATTATTTACCATGTTGTTTAACATCTTTGTTCTGTTATATTGTTTATAACAATTTCAACACATTGATGCAGGTAGTAGATCCAACGTATTGGCGATAGACCGGATTTGACTTAGCGAGGTCACAACTGTAATCATCATGCCAGATCTCGTAACAATACCATATTCACGTCAATGCGACAGAGAAACGATAACTAGAAAAGAAGCACATTTAACATAATAATGTTTAGAGGGAACACACACCATTCGTGTTCGACTCCTCAGTTAAGGCCAACGAAAAATGGCACGAACAATCAGTTTCCAACAGAATAGAGATATCTAAGATATCCAAGATTCGTTTACAGGTTGTTCAGTGCTGGGCTTTTATTATGTTCCAACTACGGCGCATGAACATTGGTGAATGGTTGTGAATTTCTTGCCTGCACTTCAACATTAGACAGTCAAATTATCATGACGTAGTACAACCTTGCATAAAAGATTTGCAACTTGTTTCAGAACACATTTTTATTTTTATTTTTTACATTTGATGCTTAGTCCTGTCTTGCAAGTAGCAAGTGGTACACACGGCTGATAAACGTGGATGTATGTGACGTCGCGCTTTTCAATGATATCAAATATTTCACTCAGAAAAAGATCGGGTTAAATTCACGATTTGGACTGGGACGTATCAAAAGAGGTGTTTTCTGTTCGCCGGAAACCTCGCTACCTTTAGTGTTTCTGAGTTTCGAGCTGCTAAGGGGATTTATAAGTGGGTAGGAGCACCGATGGATGTATGATCAAAGTAACTCGCTCTTAAGTTACGACTTTATAAAACAGTCTTTTGGACTTCATTTCATTTTAAATGAGCATACTTCCAAGTTTACTAGTTACGACATTTGTGAAATGTAGCTAGAGATTTTCACTCTGCTGGAAGGCCATATTATCTTAAAGAAAATATTTGAAAGCTTCGAATTTTAAAGTACAAAAATACGTGTCAAGCACTATATCGAATTTACTGTGTGTTGTTCGTGTCTGTATTATTGTTCTAACGTTAGGAAGTTTCGTCCATAATGTCGAACTGTCTCGTTTGGTTCGCAAGTAAGACAATATTTGCATGTGACATACGTCCTGCAGGTAGCAAAATAAGCTACCAACAATTATAAACCATACTGAAAATGATTGAAAACAACCTTGTAGCCCACATTTATCAACATAGCGTGTCTCGATTATGGAACATTACTTCAGACAGACATTGAGGCATTAACTTTTTATTATATATGGAGTATAATGACATTTAACTGTTTGATTCATATTTGACTCGTTTATCTTTACTAACCATAATGATCTAAATACTAAAACCAACGACATGATATATGCATTAGAACTAACGACATGATCTACATACTGGATTACACTATACTACTATTCGTTACAAGAAACCGATTGCTTATCTGACATGCAAGTCAGTAAACATTCCGACATGCTGAAGTGTTCCAAAAGTATCGCCATCGAACAACGCTATTGATTTGGTGTGGTGTAGTGCTGCACAGCACAGCCGCTCCGGTAGGTTATTTAGTGCCGGGGCAAATGGAGCCAACTGCCTCGTTCAAAGACACGTACAAATAGCCGACCTCGGATGATGTGATGGTAGGATTCGACCCCACACCCTTCGATTGCGAATCAGAATGCTAACAACAGCGCCCGCGCAGCTCCTGACCTAAACTGAGCTAGGTTTTCTTTATGTGATCTTGAAGTGTACGTGTGCCAAATTGACACAGGTGTATCTGCCTATGTTCTGAAAATAAGCACACACCCATGCACACACAATAACTCAGTGCCAGATACAATTTAAAGCACGAAATCTACAGTAATCTTTGTTGTCTTACCACGAGACCATGGTAATCTGTGTAGAATGCTTGGGTATGGTGTGCCCAAGAGCTTTTGAACAAGTTATTTAAACGTATAGGTGAACTATTGTAAGAACTGCAATACCCACATGCACACACGGACCTACTCGTGCACAAGCAAAGGATCTACTATATTCCCTCAGCCAAATTTGTTCTGGTGAGTAAATGTATGTAAATTACTGCAAGCACACTTAGAGACCGATTGTTCAGTGATACATGCTATGTCGTATTCATTGAAGTAGATTTATCAACGTTTATCCGAGATGCATGTTTTGGATGAAAAATTTGTTTGAAATCTATAATAGATTGAAAGTAATAAATCTCTGAAAGCATTCAATGGTATGCCTACGTATAATTAAGCGATTGCAATTGATTACAAGTTGAAAAATATATAGCCTACATTCATTCTTCGTGAATGGACACGTTGCATTTTGTATGCATGGTCTTGGACAATGTCGTTACAAGAGGTAAGTAATAATCGCAAAATTATTTTCCTTCGCGATTGTATAATGGCACACCATCACAAGTTACGAGGAGGAACGCTTAATTTCCGAGGGCCAATTTGTTTCGACACCTGCCACCCAGCTTAGTCAAACCGTTGAATTTCCATTCTGATCTTTATTTTGCAAGAAACTTTTGAATCTGCTTAACCATGAGTTATCCCCGTTGCTTAAGTTTTTTTCTTCTTTCTCTAAGCCGAATTTTGTATTCGCTCTATTACAGACCAAACCTAATGGAAATGAAACGACCAGTACCAGTTTTATCATCTATGAATGCTCATCAACTTATGGTGCTATATGGCTATGCGTCGTACTGGTGTGGAAATGGCTCCTATTGACGGTTGGCCTATACCTGGCGTGGCAGACGAGGGAAATAGCCATACCTCAAATGAACGACTCCACAACTACGACTGCTAACATTTTTCTGACAGTGTCTCTCTTCTGTGTCACGGGGATGGTTATATCTTACCTCCAGGAATTGCCGGATGCTAGAGTCATTGTGAGCATCGTTTGTGTTTCGGCTTACACAGTGATGATACAGATGTTACATTTTTGCCCAAAGGTAGGGTTTAGTACATTGCTTTTTATGTCCACTCTTTTCTATGAAAATATAAACACTTATAGGAGGGACGATATATTTGCATCCTACTGTTCGCATTTGATATCATGTTTAATTGAGAGTAGCAACATATGCATTTGACAACGTTGAAATTGACAGATTTTGGAAGAATTTAAGGTCCACCTGATAAGTTCGGCCGCGTGGTCTAAAGCTCTTTTATTTACCGGTCTCTGACATCTCAACTATGCATAGTTCTGAGTCTTTTGCTCGGCGAATGTAGGCATGTAAAGAAAGCTGTCAGTGGCTTCCCTGGGGTCGTCGGTCTTAACTGGGGTTTTACCTGGTTCTTCCTCCACCACCTATACTGTCCGCCTTATTTAACCTATCTTGCGCTGAGAAATGACGATAAACCCTAAAAAAACCCAACAAAAAACAAACAAGCAAGCAAACAATATACATGATTGACAACTAGTTTTACGTGAATATGTTACAAACAAACGACCAGGAATGTATATATTTAGGGAGCTTTAGAGGAAGAAACTTCACATGATTCGATTATCCATGTCCTTGATCTCAACTACTTCATTCCCTTACAAATATACCTTAACCCATTTTCTAATTACCCATTATCATATAACCATTTGTTTTACTAAACTGCATTTCCTCCTTATAACAAAAAAGCGGGGAACATCAATTAAATTCCTGGAGGTTTCGTATTTCATATAACCGCATTTCTAAGGCTACGTTCGTGTCAAAGTTGGGTGTGCGGGAAGCTATTTTCCTGAATGAACAGTCACCTTTACTAATAGAAGGTTCTTGTTACTTTTTCATGAAACAAAGATTTTGATACCGTCCAGCCGTCGATTCCATAGCTGAATAAGACGTTTCTTCAGGTGTTCCAAGTTTGCTATTGAGTTCACAAAACGTCCTTGGTTTTGGTATGGACGCGTGAAAGGGGCAAGTTTGTTTCTAGCTGGCGTAGTGAATATATTTTGAATAGTACCATGAGATGTTAGATTGTGAAATTCATATGCTCCAGACTGAATAATAAAGTTGATGATACTCTTCTCATATAGGTGTACTTCTGGTGGAAGAAACCTGATAATGTTCAGATGCGGGTGTCCATTTCGTCACTGGCAAACAGGGTGGAATTCGTCTCCCACGAGAAAGGAAAAAACATCCTTAGTATTATCAGGGAGAACAATTCGCTAAAGGAATCGCTTTCCGAGGTAAGGACTTATATTTCTGCTAAATGTCCCTCAGACGGCGATTTCTTGTCACAGGGCTTTGTTGTGGGATACGAGAACAGGTGTTTAGTTAGTGTTCGCAATTTTTCGTACCGATTTGGAGGCGTACAAACATTCAGTGGCACTAGCAGAGTAGGCACATCGACAAGGCTGGGCCGTTTGCATCGACACGATTCGTATAGAGCTGTCTTGAAATGCCGATTACGTCGAGTGGCGTGTGGCCTGGGCTCGTTTTATTTTGATCCAAATACTATTGGTTTCTCAAGGTGTGTTGAGATAAGTAAATCCACGTTTTCTCAACTCTGGCATATTCATTCAAACGTTTTTGGTAACTCGTTTCATCACTGGCGTGTAGTTGTTTTTGGCGATTTCAACCTAAACGTCTTTTTGATCAACTGTCTACAAAATGCAGGAAGCATCTTGCCCAACCGTTTCAGAGCTTCAAATGATTATTCAGCATTTAAATGTGTATCAAGCATCTTCATCAGCTGCATCCCTCACAGCAACCACTTAACGCTCACTGGCTGATATGACTGATACACATCCGTAAACTTTATCTAAATTGGCCTTGATATCAGTCAGACAGTATCATAAGGACGCTCGGGATTTACAATATGGTCTTCAGGACGAAGCAGAGTCGTTGTGTTTCTATGATATTTTTGATTATCATCATTGACCTATGCTAATGCCACAGGCGCATACCTTACAGGTGTCCGACGTACTGCATGCGTAGCTGCAGATCATATTATATACATTATTTCCTCTATCGATTGGCATTAAATTTATTAACAGGCTGGATGGAACAACAAAGTTGTAACAAAATGTTCAGAACTTTTCAATTCACCTCGTACAACTAATATTGTCTAGCAAGCCAAGAAGCAGCATAATATAAACGCACTAATAAGGTAAAGCAATGCTGGAAATTGGATATTGCAGTTTTAAACGGCTTTCTTAAGCCATTGAGTAAGAGAGATAGAGGAAACTTAGACTTAGTGTGTGGTGTTTTTGTGCAATTATTTACAGATAGATATTTAGTGAATACAACATTGACAAAATAATGATAAACAACGTAGAGTTATTCAGAATCACACATTAATAGTATAGCGTATCCTCTTATGTCTAAGCCCCAGAAATCACTCTGTCTAATAAGTGTTTCTTAAGACAGGCAAGGAGTAACTTTTATATTCGAGTTATTTGGGGAAACATTTATATATTTATGAAAGATATGTCAGATTAACATTATCATAATCACGATATTTCAAAACCGTAAAGACAGATTCGTTTTCTGTTTTGTTTTTAAAATTGCAAATAAATGTTTGTGCAACATATTTAGCTAACTGATAATCATTGGCTTGAGTCTGATGTCATTGTTGCCGCATACCAGCTTTATTTCGTTTTAGAAAGAAGAGGTAATCAGCGAGCTACAGCATCACCTAAATGACGCAAAAGAAAAACTCGTCCAGTTATACGCTGAGGTAGAATTGAAGCCGGATAGCGGATTTGAATTTGACATTTCCTCCATCAGTACATTCGAGGACAACTCTACCGTTCCTTTGACTCAAATGAACGGATTCATTTCTCATCCTTCTGTTGCCAATAGACAATTCTCCACCAGTGAAGATAATGATCACTTGCGAGGTGAAAGGACTATAGAAGATATTACTAACAACAGACCAGATTTACGCGCTAGAATTGAACGGTACAGGGTGTCGGGCACAGAAAGACATTATCTGGGTCGAAATTCAGCTACGAAGCGCAGTGTTAGTGTCAGAAGTGCAACAAGTTTGACAAGTCTAGCTGAAATTTCACATCTTCGAGAATCCATTGCTGAAGATTTGGATCAAGCTCAAGTCCTTAGTCGCCATTTAAGTCAAAAGTATGCATCTTTACCAAGTATTCATAACTTGACGGAAGAATGGGTGCTAGATTCAGACACCTCGAACGACGAACTGACCTCATCCATTGCAAAATCATACAATATGGATGAAAACCAAGAAACGCTTGCTTACATTAAATCATTTGTTCAGAAAGGTCACAATTTACGACAAGTTCAGCGCTCTCAAAATCGAAGAACGTTTGCAGGACAAACTGAAGTACCAAACGAACCAGAGATGGGTGAGACTTCCGAAGTTAGTCAGTCTGATTCGGAAATTGAAACAACTCGTTTACCAACAATGGGAATTAAGGCACGCAACTTTCGAGATTGGTCTAGAAGGGCTAAACACTCAGACATTAGATCTAGGCAGCGAAACAGAGTTTCTCGTCATAATTCATCTCGCTCAAGCTCGGAGAGTAGCCAGTATAGTCGTCCTGTAGTGCGTCAACTTTCGGACTCATTCGCGCAAGGAAGATTTAGAGGTTTCAGGCGCACATCGGGTCAACTGAATCGTACTCCGCGCAACGGTGAATTCGACCGATTGTTTCCCGATTTGTGTTCGACATCTGAGGAGTCGTCTGCCTCTTCCCTTTGTAATTTAAGTGATAGCCAGTCATCCCAACACTTGGCAGATTTAGATCTGATATTCATTTCGACGGTCGAGGATAAATATGAAAGTTTTTCCAGCATTGATCATGCACATGGCAAGTTCTATTATTCAGATACCTCCAGCAGTTGTTCAGAAATGCAAACTAACAGCAGGGAGAGACTGATCAGTAATCGGATGATGATGCATTCTGAGCATGCGCTAACGAACTTGTATGCCAATTCAGGAGCTTACACCGTTGACTCGTTTGTGTAAGATTATCTTTAAATAGATTTCGATAGATGTTGAATAATCATATTAGGTGTTAATTTTGTAGTAAGGTACATTGGTTGGCTTACTTTGACTTATTTAGCCCTGTTCTTTCTCTAATTACTCTGATGGAGTTTGGAAATGTTATTGCTGTTATATGTTACCAATTCTTCAGCTACTTTTCTGTTTGACTCGTATCTTGTTACTGATGCTTTATCGTCTCTTGTTTCTGTCACTGGATCGTTTATTGGTTATGTTTCTGTACACAATGATCTTTGCAATATTGCCAGAATTTTCTGTAGTACATGTTTTGTTCCTATTTGCATTATTTATATTAATGTATATCGGAATCAAAATGGGGACATATTGTCACAAGCACCTGGGGAAGGAAAAGTCATCTTCGATGAATTGGACTGAAATTGTTTTGCTCTTATCGTTTTGTCTACATTATATTCGCTTTAGTAAATGTAACGTTGGATCGAATGTATCACATGCATATATGCTGAATTTCAACCCCTGTTTTTGCGCACTGAAAACAAAGACCAGCCTAAAATGTTTGTCGGAAGCCCATGGTAAAAATCAGTTACTCTGTCCGTTTACTCGTTTTTGCTTACGATAATCTTCATCATTTCTTGTTAATATGCCTAAATCCGATTGACCAGTCATTACAATGCCGTGCAATATTTTCTCAGAATGTTGACCCTTACATCATCTTTCACGCTGACTTGATTGAGCCGATGTTGATAGTTTCTCTTACAACAGTCACTTAACGATCGACAAGATGTCATGTTAGGTGATATATTTGTTTACTTCATTGGTTATTTTATGAAGTATCTTTCTTTAGTGCATATTTATTGGAAACGAAGCAATCTTACAGGTGACACCACGGGTGAAAAGAGAGTGCTGCGGATTGTATGTCGTAGCATGCGACGATGTCGATATGCATATAAAAGTCATTGTCAGGAAAAGCCCTCATTGTACTGGCAAATACTGCTTTTCGAGGCATATATTGAATCCTAAACTGCAGTTGGCAGGTAAATAAAATGAACCGTGCCCATGTTAATAAACGTCCCTTCTATTTACTCTTTAAGAATTACAAGTAATGTATATGCACACTTAATACAGTTTTGAGCAACACACGATTAGATCCCTCTTAGGATCACTGTATCAGAAAACTCCGAAGGTCACGCAATCCTGCGTGGTGATTTTATTCATTAATTAAAGAAACGTACTAGAATCAACTTTTTCCCAATATCTACCCATATTAAATTTAAAATCGAAATCAGATTTCGATCTGTACATTTATTTTATTTAAGCATATGAATCCATAGTTTATCAATATGCACACAAGAATGCTTCTGTTTGGCACCATAAATTAGGTTATGATTTACTGTAGTTATCATTCACAAGATGAAACTAGTACGTTTGCAATGACAAATCAAATCGTCGCTCTGTAATGAGAGCACTAGAACAGTCACTGATGCCCGCTATTTCTAAGCTTACAAAATCAGTAGTGTAAATAGCAAAGTATGATCAAAGGCGGGAGTGGGGAGAACTTCTCATAAACTTCCTTGTGGAATTCATGCAACAAAATGTAAATATTGGTCTGTATTTGTCTGTTTGATTGTGTGTCTGTCTGAAAAACTGTTTCTTCCTTGGAGGAATAAAGACCATGAAAGGCACATCTAAATCGTAAATCTGGTTTTCTCAAAAGATTTCGAAACATTGATCAGTACAGTATATATATATATATATATATATATATATATATATATATATATATATATATATATATATAAAACCTTATGCTTTCAGAACATATTTAGCAACCAGCGTCAAAGTTTCACTAAAATACTATGGCGATGTGTCACATTTATTGGTATGATAAAACATTTAGTGGCCAAAACAATGTTAGGTTGCAAATATGTACGTTTTAGTAACTGTCTGGAAAATAACCATACAAATGTCAAACTTTTATGTTTGAAACCATTGAATACGTTTGAAAGGTACTTATATGAAGCATTCAGGTCTATACATACAACATATATAGCGGCGTAGTTTTTCTTGAAAACTGTTCCTCATCGGTGTGTACATATTAATGAAAAGACTTATCGCTAATCCCCTTTTCTCGTATCAATATAACAGGAAAAGAAAAGCAGCATTATCAAAGCTTTAAAGACGTAAAAATGCGAGAGATCATAGCTTTTTGAAGAAAAAAACATTAAGACAATTTGCCTGGAATATCAAAACAGCTCTTAAAGACAGTTGTCGTTTAGGCCTGTTGCTAACATCTAAAGAAAATTTGCCACGACAATTAAAATACCTGTTATGGACAGGACTGGTTTCGGCTAGTTGATAACATCGAACGACAAAATTACCAGCATAAAGTATTAGTTGAGTGATTTTAGTTTTAGTACTGACACAAATAACATCTGAGACATATTTACAACATGATTGGAGTCGAATTTGTTAGACGATGTTCAGACCATTTTGGGAACAAATAAAAAGCGACAATAAAAAAATTGTACAAATTAAATGAATGATCAAGTTCATATGCTTCATTTAAAAAATGTAAATTAAAACGGGAAAACTAGCTTATGAGGAGGGAAAGATAATGTGTACTCGAAAGCATCCACATTAATATAAAATACTGTGCACATGAAAAATGTGACGAAGCGATTAAAATGCACACATATCCTAGCAGGGTACTATGTCATTACGGACAAAACTAAAAGGATAATATTAAAATGTAGTCACTTCCAGATACATCTGTAAAATGCTGAAAGCCACGTCTAACGCAAGAGACTGCAATCTTGTTTAGGAGATTTTGAACAAAATAAATGCATTGCAAACCAGTTAAATTTTGATGCAATCAGATGTATATTTCAACTTCTTTATAATCTCGTTCAAAATAGACGTATCGATTACACTATAAGTTAAGCATTGTCCTTCATCTTGTAACTTTCCGTCACAAAGAATAATCGCAAAGTAACCAATGTAAATTGATACTGGAAAACTGTTTACGCCATATCAATAAATTAAACTCCTGCAAGCATTTCCAAGGAAGCTGATACGATTTTGAAGGTTTTGACGGTACAAGGTTCACATAACGTTCCTTTCAACATTTAGTATTATTAACAGGTACAGTAAGTAAAGAACTAATACAAATGATATTTGAGATACTATCATATGTATAATGATACAAAATGAAGGAATAAACGATAAATGGACATTAAAAATTCCAGATACTAAAATAATATAAAACGTCAATATATTTGAACGGTATTACAGTGGATGAAATGAACATACGAAGTAGAAATAATGAATTGCATATCAGTGTGGAACAGCAGAAATTACACATATTACTCTTGCCCTGCAAAACCAATTTCACGCTAAGGGTGTGCCACGAACAGGCAATGTAACTGACCTATGCACTGCACACATTTCTAGCGAGATATAAATTTACTAAACAATTATTTTACCCACAAGCAATTAAACATTTTCAATAGCCTTCCTTAAACCTTTGTTAGTGAAAATTATGTGAATAGATGGAGGACCGCTTGAAATCGTTTTTTTTTTTCCCTCTGGATTCAGCTAACTTGAAGGGTGGGGGTGAAAACTCTGATATACTTTTTATCGTTTTAAACCTATCATAATGTACTAGAGTTAATTGAATCGGACTACAAGATTCGGGATTACCCTTTTATCCGAAAGCAAAATATGTTTACATGGAAAAGATGACCTTGAGCTACATAAAAATTGTACAACAATTTCAACCTTTTACAATATCGTGAATGGAAATGCGCCAAAGTACAAGGACAAATGAAATCAAAGCTTAATGTACAATGACATATGAAGTTAAAACTTTATATACAAGAACAAATGATATAAAAGCTTTATGTACAAGGACAAATGATGTCAAACCTTATGTTCAATGACGCATGAAGTCAAATGATTCTGTACAATGACAAATGAAGCCCGGGCGTTGTGTACAAGGACCAATTAAGTCAAAGACCTATGTGCAATGACATACAGAGTCGAAACGTTATATACATTGCCAAATGAAGTCAAAGCTTTATGTACAGAAAAAGGTTCATAATAATGAGTCATCCAACCAGGACCATTAACAGTACGCGAGCTTATACATAAAAAGTAAGCCACATGTACAGATAATAAAGTAACAGCTAGCGTATTACACTACCCTTAATTTCAAGTAATGCAGGTGAAATTTAGGACAATGCTACCAAATACGAGACTATATTTTTTAAGAATATTCAATGTATTCATTGAATGGAATCATCGTTGGCTTCTGGTCGAGCGACTTCTTTATTTATTCCTGCTCGAGGCCCTACTAAACAATTAAAACAATTTGCAATTGATTCACAGTTGATTTTGCCATCTCTACAACAGTGGCTAATGCAGAAAATATCACACTTTTCTTTAAACATTTATTTTATCCCTTCTCTTATTGATAATTCTCACTTTTTCAGGAATCATTTCAAGATGTCTAGTTAACTGTGCCTGTTTAGTTCAACACTTTCAAACGGATTTTGCAGTTGAACTTTTGATTTGATTTCTTTCTTTCGTCGTCTTTTTCTTACATTGCAACATAAACAATTCATATATACTACATTCGAACTAATCTGGCATTTTAGACAGCATTTACAATCCTTTAATCTTTGTACTGAGTCGTCTAACCACTGCTGGTCATAGCTCTCTACCTCTAGCTTGTTTGTCAATTATACCTTCAGATTCTCTTACCTGTTGGTCCGATGAGTCATTTATTTGTTTGTTTCCATCGCTATTTGTGTTATTGTTGGCTTAGTTTGTACAACAGTAAGGTTTGAAGAATAATTGGTCGTGTTTCAGGTTTTGGATCTTCCGAATGTTCCACTTTCGCCTTCTTTTGTTTAGCCTAATGTGGCCGAACAAATACTTCTCAATCTTGACTACTGTAGTACATGCAGATGAGGATAACTAAAATGCGGCAAAATGTTTCATGCGTGTTCTCTGGTTAGTTTTGTTGTTGATGCACTTCTGCCTCTGATAATCGTCCTTGTGGTAATCCTGCAATACGATTCGGCTAATGTGGGTATGTGAGAAAGCTTGCCGGTAGCTTCTCGAGGGTCGGTGGTTCTTCCGGGGTTTTCGGGCGTTCTTCATCCACCATCAATACTGGCCGCCATGCATAGTCTATCGTGTGCTGAAAAATGGCGTTAAACCCTACAACAACAACAACAACTATCCTGCAATACAACTTACAATGATAAACAAACCACATAATTCTATTAAAACTGAATCAGTTAAAACGATTGCAATTTCAAAATATTCAACTTATTTCATGTTTTTGTACGTCTTTCTTTAAAATCATATTTGCTACAAAATTGTCCAGTTTTCATTGGGGATCATGTATATGGTGTTAGCATGTGATATTTTCGTTTTGTAGCATTTGATCGGATGAATCGAATGATGAACAAGGAATGAAATGAATTATGCCTTCGTCATCGTCCCAAACATCATCAAATTTTGCAAAGTTTGACCATCTGTGAAAAATGTCAGTTGATGGAACATTGAGTATTTTCTATCTTGTCTAATGTAATATTTTTATTGCTGTGGCTGTCGCTGTTGTGTTAAAAACATTTAAGTGAGATGCTGGCTACAAACACTGTTGTACGGAAACCGCGATTATTTTGAAGTTAAATACCTACAACATTTTCATGAGGCAAGAAGTTTTGTGTTTAGCACATTTGCTTATACAGAGCCGTGGTAGCTCAGGTGGTAAAGCGTCACAATCGATACCCACCCAGCCAAACCCGAGTCACCTGCCTTGGTATGTCCCTGGGAGAAACGTATTTAAGTATATCCTGTACATGGTATTGCCAATGATATGTTAAATGTGTCATTCAAATCGAAACACACCAGCATCCCCCCCCCCGCCCCGAAAGATAAACTAAACAAAACAAAAAAGGAAACAAATATTCGCTTACCGCAGAGAAGATTGAGCAAATATTCGTAAATTATAAACTGAGAAAGCCCAAATCAGGGTGATGAAATTGTTGTTACGTGCTTAGGCTCGAATAAACAGTAACACAAGAAAGAGTGAAAACAACAAGCTTTGAAAAATACAATTTATTTCCCTGGAAAAATTCTGTTAAAATGATTAAAAACATATGAACTTACGGGCTTTAAGAATCAAATCCAAAAATGATCCAAGAATAATGCAAGAATACAATTTCAGAAGCCCTAAAAATAAAATGTTCTAACGATTTCAAGTTCGAGTCCCGACGAAGGATCCAAGATGGAAGACGATGGCGTATGGTGTAACCTGTAGTGTTGAAGTCTACATTTCCTTGTAGAAATAAGAAATATTACTCCGGTTTTGGAAATCTGAATACATTTCTATAAAAGCTGTCTTTGCTCAATAATCTTTTATGAGCACACATATTTAAACAACAACAACAACAACAAAAAAGAATCATTTTGAATCCAAGTAATTTGAAATAACTCCAATCGACACAACATCTTTCAGGGTAAAAAAAAGCCCAACTGAGATTATTTCTCCAAAACAAGGGCTATATCGTATTCTAAAACGCAGTTCATAAAGTCTCCAAAATGTGATATCGCTAAAGAGTGGGCCACGTGCTCATGTTTTTATCACGTACGCTTAACACTAACTGACAAAAATCAATCAATTTACTCTAAGAGAAAACTCTTAACTCACGTATCCCCATCATGACTTCGACAACAGCTAATCATTTTAAAATAAAAAACTGAATAGATGTACGGTAATGTACATGGTTGCTACTAATTTTTAATCAAGGTCAGGATCTAGGTCAGCACCTGGTGTTTACTAAGATGAACAGTCAATGTCAAAGTATTTTCTAAAAGAAGTATTCAGTTTTTAACAAACAGAACTACATTATTTTAACATATAGTGAAATTAAAAGAAAAACTTAAAAAATATTTTAAAACTTAAAAACAGTTAAATCAGATATAATTAAATCAAATATACATATACGCGCAATACAATATTACTTAGGCTGTATAACATTTAGATGTGCGGTAAATGGTTTTGAATACCATTAGACCTTCACATATTTAAAGATTATTATCCACTGTATCACTGATCTCCCCCCCCCCAAAAAAAAAAGAAAAAAAAAAAAAAAAAATTTCAGATTTGACATACACTAATAAAATTTCCCAAAAGTTTTTGAAGACGGTGGGACAATTTATGCGCTGGAATCCGTTGTTAAATATTTAATACGGTTACTTTGTAAATAATTGCACATGGCAAAATGACATATCCATCAATGAAATTGCTTACTTATGACGGCATTATTAGTGAGAATTGTATAAAGCACAGCCAACGCATCTTTAATGAATCACATAATAAATGCGCCTAAAATATGTTTGCAGGGTATTTTGATCGTCTCTTGCAAAACGCTGTTAACAAAGTAATCCTAAAATGTTGCACAAATCAGCAACATGTAAAATATGGACAATAGAAGGTCTGCCAGAAATGGATTATTTTTTGCAGGATCTCGAATTCAGGCAACAATTGTCATTAGCGACTAAGCATATTTTTGATGAACATCAAAAACGCATAAATTATTAACGTAAATTGTAATAAGGTGAATGAAGATAAACATTAAATTTAGCTTGAGTTGCGAAGTTTGCAAATTGACTCATAATGGAAATGTTTTGGCTCAGAAAAAAAGAAAATGTTTTTGCCCACTAGTGTATATTTGTTTTATGTATGATGCATGCGAAAATATTCAATTAAAAAATTGGCTCAAATTAGTTCTGTTTTAGACATGATCGTTCTTATGATATAATAATGCGTAGAGTGACTTATTGCGGATACACAACATGGCAATTAAATCGGATAGACGTTGAATGCAAAACTTTTGATTCTCTTATAATTATTTGGCAAACTTGTTCTGTGTAACAAGACTTAGAAGGTGTTTACTCAAAGTTGATATGGTCATCGTGGTAGATCCCTGATATACGTTTGACACCTTTGTAAAGTTACTGGTTATCATCGGAAACTTCGTTTGTGATGGGTGACCGTCATAATCGATGGTGTTAAATGTAAGCAAGCTAACTAATCTAACTAGCCGTTACATGTAAATACTTTAATGTATCATTATGGACAGCTGTAAAAAAGTTTACATATGTAATCAAAGAAGTTAAATACAATACGAGTATTATCTTAATGCTTTACAACTAGGAAATCAAGGTAACGTAAACTACCTTTCAAGACAACCATAGTATTCCATGCAAAATGAAAGGAGAAAATTTAGTAGCTCATAAACAGAAAATGTAAACACAATCAGCACAAAACAAATCTGGATGGGACTCGGGTATCCTTTCCAGTACAGTTTATCTCTATAATATTTGTATAATGCCTTCGGCATCCTTGGGTAACCATGGGATAATGTTGGTACGTTGCTAGCCAATAGCGTTTCTCGTTACAGATGGAAATTAAACTTATTTTTCTTTTTATGCTCTACGTATTATGATTGTATTATCTGAACAAATTCATGTCCTGGCAATTTTCGTTGTGATTCAAAAGGCAATATTTGAACATTTCAATCTTTAAATTTGTTTTGTTATATATTTTCGTTTCCTTATTCCTTTAGAAGGCTTTTGTGTCGGGTTTTGTGCCTGTCGAATGAATCTCGTTTTGAAATTAACACGTACAACTCTGTAAAAGGAAAATGGTTCATGTCGTTTTTGGAATGTCCAATATCGTTATTTTAATTTGTGCTATTCGAAGCAGGATCTCCTTTTCATAGTTACCTGTATCATAAAATTGATGTTATGTTTAATGTCATTGGAAACACAATATAACTCGATACAAATCTATATCAATCTCGACTACTTTTATTGTATCGCCGTATTCGTTTTTCAGCTTACTGCATCACCCTAGCACTGTCCGTCGAAGCTAAGCCGCTTTTCTTAATTTGAATTTCTCGCATTCCAGACTAATACTTACTAGGTATCCAGTAATTATTCCCAATTCAATAACTGATGCTTCTGACGAGTGACATATTTTGGTTTCATCAGTGCACATTTTATTGTTGTTTCTATTTGCTGTTTTCCGTTCCTTTACCGAATGTTGGTCAGATTGAAGAACATAAATCGTTAAAGCTAGCTTCTCTGTCTCAAATGTGTGCTGCGTTTTATGTCGGATTCTACCATGATTGTTGACCCAAAAATTACAACTCTTCTTATGTCTTTAGCCTAAGATTTTTGTTTAATAGCGAATAAAGTATTTTTCACTTTCCCCCTGTATATAGCAGTTTTCTGTACTGCTCGTTTTGTACAATTATGACAAACTATTAACTATTTTTGCTAAAGAGATAAGTCCTTTATATCAGGAATCAGTTTATCCGTTATTAATTAGAGTCTTTAAAATAGCCACGTAGGTGTAATGAATCTTCGAATGCACTTTTGAAATGCAGCTAATACTAGACAAAACCGCTTTAAAAAAAGGATTGTGGTCTCCAGCACGATCATCTAAACGTAGACACGCTTGAGGGCAATTACCATGTGTTTGTTTGCAGAAACGTAGATAGAAAATACATGCGCAGTTAATAACTTGAGGAGGAAAACAAATAAGAAACAGAATTTAAAAACAAATGTTAAAATAAACTTTTTTAAAATATGGTTTTGAAATCCTTAATTTCTGTCTTGGTATTGTGTACTTTTGTCTTTAGTAATCACTGAACCCCTGGTTGCATTATTTCAAAATACACACTTTAATGTTTGTTTTTCCCCAAAATATCGTTCTCGATCTTTCAGCCACTTGAATAACTCATTAAGTCATTGCGCTGAAAGAGGGATGGGCATTGCACGTAATCATAACGACATGCAAAAGTCTAATCAAAATTCAATCTCATGGAAAGAGAAGAACTTCACAATTCTAATGTATAACTCTATACTTCGAAGCAGCAACTACTTACAACAAAAACCCATTTAATATATTTTAGCTCATTTACCTCTAAGGTGGATGAATAAAAGTCAGTAAAATTAATCTAGTTATGACTTAATGCTAAATTTATTAACATGTTTAGGTGTCGGTTTCATTTCACACGATTATGTTATCAAATTTTATTAAAATTGATTTTCATGCTTTACTGAAATATAGTGTAGTTTATTAATATACGAACTTGAAATATAAATATTGATATTGCCTACTGTGTGATTAATTTATGCTACTTGAAAATTGTATATGCATAAGAGTAGTAAAATCATTTTTAATCATCATATTTAAACTGAAAAATATTTCTTTGCCAAATACTGAATGTTTGTCGGAGGTTAACCGTTCGTCATGTCATGTTTCGATGGGCGAATATCCGTATTCTCGCGTAAGGTCATATAATATGGAAATCTGCTACAGGTGGGTTTTTCCTCAGTCCTAGTTCGCCCTTCAGAGGATTCAAGCACCCCACCTGATCAACAATATTCTGCCGAGTCTTAATTTTATCTGATGTACGTGTTTTCTTCTCAGATCAACTTAAAATAAGCGGGCATGCTTCTCTTCATTCTATTTTTTAAAATCATATTATCCGCCACGTGCAAATAATGCTGGTATTAGATAAACCACTAACTGAATTGGTCGAATGTATGAGCACATCAGAAACAGAACAGGATACGGTTGACCACAACCCGATCAGTGCCCAAAAGTTCGAAACGGTGGGCTAGGAGATCCGGAAGTAATCTAATTTGTGGCCATCGTAAAATTATCTCCAAATATAAGATACCTTGCGGTTGCACATGCCGTATATTCCCTAGTGATATCATCGCAAACCCTTTTCACCGAAATTTGATATCATGTTATCTTCGATACATGACTTTTTTAAAAAAATGAATCGACAACAAATAACAGGTGGGCTCAATTTATGTATAAAATACTGTAACTTTTGGTACTGTCAGAACCGAAAACTTTAATACCTGCAATCCCGCGAAATACACGTAGACCAAGCGGTCTCGCTTAAACTGTGTGCGAATAATCATATTATCACAACATAATAAAATAGCTGAACGATTGATTGCACATTTGCTAGCTCTCATCGCCCAAGGTTACGCAGACGTTCATCATCCTGTTAAGATGGATAGGTTTGCTGATTTTACAATAACCACAATTGTAAAATTGTATAATATCCATTTTTTATTACGATTTCCCAAAATATTAAAGTATATGTTTACCAGTATAGATTTGTGTAAGGTATCATACCGGCATTACAGTGTCACCAAGTATCGATTGCTAAGATGAGAACCATTTAGAGAATGTTTCATACACTTAAATAGTGATGTAGAAAATATTTCTTTGTACTTTACAGCTTTTACCCACTTTAATGTTATTTATATGTAGTTTTGGTTTTTCTTTGCAAAATCTTTTCCTTTTATATTTTGTCTCATGCTGCATATCTATGGGTTTATTCTTTTAATTTAGGGTATATTTTACCAATATCAGTTTTGCTAAATAGATTTTCCACGAAGTATTGTAATTAGGCTTCTGGTATACACTCATTCATACGTGATTGTTGTGCCTTTAATATTATGAATTGTTTTAGTGCTGCTACATGCTTAATCGAGTGTGCTGGCGTCTTGCACCAGCAATTTTATGGTCGGTATATATTTTGTACATGATCATTCACTTAAATCAGTTTCCATACATCCGTACATACAAAATAATAATAATAATAATAATAATAATAATAATAATAATAATAATGATAATAATAATAATGATGATGATAATAATAATAGCTAGAAGAGCAACATCAAGAGAACCAAAAACCAAAACAACAATTAATGTAAGGAACTAGCGAGTATTTACATGGAAAGATATTATCACAATACTTAGCACATAGTTAATAAGCTGATATGCGACCGAAATATTGACAGTATAGTATTAGGAAGGTGCGTTTCCTGCATTTGATAAAGTGTATGAAAGAAATAATTTGTACTTTGCAATTTATGACATGCTAAAAGAAAACAGATAAAGAAAGTAAGACAGAAACAAAGAAAATCAAAGAAAAGAAAAAAACACGAAGAAGAACATCAACATCAATAATTACAGTATATACGTATAGCTATATATATATATATATATATATATATATATATATATATATATATATATATAGGTAGGTAGGTAGGTAGGTAGGTAGGTAGGCAGGAAGTGACATAGGTTGGTACATCGATTTACAGATATGTATACATAAATAATAAAAAAAATAAAGTCAAAATAGACGTATAGGTAAGTAGGCATATTCGGTATATGACTAGATAGATACACAGGTAGATACGGCTTTGGATAGGGACTGTTTTACCAGTGACCTAGAACAACACCTTAATTGTTGTGCAGAATAATTAATTTTCAATTCTATTAATTGTCTTGTGAGAATTGTGTGTGTGTGTGTGATTTGGATTTTAACATAGCTTTAAAAAAAATTCAGTCATATCGCAACCATGTTTGCAGGGTGGCAGTTTATAGTGATGTCTAGCATTGGAACATCATGCCGCATAGATGTAATATGATGTCCCATCTAGTCACATTATCTTGACAGCAGGCCGACCAGTCCTAACGTTAACCACTTAATTCTGAGCTCCAGGCGAGGAAGCTGTTAGTACCATCATATATGTCTTTGGTATGACTCGGCCGGTCATCAAACCCACGACCTCCCGCATCCGAGGTGGACGCTCTAACCACTACGCCACCAGAGCGGTCTTAAGAATTATGTGAGGGAATTGATTCATTTATTTATAATATTCATTCGTTTAAATTGCTGTGCTGTAACATACATAAAAAACAATTTGACGGATAGCTCTACTGGAATTAGTGCGAATTCAGTGACATTTGGATTTATAACAGTTATTCTTTATTGTTGGCACAACTTTATTATATAGTCATCATTATAAATATCGTTTGAATGTACTCAGATTGCTTGAAATTTTTTGAATGGATGGAACGTTTATTGATCAAGGAACTCATTCGCCACACTGTAAGTTATTTTTAATTCTTTCACTTTGTATTTTAGGGGAATAAAAATATGGGAAATTATACAAAACTTGTTGGTCATCTCTCTGTTTAAGTAGGTTTTGACCTAGATAATAATAATAATAATAATAATAATAATAATAAACACCTATTCATCACCCAAAAATAATTGTCAGAAAGATATAATTAAAGCTTGACTGAAGAATTACCTGATCTTCACGAACGATTGCATGCTATGTAAATTATTACGACTTATTCAGTTTGCGCGAGTTAATCTGTCTTGAACGCTGGACCAAATTGTATCAAATATGGTTAACTTTAGGTCAAAATGGTAGACTGTTTGGTTCCATCTTGTACCTACCTCTCTCTATTACTCATGTTATCATTTCATTTTTTTCCTACTTCTTTTTATCTTTCCTTTCTCTTTAGAATGTAAAAGAAAATATGTATAAAATTAGGCCAATATTTTTTTCTTACATTGCTAGAGAAAATAGAATTGAGATATTTTGTCTTGTTATAGGTAACCAAAAAGATTGATAGTCGTTTCAGCTATATATGTTGCCTTGAGGTTTAATTAAAATATATTATATTGTTAGTGCCGTCATAACATACATGTCGCCTTGAGGTTTAATTAAAATATATTATATTGTTAGTGCCTCATAACATAAATGTCGCCTTAAGGTTTAATTAAAATATATTATATTGTTAGTGCCGTTATAACATATATGTGGCCTTGAGGTTTAATTAAAATATATTATATTGTTAGTGCCGTCATAACATATATGTTGCATTGAGGTTTAATTAAAATATATTATATTGTTAGTGCCGTCATAACATATATGTTGCCTTGGGGATTAATTAAAATATATTATATTGTTAGTGCCGTCATAACATATATGTTACCTTGAGGTTTACTTAAAATATATTATATTGTTAGTGCCGTCATAACATATATGTTGCTTTGAGGTTTAATTAAAATGTATTATATTGTTAGTACCGTCATAACATATATGTTGCCTTGAGGTTTTATTAAAATGTATTATATTGTTAGTGCCGTCATAACATATATGTTGCCTTGAGATTTAATTAAAATGTATTATATTGCTAGTTCCGTCATAACATAAATGTTGCCTTGGGGATTAATTAAAATATATTATATTGTTAGTGCCGTCATAACATATATGTTGCCTTGGGGATTAATTATGACATGTCTTTTGTCACGTATACCAACACCACTACGGCGATTCTGCTGACTTTCAACTCACGTTGTAAGTTAGAATCTAGTTAATAATTACTTGGAAAGAAACCTTTATTTGATTTTATAACAATGTGCCGCGACTTCAAATTAAATTACGACTGTGCAGATGGTAGTGGTATAGAGACGCAGTGACTCATAACCCAGTTATTAATGTTTTGTAGCATACCATTACATTATAGTTCAACATATTATCTTTCTTAATGTTTCATGGATAGTTCTACATCCATCGGTAGTAAACGGTTAAATAAAATGACATCACTGTTGATTTGCATGGTTGATTTGCAGAATACTTGCTCATATTCGTGATTATTACTTTGGTTTTGAAAACAACGTACTTCAGAGGAAAACAATAAATACCGATAACTTGTGCTTTTTTCTTCTGTTTTATGATATGTATATTATGTTTTAATTTGTATTTGAGTTGATTTAATTGTTCGTAGGTTTTAAAATCTTTTTAGTTTTAATTTCATTACATGTCAAAGTAACGTAAACTTGTTAAGTTGATTTGGCATTTTATTTCCAGAAAATACAGTTTGAGCTGACTCTTCTAATAAACACATAAAACTAGAAACACTGTTTCTATATTTGATTTAGTTCCCGACCTTGAGTGAGAACTCAGTGAGACAATTAAACAACTTTCATTTTTTATTTTATTATCGGAGTAAGATGATTGGTTTTCATCAAGGTCATACTGGAAGTATGAGACTCTAGATTGTAAACAGCCTATATTTCGCAATTCTGGGTTTTGCGAATTTGGAAGTAATTAGATTTAATAGTGATGTTTAGAGAGATATTTCTCAGTTTGTGCTCTTATTTTGGACACTGGAAAAGTGTTTGTTTGTGACCAGTTTGGAGTTACATTTTCATTTTTATTTCAGTTATTTGGATTCAAAAAGATTAATTCTTTTTCCTGCAAATATTAGAGTACTCAAACAGAATTCTTTGACAAAAACATTTATTTAAATTGTAATCCGAAATTCAGACACCGGAATATTGTTTATGGACCAACAAAGAACTGTACTATCAAGACTACAGTATACGTCATCAAACTATAACTTCTAATATTTATTTCGTGTATTATTCTTAGAATATTTTTGGATTTGATTTCTTAAATCATTAAATTTTTATTTATTCATTTTTACATAGCCTTTTCCAGAGAAATAAAACATTTGTTAAATTTTTCAAACCTTGTTTTCACTCTTTCGTTTGTTACTGTTTATTAGAGACAAAACACGTAACATAATAATTTGGGCCGCTCGTCCTTGGGATATTTACATACTGTCTAATTATTTCAGACAACTTTTATTTTTGAAATTTGAATTCCTCTATTTTTTGAAATCTTTAAAAAAATTCCAAGTATTCTTTTACAATTTTTGCAATCTTTAGTACAATAGCATGCTTTTTCTATCCTGTCATCAAAAGTGGAAATATTTCTTTCAAATCCTACCCAGGACCACTTAGCCCTTTTTAAAAATGATGAAGTCATTGATCTTTCTGATTTAAAGGCTTCCTTAACGAAGCAATAAATAAAAAAATATTGTGGTCATGTACTTGGCATAAAAGAATGTTTTGTATAAAAGTGCTTTTGTTTCTATTAGCAAGTCTGTATCACACTCAGACATAAAAGTAAAGGATTAATAATTTTTTTTTAAAAAGATGGAATTGGAGTTGAGGAAGCTGGAACTTCAGAAAGATAGGGAAGAAAAAAAATGTAGTTCAAGTTGCATTTGTAGAACGATTAAACACAAATGAAATTGGAGAAAGAGAAACACAAAGACAGTTACAAGATAAACAAATGCAGTTACAATTTAAGAAAGATTAGAGAGAGAGACAGGAATAAAGAGAAAGAAAAATAAATGCAATTACAAAAAGAACAAATGCAAAAGGAAGAAAGAGAGACATAGCGTGAATGTCAATTTAGAACAAAAGAAATGGAGCTGGCAAGTGAAAAGCACATTCCCGTTTCAAATCAGATTTAAGTTACGATCTTGCAAAGAATATTATGTTACTGCCCCCTTTTAGAAAAATCGATCTAGATAAATATTTTACTTATTTTGAAAAAGTTGTTGAATATTAATTTGAAAGCGCCAAGGGAGCATCGAACTGAATTATTACAATATCTACTTAGTGTAAAGCTAGTGATATTCGCCATTCACTGTCAGTTCACCAAAGTGGTGACTATGATATGGTTAAAGAATGCATATTAAAGCGTTATGAGTTAGACATGGAAGCTTATCAGCAAAAATTTAGAAACTATAAAAAAGAAGCTGAACAAACTAATGTTGAATTTCCTAGAGACGAAGAGCAGTTATTTGATAGATGCTGTTTAGCCAAGAAAAGCTGAACAATATTATGAAATTCTCAAAAACCTTACTTTACTTGAGGAGTTCAAGAACTGTGTCCTTAGTTAGATTAAGAATTGTCTTGACGAGCATAAGATCGAAATCTTGGAAAATGCTGCTCGTGATGTTGATGAGTATTCTTTGACTCATAAAGTTTCTTTTGTACATAGGACTTCCACTCAACATTCGTCTGGCAGAAAACTATTTCAGCCTAATACAAGCCGTTATATATTTCAAACTGGCACAACCTCTAACAATCAAACTTCAGATAAGCTTGATCAAAAATCCTAGTCTTTTCCTACATGTACCTATTGCAAGAAGAAAGGACTCGTTATTTCTGGTTGGTGCAAATTGATAAATAAGCATCAGAATAAAGACAGACGTATTCCAAATGTTTTTATTTCTAAACGATCAAGGTGACGGTCATATATTGAAAGCAATACTGTTATTGGGTTTAATAAACCCCAGTCTGATTTTAATATGGAGAATTATGAACCATTCATATCGAACGGTTCTATATCACTCTTCTGTGATTTGGCCATTTGTATCCCTGTTTAAATTTTAAGGGACACAGGAGCTTCTCAGAGACTTTAATTGTCAGGCACTTTGTCTTTTTTTTCCGAGAAGTCTTCTTCCAATGTGAGTGTTCTTATTTAAGGAGTAGAGTGCGGCTTTGTTAATGTTCCTCTCCATTGTATAAATTTGTCATCAGACTTAGTCTCCAGACCCTAGACAGCCGGAACAATGTTTACTTTACCGTTGAGGACATTCATTTATTACCAGGAGACGAACTAGATGAGGACAATGTTGCAGTTAATCCACTATTAACTGACAAGCCTTGTTATGATCAGAAAGTTGATCCAATTGTAAAAGGATTCCCTGATTTATTTCCAGCTGGTGGAGTTATGGCAACGAAAGCTTTTGTGAATGATGTTGATAAGGAAAGTATTCCTTTAGTTTACACATGTATTGGTCATGCTTTTGATGAGGTCACTTTCACTCCTTGTTTGGATCAATTGGAAGGTATTGATGAGAGTGATCATCTTTCAACTGCTCATATTCTTTGTTTTAATCAGGGTGACAAGCTCCAATCAATTGTCGTCGAACATGAAAAAGAACATGAGATTTCCTGTTTGTTTCAAACGGCAATTAATGAAACTGAAGCCACTGAAATTCCTGTCTTTTTTGTTTCATTGCTTTTGGAATTCGTTTGAGAAAATGGAGACCACCCGATGTGTCTGCTGATAATGGGTGGTCAGTGAACTATCAAATTGTAGTTACGAAATCTCACGGACAGGAAATATTTAGTCTGGCCCATGAAACTCCTTTGGCTGGTCATTTAGGAATTAATAAAACTTATCACAAGATCTTAAGTCACTTTTATTGGCCAAGAATTAAAAGTGATGCTTGTAAATACTGTAGATCTTGTCATACTTGTCAAATGGTAGGAAACCCCAATTAGAAAATACATAAGGCTCATATACAACATAATCCTGCCTCTGACGAACCATTTAGTAGAATTATTGTAGATTGCGCTGGTCCCTTACTTAAGACTAAGTTAGGTAACTAATACCTGTTGACCATTAAATGTGCGTCAACAAAGTTTCCAGATGACATTCTTTAGAGGAATATTAAATATAAAACAATAGTAAAAGCTTTGATAAAGTGTTTACTCAATTTGGCCTTTTCAAATCTGCCCAATCTGATCAGGGCTCAAATTTCATGTCTTGAATTTTGAAGAAAGGTATGTACGAACTAAGCAACCAACAATTAAAATATTCTGCCTATCGCCCTGATAGTCAAGGTACATTAGAAAGATACCATCAGACTTTGAAAAATATGATTCAATCATATTATTTTTATACGGGTAAAGATTTGGATGATGACATTCATTTACTATTGTTTGTTGTTAGGGAACCAGTCCAAGAATCTTTAGGCTTCAGTCCCTTTAAACTGTGTTTCAGATGCACTGTACTTGGAACTTTGAAATTGTTGAAAGAGAAACTTCTTTCTGATGAAGATGCTGACAGTAATCGTCTTAACTGTGTTTCCAATTTTAAGTATAAGTTGTCAAAGGCTTATGAGTTGGCAAGAGCAAATCTTCACTCTACTCAATCAAAAATGAAGTTATGATATGATACAAACCCGGAGGAAATGAGTTTTGAGCCTGGTGATAGTTCTGGCTCTCTTGCCCATACCACAGAATCCTCTTCAGGCCAAGTATTAATGTCCCTACACAGTTGAAAGGAAAGTACATGATTTGAATTACATCATAAAAACAAAAACAACTTTACCACATGAACATGCTAAATGAGTATACTGAAAGAGATAGCCAGGTTAAACATGCAATCAATATAGTTGTACCTGTTCCACTCAGTGGAGATTTAAGTGAAAGAATATCATCGGATTCTATTGATATTTGACTAACAAATCTTCGGAACTCAGAAATTAGGAATGATCTGGACCAGAAATACCTCATTTTGCAAGAGCCCAAAAAATCCCCAACGAAATTAAACAGCTATTTTATGAATATGAGTACTTATTTCTGAATGTTCCAACAAGAACCATCAACATTTCCATGACACTGAAATTGTAAATTCCAAAACTTTGAAACAGTGCCCGTACTTGAAAGAGTGCCCTTCTGAAACTTGAAAAATACAATTCAGTATTTGCTGGAGAATGTTTTCATAGAGCCAAGTGAAAGTGACTGGAGTTCACCATGTATAATTGTTTCCAAACCAGATAAAACTTTCCGTATTTGCATTGATTATAAGAAGGTGAACAATGTTACAAAACATATTCATATCTATTACCAAGAAGTGATGACTGAACTGATCAGATCGGAAATGCTAAGCATGTCACCACATTTGATCTTGTGAAAGTATTTTGGCAAATTCCATCAACGGAAAGAATAAAGGAAATTTCGTCATTCGTGACTCCAGATGGACTTTATTAATATACAGTAATGCTGTTTGGGATGAAAGTACTTATCAAGGTCTCATGAATATGATCACCCCTGGTCTAAGCAATTGAGATGCTTACATCGATGATGTCATCATCTACAATGACATCTGGAAAGAACATTTAACATTTTAAATTCGGAAATTCTTTGACAGACCCACATATGCATGTTTGTCAGTTAATTTATCGAAAAGTGAGTTCCGTCGTGCTAGTATAACTTTTATAGGACATATCGGTAGATATGGACAAGTTTAACCAAAGATGCTTGGGTCAAGGCTATCTCTGAATTTCCTCTGCCTATTAATACAAAGAAACTGATACAATTTTTAGGCATGGCTGGATACTATCGGAAAATTTGTTCCATTTTTTCTGTAATTGCTGATCTTCTGGTAAATTTATTGAGTAAGAAAAACAAATTCCTTTGGAATGTCAGGAGGATTTTGATAAGTTAAAAGCCATACCTAAACGCGCGACAGTTTTACAGCTCCAAATTTCAGCTGATTATTTAAACTGTCTGTTGATGCAAGTGATGTTAGGGTTGGATAAGTTTTGATTCAAGAAGACGACTATGATATTCACCATCTAATGTGCTATTTTTCTAAGAAATCAAATACGCACCAAATAAATTATTCAACCATTGTGATGGAATGTTTGGCTTTGATATTGGCATTGAAACATTTTGAAGTTTACATTTGTTCAGCTCCTTCTTCGATTAATGTGTTTAGTGACGACAACACCCTTACTTTTATCGGCATGATGAAACATACGAACAAAGACCTCTTTTGTGGAGTTTGTTGTTACATGACTATGATATCAACATCAGGCACATCAAGGGAAAAGATAATTTAATAGCAGATGCACTTTCCCGTGTACAACAATGTATTGTTTCATTGTTTACTAGAGTCTAAACACGTAACATAAGAGTTAGTAAATAAATTCAAACGACGTAATGCCTACACTGTTGAGTTTCATTTATTCATTTCCGGTTCAGGCAAATTTAGTGCCCTTGGCGCCATTTATAGTACATTCCCCTATCAGACTGAGAGAGTCATTGTTACCAGCTGTTTACTTCAGACACCACTTAGTACCTTCCTTAAATGGATTATCATCGCCATTTAGGATTACAACTTCCATCGAATATCAGATCAAATAGACTTGTTACATTGATCACATTTTAGAAACATCATCATCTCGAATAGTCAAGCTTCGAAAATTAAAGCACAAACTTAGCAGGAAAATGTTATCAAAATTATAGCCACTTTATTTCAGACCCATCTTTGAGAATGCCATTGTAGTCTGGGATGGATGTTCTTCGATCAATTTAGAAAAATAAAACCAGAAACAATCATAACAAATACAGCTTGAAACGAAAGAGCAGTTGCATGACTTCCACAATAACAATAGAAGGCAGTCTCGGTTTTGACATAGGGTGTGAAACAACATAGAATTCTACAGCATGTATGCAGATATATAATCGATACAAGACAATTTCAATACCTTACTCAGATTGTGATTACTGTCATTTTGCCCTTCTTCAGTACCAGTTTTCATTATTAGCCACTTTTGTAATTTTTAATATATTTTAATTCCTGCAGAATCTAGTGAGAGGGCTAATTTAAGTTGTTAGAATTTGTGCCAATAAAATGTTTCCATCAAATACAAATTAGTTTTCACAACAGTGATCAAATTAAAGATGTATTTCTGCTAGGTGAAATAAATGTAAATGTATGTGTACTTTATCTTCATTGCTACAGTTGTTTAACAAACACTTTGTCATATCAACTGCCACTTTCATTGATGCTCCGAAATTCCAGTGCGCTGTAGAATTGATATATCATCCAAAATAGTTTTAGAAAAACACAGCCGCCCTAACCAGTTTCAAATTAGTCTGATGAATAGACACTGTGACTGATATTGTGTGCGTGCTTGGGTGACTTAAAGCAACAACAATTCCTGTGTGAAATTTCATTAGAACCTGAAAACGAATCGACTAAGCATTATCACGTTAGGGAATTATTAATAAAGAAAACTCGTCTTAAATTTATGTTTAAAACATTCAACACTTCAACATCAAACGTATAATAGTCAATGTCGATCCTCTCTTTTTCACAAATAAACAATTTTTGATATATGAAAATGGTTGTAATGCGATTTGTGGATCAGGATGATCATTTGGCTGATTTAAAAACGTGGGCTGTAACTATGCATGCGCTCGTTAAGTGTGTGACCTTAATTTGCATACATAACTGAATTATACACTTAAATAATGTGGTTAAGGTAACACTGCATGCACTGTTTTTGATTCAAACAAATAAATACTGTCATGCAGATTTATCGAGTACATTGGTTTGAATGTTCTATCAAAATTGTGGTGTGTATATAGCTGGAGACGGAATAATTCTCCATATTGAGGTCATCCTGGTAAGGGAATCGGCTAACAATAGCTCTTGACGTCACTAAAACCCAGCCTATTTATCATGCTATCTGTGAAAATGTCAAAGATCTAAACCGCTGAAAGTCGGTATGGTCTCTCCTAGTTTGCAGTCATAGTTCACCTTTCCTCAAGTTCAGCCCTTGCTATTCATACATTTCCTCTTGTGACGTAAATTACAATGATTATGCTTGGTGAATCTTAAACATACTGGTAAATTAATGATACGTCATCTTATCACCAACTTTACACACCTTCTCGTTGCATCTACAGTGCAGTCTATTACATGCCTATATGTTATTAATGTTATCGATGTTGTTTGCATCGAGTTAATTGTTGGTCACGGGATTCTCTTAAACTGGGCTTTCATAGTTTTTGCATTATTTGTCCCTTCATGTTTTTGGTGTTTCTTTATATTCAGTTATTGACTGGATATTTGTCCAGTATAGCCATATTGCTCTCCACACACAATTTATCTTAGTTTATTTCGTATTTAATATATTTGCTTTCTTTTTATATTTAAGGTGTGTGATTCTCAGTCTACTTACCTTTTCTTCTACAAATGTTTATTGGAAGGTAATGCAATGTTCTTCCCGATATATAATATATCATTTTCAACAATATTGTGTAACAAATTGTCTTCGAAATATAGTGTATTTATGACATAACATAGTATACCATGGCCGTATAGTGTATTTATGACATAACATAGTATACCATGGCCGTATAGTGTATTTATGACATAACATAGTATACCATGGCTGTATAGTGTATTTATGACATAACATAGTATACCATGGCCGTATAGTGTATTTATGACATAACATAGTATACCATAGATTAGAGTGTATTTATGACATAACATAGTATACCATGGCTGTATAGTGTATTTATGACATAACACAGTATACCATAGATGTATAGTGTATTTATGACATAACATAGTATACCATGGCTGTATGGTGTATTTATGACATAACACAGTATACCATAGATGTATAGTGTATTTATGACAAACATAGTATACCATGGCCGTATAGTGTATTTATGACATAACATAGTATACCATAGATTAGAGTGTATTTATGACATAACATAGTATACAATAGATGTATAGTGTATTTATGACATAACATAGTATACCATAGATGTATAGTGTATTTATGACATAACATAGTATACCATAGATGTATAGTGCATTTATGACATATCATAGCATACCATGGATGTATAGTGTATTTATGACATAACATATTATACCATGGATGCATAATGTGTTTATGACATATCATATTATACCATGGATGCATAATGTCCTTAGGACAAAACATAGCATACCATGGATGCATAATGTATTTACATGGATTCTTCTATCGTATTAAGTTTAGAATACGTTCCCTTAACTTTCGTTAGTATTGTTTTAAAATATTAACTTTGAGTGGCTTTCATCCTCTCTTTAATTTCTAACGTTTTTGTTTGCTTTTTTATTGAGTTTAGGTATTAATGATGGCTACTATGCTAATTTCCCATAAATAGTATTATATTTTCACATGGTCAACATGCTAATTTTCCATCATTAGTTTTACGTTTTCACATGGTCACAATGCCAACATCCCATCAATACTGTTATGTTTTCACATGGTTACCATGCTAATTTCCCATCAGTAGTGTTACGTTTTCACATGCTCACCATGCCAATATCCTATCAGTAATGTTATGTTTACACAGGGTCACCATGCTCATTTCCCATCAGAAGTGTGTTTCTGTTTTCACATGATGACCAAGCTGATTTACAGTCAGAACTGCTTCTGTTTTCACATGGTCACCATGTAATTTGCCAACATATGTGCTTGTTTTCACATCGTCATCACGCTAATTTCCCATCAGTATAGTTTTAAGTTTTTACACACACACACACACACACACACACACACACACACACCATTGTGTAATACCGCTCATCAAACAATTCACATTTAATTATATAAACCAATTTAACATTGACTCATTTTCCATTTAAGTGTTTAAGTTATGGCAGTTGTTCCACTTTTTTAGAAGTTGCCCAGTGTGTGTACTTCATTACATTATTTAACACCCCGGGTACTGGTGCCTATGGGTTGTTCTTATGTCTTGAAGTTGAAAACTGCTATCGTATTGGCCTGTCTTTATCAACTTCATCAACGGTGTGCCTAGCGCTCACATTGTGAGTACAACAGTGTTCCAGCCATTTTTGGACTATCCATGAGAGATGACTCAACACAAAGTTTTGATATATTAGCAGTATGGTTCCCCCGGCGAGCACGTTATAAAGAGGGCAGAGTACACTACAATGATCCATTTTGATTAATGATGTCAGATTTTCCTTCTTGCTCCTGTTCTGCAGGCGTGGAATCATACAGAGCAGCAGCTTAAAAAATACTTGACCTGAAGAATTAAATAGCAACCACTATTTTGTTAATTCATTGTGTCTTCGTCAAGGCCTTATGCCAGACATGGATTTTATTGAACATATGCACATCTATTAAAAAAGTAGGTTATATGTTTGAAAGGACAACTGGACAATGGGCGGGAGATAGGGTAACCTCACTCAAAACCATTTGTTTATCTCTTTGAATTATAGCAGCTGCGCGATATATGTGCAAAACAATTTTAAAGCATACTGCAATTCTATTTATTTAAGGGTCATACTTATATAGGCAAAGTGAGTCAGCAACTCCTGGGTGAGCAGATACGTTTGGTTTAGGTTACGTTGTTTTTCGTATGTTAACGCGATTATTTAGCACTGGGTAGACTATGGATAATTTCAAACTGATGTCATCGCTGGCATTCAACCAATAAAACACTGCTATCTGACTCATTCGAGCAGGTGTCTGTTTTTATCCTTTCAGATCTTTGTGTTTCATAACTTACGCAAAGGTGGACTTGATAAAAATGAAATAGAAACTTTACAAAGTCAATAAGAATAATTCTAGTTTCCATTATTCTTGCTAAAAGGGACCTATCGGTGGCTGAGTGGTTAGAAAAGGGACAGTTATTAACACAGACTGTTTTCATATCCATTAATGTGCCACAATATGGAAAATAAAATATGAATTGAATATCTTTAGAAAACTAAACAATCATTCAATTGACAAGCCAGTTCCATCAGAGAAAAAACAGAGAAAATGTCGTTACCAAAGGGAAGCAAAGAAATAATATCAATTGAATAAGTTTACTTAAGTTCATTTTTTTGGTATCTTGTTAAATAACCACACATGACAATTTATCGTTTTCGAATTTTTAAAAAAAAAACAGTATAAAACACAAGATTGTATTATGTGTTGTTTGTTTTCTCTACACCAGAAGTTTACTATTTTTCATCGTAATTTATCTGTACCAACAAATGGAAATTACTAAGCATCTGAATCATCTTTCTATATATTAAACCATGTATTCTAATATACTATATGATCTATGTACTAGTAAACATAATAATATTTTGATACATTCTGCACGTATCTATTTATATGCGTATCATGTCTGGTAGAAAATAAACTGAAAACTGTCGTGCTTCTTTTAAACTGTACGAGTTGTCTCAACTTGGATCTGTCTCCTAAAACCTCAACATTTGTGGGTAGTGGGGTACTTTTAATAATCGTTTGTTAGAGACCCAAAGCTACTTCTATCCGTAGAACTAGAAAGGGTTGAGACATCTATCAGTTCCTCACATCAAACCTTAATATAATTGTACATATAATCTTAAGATGAAAATAAGTTGTATTAGTATGTTTACCTCTCACATAGCAGAGACCGCCGTCAAGGAGCGAATGAAGAAGATAGGAAACATGCAAATGTAAGTAGAAGCAAAGCCATCGAGTAGTTTTACCTTCCGCTCGGTGTAAGAGAGCCTTAACTATGCCCAGGCTGGTATTAAAGGAAAAACGGTTGCAAAACGAAACAATGGATCAAAGACTTAAATATATGTGTAACCAAGCAAGAAAAAAGAAATAGGACAGAGAAGACAACAAAAAGTTCTACAGACATTAAGTACCGTCGCAGCTAAGACAATTTTATTCCAGTCACAGAGCATGAATGCATAAATACATTCACACCATACGAAATGAAGTCTTAGTTGTGGATAGCTTCGCAGCAACGAACGCAAGCAGATTATTATACAAATCACAAGGATTGAAAAGTATATACAAGAATATATTGTGACAAAGACGATAAATCCCAGGACCCCAATTTGATGTTAAGAAGGTTTTCAGTCAGTGCCGATATAGAAAGATGTCATAATCTGTTTAGGATTGTTTATATTTTTTAACCAATATAATATATTTTAACCGGTAAATTAATTTTAGACTCGATTAATTTGATTATTGCTGTTTTTAAAATAAATATCAACTGAAAGGTAAGAAGAACAGGGAACAAAACCTATAATTGATTTTGAACAAATTGACAGTAATGTGGGATACTTTGTATAGAAGTAACTCAAGCGAATTGTACTGTAATCCAAGGAATTAAACTATTCAACGATATATTTACAATATTGTCTACCCTTCTTAAAAGACATACGAGGACATATTAGGTCAGTATATAACGTCCATTGACATTAATCGTTTAATGAAATGAGTTATGTCAATGTATGTATTCATGTTAACATATCTCGTAAATTTGCTAATTTATGTTTCTTCCTTATTACTTTCTGAGTCAGTGCCTCGAATCAGTATAAATTCCTAATATAAGTGTCCAACATAGTTTGCTCTATTTTCAGATTTGTTTGGTTTTATTCAGAGAATATGTTTTTCAAGCTTCTGTGTGAAGATTCCAAAATTAGAATTCAAAATTAAAATAAAGTAAGGGAAATACTCTATTATTTGGTTTCATTTTCAATTTTATAACATATATCTGCTCGTATATGAAAAAAGGCTAAGGGGTTTAACTGAACTGGCTTCTATAGCATACGGTCAAATACAATCTATAACTCTTCCAATTTAGCTAGTCAAATTTTAACAGCTCTTTATGCCATTTATCTTTGGCACTGATTTGTGTTTCCAACCGCTTATCTAGAGCTTGTTTCATTATTGTTCTTTGATATTTATGACATTTTAAATGACATTCCCTTCTTAGCCAGTTCCCTCTTTCTCTTCTCATCAGAACTGACAGGTCTGTCACAATTCTCTTCTGTGAACTTTGCAAGCTTTAAGCGCAAGACACCGCCAGTTCCCTGTCTGCCCAGCAACTGAATCTAATTATAATAGGAGCTGGACAAGGGTCTTTGGTAAGAGTTCTATGTACGTTCACTCCTTGTTTATTATTACTCAGATACGTGTCAGCACTTAGTAAATGTTTTCGCCAAGATCACCCTGTTTCACCCCGTGCAGGAAAGGTTGTTGTTTTCATGCTTTTCCATGAAAAGGTTTTCTCTCAAGGTTTGTGACATACTGTTATATCGTCTCATCAAGGTCTGGAGCTCATTCTGCAGATTCGGCACATTCTCATCATTCATGTTCATGCAATCTTCAAGAAAAAAATAATAGTTTGTTTCACTGCCTTAGTCTACTCTTTAGCAATATGGAGTGCTGACTACAGAGGGTCTATTCTTTCATTAGTTACGGGGCATTCCTTCCCGCCCATAGCCCGAAACATTCCCACTGCTTTGTTGTCATGTTCATTGAACATTTTAGTTTGCATCAACAACGTTTCCGTATCTGTTTCAGGTGCAAATTCAATCAAACCATTATACAAATCCGTCACATTTACCTGGGACACTTCCACCCAAGACTTTTTGATAGATTTTTCTTTAAATGTAGTTTTCATTGATTTGTTTCCAACACGGCTAACATTCAAACAAACGAATATAGGAGAGTACTCCTCAAATTAGGCCCGGGTGTCATCTTCTTTAGAAGGTTAACAAGTCGTTTTTTTGGGGGGGTGGGGGGTTATTTCGTTAATGGATAGAACAAGTCGTTTTGCATCACATGTAATTTTTCATACACTTCCTTAGGACAAATTGGCTATACCATTGCATTTTCCGGTCAATAACTTGCTTTTCAAGATAGAAATTAACTTTATTTTCGTACAATAAAGATCTTCTCTTACGAGATATCTTACCAAGCGAGCCGATAACAAATTTTTGTCTTCATAGCAAAACCGGACGTGTACTAGATAATTCTAACTTTATTTCATCATATCTGTTTTTGTAAAACTATTTACAATTCCCATATGCTGAGAGAGAGAGAGAGAGAGAGAGAGAGAGAGAATACACTCATCTTTATTCCTAACCAGCTACTTATAAACAAGAAAATATACACAAAGTTATATTGGTTTTGTTTATGTAATGCATAGCTATGTGTACTTACAATTAATTAAGATCATTACTTTGTGTATAAATTAAAATTATGCAGTTGCCATCTTTTCTCATTTTGCGTTGTGTGCCATTTGGTGTTATCATATTTCAGTCATTAACTCACACATAACATTTACTTCACAAACACGTATACTATGAATTAAAGAAAATTGTTTATTACCGTAGCTATAAAACATATCCGTAAGGACAACGTAACTGGTGATGCAAAATATTAAATACAACGCTGCGTTTAAATATATTCAAATATACTTTCACAATTATTCGAGGACAGAAATTCAAAGTACCAGCTACTCATTTGCAATCCAAGAATATACCGATAACAATTCGTTAGCTACCCACCCACCTAGTTTATTATATCGACATTAAGCCAGGGGTCTATCTATCTATCTACATATCTATCTATCTATCTATCTATCTATCTATCTATCTATCTATCGTAAGTTGACTTTAGCATAATTGCACATTCTACTGATAAACAAAATTAAAAAACAAGAAAATAATACAAAATGATGCGCAGGATGAACCTTGCGTTCTCCCTGAAATGGAAAGAAATGAAATCATTAGGTCTTCTCCATAATTTTGCCTCCTATATTTTGTTTTATTTCTTTTACAAATCTGAACAGAGAATACCCTATTATAAAATGAAAGAAACAAAACTTGTTCTATAACGCTTTTCATGATCCCGCATTAATCTTTCTTTGTCTCACATCTGCTATCCGATTGGATTATAAAAAATAATTTAATCTGTTTTCTCAGAGATAGTAGAAGGAGAAGTCTACTGTTTCTCTGAGATGGTGGAAATAAAAGTGTACTGTTTCTTGAAGATAGAAAAAGGTCTACTGTTTCTCTAAGATAGTGGAACAAGAAGTCTCCAGTTTTTCTAAGATAGTGGGAAGAAATGGCTAAACTTTCTTCCTTTTTACAATACTTAAAGGACATGTTTTATGTTATAAATTTTAAACGAGCGTGTCAATCGGAACCTCTAATTTGCAACCTTTATTTGAATGGACCCATTACTGTTTCCAAATTACTGATTCCATGTTTGGAAAACTAAATTAGAATTTAAACCTGATCTGACGGTATGGTTCTAACACGCACCCTTGCCGTCGCAAGTTCGGCCGGCTGACTGCTGCGTCACCGCAGATCCCTTCTCCATTAATCGCCTCGTACGACATGCGCATAGTCTATTCCAAGTCCTAGATCCCTCAGATGTACGTGACATCGTTCATGTTTCTAGATGATATGCATTTTCTCTACAATATATCCTTATATAAGCTTCCTTCATGGGCAAGGGGCAAATCAAAGAATGTGCATATAAACCATTAAAAGTGAACTCATAAAAAAATATTGCACTTTGTTCAGAATTCACATTCCAAATATTTTCATAAATTGACTAAAATAAACTTTTGAAATTTTGCCTCAGCGACTTTTCATATGTAAGCTATTGCGGTTTTATAGATTTTGCACGTCCAGCTGATTTCCTCTTGGAAGGTGAAATTATTCGAACTTATTTAATAAGTATATTCACACGTAAATAATTACACACATTTCGATATAAGTATTCTCTTCATCCTTTTCTTTGGAACAATTAGTAAAACGTTTCATTAAATTATAATTTGGCCATAGTATTACACGTGGTGGGTATGGGGACAGGATATATCCGTGATATATCACCTCTGTCCACGTGGAGTCGAGTCTAGGCGCGGCCAACATGTGTTATTCCTTGGGGGTTTTCCGGGTTCTTCGGCCGTCAGATATAGCATATCATATGCTGAAAATTGGCATTAAATCCATAAAGCCACAAACCACCACACATTGTATTCTAAATTCATTTAATTTATACACGTTTCTTGATTAATTGCTTTCCAAATACCCCTGTGTTAATGTGCAGAATTTCAAATTTATCTTATTTATACAAACACATACATACCTATATATATATATATATATATATATATATATATATATATATATATATATATATATATATATATGCATGCAATTTCTTCATGATATCAAGTCTTTATAACATTGTTTGTAGGATGAATGGTACGTTGTAAATCCATCCTGCATCATTTATTTAATTGGCCTGTATACAGACGTTAGAACATCATTGTCTTGGGCGATCGATCTAAACGTACTGCAAAGAAAGTATTATTTCTATTGTGCTGACTTTGACGTTGACTTTTAGATCACAAAATCTGGGAGCCCCGATTGGCCGAGTGGTCTAAAGCGCTCACCGTTACGGATCACTGCCATCTCACCTCTGTCTGCGTAGGTTCGAGTCTCTTGTTCGGCCAATGTGGGTATGTGACAAAGCTTGCCAGTAGCTTCTCGTGGGTCGGTGGTTTTTCGTGAACCGGGGTTTTCCCGGTTCTCCCTCCACCATTTACGCTGGCCTCCATGTATAGCCTATCTTGTGCTGAAAAACGGCGTTAAACCCTACAACAACAACACAAATTATGCTGGTTTATTTTGTTTTATTAATATTTTTTTTCTACCGGTAAGTGCAAGCTACAAAGACAGGTTTGGGAACTTACACTGGAACAAGACGTATTGTGCTATACCGATTTTTCTTATGTCACAACGAGCGTAACCTTCTTTTGCTTTGATCTTAAAAACCAATAGGATTTTCTCTACCACAAACACTGTGGTAAATGTACATATTGTGGATCTAAATTATTATTTAAAAGTGTTCTGCTTGTTTCAGTTAGAATGACATTGACTTTAACATGTTGACTCCAGCCAGAATCAATTGACCTATTTCTTACCCGATATGAAAACCATCAACAATCACTTACGACGTAGTCGAGAATTGTGAAATCAATAGAGGGACGGTATCTTCGATTACTAGCGCTCAAAACGTTGGAAATTACGGGATGAAGTAAAAATGTACTGGCAATAGTTGCCTGACAGGTTCAGAAATGAAAGTAATTATTCATTTAAGCAGTCTTTATTTCAGCAAAGGCGAATATAATTTATGAATGTATTATTTCTCCGTAGTTCTCTCCATCATTTTTATCAGTAATTCATGTCACATGAAGACCATCACACCTGGCTTATGGATAAATTCCATTAGTAAACCTAGCTTAGAACAATTTACAACACACATATATATTACATAAAACAAATTATGATACAGTTTAGAATATATATTGAATTCAAGACCACAACTTGTTTTGAACAATGATTCAACAACCATTTTAACCTCAATTAATTTGATATCATGGTCAATATAGGTATCTATCAATATTTAGAAAAACAAAAGTAAACACCAGAGCCACCAGATATAAAGTGACAAGTTAATATGTGTCAAGTTGGAATCAGTATATTTAATATTCCTGATCTTTATTTTGATTTATATCTTTCCAAAGCTTTCTAAAAATTTGTTGTTAATTCTGCTAATAGTAAACGTTTACGTTAACTACATTTCTAAATACTAATGAGTGCCCACTTTATAAGTCCTTTATATTTCGATCTAGCTTTAGAATACTCATCCAATTCTCTCCTTTTTTTATTTCTAAGTTATAATTTAATAAATTGGGTTGTAATCTAAATGTATGTGAAACTACGCTTCATTAAAGTATTTATTTTCTATAACTGTGTTTCTTATAATCGTAACTCTTCTTCTATGGTTTGACAAAATTTCTGAAGATTGTGACAGAGAAAAATCTTTCACCGTTTTATTGTTATGTATATTTGATTTAATTATATCTGATTTAAAATATATTTATTTAAATTGAATTGTTTGTCATTTTTTTTATATTATTTTTCATTACATTATATCGTAAAGTAAATTTATTCACTAGAGATGATACTTTTTTTTAGAAAATAGTTTGACATTAACTGTTCGTTTTATAAGCAACAGGTGTTGATCAAGATCCTGGCCTGGATTCAAAATTTGTAGCAACCAAGTAAACAAGTTCTATTTTTATTTTAAAATGATTGGTTGTTGTCGAGGTCATGATGGAAATACTTATTTAAGATGTAAACCATTTTGTTTATGTTTTATTTCTTAGAGTAAAATGATTGATTTTCGTCAGACAACACTGGGTGGACGTGATCTTTAACAAGTACCTAATTTCTATAAGCTTCTAGAGCATGATAACTCGACCCACATTTTACGTTTTAGAAGACGATATAACCTTTGTCTGGGGGAATTATTATCAACTGCAACTGGTCCTTCTCTTACACTGGATGTTGTTCCTGTGCTGTTTGGAGTTATTTCAAATTACATGGATTGGAGTTATTTCAAATTATTTGGATTCAAAAGGATTCGTTTTTTTTTTCCTGGACAATGCTTGTGCTCATGTGAGATCCTTGAACAAAGACAGCTCTTATAAAAATGTATTCAGATTTCCAAAACCGGAGTAATATTTCTTGTTTCTACAAGGAACTGAAGACTTCAACACTACAGGTTACATCATACGTCATCGTCTTCCATTTTGGATTCTTCATCGGGATTCGAACTTGAAATCAGCAAAAATTGTGTTGTTAGGAATACTAAAATATTATTCTTGGATTATCCTTGGATTATTTTTAGATTTGATTTTATAAAACCGTAAGTTCTTACTTTGTTTATTTTTAAAAAATATTTCCAGTGAAATAAATTATTGTATTTTTTCAAAGCTTGTTGTTTTCATTTTTTCTTGTGTTACTGTTTATTCGAGCCTAAACATGTGACATAATATTGTTCATACTATAATGCTTATCTAATTGCTTTATAATTCATTAAATTCTCATATATGATCTGTATGAAATAACCTTATAATAATATATTATCCCTCCAGATAATATTTTGATCTCATCCTTGATCTCGTTAGTTTTAATAGTGTTGTTAAGGTTCATATTCAACCCATAACTAAAACATATATACAAGGAGCGTAGTCAGAAAAAGACTAAAATGGTAAAATAGTTAACAAATTACTGTGACTGAAATAATAAAAGTGAGTAAACAATGTTCAATAACACTCCGCCCTCTGTGCATGAATCTTTAATATCCTCCATGGTCATTATCCATTCCATCGTTTAATTTAACCCGTTCATTATATATATATATATATATATATATATATATATATATATATATATATATATATATATATATATATATATATATATATATATCAACATAACTAGTGTGGACATCGAGCACGTGATCTTTGTTTACTCAAGCTGTAAATGTATCTCCACTATACTGTGTAATTCTATATAATAACTGTATTCAAATATGACGGATGACAAATTGTTACCGGTTGTACGAGAGCACAAAAAAACCCACATAACGTAACAATATAAATCTAGCATAGAATGAAACATTTTAGACCACACAGACCACTCAAGACCTTCATGTGACTTATCAACAATATCTCCTTTTCTCCTTTTAAAAACTATATATAATATAGTTTTTAAAAAATCCTCAAAAAATCTTCCTCTTGATTTCTCTTTGTCATGTTTACAATGAGATTAAACACATTCATATCCCCTGATATTAAAGTGGCAAGAGTCATCCGGATTTATCCTTGTCCTATGACATCAAATTATTAAATGTTTTTAGCTTTTAAACCGTGAACAATACAGGATGTGTGAAAAATATATGCAAATGTAATAACTAATGTCTGGATATCAGGAGAACGTAAAATGAATATAACACCACAAGGAAGCAAACGTGCACATCTACGTTCATGTACGCATAATTTGAATGCATTCTAAGCAGATACCTGGCAGTTCCGGATTCAAACGTTTGCTGATGACTAAATGCTAATTAGGGTTATACATAAATTCTAATGCAGTGTATAAATATCAAGATTGCTCACACAATCGACAACAGTTTTGTCCCTGCACCAACAGTTACGTAGAAGTCGTTATTTGCGATCTGACATGAGTGAAAGGTAAAATTCTATTAATATCTAGTGAATGTAAATGTTTTATTTATTTATTTATTTACCATTGTTATTTTACGAAAAGATTTTATTTTAGTGTCTTTCTGTCGTATGCTATACACCTTTCCCCTATATTAGATGCATTATACGTAAGCATAACAATGTTCGTTTAAATTCTATCAAAAAAATAGTATCCATTATATTAACTCATTCTGTATATATTTTCCCACTAATACAAGATAGTTTTTTCCCCGAAAATTCAAACTTTGAAATTTGCGTGCATTTATCCATCCATGCATAAATCTGTCTGTTCTGTCTGTCAGTCTCTATCTCTCTCGTGCTCCTTCTTTGTGAGGAAGTACATAATTTACTTCATTGCATTTTAAAACAAATTAGATACAATTTCTATTAAATCATAAAGTCACGTCTCATAACAGGAATACATGGAGTTACAAACAGTTTCATGTCTACATTTTAGGCTACTACATCAAACATTTCCTTTCCTACTTGGCCTTCTGGTTTTGTTAATATGCGCAGAAGGAATACGCCTATCTGTGCATCAGGTGGAAACAGATCTATTCCATCACGTGGACGTCACGCGTACTGAACAAATCCAGAAAGATTCAGTTCTGTCAAGAATCGTGTCAGAATCTCTGCACAGTATAGAGGGCGCTATTCAGGCAGCTGATGGCAAAGACAAAAAACTCTTTGACCAGGGTGTGTAGATCTATATTAATTTTATTAATAGTATACTTCCATCGATAGTATCTGGGACTAAAATCTAGTCGATGTAGCGTCGGTAACCAATGATCATTTTCAACATCACAGATTTATTCTTTGTAAACCAAAGTACCTTATAATTAATGAGAGTCTTTGAATTTGTATTGCTATATTTTGTACTATAATTCTATAGAGTAACTTTAGTGATCCATGAAACATCGCCTTCTATACTAAACTTAAAATTGCGTTGATAGTGGATCAGAAAGATTAACGGAAATTAAGCAAACTATTTTTTAGCTTTACTTAGAGAGTTAAAATAAACTAATGGAATATATTTTAAAAATATATGTTTAAGGTATTCCAAGTATTGGCACCGTTATTAGACAAGATTCCAATTCTCAGTTTTCTTGACCTATATAAAAGGGTAAAGAATAAATAACATGTGCCAAAAAAGGACGCAGACGTTCTTTAATTATGTCGGATAGCTATTCTCTCGTCAATGTTATATCGCCATGTAGAAAAACGAATGAGTGATGAATAAAAAACCTTCAGAAAATAGCTGGATAAATTCCAGATTTAAAAAAGTAAAAATCTTGATTATGGAAAACTATGTATGTGTTATTTAACATTGCCTGACAGTAACTTAATATATTATAAGTCATTCTGGACTCTCTACCCTTGCGACTGCTGGAAATAGATGCTGATAATACTGATGATAATGATGATGATGTTAGGATGATAGTGATGATGGTGGCATACATTATTATTATTATTATTATTATTATTAAAAGGTATAGACCGGGTATATCCAAGAAGTACGGATGCCTTCGGACCCCATCTCTTAACCAGCTCACAAGCTTTAAAAATAGCTACATTTGGAAAGCTTTTTACAGGAATAACCAAAACTGCAGTTGAGACGTGAGTACAAGCGCCATTTAAAACTATATGCATTTCTAATACTTTTATTTCCATAATAAACATTTTAGATAGTCATTCAACAACTGAGATTCGATCGATCGAGAGAATACTTCAATAACTTTAATGATGCAACAAACCTACAGTACGTATCGTTGTATTTATGTCTCTGTCATTATTTCCATAGACTTTCCTATATGTTTGATCATCGGTGTGGGAAGGATCTCAAACTGAATAATTGGCCAGTGGTTGGTACATTGGTCTTCACGAAACGTTATGAGTTAGTTTTGTAAACTGACATCTCCATGTTTCTTGATATAAGATTATATTTTTGCATTCTCACGTATAAGTCTGTAGTAATTAGAGACAAATATAATTTAGTACATTAGCTATTTGGAGCATTTATTCGTGGTATAGAGTATAAAATAACGACATGTATATTTAAAAGGCCATACTAATAAACCATACCAATGTGAAGAACGAAAGCCATACAAGCGTGCCATTAATCTCTTGAATATGTATATGTATGTTGCAATTATAGTTTATATTTTCTTCCTGAATAATAAACAATTGTACAGCTTTTATCCTTTTGTTTATAACTGAATTCTGACTTTTAGTGGGTACATACTTATTTTGAACAAAAATGTTTGGGTACAAAATATTTATCCCGCTTTCACTTTAAAAATAATCGATGTGCCAGAGAGTTCATTGTGCATTATCAGTAGTAGGTGCATGAATGGATCCCCCTGCATATTCGTAAATGTCAAATAGATCCGATACACCTTCCTGTGTGGCGCAAGAGGTGACTAACAGAGGCAAGGTACCTGTTACGATATACATCCAGTAATGGTGTTCCAACTGACAAGTTCCGAGACCTTTTGAAGATTGCGATTAATACATGTATTTTGTAGCTTATCTTGTTAGATCTAACACTTCTCTCCTTTATTTTTTGTTTCATATGTGTTTTGGAGGAGATTTTGAAAAATTTTTACCCTTTATCTTTTGTCGTTGGAGGTATTTTATTTTGGGATTCGGGCAATGTGATTGACTTTGACATTTTTGCTAGCAAGGATTTGTTAGGCATTATATAGGCAGCAATGCGATGATGTAACCATTAAGCCTTAAATACATAAATAAATGCATACTCGCTTGCCGCAGTTTTCTTCCTAGAGTCATATATTTCACTTAGTTTGTCCTACCTACACGGTGCTTTCGTGCTTTAACATTTGCACACTTTTGCATTTCACAGGCTCAATATTTCAGCACAGAATATTGAACAACAATTATCCAGGCCAATACCGATTCTGAAGTGTCCATTTTCAAATGTTCCTGACTGTAGCCATGCTGCAACGTCCCGGTACAGAAGCATAGACGGCTCTTGCAATAACTTGGACAATGGACTCTGGGGTCGATCGTTTACCCCTTTCGAGAGAATGATACCAGCACATTATGACAATGGTATGGAAAGATGTCCATTTCATAAATATAATCCATCAGAAGTAATCAACATTTAATCCAACAACATATTCAGTCGATAGTGAAGAATATAATAGATCCCAAAAATAGAAAGTGAAATGACAACATAGAAGAAGAAATATAAATGATCAAAATATTGATTTCAACGGTCGATATGTAATTAAACATATTTCTTCCGCAATCAATTCAATTTTGCCGCTTGCTTTGCGGCAATATTCATATTTAACCTTCTTTGAAGTGGAAGATAAGGTAATGTAACTTAAACATGGATGTGTAAAGTACACAAATCAATTGATTTAATGTGAATCATTTTCGGAGTTCTGAATAAGAGTGCACGAAATTGTTTTAAGACAGAGGTGAAAGGTTATCATATTAGTTTTTATTTTTGTGAAAATTAGTCGTTGGTATAATGATTTATATAATCTTCAGAATATATCTGGAATGGTTATAGATAAGAAAAAGAAATTATATATGAAATTGTAGTATCCAGTATGACTGATGTAATGAAAAGTTATACACCATAGCTGATGGACACAGGGCACTACAGCTGAAGGTTGAGGCACATACTTCTTTATTCTGCTGCTTACACCTTTCGGGCGGTGGTAGTTTTTATTGTATGACTAGTGAACAGTTATGCAGTGTCGAGATATATACATGGTGCTAATAAATTGAACGAAAAAGTGAAGATTAAAAAGAAACAGTATGTAAGCAAATCCAGGCTTGTTTAAGGTTTAAAGGCTGAGCTATAGTTTTCACCAAATGAAGCAAAACTGGACGAGAAAAAACATTTAACAATCAGTTATATCCAATTCTAGGTGTTGATGAACCGAGACAAACCAGTACATCCGGAGGACCTCTGCCCCTGGCGCGAAAGATCAGCTCACAGTTTCATCAGCAGAGCCTCCTCGGTCATTTGATGCCAGACCTCAGTCACATGGCCATGGAATTTGGACAATTTTTGAGTCACGATATTCAGAGGAATGCTTTGTCCACAGGTATTACTATAGGGTCTATTGTAAGATGGGCGAATTAGGTTAATTAAATGAAACAATCAAGCCAAATCTTCAACTGAAGACACGACAAGTGCGTGTCATATTTACCATCTGTTCCATTATTTCTTTGTTAAATCTAGCATATATTTACAACGTCTCAACCATTCTTCAAATGGAAGGGGAGGGGGGTGGGTCTCGTGACTGGTTCTAGAATATACACAGCTATTATTAGTATTATTATTATTATTATACAGTTTAAATGCAGTGTAATGAATTAAATAGGTTTCAATGCATAAGATGTTAAAAACTTTTCCTTCAGAATTAGTTGTTCAATTCAGAACGCATTATAGCTGGTGAATTACAAGATGCTCCCCTGAAACTGGATGTTATTATATACATCCGATTTATTATGAAAAAAACCTTTCACAGCATCCTTAATTTCTATAACATTCATTTTAATCAATATTCCTGTAAAATAAGGGTTTTGATAGTAATTTGTTTAGTATCATACAAAGCTATGCTTCTCAGATGCCCTTTATTATTTTTATGTATTTCAATGCACAATCGCTATGTAATCCTTGTTTCATTGCAATATGTTTGATGGTGTTTGATCATTGTAGACTGAAAGCTCATGATCTCTCTCTCTCTCTCTCTCTCTCTCTCTCTCTCTCTCTCTCTCATACACACACACACACACCTTTTTCCGTTAGTATGCTAGGTCTTGATTACGCTAATGTTCAGATCCCGCTATGTGCTTATAATCTGTCTGTACAACAAAGAGGCTATAATATAACAAGATCATGTCGCTAGGGTATTATTACAGTTTTACAACATATAACTATCTTAACATAAAACACAAATTTGCTGTTGAACTTTAACACCGAGTTTAAGAAACGAATGTTTAATAGCTTCTTGTTATCGACAGGTATTTATTTAGATTTCGTATGTATATATTTCCAGGTCACGACGGTGCCAACATTAACTGTTGCGGAAATAATAGACCATCAAGGTAATATACGGTATAACTTATTTTTTGTTGCCTTTTTATAAATTGAACTGAGCAGATTGGTTTTTATCTCAACAAAAGACACTGGTCCAAGTACGAGCTATTTATGTTTCTTTCTCTCATCTGACATACATGATAGATAATTAAGTCCAAACCAATGCAAGTAAATCTTCCAAGTATATTTGTTATTTTGCACTTTTTTATTATGTCATTGTAGAAGTATTTTTGTGTGTGTGTGATATGGATTTTTAACGTAGCTTTCACAATGTTTCAGTCATATCGCTACGATGTTTGCAGTGTCACAGTTTATAGTGATGCCTAGCACTGGGGCATCATGCCGTAGACATGTAGCACGATGTCCCACCCAGTCACATTATCCTGACACCAGGCCGACCAGTCCTAACACTAACCTCTTATTGCTGAGCGCCAAGCGAGGCAGCTGTTGGTACCATTTTTGTAAGTCTTTGGTATGACTCGGCCGGGGATCGAACCCACGACCTCCCGCATCCGAGGCGGACGCTCTAACCACTAGGCCACCGGAGCGGTAGAAGTATTTTTAATATGGCATTTGTGCAAATTTGATTAATAACTGAATCTCCATCTCTCTGCAGACATAGATGCTCGCGCGCGCGTGTGTGTGTGTGTGTGTGTGCGCGCGCGCGCGTTTGTAAATGCCGCGAAATGGGGACATCAGTGTGAATACACACCAACAGACCGGGGACACAGCTAGAAAAGGGGACGTCCCCATTTTGCAATGTCGGCTTAAATGGAATGCCAATGGCTTATTTAATGATACAAACCTTAAAATAAGCGTATCTGAGCATGTTCCTATGTTGTTGGTATTTTTTTAATATCATGCTATACACAACAATACACACGTCCCACTCGACTCAAAACCTCATCTGTATCAGTCGGAAAACTGCGTCCCCGTTTACGCGGTAAAAAATGCACACTGTTGTGCTCTTTGATTGCGCACTTAGCTTCCGAATTACTGACCGATGATGGCTTCAAGAAGATCTAACAGGATTTAAATCATTTATATAAATATAGACAAATATATATGATATATTTTATATGTTAACACAGAGAGCAATATCAACATACATGTTTATTAATGGGTAGTCCAACGTTCATAACACATTTCGCCAACTTAGATCAGGAATCACGAAAACTGAATAAAAGGTTTCATGCAGATATTATGCATGTTTGTTACGATGGACAAGAGTTTCTAGCAATTCATCTGTGCTTGTATATTTTTTCTCCTATTTAACTCGAAGCCATTTACGTTTGGGTAAGAAATACACTGGAAAATATCAACATTGATTTTAGTTCATTCAAATGTAGTTAGAAGCGTAATAATGAACGGTCTACACGGTAACCAAAATCTAATACCATTTCTTTCCTCGAATTAACGATATCGGAGGTAAATGATCAACAAGTTAAGCTTGAGCCAATAGGAAATAAAAATAACTTTTGTAAGTGCTTGTACATGGCACCAGTTACTACGCTGAAAATACAAGTTTTTATACTCAAATTTAGTGTTTCTGTATGTATCATAAATGTGCATGCTGGCTAAAGTAAAAATAATGTGAAAGAAAACAATCAGAAACATTTTGTTCGACTCGGAGGTGTGATCAAATATTTCAGATTCTGTTCTCGTTTAGTCAGTGCCTTTTTATATTCTCTCTCTCTCTCTCTCTCTCTCTCTCTCTCTCTCTCTCTCTCTCGGCTTCGTTGCTTATATCTGTTGTTCTTCCTTCTTGCTAGTTTCATTTCTTTCTGGCCGTAAGTTCCCTGTTTTCCTCTTTTTCTTAGGGAACGATGATAACAGTCGTGAATTTTTTTCTAATAAACTAACGACCACAACTAAGCAACATTAAATTTACAACTGACTTCACTAAGCGAAAGGCAGAACATTTATAATGTTACATACAAGAGGTCTCTTTAGTGAACGAATGAAACAAACTATAATAATTTTCCTCTAATTAATGCATGACCACCAATATCACAACTGCACATTTACATCACAACTTCACAATTGCCTGCCTACCTCACATATACATTGTTTTTCCTTAACATATTTCCGTAACGTAGCGCCGGTATGTAACTACTATACAATACAAATCACAACTCAAACACCAAATACCGAGAACTATTTTTCCTACGCTACCTTAAGTCAGTCAATCATGATTTTAAGCCTCATTTTGTCTGTAACTCTACACCATATTTACCATCATAGTAAGAATAAAAGCGTTCTCCACATAACGGGACGGTCCATTATAAATCTTTCAATTGTACGATTTACCAGTTTCTGTCATAAATACTGCATATGGCATCACACATTAATCCACATAATTAGATTTTAATAGGGACTATTTGGGTCCGGGACACTTATGCGGCTCTGACCTGAGCTCACTAAAACTAAACCATGCCAGCATGCAAAATAAACTGTTGGTGTTTAATATTGAAGAGGTCTTATCGTGCATTGGCTTATTAATGAAGGGGATTGCACTAAAGTGGCAACGTTTTGTACACCAAAGTTAAAAATGTGTTATTGTGTGGGACACTTTAAATTCTAAACCATAGTCTTACCAATACAATTATCTTAACCGAAGATTGGCATGCAGATCTTTGGTGATTATAACATTTTACAAAAAGAGACACAGCCTCTTTATTTTCACACAATTCCGACAATTCAACTTCTTCAAACTCCTGGACACCATTTTTACTTACATATACAACAAACATTATATAAACATTCAATATCATAATTTTAATTTAGTTTATTCTTATGGATGGGAACTATGTGTCGCAGGTGAGATATCTGCAGCGTTTAGATTGAATTGATTTCTATTTAGAATCAAAATACATACTTAGTGAATGTCCCATATTTTATTGTATATTTTTAGCACTGTGTGCATGTATGTATCAAATGCATATCAAAATAGATCTTTATCGCTCATAATTTGTTAAAATAAAGATGTCCCCGTTTTGATGGTAAAAATCATATGTCCCCGTTTTGTAGGTTTTACAAGAATGTGTGTGTGTGTTATATTATGTATGTTTCATAACGTTGTAGTTATGGAAGAATATAAACTCGTATGTTAGTTTGATTGCTTTCTTACAATGTCTGTTTAATTCTATGAAATATGCATATGATGGGCATATATCTTGTTCCATAGTGAGGACCCCTGCTTTGCTATTCAGATCCCCACAGATGACCCTTACTATTCAAAGTTTAACAGGACATGCATGAACTTCGTCAGGGCCCTTCCGACTCCAAAACTGGATTGTCGTCTAGGTAATTATATAGACACAACAACGTTTATTTTGACCCTTGACTTTCAGCATGTATTTGCTTGACATACATACACACACACACAAGCTTAAGAATCAAAGAACGTATATTCCAGTGTGAAGTGCAACACTATCTACCACACATCCAATGGAAACACCTGGTCTAATTTTACTTCGGTAAAACTGAAATAATGTTTTCCGTTTTTCCAATGACACTGCCAAGGAGGAACACAAACTCAGGTTCATTAACACTTAGTTCCTGCTTGTACGTTTATCATAACCAGCTAGAAAAAGAAAGGTGTGTGTGTGTGTGTATGCATGTGTGTGGCTTAAATCTTCAAGAGCTTGATGTATGGTAAACCAGCTTCAAACGTTGAAACGTTCTTAATTTTTCGAAGACTTTTATATATTCCACCCAACCACGAAACAAGAAAGAAACAATGAGACTAAAATATAGAGTTCATTATGCATTGAATGATATATTCTTAATTCTACATCATTAGTCTTTTTTTTGTACAGGACAAAGGCAGCAATTAAATCAAAATACTCATTACATCGACGGGTCACAGATCTACGGATCAGATGCAAATACCAGCAACTCCCTTAGAGCATTCACTGGAGGTGAGTAGTAGTAGCAGTAGTAATAATAATAATAATAATATAATAATAATAGTAATAATAATAACGATAATATTACTAATAACAATGTAAATAATGATAATTTCTTTTTATATTCCGAATCCGGTTCCAAAGAAGAGGCTGTTGCATTGGTCTTATGTTCCATTTACAAAGCTGTATTTGCTGAGTACAAACGTATTATGTGCACAGAAGAATTGAATAATAAATGTACAAACTGTTATTAAACCGGCTGTAATGTAGAGATATATATTAACTGTTATTAAAAAGGCTGTACTTTAGAGCTGTCAATACCGTTATGAAACCAGCTATAATGTAATGCTGTTCATAGACTGTAATTAAACCGACTGTAATGTAGATCTGTCTATACACTGTTATCATACCGGCTGTAACCTAGAGCTGACTATTGGCTGTTGTTAAACCGGCTATAAACTCTTGAGCTATAAGCAAATTAATGCTATTCTTACCATTTAGGATTATTCCGTTTAATGCTCTTCCAAATCTAACTGACATTAGTTTCTGAATCGGATAGAGAGGCCTTAATCTGGAATGTTATTTGGCCAATCATTAAATACAATGACGCCGTATTTTTTAATTATTTCTCTTCGTTTCACGATGTACTTAAAGTGATAAGCAAAATCACAAATTACAAGCTTCAATGCATGCTTTGATATTTTTGTCGTTAACTTCTGAAGACGATGTCTTTATCATGTGCAGGTAAACTTAAAACTGGAGCAGATCCCAACATTCCAAACCTGTTGCCAAAGGACACAGCAAACGCAGCCAATTGCATTCTGCCCACGTCCAATGCCAATGTGAAGTGCTTCCTGGCAGGTAAATGTCCACTTATTTATCGTTGTGATTTGCAATGATGGGGAAACATATGTATAGTTCTCACATGGATTTTCCACTTTTTATACACCATAGTAATGTTTTTAAAATATAATCAATTAAGGTGCCATCATATCAAGCGAATGCCTGCTAATGGAATCATTGTGTACGTTCATGACTTAAGTTTTACAAATGATCTTTTAGGGGATATTCGAGTTAACCAGCATCCAGCCCTTAGCTCACTTCATACAATCTTCATGAGGGAACACAATAGAATTGCTGCAGGGCTTGCAGCTCTGAACAACAATTGGACGGACCAGATTCTGTACGACGAAGCCAGAAAGATTGTCAGTGCCATGCTTCAGCATATAACATACAAAGAGTACCTTCCCGAAATCCTTGGTGATGCCATCATGAATTCATATGACCTTAACCCTCTCACAAGTGGCTACTTTAATGGGTATGACAGTACTGTAAATCCAGCCAGTAGGAATGAATTTGCTGCTTCCGCCTTCAGATTTGGGCACAGCATGGTCCACGATTCGCTTAAGTATACCGACAATGGCGGAGATCGACTGTTCAAAGATGTTTTTCTCAACCCTGCTTTGCTGTATCACCCCACTGGAGGAGTTGATGGCATAATTAAAGGTCTCACAGACTCGTATTCTCAAAAGGTAAGGAACTCGCAATCAAGCTTCCAAATAGTTTCCCTTTGTATGACTCCTTGTGGTGCCAATCAACTGACTGTGCTTGTTGATGTCAATCAAGGTCTTATTTGGTAAAATAGAGAATAGGCAAAATGGTTTTTGAACTTAATATTCCCATATACAAATTGTTATGGGTCTTCAGGTAGGAAGATGGAGTATACTTATTTCTTGAATCACTTGTGGAACAAACAAGATCGGATGACATTGTACACATGCTTTCCAAATTTCATCTTGCATCGGTAATTCAGGATTACGAAATTTCAAATAACGTGTCGCAATACATTTCTTTACAAGAACTATTAGCGAGAATTTAACTATCCGATGCATGTTTAGAGGAATTTGCTTTAATAATACTTAATTTCCTTCGAGTGAATTGTAGTTCAAGTCTCTTACACTTTCGGCCAAACGTTATACGAATGTTGATTGTCAGATAACATTATAACCTCCGCTTCATTTGCATTTCTTCTTTAGTCATTTATGCATTAACCTACGAGACTATACAGTGATAGAATATGGTTTGTCACATCTAGGAAAAGTTAAACCCCTTTACGAGTGATGACATGTTCATTTTGATGAAGTAATAATTAATTAAACTAAAATATTTCAACTCAAATATTGTTAAAGTTCCATACTCATATGTATATGTCATATTTTTGTTCGAGATTGGAGATTAGAGAGCAAGCCTATGTCACACGTACATTTATCAAATGTCTCTGTACATTATGTTATAGGAGTTTTACAGTAAACTTTCGACCTGCTGTTGCTGATGTGGCTGAAATCTTAGCGCACTGGTCTGGGTTTTGATTCGAATTGTACCCATATAGCAGTCCAAATCTGCTGCCTTTGTGTGTACTTGGGCAATGCACTTTATTCCAATTTAGCCTACTTACTGTACCGTAAAACGTCAAACGTAACTCTATAATCATGCAATCTTGCCTTTTGACTTTTGAAACTGTTCTTATAAAAATTATTATAAACACGTATTAACAATAAACATATAGCTGCACTGTAACTTCCTTTTGAAGTAAATGTTTGAGTCCGCGATAGAGAGTTACAGAGGGAGCCCTAAACCTGTACTGGACAACGTCAAAAGAGGCCACACACGAAGGTACATACACGATTATATAGGTAGGAGATGCAATAGGATGTTGCCGTTGTTCGTGCGCGTTCAAAATGTCACCAAATTAAATAATACTTCATGTTGAATCATGTAAGGACAACTGAGTCGTTGGTAGTTCCGTCGCATCTTTTGAAATAGGTCAGTATATTTCCTTACAATACACAAAGCCACGCATCAAAAAAGAAATAGCACTAGTTTGTTTGACGGAATATTTACTAATTCCCACATCATTCGCACATTTGTGTCGTTATTACAACATTCCCATGTCAAAATACAACACTGACCGTGAATATGAATACCCTACTTTAAAAGCACAATTTTTGCTGAAAACCGAGCTGACACTGTAGTATAAACATTTCCACTTAACTGACATATTTAAACTCTGCTTGTTAATCACACTAGATTGGACCAAAATATACTAAGAGTTTCTGTGGAGCTTAACTTTTTTCTTTCAAGGCCATTGATATATAAATTGCTGTGCCCCATCATAATTTCAAGATTGCCGTACTTTAGATTTGTTCCTTTGACAGTTACAGGCAGTTATGTCTAGGGTTAATATGTTTATATGCAAATATGGTTAGGGTTACAAGCATTTATGTTTAAAGTTACATGCGTTTATATCTAGGGTGGTAGGCATTTATGTCTAGCTTAGATTTTCCAGTATTTTCCCTTGAAAAGTGCTTTATAAAACAATAAACCCCATATCAAGAGGGTATAACAACTTGGAACATTTTTGTCAGCTTTTATTCCTTGTAATTTGACTCGTATTAAAGACACAAGAAGCAAAATCAATCAGTTTCGAAGCTTAACATGTACAATTTAAAAGCCAGTTTTCCATATGACGAGGATTTTCCAGTGTTGAAATAGTATAGCTCTTTGAATCGTGACACCCGGTTGTCTTATTCAAATAAATACAAATGAATTTAAATTTATCTTGGAACTCAGAATGATCAAGATTACAATTCGGCAGGTTGACGAGCGCTTAAGTAGCCAGCTTACCCGCCATTTATTTGAGTCTCAGCCAGGGTTTGGTGCTGACTTGGCGGCCATTAACATCCAGAGGGGAAGGGATCACGGCATTCCAGGCTATCTTCTTATGAAGGCAATATGTGACGTTGATAGCAACGTCCACGATCCCGCTGTCTGGAACGCACTCAAGGCAGTGTACAAGTAAGTCAGCTTGAAAATGTAATAAAAGACTAAAATAAGATAAAATTATAAAATTTGAATAGTTTTATTAAATGTTTTGCTACATTTTCTTTACTTCTGATTTGACGATTAATTCCTCATCATGTGTACTCATGACGTTCGTTTTGAGATGTAAAATTGCTACAATGAAACAATACATTGGTTTTCTTTAGGTTTAACATTAGGGTTCTGAGGGGTAAGATGTCCTAAAATTCAAACTATGTTTATTATAGACATAGTAAAAGAAAGGTTACATATACATCATAATATATACAGATACGTGTTCTATTTAACTGGCAACAGCTACTACAGAATATCTGCATTGTATGCACGTCTGTTAGATGAATACGACAGGAAATGTTAAACATTGCAAACTCGAATGACCTTGAAAGTTAATCTGAGTTGATTTTATTAATAATTCGTTGATCTAGGAACTCTTATGACATCGACCTGTTCTCGGGGGGAGTTTCTGAGAAACCTGTTACTGGCGGAAAGATTGGGCCAACGTTTGCTTGTATTATTGCCAAGCAATTCGAAGCCTTGAAAAAGGGAGATAGATACTACTATGAAAACTCGGGTGACCAAGCATTCACACTTGGTAAGTACAATCCTGTTAGCTAGATGATATTTGCTAGTTTCCGATGACATTATGGCATACTCTATTTCAAAAAGACAATTAGTACCAAATACACATAGAAAAAGAGTAAAAATATAACATAAATCTTGTATTCAATTTGCTACTGTTTTTCTTCTGATTTGTCACCTGGCCATAAAGCCATAAGCTTGCAGGTATTATTTAATCAATTATATACAGGGCATCCAGGTATAACGGCCCTTCAGGTTGTATAAATTATGCTAGTATGGACACAATAATAAAATAGCTTCAAATAATTTCTTCTCCAAAATCACGAAATTTTATTTAAGGAAACATGTTGACACAGTCATGTAATTAAGGATGTTCATATCTATGCAATGCATTCAAATCATCCATCAAATGTCATTGCAGCTACAAAAAATAACGGAACATAATCCAACCGCATTTGATAGAAAGCACTCTGCATACAGACAAATCCACTTAGAAATAGCAGGAATTAACACTTTTAAATAAAACATACAACCAACAGCATTGAGAGATGTTTTTTTTATGTAAAAAAACAGATCCATCATCCTGGCCCATATATCCTGACCAACAACTCTTCTTTCTTGCAACTCTTTAGATATCAGACAGATGAGCAGTCTCATATATGCATTGACGTCTTCTTTTCTTGACACACATATAGTGTAGCCACTGATACCATGATTTTGCACAGTACCCATCCCTGTGGTATAGTAAAGCAAAATTTGCATGGTACATAGCTATGTTTCGGTTAATGGTGAAACGTGATGGAAGAGTTGCCAGGATTCAATGTAGCTGTTTTGGCCAATATATATATATATATATATATATATATATATATATATATATATATATATATATATATATATATATATATATATATATATATATATATCAACCATCAGCAAGAAAATAAATAATATCTGTGTCATAGCCCTACATATTTGCTTATGTTTGGACAAAACTATGACTACTACTTGTATACTGTATGCCTGCAAATCAAACACGTACACACACACACAATTATATATATATATATATATATATATATATATATATATATATATATATATATATATATATATATATATATATATATATATATATATCCAGTTTGATTGTACTTTTCCTGTCTCCATAATGAGGTTTATTTGCTGACAGTAAATGTTGAATATTTTGGGAAAACAATTGCTGGGATATTTTAAAGTCAACGTATCGCGCCTACTGTAGCAACAGCAAGTAATACACTTATCTACATCAATATACTAATGGAGGCAAAACCATTTTGTTTTAATAATTATTTTATACTTGTATTTACCAAGGTAGAGAATGATTTTAGCCTTTAGAAGAATGCATAATTTGAATGAATTTTCTTTACCTTTATGAAAATATATGCATCTTTGATGCTTCTTCTCTCTCCAAGATATAGCAGGACCACGTGATTTTATGTGAAGGTTGTGGTATCAAAGCGCCATTTTCAGGGGTCAAGGATTTGTACCAATTATTCATCGATCATAGTCGACTCATATGTTGTACTCACGCTTATGGTTTGTAACTCAGAATTACTGTAAAATATACTTTTTCTGAAGTGATAGATGGCAGGTCAACACCGTCTGTCAGGTGGTTGAGAAGTAAATACGCGTTTGAATATAAATTAGATACACCGTGTATACAATACATAAACTCATTTTCCTTTGTTCTTTTCTACGCATAGGTAATATACACGTGTATTGCACTGGAACGGTGTGTTTTTATATGGAGATTTAATTATCTTACAGAAAACTAATAGGTAACATTCAATAACAATTACAGCCATCAAGGTGCAAACGAAAAAAAGATAATGCAATTGTAAAATTATACTGAGAGAAGGCGAAATGTTCTCGCACCTAATAAATAGTTCTATGAGCGGTGTTCATTATTTATATAGGTAGAGGAAGAAGTTCTAGAAAACGAGGACTTGATTTTTTTTATTTTATAAAAATCTTTATCTACCTATAAATGCTCAAGGGTACTAAATGTTGTTGTGCTTAATAAAGTCGAAATCGATTGTGTCTTGATCAAATGAGTTTCATCGTTGGAATCACTTCTGAGAATTGTATTGTGAGAATGATAAAGTACGTTGTGCACAGGTAAGTCACTGGCTGTACTCAGTGACAGCTTCCCTAGATCAGAATGTTCGATATACGAGTCCAGTGTGTAATTAATTTACTTTCGTTTCGTTTAAAACCATACTACTCAGAGATTTTTTTAAAAGAAGAACTATTTTATATCTTGTAGAGCAATTGGACGAGATACGGAAAACGTCCTTGTCAAAGATCATCTGCAGAAATACAGGGATAACTTCAATCCCAACAAATGCTTTCACAAAAAACTCCGGTTCCAGGTATATATTTCACTTTGATGAATAATACATTTCCGAAATACTGTCATCCCATCAGAACCCTTCAGGGGGGAAAATAGGCATATATTTCACTTTACCTTAGTTATTAATGTCCAGATTAGAAAGAAAATGATGGAAATGAGAACTCTATAGACAAAGCATCTCGTAGCTGTCTTTCTAGCTAAAATTTAGACTGATTCCCTCTTATACCTTTTCAACTTCGTATCAAGGGCTTTAAGTGTAGAATATAGTGTAGACCACTGATTCATCACGGTCTTTTTATTTTTCCTTGCTCTAGTATCTTTTTGCACACCGATTGATGTTTTAACTATCCAGGAATACATGAAAGGTTGCACTATGCTGAACACACACACACACACACACACACACACACACACAGCGAGCGAGCGGGAGAGAGAGAGAGAGAGAATTAGGTAATGTTGATATAGATAAAGCTGTGAATGTAATTACATTACCATGGAGTTAAAAAAGGTGCTCTTGCTTTTTATTTCTTTCCTTTGATATCTACCTTTACAAAATATAAATATTCTTATGTTCCATGAAGAATTCATTTATCCTCTCAGGAATCCGTTGATGCCCTGCAGCGGTGTCACAGATATTGATTACAACAAGTGGAAATGTGGCTGGTCAGACTGGGGACCATGGACTCCGTGTGTAAACTTCATCCAGTTCCGATCACGCACATGTATGCAGCAAAAGCCTTGCACTGCTAATGTTTGCATCAACAATGCCCTTGAAGAGCGAATGTGTGGTTCTATCGTGTACAAGCCAAAGATCAGGAGAAGGAAAAATAAATATAACGGTGTTAAACATTACGGTAAATGAACACCAGAATTTTGCATCTTAAAATGCATTAGAAAAAAAAAAAACTTTGATATGGTTAGAAATGCAGTTTAATGAAAAACATCTATTTGACAGTCTCCAAATAGTTACCTTAGACATATCTTTTCTTTTGTCTAATAATAACAATAAACAACGTCATTCCCATGGGACCTAATATTTTATGTAAAGATTTACTTAAAATATTGAACACATCGTGTGTCATTCCAATGCGACTTAACTTATTATGTAAAATGTTTACTTAAAGTAATGTACACAACGTGTGTCAGTCCCATACGACTTAATATTTTATGTAAAATGTTTACTTAAAGTATTGAACACATCGTGTGTCATTCCCATACGACCTAATATTTTATGTAAAATGTTTACTTAAAGTATTGAACACAACGTATGGTATTCCCATATAACTTAACATATTATGTAAAATGTTTAATTAAATTATTGCATACATCGTGTGTGTAATGCTATGTTTGTGAAAACGATCAAACTCTAACCATTTTCTTTCATCACAGAGAGCGATTTCTTAGCTCGTAAATCTCAATACTTTATTGTACAATCAGTTTTGTTACATATATTTTTACACAAATTTATTTACATATTTACATAATAAAATGCATAAGTAAATATTTGTGTCATGTTTTGGTTCAACAAAAACTTTACACTTCCAGTTACACATGCATAAATGCATACCTACCTACCTAAATACCTAACTACCTACCTACCTAAATACATACATACATATACATACATACATTGGGGGTACTTTAGGATTTATGTGACTTCTATGTTAATAATGGGTGTTTTCACTAAAGAGTCTATGGTAATTTAACATGGGCGGGATACTCTTGGGTCAGTGGGAATTGAACATAGGACATGTATAGCGACAATACACATACATATACATATGCAAACCCGAGATTTATATACAAAGCATTACCTGGACCTGAAATTATGTTGTCAGTGTTCATAAATTTGCATAATTGTAAGTAAGCTATAAACAGCTACAATCAAGTAAAGAAACCAATGCCAAATCAAATGTGACTAAAAGTAATGCTAAAATTACGAAAATGTCCCAGAATTTAACGGAGAATAAACATATCCTGAACAATCGGTTACATTAGTTTAGACTAAAATAGATAAGCCTAGCCACCATTTATAGACATACCTTGTGTGACGATCCTGTTTAAGAACCCTAGCTTCTAGTTATAGTTACAACCTGTGGAAATTTATATGGAACAACCAAAGTCTATATTTATAGTCTCAAAATTTCTAGCCTCAATCAGGTCACTGTACTGAAAACTATGGGAATAATGGCAACAGTGTTGCAAGTGGCTGACCTGAATACGCGCTGCAGTGGTAGGTAGGTAGGTGAAATGCGCACGCACACAAACACAAAATACTACACGCACAAACACACACACATTCACATAAGCACACACACACAAGCACAAGCAAAAACACAAAAACAAACACACACACACACACACGTACGAGCACGCACAGTAACACAAACCAAATAATCACGCACACTTTCACAAACTTTCTTTAGTGCAGGGACAAGGGCTTTTGTTGTGTGAAAAAGACACAAAACACATACGCGCACGCACAGAAACACAAAGGATTGAAAACACAAACACGCAAAGACAAACACACGTACACGTACGCACACTAACACAAACAATAAAAAAATCACACTTTCGCAAATATTCATTAGTGCAAGGACAAGGGTTTTTGTTGTGGGAAAAAGACACAAAACACACGTATGCGCACGCACACAAACACAAATAATTATACCTACACATACACGCAAAGACAAACACACGTATGCGCACTTAAACTAACAGAAACAATAATACACGCACACTTTCACAAATATTCTTTAGTGCAGGGACAAGGGTTTTTGTTATGGGAAAAATGCACAACCACACACACGTACGCGCACTCACACAAACACAAAAAGAAAACACATAAACATACACACGTACGCGCACGCACACAAACAATAATACATGCACGCTTTCATACATATACTATAGTGCAGGGACATGACGTTTTTGTTACGGTAAAAACACAACACAAACACGTACATGCACGCACACGCACACAAACAGAAATACAAACACAAACATACACGTACGCGCACGCACACTATCACAAACAATAATACAGGCACACTTTCGCAATTATTTAGTCAGGGAAGGGACAAGGGTTTTTTGGTCACTCGTAACACGGGCAAGTAGAACGTTCCTTTTAACACTTTCCGTTTGTTTCTTCCAATTTATAGACGATATCATGACGACCACGCACTCGTGCAGTGACATGAAATAGTTTGATGTTCCAGGTGGATAAGTAATGCACACCCAATAAACCGTCGTCAACCTTTCTTGGAGACATTCACAGTTGGGGACATACCAAACAGGCGTTCCAAAACGCTAAGTTCTTTGTCGGGAGTCACTTCTTGTGGGGCACGTCGATGTATTTGAGAGTGTGTTGATGCGTATAATATTTCCACATGCTTTCTTTCAAGGTGCGTTGAAAACGTTCTACGAGGCTGATTTTGGTTTAGAGATTCTAGTTGGTGAAAAAATGAATGTTTCGTTTCATTAATTCTTTTGGAAAGCATGGTTTAGGATTGTGGTGCATTTGTCAATTTGTCATCTAAGAGGATGACGAAAGCGTTGTTTCAAGACCAGATTTTGGTCTTGCACCAACACAGCGTTCGATTTGTAAGTCCTTGGCACGACCCAGGTAAATTTGGGAAAGACGTCGATGACACATAACAAATATTTGTAGAAACAACTGTAAGTGCACAAATGAAAGACATCGGCTAAGTCGGCCTGTCATTGATATTTGATGCCCTACACTCGGGTGCGATTTCTGGAAATTTTTCTCGAATGGGTTTGTGTAAGGTGTACGTGGCTTGTTCTTGTAACCAACGTTACACTCCTCCGTATTCCGCAGGATGGGATGGTTCATAGTAAAAGAATGGCTAGCTAATTCTCTATCAGGACTCTCTCTCTCCTTCTTTTAATAAGTCACCCACACTTCACTGATGCTACTCGGGATGGGATAATGTGTTGGTTTGGAAACTGCTTTACGTGTCCTACGTGTCACAAGAGTAAACGTCGAGGGTAGTGGTGGTGGTAGTAATGGAATGGCTTTTGTCTTGTTTTGTTTTTTCACTCGTGGTTTCTCGTATTTCTTTTTCACTTCTGTTGAAGGAGGAGAGGACATCATCTTTTTAATCCAAGCTTTGAGTTCTTCTCGTTGGAGTGCGGGGGACGTGGTCAATAATGGAAATGAAATATTGCTTGGGATGGGAGATGCTAACGGCGTTTGAAAGACTCTTCGTGCTTATCCTTCCTCATGCATCCGTGGGGCTGCGTCTGTGTTAGTCACTGAGGATCGGGGTGGTTGTTATGGACTTTACATCAGGGTCTTAAAATCTTTCAGAGTTGGTCGAGCTGTCTTTTTGTCTAAAACTTTCTGGTAAAAGAGTTGAAGTCGTTGCAACACTTGACCGAACCATTGAGATGTTTTCTTTTCTAACAAATCGCTGAGATCTATCAACGATTGCAATGCGTGTTGTAACTGAGACATCTAGGTCATATCAGAATTGGGAGGTAAATGCGTTGTTCTTGTCAATGATGAAATTCTATCCATCGTTTAAGTCAGTTTTCGTCCTTCCATCAGATTCCAAAGGTCACATCTGAGATCTTTTCACCCCAGATGCCCCTTGTATCTTCTGGATCATTTTGTCTTTGACATATCCCTTGTGGACCAGTTCCCGTCACGAGTCCTGTAATCATTGTTACCAACACTCCTTTCACCAAGGGTGATACCAACAGGTATACAAATTCTCCGAGTCAAACCAAGATCTGTTTAGTTTGACGGATGGGTATTTTCTTTTTGACCACTTGGCAAAGAACGTTTCGATTCTTCGCTAGGCATTCTTTCTGGTTTTAAAACAAAGGTATCATTCCTTTGAAGACATTAAGGCAACATTCGCACACAGTATCGACAACGTCTTTGGAGGCTGTTTGAATGAGTTGCTTTCGTATGGGTGAAGGGGCTTTGGACAGACCGGAGAACAAGTCCCAATGATTGGCAAAATGAAGAGGAAGTCATGTTTTCTTCCCATTGGGAGTAGAAGAGGGGCGGCTTCTGGGGGGTGACGTATTTGTTTGTTCCGAAGCACACACAACAAAATAAACTTACATCGATGACTTGGCACACACCTTTTTATCTTTTTCTTTCGATATGGTCGAACGGTCTTTTTTACGACCTATTTGATTATCTCAGGGTCAATTTGTGATGACCTTTTTCCATATCACCAAACAATCCTCCCTTTTGGTTACTCCTCTTTTTCTTTGGAAGATTTTGTCTTATCTGGATTAGATGTTGGTGCTTGGTTAAGCGTTTATTTGGATGTGGGTTCAAACGGGCACACACAAATGCACTTACGTCGATGACTTGGCACACGTCCTTTTATCTTATTTTTTTGTTGAAGTAGAAGTTTTGGTATAGTTTGTTTTGTGTGTGACCGGTCGGTTTGACAAACTCCCTGGTTATGGCATTATCGAAACAAAATCCCCCCCCCCCCCCGGTTCGGTTGCTCCTCTTTTTCTTTGGACGATGGAGTCTTTACATGGGTAAATGTCGATATTTGGCTAAATGTAATTTTCGGATGCCGGGTCAAAGTACGAGACTATCCTTTTCTTTTTCCTTTTCCTTCCTGGACAGAGAACGACGACGGTGACTCTTTTGGCATGCGACATCTTTGTTCAGAAGCACAAAAACACTATACCCATCGTTTACTCCCGGTCATTTTCATAGTGGAATGCGTCGTAAATGATTGTTGGTTTACAAGGGGAAGGTGTCTTCGCAGGAGAAGAAGTTACAACGCCTACATAACAGCTACCTCCAGGTTTCATAATGATTTGCTTTTTGGTTTGAGTGTCGATGCGAAGATTTTCCAGTTGCGTCAAAGTAACTTTGATTCTCTCAAAAGAAGCGTTTTGTTTGATGAGGAATGTGAACGATGCATTAAAGTAATTGACGTTATGTCACTGTAAACCATTGCAACACTTCTCCGAGAATGGCTTCTAAGACACGAGCACGTATTTGTGTATTTTCTTCGCGACTGATACAGTGCATGGCACGAATCAATTTGACGGGAAGATGTGACTGACGGGAGGTCACGTTGACAATATCTTGTCACCAGCAGTGAAACAGATGGGTACGGAATCGCAAATACTTGGGGGTAGTTGGTTTTAAATCCACGTGTAGCATCGTCGTGCGATTGAGTCAGCAAAGGAATTCCTAACTGTTTGGCTAACACTTGCATTTGCGATTTATCTCTAGGAACTTTAAACAATGCCAAGTAATGAGCATTAAGACTGATGTTGCTATGGACTTTACTTTGTTGAAACAAACCTTGGGTGAAGTAAATGACACGCATTACGATGATTCACTTTGCGCGTAGACCGCAGTTTAAGTTATTCTTCGTATTCACCTATAATGTATTCGAAGATGACCAGATGAATTTGACTTGGGTGAGACACGATCCCGTTGTCTTTGCCAGAAATACCTTCCACAAACTCGATGGAATCTCCTAGACGTTCTCGCAGGAGACTATACGCCGATTGCCATTCTTTGCAATACAACACGATACGTTAGGTGGACGATCAATCAATTTGATTGTTATGTTCGCTTAAACGTTTGACAAATTCGGTTTTGCCGTAACCGCTCTTTCCAGCAATTAGCATGTTAAAAAGATGGCGTTGATTCAAAGCCTACCAGCTAGCACGATATAACTTTTCGCTGATGACTTTGAAAGTGGAGGAAGAGGCAGCAGATACAGCAGAGGTAGCCATAGTGAAAATGATGTAACTTTTGAAACGAACACAGAGAAGATAAGAGTTATTTTAATACTTTTTAAGGGCACGTTTATTTCAAAATTTTAAAAATTGAACACGAAAGACAAAAATACATGAAAACCAAATTGTTAAGTATATCCATAATATAAACATCAAAACGATCAAAATGGAACATAAACAAGTGACTATGCAACATGCTTTGTGTCGAAGGTGTGGTGTATCAAGGGACACTGGGTAATGTTGTTAGAGTCTCTACACCACTTGGTACAGTCACACAGGTGTCCAACAGAATGGCTTTTCAATGGATACTCATTGCAACGGACGTCATGGCCTAAATGGAGTGTTTTTTCTTGGCGACGGGTTCTTCTGGCACTACGGTTAACACAGATTTAAAAGTTATTTTTTTCACTGAACGTTTGAAGTCATGATAAGAAATATTTGGTATAGTTTGCCTATTATTTTGTTCAAGCCTCCAAACCAAAACTTTTCCTGTCATGTACATCTTGCCAGTAAGAGTGTAGGTCACAAGCTACACACATAACTTCATAAACATCTTCGGTGACTAGAAGTTGACGAATCTTTTTTCCCGTAAAGTTAGAAAAGTATCGAGATGAATTCGAAAGGCTTTTAACATAATGAGCCTTTCGTATACATTTAAAGTACCACTCTCATATTTTTGGTGCTAGGTGCTGTTCGCAAAGAGTCCACAAGGAATCACCTGGTAAACAAAATCCCAGAAGGGAGGTAACTTAGACACATACCATACGTCGAACCCAATTTGATGGACACAGTTCTCATAAAACGTGTTGGTAATCCTCCACAGTTTGTATACTGTTATTGGCTTCCTTCCAAGTAATCTGTTGTATCACAACTGATAAAGATCGTGGCATGATAGCAAGTTTTTATATCCTCTTTTATTGAAGGTAATACATGTACTTTTCGAACAGAAGCGGTTTTATTTCAGTACCTTACCAAACTTTTTAGTCACTTACTTAAATACCACACACCACACAGAAGTTTCCTCTGGAACCAAGACTTGTTCTTATAAAAGATTTTGGTAATCCTCTGACTCTTCCGTTGCAATTCGGTCTACTATGGTCTCCTTGTAAGTCAAATGATTGGCATCCAAGTCATTACGAATCGCACGTGATTCATCAATATCTGACCATTGGAAAACTTCGAAATGAAATAATCCTCTTATACTATTCAGGTACCAGTAGTTCCAACATCGGCGACGTAAAAGATGCAATTGTTCTTTGCGTTTGACTTGTATATTGATAAACTCTCGGTACATGCGTTCTCTCAACTCCACAGTCAAATCACGAATGTTCTCTTGTAAAGTATCCATCAAGAGCTTACTTAGGTCGTCCCACTAAAGGTAGGTATTGACAGTGAGGAGAGCATCGAATATGTTCCAGGTAAGCGGAATCTGTTTGCTACAACTCGTGAAGTGAAACACATCAACTGAAGCACTGAACTGTATGGCCTTCGCCCAAGTAGATAAATCCCGCTTTGGCTAATTCTTCGCGTAGGTCCTCCAGATATTTAGGCCACTTTCCTCGAAAGGTCTTGAAACGACGTTCAAAATAGCAGTTTTCAGAAAAACGCAAAGGTAACCAATATTCTTCTTTCACAGGTTCACTTCGATGAGGGTACGCTGAAACAAGAATTAGTTTACTCAGGCATGGATGACATCCTTAGGGTGGTTGTCTCTTGGTTTTACGCTGAGGATAACGAGTGGCATCGCTTTCGCATCCGTCAGGTTTGACACGCACATCATCACTTTCCATGGTAGCTATTATAGTAGTCATAGCAAATTTCCCATAATGTCCTGCTGAATCGATGAGGTCACAACGTACAGCATCCTTGCAATCGCAAGGTACATCATCGCACTCCATGTGAGAAGCACCGTTCTTACATTGTGTCTATTTGTTAGGATTCATCTTTCCCGCTTGGAAATTGTAATATCACAATGAATTATCGGTCTTTGACGTCTTCCCCTTTTGTATGTGACCAATATGGAAGTGTCCGTAAGGTAAAGTGAAGTGACTGCGAAGCCGCACTCGATTCTGGTACACGATTTGATACAATTTTTCCAAAGATCAACTGATGGTTTGGTGTGTGGCTAAACGTAAAATATTGTGAGGCTCGTAGGTGGTCACTTTAAAATGTTGATCCTTTCAAGACTGTAAGACTTGTAAAAATACCCCAAGGTTGACCACTTGACTCGTTAAATAATGTAGAGTCAATCCTTTCACTTTACACTCTGTGTTAACATCTTGTGTGTCCCGGTATTCGTAGCCGTAAATTTTGGGACCGCACAACTAGCAAACCGTAGAATCTTGTCATCGGGGTGAACGTCCGTCCATGCTCCTAAATGGTCTCCTTCGATGTCAGGGTGTACGGTGACCCATGAGATTGGTGTAGATGAACTACCGGTGTCAAAATACAGCACATGATCTCCGAACTCCTGTAAAGCTTCGCACAATTTTAATCTAACATGATCTATCACGTAGGCTGCAGTGATGACATTTTCAAATTCGTCGGCGTGTACAAAGTCTAGTTCATCTGTGTAATTGATTATGATCATGTCTCCACGAGGACGTCTACGTTTTGCATGTATTTGGTTGTGTCGTGGGTCATCTGGAAGTAGCGGGAAAGTTCTGTCAAATAATAAGTTTTGCGTAAACACGGTCGATTTCCCATTGTTTCCCCACAAGCAATTCAACATCACATGGGCAAATTATCATTGTCCTTCGTTTTCTTTCGATTTTGTCTCAAGTGATGCCTTCCTACTCAAAGAATTTGTCTTTGAACATTGTTTCGCCATCGGAAGTGTGACACCAGGAAGGATAGCCACTGGTTTCTTGTTTCAGTTTCAAAAAGACATCTACCTAGTCTGCGAAGATGTCTTTCAGAGCCTCATCGCCCTTGTGGTACTGTTCTGTCTTGGGAAAGGGGTAAATTTCGTACACATCTAACAATTGGTATCCCAGATCCAGAACTTTGAACATATCTAAGCTGACTCACGTTCCTGTCAGTGCACGTTCTTCCTGGGTGTGCTGAAAAGGTTGGTTTTGGTTTCACGTTTCGGCACAAGTACGGCACAAGGGAAACATCAGTTGTCCTTGGCAACGGTGTGTTAAAACGGGATGGTAAAAGTCCGTGGGAGACAAGACTTTACAATTTATCAATCCTTCGTATTCTTGAATGTTGTCCGTCAGCAATTGTGGGTGCCCTATGGGAAAGTGATTACTTCTCTTTCCCTGTGTCGGTGTGGTACAGCAAACAGGTATCATTCGTCAGTTCCACATTCAAACTGTCCCTTAGATTCAGAGGGTACGCCATCTTGTAACTTACGGTTAAATTCGGGATCGTAATCGTGTTCCCAGATTTATACGGTATCCTTGCTCTTCTAAATTTAAACGTCGTTGCCAAGTGGCTTCGTACAAGTCTTCCATGATACGTTGTAAAAACTGATGTTGGATGTACCCTTGAGGGCAGCAGATGGGACTACCGTGAAATAAGCAACCGTTAACTCGTACACGATCTTAAGGTTTTCTATTTCCAGCCTACCACCGAATACGTTCCGATGGTCTTGTCACCTCCTCCGTTTCTGGCATGTTGGATCCATTCGTCTTCCTTGTCAAACAAGTAATATAGACAGCGTTTGGTTTTGATAGAGTATTTACGTTTTACAAAATTGTTCGTTAATGGCATATGACAGCCAGGGTCTTCTCGGGCATAAATCATTCGCGGAATACTAAGGAACATGACTGGGCAATGAGGCAGACATTTTCCAACGGATCAATCCCTCCGTGTTCCATAAAAAAATTCTCGCATCGCCGTAAAATGTCCACTTCGGAAAGACTATACTTTAAAATTTCTTCCTGAAACTCCAAAGGGTCCGAGTATGGTACAAAGCGTAGTTCTTGACTACGTAGTTCTTTCTCTTTGTTCGTTGCGCATGTTGTCCGGGTCGTAGTAGTGAGCATCAGGCAAATATGACGGAACGGAATGTTGGTTGGCGTCAGTGTTGAAAAAGTTTGGCAAAATATCCTTTGCTTTAAGCATTCGACTCAAAGGCATGGCCAAATACCTCACCGAACCTTTGGACTAAACTTTAGCCACTTGCACGGAAATGAGCTTGGTTCCGTTCAAAGTCACTTTAGGAGATTCGGTGCTTTGTTCCTTTTATTATTTCAGAAGATTTTTGTCCATCGTATCCCGAGAATTTATGAGCCATCATTAACGTTCGATGTCCTCATGACTTCACGTTTCGTCACTAGAGTCTAAGATCCATTGGGCAAAATCAGCCAACGTGTTCTGTCCCGGAAAGATTTGTTCACGTACTCCAGGAACATTATTTCAGTGAGGGCAATGACTAAAGATAGGTTTATGAGTACACTTCTCGCACGCATGATGAATATGACTGTCGGTCGCTTGCATGAATTCGAAATCGAGAAAGATAAAATTGACTTTCCTCTTTTGGTCATCTTCTTCCTCCTCCTGTTGTGGTTGGTATTTTTTAATGTAGCATTTGTATTTTAATTCCACGATTTGGTGAGAAATGTGATATAGTTTCTTTCTTTAACATACGTGAGCCTTGGTGCTATTGGTAATTATGCCTTGTCCACAAGTCGGACACAATCTCAGGAGTTGACAAGCACTTGAACTCGCTCTTGTTCTTTGACAAGACAGGGTTTAGAGGCCAAATAGCCATCACATTTCGATCTTCTAAGCTTGTGTTGCTCTCTTTTGTTCTACCTATAGTCATATTTCTCACAATAATAACCGCACCCCAGGAATGCCGATATACTGGTAAAGGCATCATAATTTTCATCGTGCTGATAGACGTGAATGTATATTCCGTCTTGAAATTTATGCCTGGAAATAACAGAGGTCCAAGCACTTCCTGAAGGTGCATTTTGAAGGTCTAGCGAGGTGCTAACATGTCTTACAAGTTTTGCATTTTAGGAATGCAGAAGGGTGTGTCATTGAAGGCACCGCTAGCTGAAACAGGAGGTATGCGTCTCTTCGTTGTTCTCGTCGGTACGACTGTCGATTGTGATCCCAGTTTGTTTTCTCCATTCTCCCATTTCGTTCTTGTCGGCATACGTTCATCAAGCCAAGATAACCTGCGCTAAATACATCTGCTCCTGTAGGGTTCTTTATTCGGACGAGGCTCTTTTTGGTGCTACGAAGGTCGTACACCAATAACGCCATTTTGCATCCGGTCCATTTGGGAAGTGAAACTTGGGCCACGTACAGTGTCGCTTTTCTACTGATGATGAAAATTTGTCGTAGGAATGCTGTGCGTGTTGAATCATATCGATGACTTTGGAAGGTGTAAATTATGATGGCATGCTAAACTCGATCCAAACGTAGGACTTCAGACAGCGGTGATAAATAGAAAGTATCAAGCGATCGTCTTCGTTGGCTCGACATTACCGTTTCAGTGTGGTTAACAATGAATCTCACAAGTCGATGATGAAACCCTTTGCTTTCTCCAACGGTACGTCTAAATTGAAATCTTTAAGTTTCACCGTGTACGTGTAGGCCATGGTTCTTGTTCTAGAGGAGTATTTATCCGTCTCTCGAATGTGGTCTAGTTCTTAGGGGTTACCGGTGGTTGACTTTGGTTGTGACGTAGACAATCTGGGTTTGGATTTCGGCTCACTCATATCATCTTCAAAATCGCTGGCATGGATTTGAGCCAAGACGTCAGCTGCTGTGGAAGGCGATATGTCACTTTTCTGCCTCTTACTTTCTTCTCCTTTCTTTACGAAATGGTGCGATCGTTTTATCTTGATTGCAAAAGGTCAAAAGTCTACATTTTACACTCCACGTCCCCTCGATATCAATGTTAGGTCATTGTCGTCCTATTTAAACGGTCAGTGTCTCACCTTAGAGTATTTATTTCACTCTCAATCCTACCAGAAAGACGGAAGAGCCCAACACATGTGAACTTCTGATCAGAGCTTTGCGAGGTGTCATACGAAGGTTTTCTTCCGAGAAGCCGAAGGACTACTCCCCCTTCTTTCGATATAAAAGCCTAGATACTTCATATGTCTGTCAGAAGAAAGGGCTTTGGTCTTCAGAATGTATTCATCGTCAAAGCAGGACAGGCACTGAAAGAGACAACGGTCAAGAAATAGGTTAGCATTGTCAGGAGAAAGGACTGCCCTAAGCAACAATATCAGCAGGACCAAGATAGGGATTGCGAACAGAGACAAGTGGTACCCCCTTGTCCCTGCACGAAGGAATATTTGTGGAAGTGTGCGTGTATTGCTGTTTGTGTTAGTGTGCGTGCGCGTACTCGTGTGTGTGTCTGTATATTTGTATTTAAGTGTCTCTTTTTTCCATAACAAAACCCTTGTCCCTTCACTAAATAATATTTGTGAAAGTGTGCGTGTATTATTGTTTGTGTTAGTTTGCATGTGAGTAAATGTGTTTGTGTTCGTTTGTGTGTACACCTTTGTTTGTGTTTTTGTGCGTGTGCATACGTGTGTGTGTATTTGTTTGTGTATTTGTTGTGTTTGTGTTCGTGCGCGTACGTGTGTGTGTTTGTGCGTGTATAGGTCTTTGTCTCCATAAATCACTATCAAATTAATTTCACCTACTTACCTACGAACAGTAGCGCGTATTCAAGTCAGCCACTAACAACATTGTTGCCATTATTTCCCTAGTGTCTAGTACAGTGATGTTAATGAAGTTAGAAATGTTAAGGCTATAAATATAGACGTGGGTTTCTTCCATAGGAATTTACACAAGATGTAGTTTTAAATAGATACTAGAGTTCTTAAACAGGATCGTCACACAGGCTGAGGCTATAAATATTTACTAAGTTTATCTATTTTTGTCTAATACAATGTAACCTAATGTTTAGGGATATATTTAGTCTCCGTTAAATTCTTGGACAATTTCGTAATTTTAGCGGTACTTTTACTCACATCAACTTTTGCGTTGATCTTTTCCTTGATTATAGTTACTGATAGCTTTATTACAGTTATGCAAATTTATGAACACTGCCAAAAATTTCAGGTCTAGGTAATGCTTTATATATAAATCTCATGCTTGTACACTTATATGTATGTGAATATCTATATTGTGTTTGTCACTAACTAGAGTAGCACGTATTCAGGTGAACCACTTGCAACACTGTTACTTAGTAACGGACCGATTGAGGTCAGCCGCTTGCAACATTGTTACCGTTTTTACCCAGTGTCCAGTACCGTAACGTCCCTCGACAGTCCCAATACATTGTCGCTATAAATCCCTTATGTTAATTTCCCACTGACTTTAGAGTATCCCACCCACGTCAAATTCCCACAGACACTCTAGTGAAAACACCCATTGTTAACATAGAAGTCCCATAGACCCTAAGTCATCCCCATTCGCTACATACATACATACATGCATGCATACATACATACTGTTACGATTCCATGGTCAAAAAAAAAGAAAGCAAATGAAACCACTAATTTAAGTTAAATTCAACAAATAACTTTTTTATCTAAAATACAAAGCGAAAATTCAAAAGGCTCGGTATTGTGACGCAAATTCGAGATAATCCTATATGTTCTATTACAAATTCAAAAGATTAGAATGTTCCGAACGAATCCAAACATTCCTGAATGTTCTGATGTACTATGATGATATAATACAGAATGTCTTTTAATGAGTTCTTAATAATCCAAAAGGCAGCAACTGATACGATTTTTATGGGTGGTTACGTTTATCATGTACCCAGGTCTATTATTAGTTCAAGTTATATGTGTGTGTATGCGTGTGTGTGTGTGTGTGTGTGTGTGTGTGTGTGAATGTAACAACGTGTAGTTTTTGCATGTGGTGCTTTCTAATGTGAACACTCTCATAACATTTCATGACTACCTGTACCCTTTAACAGTGCATCACTATGAATTTCTGTTTTTGCTTTGTACTAACATCCAAGTACCGCGTACCTTTTAGCAATAATTTGGTAAGACTGACCAGCGTTCAACAGGAATTTAATACACGCGACGTAATTAGGTTGAATGTATCTGTGCATAAGATTCATTTTACAATGGATAGTGCAACAAATAACGAAAGCTGTTGCATGGGCAGACCATTCACTTAAAGCATATATAGATAGGACAACAGTAATATTGGAGTTATAAATTTGCATAAATATTACACATAATGCACAGAGACATTACTTAGACTGATACATGCATACCCATGACACAAAATGCATAGTCATTACCATACAACACTACATACCCACATCACGTAAAGCATATAGATTTCACCATACAACGCTAAATACACACATTGCACATAAAGCATAGAGAAATTACCATAGACCTTTACATATACACATAATAGGCATAAGGCATAAATATATTGCTGGTTACTGCTACATAACATATATTTTTCAAACAACGATTTACATATAAATGTAAACGTTATTTTAAAACCAATACATACATACTTCCATGCATGCATACATACATACATGCATGCATGCATGCATAAATACATACATACATACATACTTACATACATACATATACATATCTTTGAATTGGGATAAGAAACGTAAAGGAAGATAACAGAGTTTGCTTCACAAATGGATTGCCATTGTAAAATTTAGACGCTATTAATCCACGATCTACATTAAAAAAGGACCTAAATAAACGGATAAAACTGATGACGGAAAATATTAATGTAAACCTAGCTTGCTATGAGATAATAATAATCTTTAAACTTTCCGGTGCAAAAAGGTCGCCAACTCATTGATCCCTGAAGGTATCTAGGGTACTTTCCGTTTTAAAGAAGTTGCTAACCTGCCAATCCCAGGATGAATCAGATGAACTTTCGTTGTAACGTGTTATTTTATGTAATTTGATCTTCCACTGCAGTAACGCCCACAGCATGTAAGATTATAAGAAACTCATTTTCTAATGTTTGTAATGAGGACACGATATATCAATCAATTCAAAACGAGGAGATGAAGATACCATGTGTAATTTTGCAAGCAAGGACGTCTTAATCAGAGTAATGGAACGTGAAATAAGCCAATTTAGTCCGAGCGGTAGAGCAGAGGAATCTACCTACCAATCGGAAACATAAAGAAAATTTACCGGACTTTAGATTAAGGCTAAGCTATTTCTGCTAGTATAGATAAGGTCAAACAAGGTATTGCGAATGATAAACTGACACGTGACAATCACTGACATAAAATGAAGAAATCTTGGTAATGAAGCTATGCAGAATTTAACTTCCGAAAATCGAAACCAATGCAATGTATTTGCATTATGATGCGTTTGGTTTAGACGCAATCGCGGAATAGCTAAATAAGAAATATAGACATAGAATTTCATTTTTTCACCACTATATTAAGCTGGACAGAATCAAGAAAATGACATTTAATAAAAGGTTGAGTAACCGTACGTTTTATTTTTGTTGGATGGTCTGAAAGAGTGTTTTATAATGGTAAAAGTTAAAGTTCAGCAATTGCCCCAGTGGAAGTTCGTTAACTCTGAAATAGTTTATATCTTAGAGACTTTAGAACTTCTGTTGTGTAGGATTTATGCCAGGGTTTTCAGTTTAGGCGCCATTTTGCAGAAGCCGCACATTATTTATTTGATGAACAGCAAAACGACATGCAAACTGAAGACGTAACGTAACTGTTAAACATGCACATATTATTTCTGAACACAATGATAAAATTATATATTAGTAGCTTCTAGCTGGTCTAGAAATATTGTAATGAGGTTTTGAATGAAGCAAGGATACTCGAATATCGTAAACTCGGGAGTAAGGCGCTCCAAAAAGGTAAGTACTGATACAGTGAAAGTGCTTTGTAAAGGTTGATTTTCGACCAAGGTATCTGAAGTTCGTTATTAGCTGCTGATCAAAGACTACGCTCAGTAGTTGATAACCTTAGTTAGTTAGGTTAGATTTATCATCTGTTGAAAGACCGTTTAAAGACGTATATGTCATGATTCCGTCTAAATAAAGAATACGTTTTCTCATTGGTAGCCATTGTAAACGTGAAAATAACTCGCTCGAGGGAGTTGCAATAAGAAATTTCAGAGTTAATATGGAAGCTCGTTTCTGGAGCTTGTCGTTTCTAGATAGATTATAATTAGATATGCTGGCCATATAGTACAACCGTAGTCTATCAGTCGTTGTATATTTCCCGTAAAACAAAGTTTCAAAGGCTGAAGAGGTAGAAATTTTGATAGTAATTTTAAGAGAGTTAATCTTGTGACGACCATTTCACATATGGGATCGAAATGTGTATTCGAGCTGCGATGTTGATGAATATAGATACCATGTAGTCCTCTTTTTAACACTAGACACGTCAAAACCATTTTGAGTTAGAAGTAAATCCATGTTAATGGAAGGTCGTTGCTTTGCTCCAATATTTGATGAACTTGATTTGTAAGTTTCTCTCAACGAGTTAGAGAGATTTGCCCGATGAATACACTATAGTGTAGTCAGAGAAAAGATCTGTATTACAGTGCACTGGATACATGGCTAAGCCATTGATAAACAGTACAAAACAAAAAGGGCGTAATATTATAGATCCTTGAGGAGCTGCACTTAAATTATGACTTGAGTCGGAGCAAGGCAGTAAGTTTGTCTGTGTTAAGCTCGGTAAAAATAGACCTGTGTAGTGTTTGTGAAATGGTAGTAAAATGAGATTGAGTTGGTTTGCAATATCGAGATCATATGTATAACTAGTGCCATGAACCTTAATTTCACATGGATTTAGAAATACTGATTTCGTCGAAGTTGGTTCTCGCTAGTTATTCCAGAAGTATCTGTTATCAGATTTGAGGCGATGTATTCTTTAAAAACAAAAAACAGTTTGCGTTTTAAAATGAGAGCGTTGACTTTGCTCCGCGATAATGATAATTGGCAAACTATTTACGTTTATGATAGTGATTTTGTTTACGTTAGGTCTCAGAGAAAATCAATCAATAAAAATAAAATGCAAATGGTCATGTACCAAACCATTAACGAGCCGTGTAACTCGCATTATTTATTCTCTCTACAGCCTATCATAATGGTACTGTTTCTTATTGAAGTCTATACATTAAATTCAGTATATTACATGCAGCTGCCAAGTTAATTCATTTGTTCTTTCGGTGCCCAAAGACTGCCTACATTTGCCTCCATTTCGGTTTGTTGCCATTTGGAATCAGATCACGATTATTAGTTCCGGTTCAGTACCCACGAATGTAGTCGCAGTCTTGTTTTAGAGCATTTTTTCCTGCCTCCTTTTGGTGGTGATACGAGAGCTAGATTTAGGCATTCTCGGTATGGATTCAAAGATACTTATTTATTTATTAGATTATGAGCTTATGGTGTGGTTGTCTGTGTGTGCTTCAGCGACAGTGCACAGTGAGTAATAAGGCCTTGGTGATGATCTGGAAGTGAAATCCGTGTTCCATTGCACATTGCTTTTGTTTACAGTCCAGTCTCTAAAAGAAATGCCGGTGAACCTTTGACAATAACTTCACCGTGAAGTCATTCTTGAAGGTATTTGGATTAACATATGACTTTATTGCTTCTCACACAGCGGAAAGTTCAGTATTGATAAACAAATGTAGAGACCATATATGGAAATTAATTGTGATCTGAGTCCAGTTGGATTATCATTCGGATATGATCAGTTCTTTCCGTATAGGCTATATGTTACCAAGTGTGAGACTCAAAAGCATTTGTTTCGTTCGGTTTCAGGTCTCTTGGTTTATATGGGTATAAAAGGAGACTTCCGTAAATCGTGTCCTTGACCTTTTATCCGTTATCAGCTATAAGTCACATCATCTACCAGTTGCCTTTTTCCGAAGCAGATATTCCCAGTGCCAGTTTTGTTAATATCAAGGGTAATTACCATTGATTTCCATTTCAAGTTACGATCGTCTGCTTACCAGGGGACATAAGCACGAGTACAACTGTAGTTAAGCGAGGTTGAAGTTTCTTCACTTTCCACTTGGGGACTTCAGACTAACAAAATATCTGTGTTTATTTAATAACGGAAAAAAGAGACCATGTTATTCCTTAATTTTGATAGGTTATAATGATGAGAAGGTCGTATCGTTTATGTTACCTTTCCGCTGTTTTATTACCTGACAGCCTGTCTACATGGCGTGCATAAGCTGCTTGTTGCAGGTAATGTGATACTTTCACAGAAAATAGTAACGTATTAACTACTAAATATTTATAATTTAAAAAATGTTGAATTACCTGAACCCTAATTTATAAAACATAGATTCATTTCTTCCTTATTCGTTTTATACACTAATTTGAACTTACAGATTAATAGTTGACACTAGTCTCAAACACCGAGCTTTTATTTCTTTTATTTCTCTCTCTCTCTCTCTCTCTCTCTCTCTCTCTTGCATGTCCACATTTGCAATATTGCACAAGCAAAACTCGACATTTAAAGATGAACTTATAATAGTAATTTTAATGTGATGTTGTTGATTCAAATATATGACTTGGTCAAAATTTTCATAAAGTACCCAAACGTAAACAATTCCAACTCGACTACGTTACAGACACACACACACACACAAAGATGTGTGTATATATATATATATATATATATATATATATATATATATATATATATATATATATATAAACTAATGGCGGAAACACTGTTGGTTGCACTGAATTTGAAGGAGGCTGAATGTAATAACCCTCAACTACACTGTCACTCTGTGTCTATCCACAATGTACGACAAGATGTCCGACAGAATATAGCTACTCAAGGACGAACCTTTAACGATAACTATATATCCTCATGATTACATTTAATCATCCACATGATATCCTTTAACGATAACTAAGATCCTCATGATTATATTTAACGATAACTATAGATCCTCGTGATTACATTTAATCATCCACATGATATCCTTTAACGATAAATATAGATCCTCATGATTACATTTAACGATAACTATAAATCCTCATGATTACATTTAACGATAACTATAGATCCTCATGATTACATTTAATCATCCACATGATATCCTTCAACGATAGCTAAAGATCTTCGTGATAAACTGGATAAATTGTTGAGGTTCATGAAGTAACTAATATATTTCACGACTGATGATTGTAGCAATATTAATGATGTAAGAAAAGCAACTTGCCCAAAAATATTAGCTGGTAATGATCTAAATTATGGATGCTGTAAAACAGATCAAATTAAACTTGAATTTACTCTCCAATACGATGTGCTTGTATCATCGAATCTCCCTTACAACTATTAAATTCAAAACAATGCAGTTTTCGGCCATTGTTTAGGATGTGTGAAAAAAATTTGCTTCGTTTAGCACAGGCTAACGCTGAGTGATCTAGAACTTATTATGTTTCTGTGCGTTTTTCTTAATACTCTGAAGTAGTGCTGCTCAAAGATTTTCAAGATTGATCATTACTTTGCTCTCATCCATATTACGAACGTAACTAGGAGTGCTCTGGACACGCTATTGTATCCACTACATAGGATGTTGATACAAAAAAAATTAGGATGAACCATAAATGTTTTCGTATCCATGCCTGAGTTGGTTATACGCAAGACAAAGTTTGGTCTAGTGATTTTTGTATGTTCTCGTCTCCGAAACAAAGGTGTTCCATCAAAACATCGTATCCCTATTAGAATAAAGGTTCTATTGTAAAACAGAACAACAAATATCATCAACAAATCCATGTCCAGAAGAAACGAAAAAACCAGACCAAAAGTGACTGGTTTTAATTCACATAGTGTTTGCTGCAAAGATACCAACCTGATGATGATTCTATGTATTTTAAATTCTGATTTTCCCTCTCTTCTCCTACAAGAGAACATTTAAAATGTAAAAAAAACATTTGTGTTTGTTTCTCATTATATATAATACTGTATATTATACATATAACTATGTAAATAAACACCGCTCTGATATCCTAAGTGGTTAAAGAGTGCGCGTTCGAAAGAAATAAAAATTGTACTAAACGCTTCCTTGCTTGGTGCTCACCAAAACGAGGTTAATGTCAGGACTGGTAGGCCTGGTGTCAGGATAATGTAACCGGGTGAGACGTCATACTACATGTCTGCGGCATGATGCCCCAGTGCTAGACATCGATACAAATTGCCACACTACAGGCATAGCGATATGACTCAAATTGTTTAGGTTACGTTAAAAATCCAAACCACACATATAAATAAACCTTGTATGTGTAGTGATACCGATGTATAAACAATGACCACGAGGAAGAATGAAAGTACTAACTATTCAGACCAATAGTTAGGTCAGTTGCTCCACCCACAAAACAAATGGACCATATTTTAAACTTCGATGACTCGGCAAACTAATTACTTCTACGATAACTGATTGCTTGAAAGAGGCCAACCCTGGTCTTTAAGGTGTGATTTACGTAAGGGCCATAGTACAAAATCCCAGGAATAATGTCGAACTAGTTAACATCGAACTGCAACAAGTCGGTCGTATCTAATTTGTTTGTTTACTTATATTTCTGCGTCAGCCAGGTGTGTAAACTGCATGTATAATATGAAACAGTGTAGATCATAACAATCTCTATCAGCCAAAGCTTTTCAGTCGACTGAGAAACCATGTGGATCGCCAACCACTGACTGAATGATGTATGATGATGTTTGACCTGGGATATGGACACGAATGATGAATATTCCACGCTCTGAAAATAGTTAACGCATGATTTGTACATTTGTACATGATTTGTACATTTGTACATTTTTTGTACATTTGTACATGATTTGTACATTTGTACATTTGTACATGATTTGTACATTGTACATGATTTGTACATTTGTACATGATTTGTACATTTGTACATGATTTGTACATTTGTACATTTGTACATGATTTGTACATTGTACATGATTTGTACATTTGTACATGATTTGTACATTTGTACATTTGTACATGATTTGTACATTTGTACATTTGTACATGATTTGTACATTTGTGATGGGGGGGATTAGCTCCATTTTGAGTACATGAGAGCAAGGCAGACCATACATGGCGCGCAGTTAATGTATTATAGCAGGCAACTTGAAGATTCGCTTGATATTAAAATATATAACCTTTTCATTTTGATTCGTATGACTTAATCAATAGACATATGTTTATACATTAGAAAATGGAACCATTGATTTCTTAAAGTACTGTCAAATGTTTGGCACGAAATGTACTCGTCCTCAAAACCGAGCGAGGAGAATAGTTACCTATTATATATAGTCGCGTATACTTAGGGTTAAGTTGCAAATCGCATCGACCCAAACATATCATTTCTTTATGCGATGACAGATCTTGATCCATCCAGTTTGTTAGGGTTAATACTCAGCATTATGCAATAGCAGATTAGAATCTGTGTAGTTTACACTTCGACCGGAAGCAATACGCTTGTAAATACCGCAGGTAGCAAACGTCATTAAGCAGAAAAAAAAGAACTACTACAATCAGCTGATGAAAAGTAAATACTTGGCGTGTGAAGTACTTGTTACCCTGAATCTTGTGACGTACATGGTCAGATTTGTTTGCACTCAAAAATTCAAGCCTACTTCGGTATACATGTAAGAACGAATTTGAATAAATAAAAAATGTAACAACGATTTTGTTTAAATATACGTTATGGTATCACACCTTAGTATAGTTCGAAAAGGATACAAATCCATGTTTATAGCAACGTACAATTTTTTTTAAATCCACTACACAGCACAATATAATGCAAAACGACTGGATATAAACATCAATATAAGTCTAAAATAATAGACAGGAACATGGAAAGAAGTAATTATATGAATAAATGCACCCTGGCTGAGCGATATAATGATATATATATATATATATATATATATATATATATATATATATATATATATATATATATATATATATATATATATATGGTCGTTGCTATGTTGTTACTATATATATATATATATATAGAGAGAGAGAGAGAGAGAGAGAGAGAAAGAGAGAGAGAGAGAGAGAGAGAGAGAGAGAGAGAATATATAAAAACGAAATCAATGGTATAACGGAATCCCCACTAGATCGATTTTTTTTTTCGAGAGCTGATGACGAATATTTCCACCATTATTGTCATCATTTTCAGTTCCAGTAACCGTAAACCCATTAACTCTGAAATCCCCCCAAAATTACAAATTTGGATCCCAAATTTTAACTTTACACGAACGAAACCTTAATACGGTGAACATCACTTCAAATTAAGAACTATATTTTAGCTAAATTCCTGACACAGGCTGGAATGTACACTTTGTCGAGAGAATAATGCGGTCGGGATTTGGCGCGTGCATGCTTTGAGAGTCAGCTGAAGAGAATACATATATTTTATTGCATGACTTTAAATAATCTATTAAAAATGGTTCAACATTTCTTATCAAAGGATTATGGTGGGGGTCCTCCAAAGATTAAACTTTTTTTTTGCCCAGAAAACTTTAAACAGGGTTAGTACACTACTGAGGTTCTACTTTGACCATACGTACTTGAAACACAGTAAGTCTTAGATAATGAAGCACTATTCATTTCTTCATACTTTTAGAGACTAATTATACAGCACAAAACAAAAAAAAAAAAAAATCTTTAAGACGAAGAGTATCAACTCAAATAGATAGAGAAGCAAAAAAAAGTATATCATTAGCAATGATTTTTTGTTTCACAAAAGTTAAACTTTAATGTTTTAAGCCAAAAAAAAATCATTTTTTAGTTCTACACACAAGTGTGATGTTACCGACAACATAGTAACGACCATCCTACAAAATGACGTCACTGACGTCAACACAGGAAGGGGGGAGGGGTTCGCAAGACTAAGAGCGGTGTCCATATTGACATTGGCACCATTATATTAATGACTGTTACATCTTACGGAATATACTGTTTACAGAATAACAGTTAGATAGTCTTTGTACGATGACGTCATTAATAAAGTTAAAGACCGGATCCAAGTAAAACTGAGAGGAGAATATAAGCAAATTACTACGTGGACTATCAAGTCAAAGACTGAGCTAAGTTAACAATTATATATTCGCAAATTTTAACAATATTATAAACTGTTAATACACATGCCTGACTTTATGCTCTTTTCGTCAGTTTCGAATACCCAAAATGTTGTATTATTGTTTAGTAATTCGACCGAATCACATTGACATTGTTTATCAAACTTCAATCCCATCATGCATGCGTTTATGAACTTAAACAAGTGCGACTTATGCCTATTCAAAATTGACTACAGGTCTACAATATAGTGATCAGTCAAGCAATAAATGAATATCTTAGTAACATTCTCTCAACCGTGAAGCCCAAAATGAAAACGGATGTACCACCACAAGGACGTAGGAGTGCACAACCACATTTATGTACTAACATAAAAATGATAAGACATGGTCCTATGCGACTGCAAGATACAGAGCTGTTACGGCGTTTCTCATCCTGGAAATGAATCCAAATGAAATAGTGTTATATCCTTTCATGAATACAGTTCATGCAGCTTTGATGAGGCATATATTTAGAATGATATTTTGATACAAGCTAAAAATAACACTTAAAAAACATTGAAAAATCAATATAGCCATTCTAGCAAGAGAAGTGCAATATACTAGTTATCAGTATATACATAAAGACGTAATGCACAGATCAAGATTAATGCCAATACGTACAGCAGCATGTAATTGTGCTATACATATATATATATATATATATATATATATATATATATATATATATATATATATATATATATAGTAATATTCTTTTTCAGAGGAGCATGTGCAATTACATGCATGTCACATCTATGTGGTGATAACACATGCGAATAAACGTATCAAATTTCATGACTGTAGCTACAGTCGTGTCAACAATGTTTCTGCGCATACGATATAAGGCTGACACATGAATGTTTATTCAGAGTCGTATACATAACAGATAACATTGACTTTTCAGAAATATTGATCCCAGAACCAGTCACCAAATTATATATACATAAACAGCAACCAAATTATTGTATGCACACACACACACACACACACACACACACACACATATATATATATATATATATATATATATATATATATATATATATATATATATATATATATATATATATATATATATAAATACATTATTATAATCCGTATCACGTTACCTTCAGTATGTGGGTAGCAGTCAGACCAGATAAGAAGAGAACAAGACTTTAGCAATTAAAATAAATCGCAGACCACCACATTTGTTTTTATTTGATCTAGTTGCGTTACAGAACCAAGAGTGATACGCGTGACATCAAAAACCTCTGGCACAACGCATGACATCTCTGGTGGTCATTTACTTTCAGAGCAGGACTATACAAAATTTGGTAGAAATTCTACAACATTTAGATGCATAAAACTAACATTTAACGATAAAACGTATGATCATTTGAAAGAGTAAATGATATATGACTACCTTGGTGTATAACAAACTTATACATAAAAGAGAAAGTATATCACAATCTAGTACGAATCAAGCATTCACCAACTAGAGTTGAATTTATGATACCGTATTCACTGCTAGAGTGATACTTTTGGCAAGAATACTTTTGAAATTGTCGGTGGCAAAAATGGTTATAAAATTTGCAATACGGTTTCTTTTTGTGGTAACATCTTTAGGCAGATGGATAAAATATGAAAATCTTGGCCGATGACATTTTTATCAGAATGATTAAAACTTTTCTCCTCACAATGTGTATTGTCCTGAACGACAGCTTTCGACAGGGTCTGTGATTACAGGTAATTTTTGTCCCATGTAAATACAGCTGCTAAGCAAATGAAATAAATAGTTTTCCGTATGGGCATCTTTCTAAAACAATGGTATTATTTTTTCCGTAGAGAATAATGTTTACGAATATTGCCACACTTTTATATAAAGTTATTGTACAGATTATGCTGCTATTCCTTTTGTTTCTTTAAGATTAACAATAAATTCACGATATAGCAAGCCTTAACATGTAACAATTATCAGAAGATTTCTTATGCTATTTATCTATTTATATGTAGAAAAACCTCGAAATTAATTTTTTTTTAAAAATCCAAGCATTTCTAGCTGGTCAACATCGTGTTTAATTGATATAGAAAACCATAATTTTTTTTATAAAATGTGCCTAAATAAATAAATTCAGCGAAAACTGTTAAAGTTACACATTTGCTCTGATAATGGTCCGTTTAGTCATCAGCATTTTCTTCGCTTGACAATATATTCATTTATTATCATGGAGCATGTAATTAGAGGAAACGTCAAAAATAAAAGTAAACGTATCGAAATGCAAAACCGCTGAAGCAAACAGGGAAAATCATTGGCACTATGACTTTTAATGCTAATATTTGGTTACCAACATGGTTGAAAATATATATTGAGCGTAAGCAATGGTAGTATTAGAAGCTCCAATTCGTGGCAAAAGAGTTAACCATTATTCTTAATAGTACAAAGCTGTGATTAATAGCATTTGACTTTTAGCTATAGAATATCACTGTCCTCTGTAAACTGGTGCGTATTAACATAAATGTCAGACTTAGTGTAACACTTGTAGCAGTCTCTGAATTGACAGAATTAATTTTTGATGATGAAATGTAGGAGGATACATACTTGCAATACGATACAAATACTTCAGAATCAATTATTCAACCCGAGAGAAATAGAGGGGAGGAAGAGGGGAAGTTAATCATGGACATATCGTTCAGTAGAATTCAACACCTTAAAGTTGTTTTGATAGTTGATAAACAATTCGGTGAAAGTAATACCAAGCAGTTTTTATGCTAAGAGTATAAAATATTTTAGTGAATATAGATAACCAAGAGAATACGGCATATTCCCAAGATGTTTAACTAGGAAACAGCTAGTATTTTAATCAATAAAGAAAATACACATAAGTTATCGATTTCAGTGCTAATAACTTTGAGAATGATGAGCAGGGCATCGGACATGATTTAAAAGGTACACATGAAAACAAATTCAGTATTCATAATGATTCGAATCATAGAATAGTTAACATTCAGCACGGTGTTCACTTTCAAATCAATACAACAGAAAATATGTACGCTAATTTGTTTTATGCGTGACATTATAGTAAATATTCAAATAATCATTCAAAGTTCATTATGTTTTAGCTTTCTATAAATGGATTTGAAATATCCCGACGACATGATAATATACGGCGTGATTAAGGGTCGAGCTAATTTCTTCACAGAAACCGAGAGAAGCTGGATGCAAGTTTTTCATTACTTTGTCGTTCACTGATCAGCTTTCCTGTTCATTTTCTGTTCATTAAGTCTCTCAAAGGCGAAAATACGATAATGATATCCTTAAGATCAAAAATGGATAAGTGGCAACCTTGAAGATGTAAAAAGAAGGAAATAACATAACCAATCTTGTGTTGGTGGTAGACATCACGAAATAGCATTGCAAGCTATCCCATAATAGCATTTGAACCTGTCTCTATGGATTTAGTATGTACAATCGTGATGAAGAGTGCACCAAAAGTCATGTGAACTTGATCCAATTCCAAAATCACTGCTGCTTGAGTGCTTAGATCAAATATTGCCTTCACTAACTGATGTTATTAATACGACTCTCTCATCCGGGGAATTCCCATCATTTTTCAAAACCGCCATTGTAAAGCCTCTGCCGAAGAAACCAACACTCGACCATAACGATTAGATGAATTACCCCCCAGTTTATAATCTCCCATTCATATCAACAATCTTAGAAAAGGTTGTTCTATCCCAACTTGTATCTCATCTGAACTCAAACAGTCATTATAGCAATCTGTATATCCACAGTACTAAAACTACTCTTCTAAAAGTAATTAATGACATTCTCACTGCTTTGGATAGCGGAAAGATTACAGTCTTCACCCTCCTTGATTTGTCTGCAGCATTTGACACAATAGACCATGATATATTACTTCACCGTCTCCAGCATGTATTTGACATTCATGATACAGCCTTACCGTAGTTCAAGTCCTACGTGGTCTACAGGATACCAATTTTGTCTGCAAATGGAATACACTCCAGCTCAGTTAATATATGTTGTGGTGTTCCACAGGGGTCTGTTTTATGACCTGTTCTCACTCTCAAGTGTCATATATCATCATGCAGTGTCTCACCAATTGTACGCCGACGACACCCAAACATACACATCTAGCCACACAACTGAAGTTGATGCTACCATCCAAGGTGTAATGAGGTGCATTTCTGATGTGAAATCGTGGATGACATGTAACACGCTACAGAAGAAAGATGATAAAACTGAGGCCATTCTGATCACAACACAAAGACTTTCTCATGCACATCCTTTACCTCAAGCAATAAATATCAGCAACACCAACATTAAATTCATACATTCAGTACGAAACCTAGGTGTAACTCTGGACAGTACATTCATGTTGTACCAACATGCCATGAACATTTGCATAGCTGCATATCTTGCGCTGAGACGTATCGGCTCCATTCGCGAATATCTTTCAATTGATGCCACTAAAACACTTGTGTATTCAATAGTACTTTCAATACTGGACTATTGTAACTCAATTCGGTCTGGTTCATCTCAATATCTACTTCAGAAACTTCAAAACGTTCAAAACACAGCTGCTCGGATCATACTTAGAATACCACGATCAGAGCGTACCCTACACTGGCTATCCAGTCAATCCAGAATCAAACACAAAATGTGTTCTTCTGTGCTACGTTTCACTGACAGATTCCAGTCCAACATACCCATCCGACCTCACCCATGTGTACACACCATCAAGATACTTACGCTCCTCTTCTGACAATCATATATGCATTATTCCCAATACGAAAACGGAGTCATATGGGCAACGTTCTTTTGCATACCAGGGGCCAGCAACGTGGAATGAATTATCCACTGAATGTAGACACAAAGACACAGTGATTTCATTCAAGCGTGCTCTTAAAACTCACTTATTTCGACGGCAAGAACAAACTTAAAGACCTAATAATGTTCCCTACCTTAAGTATTTTCAGCATGTTCTTATGTTTTCTAATTTCATGGTGTTTGTTTTCTGGAATAATATCATTATATATGTTTGTCTGTTTTTTATGTTATAGGTGTTGTAAAATGTTGTAAAGCGCTTAGAGCTTCTAAAGATTAAGCGCTATTCTAAGTCCTCAGTATTATCATTATTATTATTAGTATAATGAGGTGCATATTTGTAACCAAAACCTTCATATAGTATTTTAGGCATTTATGGATCGCCAGTAGTGAAAGGGGTGAGATTAGCGTCAATGGGAATTAGCATTACAAACACCCCCTGGGCGAGATTAGCGTCAATGGAAATTTAACATTAACCACCCTGGGCGAGATTAGCGTCAATGGAAATTTAACATGGGCAAAAAACCCTGGGTAAGATTAGCGTCAATGGAATTTAACATTGGAGAAAGGAAAAAAAGGAAATATTGAGATTAGCGTCAAAGGCATTCGAACAAAGGAAAAAAAATCGATTCTAGGGACAAATGCAATTGAACATGGGGAATAGAGTTTGGGTCTGTCTAGGGACAAGGGGAATTGAACATGGGAATAAAGTGTGGGTTTGTCTAGGGACAAAGGAGAATTGAACATGTTAGAAAAAAAAACTACTTTAGGGACAAGGGGAATTGAACATGGGATGTTTTTTTTTTTTTTTATAAAATTTTTTTTATAAAGGGGTAGGCAATCGAAAGGCTATCTCTTTTCGAGAAATGTGGGTGGCCCTGAAAAGGGCCTTTGGGTTTATGTTAATATGAATATTAACATAGACGGCATCTGTCACATCTTCTTCTTCTTCTTAAACTCCTTCTAACTGCAGGTCCATACACAAGTACCCTCCTGAGGCATCCTTGTCTTTCTATGTAAACTCTTCTCATCCATAGACTAGTATCTGTCTTATCAACAACAGTCCACTTGGACCGGACATACATGAGCATGTCCGTCCTAAACATCATGGAAGACACAAGGGTGGATGATTCAACTGTGGTCCACATCGTGAGGCGACGAGAACAGGTGAATCAATGCAGTGAACTGCGCTTATTTATAGGTAGAGGAAGGATTGAAACGGATTGAGTCCATTCACCAATCCGAACACGCGTTACAAAATTCAGTCAGTCCGCATCCAATCCGAAGAGAGCAGTCTGTGACGTCATGTGGTCTATATAGATTCGCTAGCGCCTGTGTGCTGTCAATCTATGCGACAGTGATTCAACATGACGGAAACTCAGAAAACGATCCATTGGGGTGCACCAGCAGTGGAGACCACCCAAGGGAACCCGGACTTATTTTCAGAAGAGGTACATTGGGATTTTGTGGATTTTCTTACCTCGCAAGAATTTGTTCCGGAACCTTCGTCTCATTCTTCATTACCGCAAGTGGAGAAATTTAGACAGAGACAGAAAGAAGAATTGGAGAAATTTATGCAACGACAAAAGGAAGCGGAACAAGCATTTCTCCTACAGCAACAGCAACAGCAACAAAAAGAGGTAAGAAAAAAACAACAATAAGAAGAAGTAGCAGCAAAGAAACAAGAGGGTGAAAATCAAACGGCTACGGTACTGTTGGACATTTTAGCGGAGTTAAGAAGTCTGAAACAAATGTATCAGACTTCTTTATCACGACAGAAAAGAATACGACCTTCCCGAGCTAAACATGCCAACCCTGTGACTAAGCCTATCGTACCACCCTTAGTGATTTCAACCCAATCATCAGAAGTAGGCCTCGGCCGTGGCAAAGGCTTAAGGCAGTTAAAGTTGATTGCTTAAACCCACCCCCTACACCAAAATAAAAAGGCCCTTTTCAGGGCCACCCACTTCTCTCGAAAAGAGATAGCCTTTCAATTTGCCAATAACTCAAAAATCAACAACAAAAAAAAAACCATTTTACCCTTATAGTACATGTCTGTGTATGAGTGCGTGAGTGTAGCTTCTTATTTTAAAATCAAAACTCAAAGACACTTACCTTATATAATTAATGTATTCTTTTCTCCATAGTTACAATCCAATTCACAATTCACAAGAGAACACTTTATAAATTACATTCACTTCTTCTGTTTCTTTCTTTTTTACTCTCTCTTTTTTTTCAATTTCTTCACCGTCACAGTCTTTTCCTCCTCTTCCTCCTCACTTTCTTCCCTTCTTCTTTTCTTCTCCTGTTTCTTTTTCTTCACCTGGCTGCTTTCTTCCTCTGAAGAATCTCTCTCTTCTTCTGAAGAATCCCTCTTTTCTTCCGACTCCTCTTGTTTCTTTTTTGGGCAATCTGGAGACCAATGTCCTTTTTCTTGACAATAATAACAGGTATCTTGACTTTTGTCTTTTCTAGCCCCCTTTTTTTTTTTGACGGTCTGGACACTCTGAAGACCAATGCCCTTTCTTCTGACAGATATAGCAAGTATCTTGACTTTTATCTCGAAAGGAAGGAGAGTAGTCCGCGGCTGGTATGAAGAGAATTTTCTAATGACACCTCGCAAAGCTCTGATGAAACGTTCCATCTGGGTAGTCTCTTCCATCGTTGTGCTCGGTTTGAGAGTGAAATGAATAGTGAAACGACAAGACACACACCCTTTTTATATACGCTGGTTTGTCATGACTATAAATTAGTCTATGGTGTTTAAACTTGAGTCATTTGACGTTTTGCACTCAAGATGAAACGATCCTATTCATTCGAGAAGAAAGAAGAAGAAGAAAGTAAGAGGCAGAAACGTGATCTATCGCCTCATACCAGAGCTGAAGTCTTGGCACAAATTCATGCCAGTGATTTTGAAGAGGACATGAGTGAACCAGAATCCGAACCCTCTAAACAAATTCACCACCCTTAGTTAACCCTGAAAAGTACTATTCCATTCGAGAGACGGAAAAGCGCTCCTCTAGAAAATTTAGAACCACGGCTTACACCTACACAGTGAAGTTTAAAGATTTCAAGTCCGACGTACCATTGGAGAAAGCAGAAGGGTTTATCACCAAGATGTGGGATTCTTTGCTCACCGCACTCAAGCGACAATGTCAACCCAAAGAAGACGATCGCTTGACACTATCCATAGATCACGACAACTTGAAATCCCCTGTTTGGATCGAGTTTAGCAGACCCGCAGAACTAACCCCTTCCAAAGTCATGGACAAGATTCAACACGTACAACAATCTAATGACCAGTTTGACATCACCGATGGTAAAGCCACACTGAAAATGGCTCACGTCTCTCCTCCTCAAGGGACCGGACAACGCAATAAGGTGTTATTGGTGAACGACCTTCGCAGCACCAAAAAGAGTCTCGCCCAAATTAACAACCCTCAAGACCAGATGTGCTTAGCCCGAGCCATCGTGGTGGGACGAACCTATGCCAACAAGAACGACACGGCAGAATGGAAAAGAACCTGGAAAACTATTCAACAATCGGACCGAGCCAAACAACGAAACGAAGCAGAACTCCTGTTGAAACAAGCTGGCCTGTCCAAAGACACACCCTGTGGCATTCCTGAAATGCAAAAATTGCTCCACGCTACACCTTGAAAGTGCACCCTCAAGAAGTGCGTGGGCGTCTGTTGTTTCGAGGGAAAGACTTTAAGGACGGAAATACATTCATGTCTATTATCACGATGACCATTTCGATACCATTACCACTATCACTGGATTCTGGGATACAGTTATTACTGTGAGAAATGTGACTATGGCTATAACAATCGAGAGCAGCACAAACATTGCGGATGGAAATGCCCAGGATGTTTGGCCTCTCCACCCTGTCTGAGCGAAGGACAAGAAAGAGTACATTGTCCTGCTTGTCTGCGCACGTTTGTCAGCCCTGCCTGTTACCAACAACATCTGAAGACGCAAGGTTCACAGCAGAAATGTGCTTGTCAACTGCTGAGACTGTGCCCTACGTGTCGACAAGGCCTACGTACCAATAATGCCAAGGCACACGTATGTTCAGGAAAGAAAAAATGTCACATTTGTCACCACATCGTGGACTTGAAACACGAATGCTACGTGCAAAAATACCAACCCCCACCAGACAAAGAGGACGGTCACAAGAAGAAAGGCAATTTCATCTTTTTCGATTTCGAATGCATGCAAGAGACTGGCATTCACATTCCTAATTTCTGCGTGGCTCATCGAGCGTGCGAGAAGTGCATTCAAGAACCTATCTTCAGTCATTGCCCTCACTGCAGCAAGATTCCCGGAGGGCGTGAAAAAATCTTTCGAGGACCGAATACGTTAGCCGATTTTGCCCAATGGGTCTTAGATCCCATCGACAAGACGTGGAGCCAAGAGGACATCGAGCGTTACGGAGATTGTCATCGTCATGCCACAGTGATGGCTCACAATTTCTCCGGATACGATGGACAGTTTCTTCTCAGATACTATACGGAACAAGGCACCGAACGTCCTAAAGTCACTTTGAACGGAGCCAAAATCATTTTCATGCAAGTGGGACAAGTGCAGTTTAAAGATTCGATGAGCTATTTGGCCATGCCTTTGAGTCGAATGCCTAAAACGTTTGGAATGACAGAAATGGCTAAAGGGTACTTTCCACACTTTTTCAATACGGAAGCCAATCAACACGCCGTTCTACCCCATTTGCCTGAGGCTCACTATTACGACCCCGACAACATGCGTACCGAACAACGAGAAGCTTTCTACGCTTGGTACGAGACTCACGCCTCCGACCCTTTCGACTTTCAGGAAGAAATGTTAAAGTATTGTCGTTCCGACGTGGACATTTTACGGCGTTGCTGTGGAAAATTTCGAGAACTGTTCATGGAACACGGAGGGGTCGATCCTTTGAAAGAAGCTTGCACCATTGCCATAGCGCGTTCCTTAGTGTATCGACAACGATTCATGCCTGAAAACACCGTGGCTGTCATCAGTCCTCAAACGACCCATTATGTCAAACGTCAATACTCGGTCAAAGCCCTACGTTGGTTACATTACTTGTGCGACAAGGAAGACAAATGGATTCAGCATGCCCGCAACGGAGGAGGCGAAAAGACCATCGGAACGTATTCGGTCGATGGCTGGGACTTAGAAAACCCCAAGATCGTGTACGAGTTTAACGGTTGCTTATTTCACGGATGTCCCGTCTGTTACCCTGATCGTAGCACTAAAAATCAGTTTTTACAACGAACCATGGAAGACTTGTACCAGGACACTTGTCAGCGACGCCTAAAGTTAGAACAGCAAGGATACCAAGTGGTGGAAATGTGGGAACACGAGTACGATCACCGTATGAAAACCGATCCCGAGTTTAAACTTGCCGTGTAAAGTTACAAGCTGATGGACCCCCTAAACCCGAGGGATAGTTTGTACGGAGGAAGGACCAATGCCACCTGTTTGCTGTACCAAGCCGACAAGGAGAAGAAATCAAATACTTGGACGTGCGTTCGTTGTATCCTTACGTGTGCAAATATTGTCCCTTTCCTGCAGGGCACCCACAATTGTTCACGGAACACATCGACCTGAAAAACATTCGACCCTTGGAAAAAGTCTATCAAATCGTGTACCAGAAGCGAGTGCGACTTCCCAATCATTTCACCTTACCGTATGGACACGTCAGTATTGGTCTGTATATAAAAAGGAACCCTAGGCAAGATCGATAGTTCATTGTGACTACCAAGACCGAGCGAACAAGATGAATACTTTCAGAGAGACACAAAACAAGTTTAGACAGGCACAATTCAAGTGTGGGGCTTCTGAAGTGGAATGCGATTGTGAGCCGTGCGACTTTTCAACCTGTGCTAGTGACGGTACCAGAAGAACCCGTCACCCAGGACGGGACTTTCGTGGACAGGCCTGAAAGACCCTTTCGGGAGGACACTTGTGTGACCTTACCCCCTACTATAGAACTGGTTAGAACATTACCAAAAACATGTTGTACAGTCACTTGTGTTTATTCCACGTTGATGGTTATCATGTGCCTTTTATCCTTATACTTAAGCCTTTGACTTTTATGTATTTTTGTCTTTCGTATTCATGTTTGAAACATTCAATAAACGTGTTCTGAAAAAAAGTATATAAACTCTTGTCTTGTTTGTTTTCGTGTCACAAGTGACATTTCTCACACTATGGCTACCTCTGCTGTCTCTGCTCCCTCTTCCTCCACTGTCAAAGTCATCGACGAGCACTTAGATCGTGCCGGTTGGGAGGCCTTGCATCTTCGCCATCCCTTTAACATGCTCATTGCTGGACCTAGCGGTTCAGGCAAAACCGAATTTGTCAAACGTTTGATCGAACATAAACATCATTTGATCGATCGACCACCTCAGCGGATCGTGTGGTGTTACAAAGAGTGGCAATCGGCGTACAGCCTCTTGCGAGAAAGTCAAGGCGATTCCATCGTGTTTGTGGAAGGCATTCCTAAAGAAGACGACGGCATCGTCTCTGACTCCCGTCAAACCCATTTGGTCATTTTCGACGACATGTTAGGAGAAGACGAAGAAGAAATTAAACTGTGGTTTACGCGCAAAGGGCATCACCGTAATGCCAGTGTCGTTTACATCACTCAAAATTTGTTTCAACAAAGTAAAGCCCATCGCACCATCAGTCTCAATGCGCATTACGTGGTCTTGTTTAAAAGCCCTCGAGATAAATCGCAAGTGCAAGTCTTAGCCAAACAGTTAGGAACGCCTTGGCTGACTCAGGCGTACGACGATGCCACTCAAACTCCACACGCCTATTTACTCGTCGATTTGAAACCTACGACCCCCGAGGATTTGCGATTTCGTACCCACTTGTTTCACCACTGGTGCCAAGACGGAGGGCCTGTCCTGTACACGTCTCCGTCCTCGATTTCATTTCACTCCACATAAAAAAATCTATGAAAACCTGAGACTCTTTTTCGTCTGTCTCACTCACAGTGCGAACATGACGTCCCTTCAGTCGCATCTTCCCGTCAAATTGATTCGTGCCTTGTATGGCATCAGTCGAGAAAAAAATCCACAAATACGAGCTCGTGTCTTATAAGCTAGTCTCAAAGAAGTCTTACGATGGTTCACGGTGACGGCACGTCAATTACTCCAAGGGATCATTCAGATTCCTCATCAAACCAAACGCTTTTTCGATCGAAACAAAGTCGCTTTGGTCCAACTGGCCGATCCCCACATTGACACTCAAACCAAAAAACAAATCATTTCGAAACCTGGAGGGAGTGGTACTCTAGGAGGGGTCATCATTCGCTCACTCTTAAGATGGGATCCTAATGCCCCCAAAGTTATCCCCAAGAAGAAAAAGAAAAATACCAGGTCCCCAAGAAGAACTTCTCCAGTGGCGGGACCCTCCTCTTACCAGACACCACCCCGGGAAAAGAAAAGAAGCCCCCAGAAAAAGAAAAGTCCACAGAAGAAAACTAGTCGCAAGAGAGGCACTTCGGCCAGGACGCAACCTTACACCCGCAAACCACGACCTGCCACGGCGGTGACCGCATCTCCGGCAGCCTCACGTTCATCCATTTCTCCATTGATGACACCAAGAACTGAAGAGTACTTGGACACGTTGATCACACCAAGAACTTCTCCGTTGATGACTCCAAAAAGAACTTCCCCAGTGGCAGGACCCTCCAATTTAGTGGCAGTGGCTGCTGCTCACAAAGTACCTTCTCCCAAAATCAAAGTCCAAGAAAGATCGGGTATGTTACAAAGTTTACTGGATTTGTCCAAGCAAGAACTGGCTCGATTTAGTCCGTTGCGTACCCCTCCACGACGTGTCATGCCTGTCCTCAAACTGATACGCCGTAAAGAGAATCAGTGGAGACGCGTTCCAGTATAAAAAAGACCTGTGACCAAGTCGGGGGTATCAGTGTTTTTTTGGTGCTACTGAAGACTCAAAGATGTCACCCTCCAGAAAACCCCAAGGAAAGAAAAGAAAAGGACTACCACCACGTTTAGTCAAACATGGGGACATGTTATCTGTCCTATCCAAAGCTTCTTCACCTCTACGAAAAAAACTCATTCAATCGGCCTCCAAAGAGGTCATCGATACCGTGTGCGAATGTTGTTTGAACGTTTTGAAAGGCACGATCCCTTTGTCCAAACACCAGAAACAATGCTTAAGCAAACATCGTCACGTTCTTCGCCAAATGGTTCGAAAGAAAATTCCCATTCGTCAAAAGAAGAAGATGTTGGTCCAACGTCGAGGCATTTTGCCTCTCTTGTTAGACCCCATACTGAAAGGAGTCTTGGGAACCATGTTGGGAGGACTAGTGGGAGCAAGATAAAAAGGCCCTCGGAAGTCCCAAGATCTCAGAATTGACCCCTGACAACCCTATGGAAGGACGAAAACTAGCTTTGGTGCCTTACAAACGATGGATGGCATGCCATCGGTGGCAAGAACAACACACCCCGCATTTACCTCCCAATCCCCATTTGAGCGAGATGTCCCAGTTACAACACGAATTGCAGTCCTTAATGGATCGCCAAGATTTGTCCGAAACAGAAAAATCGCAAAAGTACGGTCAACTCTTGCAACGACTGCAACTCTTTCACCAGAAAGCTTTAGACGAAACAGCTCTACCCACTCTGAAAGATTTTAAGACCTTGATGAAAAGTCCAGCACCATCACCAGTACCAGTACCAGTACCACCACTACCAGTGACCAAGACAGAAAAAGGAGAAGAAGAAGAAGAAGGGTTTCAAACTCCACCAGAAAAAGTTATTAAGTTAACAACACCACCTACCTCCAGAATTGGATGGATTAAAAAGATGATGGCCACCCCTTCTTCATCATAAGAGAAAAAGAAAGTGAAGACAGAAGTGAAGACAGAAGTGAAACAAGAATCGATATCCCCCGCTCAGATATCCTCCTCTTCAACACCTATTGCTGGTCGCACACGCAAAGCATTGCAATCCAAGAAAGTACCCCAAGAGAAAAAGAGTAGCATCTTCCAAGAGTGGGTGCCTTATTAACACACCAACCAACACAAAAAATGGAAAAAGTCTTAGCCAGCATTTACTACGATCCCTCGCATCCTGCAGGTTACGCAGGAGTTCAAAAATTGGATCGTGCTGCCAAAACTCGACTGAAAAGTCTCCGTTTACCTCAAGTGCAACGATGGTTACAAGAACAAGCTACCTACACTTTACACAAACCCATTCGACGCAAGTTTGCCAGAAGTCGTACCCGAGTGGAAGGCATCGATCATCAATGGCAAGCCGATTTAGCCGATGTCTCTCATTTGGCCAGCTACAATCGTGGCTACAAATATTTGTTTTGTGTCATCGACGTCTTTTCCAAATTTGCCTGGGTCGTGCCCTTGACTTCCAAATCGAGCAGCGAGTTAGTGCGAGCCCTGCAACGGGTGTTGAAACAAAGCGGTCGTCACCCTCTTCGATGGCAAACGGACAAAGGCACCGAATTTCTGAACCAAGCTTTCCAAAAAGAATTAAAGAAACGTGACATTCATTCTTTTACCACCGAGAATCCCGAAACCAAAGCCTGCATCGTGGAACGTTTTCAACGCACTTTGAAAGAACGCATGTGGAAATATTTTACGCATCACCACACTCTGAAGTACATCGACATCTTACCGCACCTGGTGCAAGCGTACAACCAATCTTACCATCGAAGCATCGGACGTGCCCCGCAAGACGTGACTCCCGACAACGAAGTGTTGGTGTTTGAGCGTCTGTTCGGTACGTCCCCGACGAGGGCTGTCCCCAAGAAAAGTGGAGAGTTGGCCGTAGGAGATTGGGTGCGCATTGGCAAAACCAAACGCACTTTCGACAAAGGTTACTTACCTAACTGGACGACCGAATTGTTTTGCGTCACTGGACGAGTGCATGGCCGTCATCCTGCCGTCTATAAATTGGAAGACATGAACGGAGAAGTGCTCAAAGGAACGTTTTATTTGCCCGAGTTACAACGTGTGACCAAAAAAGAAGGCGACGTGTACGACATCGAAAGCATTCTCGAACGCAGAACCCGTAAAGTGGGCAAACGACGTGTCAAAGAAGTCAAAGTACGTTGGAAAGGATATCCGCCCAGTTTTGATTCTTGGATCGACGCTTCGCAAGTCATCGACTATAAAAAGAAGTGACCATCATGCCCTTTCACACAGACGCAGCTACGTCGACCACTCCTCCTTCACCTAGTTCTTCTGTGCAAGATTTACAAAAACAACCCTTGTGGGTGTGGTGTGGAGAACGTGTGCCTAAAACGCAAATCGTCTTTTTCTGCCAAATCTTCGTGGTGTATTGTGTCATCGGGGCAGCCATTGCCAATTTGAGTTTGCAACAAGGAGACAAACAATTGTGGACCATTTTATTAAGCAGTTGCATCGGTTACCTGCTTCCCAATCCCTCCCTGAAATTCTGCTCGAACGGGAACCACGGGAACCTTGTATCCAGTGCCAGTGCCAGTCACCACTCCAACAACAACCACAACCAGAACCCCATTTTGGGCGGAGACACGCCTCTGACATCCACTAACCCCTCGGACAGCCACAGAACTCTGGAATTATGAGTCACCAAAACCAATTTTACTTAACCTTACCCAGTGACAGTTCCATGGAGGTGTTTCCCCACAACACGTTGTGGTGTTACACGGCTAAATTACCTCAAGCCATCCAGTTAGATCACGAAGCCCATTGGGAAGTGGCTTTAGTAGAAATGATTCACCCTACACAAATCCAAAACATCACCGAAAAGCAAAACACTTTTGAGGTCGAAATCATGAACCAACAATTACAAGAAGCCATGAATGACATCGGGTTTTCAGGGGACACAAGACCATCCAACAATTCACCCTTCAATATCTACACCTTGAAAATTTCGGCAGGGTTTTATTTTAGTGGCCAACATTTGGTGGACACCATTACTTCCAGGTTCGAGTTCGCCTTTGGCAAAGCCCTGAACAGAGTAAAAAAAAGTGTCACCCTGGAGTACCATAAAGTGGATCGTCGCTTACTGATGAAATTTCAGGATACCCAAACGTTGTCCATCAGTTTTAATCGTGACTTGTTTGATATTTTAGGTGGAGACACAAAAATAGCTCCAAATTTTAAACCGAAGATCAACAGCAATACGGAATTTTACAAGTTTTTTCGATTCCCTGTAGAACTGAACCAAGGACTGAATTTGATGTTCGTGTACTCCGATGTGGTGGAGTATAACGTGGTGGGACACACCTCTGTACCGTTACTGCGTGTCATTCCTTTCAAAGTGGATAGTACCACGACCAGTGACCAGGAAGGTGGAAACACCTATCACGTCCACCGGGAATTTGTGCATCCTCATTATTTGCCTGTCAGCAAGTCGTATTTGGACACGGTCAACATTGCTATAAAAGGAGATTTGGGACAAAATATTCCATTCACCAAAGGAAAAGTCACGGTGAAACTCCATTTTCGAAAACGGTTCTCTCACGACTCGTAAGTCATGTATCCAGTGTATCGAGGGGTTGCACGGCAGCGAGGACACGGTTTAGGAGATATGTTAAAATCGGCCTTTTGTTCGGTGGCCCTGGTGTTGAAACCGATGGTGACACGCGGATTGCACGCCTTGAAAGATGCGGCACTGACACAAGGCAAAGAATTTCTCCAAAATGTCATCATCGACAAACAAAACCCTAAAGAAGCCTTCATGAGGGCAGGCAAAAATGTCTTGCTGCAAACGGGTAAAGACCTTTTGGGCCGACAAGACACACCTATAAAAACCCTGCTCGCTACCGAGTCAAGCATTCAGCAAGGACAAGGCAGAAAGAGACGACGAAGAAAACACCCTTTCACCAGACTTCAAGCTAGAAAGGCCAAGAAAAGAAGAACCGTTCGAGACTTAGACGTTTTCGATTATTGAGACACTGTAACAAAAAAATGATGCACCGAGAGTCTTGCGCCTGTTCCAAGACGGAACTGGATCTGTTTGCCATGCCCCCCACCATGATGACCATGCAAGAATCCCAATGGGTGGAATTTCATCCCGTCTCCTCATTGACCGATTCCGCTCCCATCGAGTTTGAAATCAAGGGACAGCCCGAAGATTACATCGATCTGAATAGCAGTTACTTGTACCTGAAAGTCAAAGTTCTAGATAAGGATGGAAATGCTATAGACACTGAGCCAGTAGCTCCCGTCAACAATTTCATGCATTCCTTGTTCAGCTCAGTGGACTTGTACTTGAACAACAAACTGGTTAGCAGCAGCATGGATACTTACCCTTACCGTGCCTACCTGGAAAATCTCTTGACGTACGGAATAGACGCCAAGAACACTCATCTCAATGCCTGCGTGCTATGGGAACCTGACGAAGCGGGCGAATTTGATAAAACAGGTCTTGAAGCTGACCCCAAATCAAAAACAACCACCAATGAGGGATTTGTAGAACGAAGAAAGAGAATCATAGGACCCAACCAAAGTTTAGAACTGATGGATCTTTTGCATTTGGACATGTGGTTGCAAGAAAAATATTTGCTGAACGGGGTGGATGTCCGCCTGAGACTGAATCGGAGCAGTACCGCTTTCCATTTATTGGCTGATGCTGGCGAGTACAAAACCAAAATCCAAGAAGCCAGACTCTACGTACGTCGTGTGGAAGTGTTACCTAAAGTAGGTAACGACATCAGTCAGACGTTGAGCAGAACGACCGCCAAGTATCCGATCCGACGCGTAGAAGTGAAAACTTTCACCATTCCTAGGGGACAGCGATCCATGATCGAAGATCATCTGTTCCAAGGACAGTTACCCAAACGTTTGATTGTTGGTATCGTCAGGAATTCAGCCTTCAACGGAACCCACGATCAAAATCCTTTTGAGTTTCAACATTACAATGTGTCCAAGATCGAAGTCAGTCGCGACGGCAAGACCTTGTGTACCCGACCTTTCGAACCTGACTTTGAGAAGAAGAATTACTTGAGATCGTACTTGTCCTTGTACGAAGCCACGGGACAGTTAGGAACCAACACCAGTCACGGCATTACGTACGACGATTATGCAGGAGGCTATGCTTTGTGGGCTTTTGATTTCACTCCAGACCAAGGCAGCGACGAGGGACATTTCCACCCTATAAAATCCGGCCAGATTCGTGTGGAAATTCAGTTCGGAAACAGAATCGGTGATGATGATGTAACGTTGAACGTCATCCTGTATGCAAAATTCGATAATACCATAGAAATCAACAGTTTGTGAGAAGTCATTCTAGATTACTAGAAGCCATCGAAGACTGTTATCCCTCTTTACCTAGTGGAGAAGCTTTGAAGATGGAATGTGAGGAGACCGTGGAAGGAGAATCCCAAGACAAAGACGAAAAGGACATCGTGATCAAGTCGAGATGGCCAGAACAAGAACAGCAATTGGTCTCCTACTGTGCTACATACCTGGCAGACACAATTACGACATGGATGAAGCATGATTACAATGGATGTCAAAACATCAGTCAAGAAGAAAAATTCAACGAATATCTGGACGAAGCTTGGAGTCTGTTTAAAAAAGACGTGTTACGTTGGTGGTATAAAGACTTGCGTGAACATTTCTGTCCTCCATTAACGACTCGAGACATCCATTACATCAAAACCCTCTTTGACAAATTCAAAGAGAAAGTCGAGATCGAAATTGATCACTTATTATCAGCAAAAGAACATTTAGTGACTTAATTTTGATCGTGATTTTTCTAGAAACGATGAGAAAGTAAATCTTTGATTTTTTTGACTAGTATGCTTATTTTGTTGTCTTAAGCTAGGAAACGTAGTGTCCATCCATGACTCAATGACTTGCTACAGTGGAAATCACAATTTCATTCACAACTTTGCCAACCCTGTTTAAAGTAGAGTGTAAATTGAAAAAAATGTTGGATGTTATATTGTTGGATTATTGTTAAAAAATGTTAGAGTTGTTGGTTAGTGTTATGTGATTTTTGAATAAAAAATGATGTGTTTTGAAAAAAATGCCTTTGTGATTTGTTTGGCTATAAGAATGTTTTATTCATGCTCTTTGACTTCTTACTATCCCTCTCATGACACTCATTGAACATTGCGGCTCGAAAACCGTGGAGGAATGTTTTCCTTCACGTCCGCGCTTTGACTTTAAGAACCGGGTTGTTTCCAGTCTAACCATCCATTGTCGACTCATCCTCCTACGAAGATGTGCTCCAAACTAGCTAAGCTAAACGAAGCCTACGTGAATTTGCATAGGGTCAGACACAGTCTGATACCGAAGCCAGAAGAGATAGAGAATGTGAGAATGCTAAAAGTCACTGAAGACTTGATAGAAGAACTCTTCAGAGAAGAAGTGAACAGGGAGAAAGAAGAATGGACAGAGAAGTACAGACTTCAGAGACAGCAGCAACAACAACAACAGCAGCAGCAACAGCAGCAGGAACCTGAACCTGAGAGAGGCTTTGTCGATTGTCGTATCGACACCAAAGAGTTCTTCTTCTCTTTCCGAAGAAGCAGACCTATCGCCAGAAAGTCTATCCTCAGAGGACATCGCATTCTTAGAAACTAAAAGATTGCCATAGCAAACAAAAAAAAAAACAGCCCTTTTCAGGGCTACCCCAATCCTAAAGAAAAGAAATAACAATCAATTTGCCAATGTGTGTAGGTAGAGTAGTGTGAATATAAACACTAACTCTTTTTTATAGTGTGAGGGTATGTGTTTGTGTGTTTGTGTTTGTAACATCTCACGTACGTTGGTGTGGATAGTAAATTAAGATCATGTTTGTTTTTTTGGCTGTTTGAGGTGTGGGGAGAGTAGATTTGGGGGGTTTGATTGAATTGCTTTGCGCATGTGAATAGTATATTGGAGTGATTAATGAAAAAATTTTTTAGAATAGGAATGGGTAGTATAAAAAAGTGAGTGAGTGTTTCTTTTAGGTCCGCGCGTTGTTTTTTGGTCATGATCTAGGTAAGATCAATTTTATGTTTTTTAGGGGGATGTTTTCCTTCACGTCCGCAGTTTTAGTATAAATTGAAACTCGTTCGGCAGTCCAGCTACCCTTGTTGATTGATCAACACCAGAATGAACACGAGACTGGCGAAACTGTTGGAACTTCATGTTCATCTGGAATATGCCAGGCGCCTGTTGAACGAACTGGCCGCGGAGGACATTGTAGAAGAAGGAAGGATGAGAGAGGAGGAGGAAAGAAGAAATAAAGAAGAGGAGGAGAGAAGATACAAAGAAGAGGAGGAAATAAGATACAAAGAAGAGGTGAGAAGATACAAAGAAGAGGAGGAGAGAAGATACAAAGAAGAGGAAGAGGAAAAGGAGAAAAGAAGAAGAAATTTCAGAATCCCAGAAACCGAAAATTGGGATTCTGAAGCCACATATCCTGCCTCTGCTCTCTCCCCCAAAAAAGTAAAAAGCAACTGGGGAACAAGATGTGTATGTGGCGCCAGGCCTGGAAGGTGCCACCATTAACCAGGTGTCCATGAAGTTCCAAAAAAAACAGCCCTTTTCAGGGCTACCCAATGCACTAGAAAAGAAATAACCATCAATTTGCCAATGTGTGTGTGTGTGTGTGTGTGTGTGTGTGTGTAGGTAGAGTAGTGTGAATATAAACACTAACTCTTTTTTCATAGTGCGAGGGTATGTGTTTGTGTGTTTGTGTTTGTAACTGCTCAAGTAAGTTTGTGTGAATGGTAGATTATGGGTTTCTTTATTGTTTCTTAGCGTATGTGAAGAGTATAGTTTGGGTTTTGTAACCGCTCACGTACGATTGTGTGGATAGTAGATTATGGATTTTGTTTATTGTTTCTTAGCGTATGTGGAGAGTATAGTTTGGGTTTTGTAACCGCTCACGTACGATTGTGTGGATAGTAGATTATGGATTTTGTTTATTGTTTCTTAGCGTATGTGGAGAGTATAGTTTGTGTTTTGTAACCGCTCACGTACGATTGTGTGGATAGTAGATTATGGATTTTGTTTTAATGATTTGCGTGTGTAAATAGTAGATTTGGGGTTTGTTTATTGTTGCTTCACTTATGTGGATAGTATATTATATGAAATGAGAAAAGTAGGGGATGTTTTCTTTCACGTCCGCACGATGTTAAGTCATGATCTAGGTAATATCAATTTTATGTTTTAGGGGGATGTTTTCCTTCACGTCCACGCTTTTCGTATAAGAACCCACAGTATTCGTCGTTCAAACCATTCTACAGAGAAGATGGCTTCGAACCACCTCGATAAATTTCAAACATTGCAAGACGTCCTTGACAATTTGGACATGATAGAACAAATGCTAGTACGACTCAATGAAGACCACTATTCTTATAGTCCGCATAGAGTAAAAATGGAGATTAACAACTTAAGAAAAGCAAAGGACATGATAAGTGGTGTGATGAAGGAAATAAAGGAGGAGAAGGAGGATGAAGAGGAAAGGATAAGAATATGAAAATGGAATGAAAAAAATGAAAAAGAAGAAGAAAATGAGAAGAGGAAGAAAGAAGAGGAGGAGGAAGAGAAGAAATAAGAGGAGGAGAAAAAAAATAAGAAAAAGAGTGTAGGTGAGAAAATAAGAAGTTGGTGGAGAAAAAGAAGAAATTAGAAGCAGAAGAAGAAGAAGAAACCAAAGGCCCTTTTCAGGGCCAGCATATTTCTCGAAAAGAGAATGACTTTTCAATTGCCTACCCCTTTATAAAATTTTTTTAAAAAAAAAATCCCATGTTCAATTCCCCTTGTCCCTAAAGTAGTTTTTTTTCTAACATGTTCAATTCCCCTTTGTCCCTAGACAAACCCACACTTTATTCCCATGTTCAATTCCCCTTGTCCCTAGACAGACCCAAACTCTATTCCCCATGTTCAATTGCCTTTGTCCCTAGAATCGATTTTTTTTCCATTGTTCGAATGCCTTTGACGCTAATATCAATATTTCCTTTTTTTCCTTTCTCCAATGTTAAATTCCATTGACGCTAATCTTACCCAGGGTTTTTTGCCCATGTTAAATTTCCATTGACGCTAATCTCGCCCAGGGTGGTTAATGTTAAATTTCCATTGACGCTAATCTCGCCCGGGGGGTGTTTGTAATGCTAATTCCCATTGACGCTAATCTCACCCCTTTCACTACTATCGCCTTTACCATGGACAAAACCAGCAATGGAGACCGTGTTTGAAGAATACCATGCTATATCTGACTAAGTGAAAACAGACATATTGGATACTTCGAAACAGATCGAATGAAAAATGCGAATGAGACATGAAATTCCTGATAAAAACAATAGACTTATAAATGATTAACCCCTAGTAACTGCTAAAATTATCCATGTAGCATTTTGTCATTAATTATTATGTTCAATTTTTAAAATCATGAAATTAAATTAAGTTTTTTCTCTTGCTGAGCGTCAACGTCCGTACTTAAATGTTTTGCCATTTATTGAATGTCTTCAGAATCACAGTGCAATCGTCATTATAATTGATATTTACGATTTTGCACACTATAGGCGGTCTGGCGATTCTCAGTTTTGATCTTTAACCTTCTTGCATATTAACTTAATCATGCTTGTAATACCAAACAAATATGAGTGGTGCAGAATTTGCTTAGACGACAAACCAACATTCAGAGCGTTCTTAGGTTTGTTAACAAACGCAATACAAATGAATCGAGTTTTATACTTCAATTACGTGGTAGATTATACAGTTATAGGATCACTGATTGGTTGAAAGACAACCAGTCCACGTATTTTTGATAATTGTACAGCTAATGACGTAATTCACCCTAGACGGAAATCTGCTGAAGTATTAAATTGCGAAAAATAATCTGTATATGAGACTGAATTTCGTTTCATCATCTGTAAGTTTGCTTCTGTCCTGGTCATAAACAGTGGTTTGACATAGTATGATTTTATCGCCATTGCTATCCATAGTCTGTCGATCCATCAACGAAGTAAAATTGCCAGACCTTGACTAGCAAATATGGGGCTTGAACTGGGATAAATATGCAAAAGCAATGAGTATCCCATGCCGTGCGGATCGTTGACACACACGATCTCAATATAATATAATATATATATATATATATATATATATATATATATATATATATATATATATATATATATATATATATATATATATATATATATATATATATATATATATATATATATATATATATATATATATATATTCAATTGAAGAATAATAGTGTCGTCTTTGTAAGTGAAAAGAACACAATGCATCAGAGCTGTATATATTTGACATTCTGAAACAGTGGTCAGCTTATTCGATATGCACATTAGAACAACATTTGCAAGATTCCAAGAATCCGGAACAAAATTTAAGAGAATGCCCCATATATCGCCACACTTTGAAGAAATGTATCATAGCTTTTGAACATTCTTTATACAGCGGCAGGAGAGAGAGAGAGAGAGAGAGAGAGAGAGAGAGAGAGAGAGAGAGAGAGAGAGAGAAAGAGAGAGAGAGAAAGAGACTCCTAAGTTTAAACTTTTTTTTATGACATTAATAGATATGGGTTAGTCCACAATCTACACCCTGACCTTGCCGTGCATATTTAATACACCAAGCCAAATATCATTCCGGCAAAGTTCATATGAGAGAATGACGCAGCAACAACTGATCATACAGGTTGGCAAACACGAAAATAAGGTTGAATCAATGGATGACTTTCAAGTGGAAATAAGGTTGAATCAATGGATGACTTTCAAGTGGAAATAAGGTTGAATCAATGGATGACTTTCAAGTGGAAATAAGGTTGAATCAATGGATGACTTTCAAGTGAAAATAAGGTTGAATCAATGGATGACTTTCAAGTGAAAATAAGGTTGAATCAATGGATGACTTTCAAGTGAAAATAAGGTTGAATCAATGGATGACTTTCAAGTGGAAATAAGGTTGAATCAATGGATGACTTTCAAGTGGAAATAAGGTTGAATCAATGGATGACTTTCAAGTGAAAATAAGGTTGAATCAATGGATGACTTTCAAGTGGAAATACATTTCGAACTCGACGAATATAATATTTCGTATGTGCTTTTATTTTTATATCTATTTAGCAATGTTAGGATACGAAGTCAAATTTATGCACTTTATATTAGCTTTGAAAATCCGAAAATATGTATTATTATTTATTAAAACGACTCACTGACAAGGGTATATATGGCAAAACATTTCAGTAGTCCCATGATGCGACGCGTCTTTAGGGCTTGTTAATAAAGAAAGCGTCATAGGTAAATAGGTGTATTCAAACAAAGTACAACTTTAGAGATTGCTGATCAAAGAAACAATTATGAATACCTTGGATGCATTGAATCTGTTCGTACATCGAAGTCACACCAACCTGTTCGTGAATAACCAATGAATAGTACGAATGAAATTGGAGATACAACCTCAGGGAATTAGTAACATATATATATATATATATATATATATATATATATATATATATATATATATATATATATATATATATATATATATATATATATATATAACGCTTATATAGGAACACTTTGGAAATTACACGAACAATAGTTTTTAATGTGTTTCTGCTGAATGGAGTTAATCCAAATTAGTGTTTTCTTTTCATTGACGCGTAAAATTGATTTAAAACAAGTTTGAAACATTGACATAATTGACACACACATGACGTTAACCATCCTATTTACATAACTATTTTGAATTATAATGCTACTACCTCAAGAGCATCCACGACGGTGATGTAAAAGTACTTGAAGGAAAATAGTATGAATATAATGAACATATTACAAATTCCTGTTGAATTAAAAACACATGATCACACACACACAAATACATGTGTGTGTGTGTGTGTGTGTGTGTGTGTGTGTGTGTGTGTGTGTGTGATTTGGATTTGTAACGTAGCTTTAACAATTTTTCAGTCATATCGCTACGGTGTTTACAGTGTTACAGTTTATATTTATTTCTAGCACTGGGGCATCATGCTGCAGACACGTAGCTTGATGTCCCGCCCAGTCACATTATCCTGACACCAGGCCGACCGGAGCGGTGTGCAATGTGCAAAGTATCCGTCTAAATTCTTCCTGAATCTGGAATATTTAGTTGGAACTATTAAGGTATGCATGCACAGTATCTATGAAATAAAATATCCCATAAAATATATCAAATCTCTATTAGATTGCCTAGTGGTGAGAGGATCCGCCTCGGATGCGAGAGGGCGTGGGTTTGACCCCTGTCCTAGTCATACCAAAGACCTATAAAAATGGTACTAATAGCTGCCTCGCTATGCGGTCAACGTTAAGAGGCAAGTGTTAGGACTGGTTGGTGTGGCACACAGTGCTAGACATCACTTAAAACTGCCACACTGCAAAAATTGTTAAAATTCAAAAGACAGACAAACACCCAATTTATATATCCATATAGTGATGCACTTACATAACATACAGTACTCGATCTGTATTTGGTACGTTTCTGCCCAGTTTTAATTAGTTACTTTAGCCTGGCACTCCGAAAGATGTTTAATAACTTTGTTAGTCTTGAAAATGCGTGTTTGTTTACGTGTTGTATCTCGATAAAAGGGTCCTTTTTATCTCGCAATATCAATCGTCGATCGAGCAGCCAATGGGGGTGTTTTAAAACAATGATCCGTACACAGTACTTCCTAGTGATATTCACTCGGTCGTGAAACAAGAAAGGGTAGGTATGAAAGAAAACGGATATTCTTTAAAAAGGTGAGTGAATGCCTAAATTGTACGCCTTGTCCTCATTGATCTAGAAGATCCGGATTTTAAAATTATTCGGTAAGAAAATGCCAACTCATAAACATTTTTTTGTTCTAACTCAGTATATAAGCAGGAACATTGCGTCCTAACATCAAATAAAAGATTGAAACCAGCGTTGACACCTGATTTGGAAAACTCCGAATTATCGTTATTTGTGTTCCGACATGGGTGAAAGGTACATTTCAATAGTATACAGTAAATATAAATGATCTTTGCATCAATCATTTATTTAAATCATTTTAATTGTTTTCATACGAAAAGATTGTGCTAAAACTAATGTATCTCTTATATCATAAGCATTTGTCATATATTACAGAGACATTGTACATCAGAATCAAGAGGTTGTTTTGAAATCAATAAGCATATATGTTACTCACCGTATTAACGCATTCAATATGTATATTTTCATACAAAATAATCCATATTGTTTCTTGAAGACCCTAATTTCACACACACATATATATATATATATATATATATATATATATATATATATATATATATATATATATATATATATTAGCATGCACACAGTGTATTTCATTTTGTAAGCAGTGTATTGCAATTTATATGAAATCATGGAATTAAAGAAATCCTTGGGTGGTGAAGGTATTGAAGATATATTACTTATATTTTCAGGTTGGAACGTCTGATGTTTCCTTTACTACTTGGAGTTTTGGTGTCATTAACATGGGCGGAAGGAATACGGCAAGTTGAGGAACACATTGAACCTTTGGATCCTTTCGATCCCATTATCAAGCAACCCATCGAACCATTGGATCCAATCACCAAGCAACCCATCGAACCATTGGATCCAATGACCAAGCAACCCATCGAACCATTGGATCCAATCACCAAGCAACCCATCGAACTATTGGATCCAATCACCAAGCAACCCATCGAACCATTGGATACCACAACCCAGCCAATTGACGACTTAGAAATAACTCTTTTTCAGAAAGTGGATGTCACGCCTGAAGAGCAAGCTAAGAAAGACGCCATCCTTGAAAGGATCGTGTCAGAATCTCTGTCCACCGTAGAAAGAAATATTCAGGCGGCTGACGCTCAAAACAAAGCGTTTTTCGATCAGGGTGTGTAGAGATTTACGTATTGTATTTTTAGTATTCATCCCTAATTACTGTCTGGAAAAAGTCGTTGTTATCTATATCACAGATTTGTTTTACGTTGATCAACCTACTGCGTCATCATTTAGCAGGAGTGAATTGTATTGTTCAATTTTCAGAGTTCCAGAAAATATAAATTTTGAATGGAAACAAAGAGAATGTAATGAATCAAATTTAACTTTAACAGAATTATAGTATTACTAATTTATTGTAAAGTAACCGAAGTTAATGACAAATATGGAAAAAGCATTGGTTATATTAACTAAAGCATGGTAATTTTTCAGTTTTCTTTACCTGTAGGAAAAGTTAAAAGGATCACACGTGCCGAAACATAGACTCAGTGTTCACATCACATTTCTTTTGTTTATGTTGTAAGACGAATTAGAAGAAATAATATGTGATCAGTTCAAATAAATGTAGCAAGGCTAAATTAATTCCATACGAATAAATGTCATTATAAAAATGTATAATATTGAATTATAGAATTATTTTCGCAGACACTATCAACAGTAAATTAATATAGAATACGCAATTGAGGACCTTTTGCAAAAGATAGAATTACATTAATAATAATAGTGTTTGTTGGTAATAAAGGCCACTGGTCTATGATACATATCCATACATCATGCGGTACAAAAAGATGCTATAGTGCGTAACAAAAGAACATCATATGTTTTGGAAATAATATACATGAAGGCAATCATTATTGCATTTTTCGAATTGGGTGAGATACAAGTATATACTGCACAGTAATTAGACAAACGAACTTAAGTGTAACCCTAAAACGTGCATGGAGACTGATCTAAAGTTTTATGTAGCAAGAGTTATTGATAAAACGGTGTCTCTAATCTGTTAAGTCTTTCAAAATAAACATTGCTAAATTAGCCATCAGAATTTTACTAGTTATAAGGGACCAAAATTTTTCTCAAGATGGATTTGTATATACAAAGATGAGTAAATATATTCTTCGTATTTCTCCATATAGCGGACAAGCAGTAATCAAATGGAATTATTTTCGATGTTAACGTTACAAATTTGACACAATCTTTCCTCATAGCAAATAATAATAATAATAATAATAATAATAATAATAATAATATTAATAATAATAAATTAATAATAATAATAATAGAAATAACAAATATAATAATAATAATACATTTATACTACTACTACTACTACTACTACTACTGCTAATAATAATAATAGCGAGATTATTATTATTATTATTATTATTGTTATTATTATTATTATTAAAAACAGGCATCGACAAGGTAGGGGTAAGGAGTACGGATTTCTTCGGACCTCATATGTTAACCAGTCCTCAAGCCATAAAAATAGGCTCATCTGGAAAGCTTTTTACAGGAGTATCCAAAGCTGCAGCTGAGAGGTTAGTAACAAAAAAGGCAGATATCGAACCCAAATTATTTAACATAAGACGCTTCTCTTGACAAATACACTTCTTAGACAGTAACTCGTTTGCTGAGATATTCAAGAAAAATAATATCACTACTACCACTACTACTATTCTACTACTTATTCTACTAATAATGCACGTTTTTAATACAAATACACACATACAAATGAGAAAGCCTTGTTAGAGAACAAATATTTTGTAAATGTTACTTTTTGGAAAGATTACAACATATTTGCATTATGATCAGATCAGTACCCCATCTTTCCCATAACCCTGGAATGGACTTGGGTGGTAACTCGATCGATTAATACATCCTGACAAAGTGAAGTAAAAGAATTATTAAAAGTAAAAGAAAGAATCAAACACGGAATAAAAAAGAGTAAATAACGGTAATTAGTTGAAAATGTGAAACCCGATTCACGTTGTTACAGGGAATTCAATTATTAAGTAATATAATTCCCTGTTGATAGCAAAGTGGCTCCAGTTCTCTTGGAGAGTGACTGTTTTTTTTTAGCAAGCCAACCAATCTATTTTAAAATTCCTGTGTTTGTAGTAAGAATTACGCTGCTGATGCTTATCCAGTTTACTGATGTAGTCAGGATAAATAAACGTGTTATGGTATATACCTGGTTAGTCAACGCACTTTCAAGTGCAAAGTAACGTTAGCCATTAATGCAATGCTGGTATGTAATCAGTACCGAGGCGATTTTGAGACTTGCAAAGCATGGATATAAGCTACAACGAAAAATGTTTAATTTTGTATGAATTTCTGTGAAATGAGCTTTGATTGAGCTCATACTTTAAGATACAATCAAATGTTCCTCTGAGAATTTCCCAAGTATAAGCATGAGTCTCTCTTGCTATTTTAAGTCCCTTTGTTTCTTTCAATACGGCTTTGCATTCGGGAATGTAGAATATATTCAGTGCATCTTCCAGCATATCGTAATATTACAATGGTCCAAGTGATAGGGTATTGAACGTTTAAAATCTTTAAAAAGAATGAAGGACTTGCTTACTTTGAGTTTTTGTTTTTCAATTAACAGGTTCAATATTTCAAAACAGAACATCGAAGAACAATTGTCCAGGCAATTACCAATTCTGAGTGGATTCTGTGATTTCTCAGTACTTCCGGACTGTACACAGGCTGCTTCCTCCCGATACAGAACTATAGACGGTTCCTGCAATAACCTGAATAACAGACTATGGGGCCGATCGTTCACACCGTTCGAGAGGATGATGCCAGCGCTTTATGACTCATGTATGGAAAGTTATTCACTTCTTATGTACAGTTAGTCAGAATTAATAAACACGTAATGTGACGTTTTATTTTATGTTAGACCGTGAAGTGCTGGATTTTCCAAGATAAATAATTTTGATAATTCACTGCTTGGAATACCAGAAATAAATGTTTCACTGTCCGGTCATTATTCATCGATAATGTCAACTCATTTTATGTGTTCTCTTGGTCTAGTGGTGATTATGGCAGACTCGCACGCAGAACCACGTTTGTGTGCATGTGTGTTGTTTTTTGTGTTAATTATTAATAAGAATTACATTACTACCAATATAGACAAAATACAGCAAAAAATTAAAAGGTAAACAGATCGATAAAGTAAAAACAATCTGCTAAATTAATTTGTTATACATCTTTCTAGCCAATACGTCTAATCATAAAATAAGAATAACATTTGCCTGCTCTGAGTGAATTATGGACATACTTCATCTCGTGGGTGAAAATAAATCAGGTATTTATTCAGAAAATCGCAAGCATTCCTCTATTGAGAATAATACACTTTTCATATACTCAGTGAAATAAATATCTGTTATTAGTTTGATTAAAGCAAACATCATCTTAGATTTTAATCGATCGGGAATAAATATAATTGCTCCCCTCCACACCTAAATAGCAACGATGTCAAATAGAGAATAGGAGAAGAAAGGGAATGCAGTCTTGACCTTCTAATTTATGCTCCATGTGGGCGTCCTGAGTTTCAGAATTCGGATATATATAATCCTCTTACAATGGATGGAAAGGTAAAGTCACGAATGGACAGATTGTGTGATGGACACGAATCAGAGTACGAATATCCGAAAATGGCTATATATTTCACTTTCCTTATCCATTGTTTAATTTGAATCATTTACAGAGTCTTAATTACGAGTACCTTATTTTATCTTAAGACGGAGGTCAAGGTTATTAGATTAAAATTTTGGTTGTGGCTTTGTCACATTAAGCAAAAAGGTAAGGAAAAGTCGCTGCTGAACTAAACCTTAACTATAATTTTCATAGTATGCAGCTAAACATTTTAGATCAGAAAATATATATATATATATATATATATATATATATATATATATATATATATATATATATATATATATATATATATATATATATATATATATAGCAGTTGAGTTTAATGTACAGAATAGTTAACGCAATATACCAGTAAAAATCCTAGCTCAGAGAGGAAGAGCACTAAATCGGAATGTTGAGACAAAATTATGTTGTTTTTTTTTTTTACACCAAAGAGCAGTGAAAATTAGGATTCCATGTGTAAAGATATGTTATTTGGTAACTAAATGCATACATGATACCATTGATATTTATTGAAAGAAAAAAAGGCTTATAATGAACAAGTATGCAATCAAATTATGGAAGCTAGAGATCACTTAGGGTTTTAAAATTGCTCTAACCCCATTCCGTAATGACATCACAAAAAATACCACGAACCTAATTTGGATGACAAAATTTTCAAAGTTATTCAACCATCTTCAATTATAGTTGATCAACCAAGGCAAACCAGCATGTTCGCAGGACCTCTTCCCTTGGCCCGTAAGATAAGCTCACAGTTCCATCAGCCGAGTCTCATTGGTCACTTGATGCCAGATCTAAGTCATATGACCATGGAGTTCGGACAATTTCTGAGTCATGATATTCAGCGGAATGCTTTGTCTACAGGTATTATTATTATTATTATTATTAGTAGTAGTAGTAGTAGTAGTAGAAGTAGATGTAGTAGTATCTTCACCTCACAATTTAACTGGTTGCATTGATGAACGCATGTCCCAATGAATTATAATGTGAGTGATCCATTCATACTGCTCTTTCGGTGTAAGCCGCAGAATTCAGGAAGAATCATAATTTGTGAACTTTTGTAATCAACTACAAGATGTTGCCCGGAAATTGGAGATTGATGTTAATAAATCCCTTTTATTGGTATCATATAATTTCCTAATGTCCTCACCATGTATGCCGTTCACTGTCAATCTGGATATTTGTAAAATAAAGGTAATAAGTCTGATCGAATTGTTAGTTAGAGGTTGAAATGCTTTATGTGGTGTTTTGCCGCATTTCTATCTCTGCGTCATAATGTTATTATCTCAGATTGCTTTTTGGCCTGCAGGATGTTTACTGTCAGATGTAGCTAGACGTTGTAAACGATGTTTTCATTTTCATAAAAGGGAAAGACCAATATTTCATGACATTGCTCTTCAATTACTTCTGCGCAGTTTCTGACATAAAATACATTCATTAGGTTGACTTGTCTCTAACACTCAGGTTAATGCTTCATAATGGCATGTTAAACATATTTTGTTTAATTATTTCATTATTTATTTTTTTCAAGGTTACGCAGGGTCCAACATCGACTGTTGCCAACCCAACAGGTAATATATACATCATTGGTCTTCAGTTCTTTTTACAAAATGAATTTAGCAGTTTTCAGTGTTACACGAAATTTAGGCTGACTTCCAAAACCATTTTTTATAAAACAGATTCTGAGAATAATGCATGCGGGTGACATTTATTCTATATTCTCGCAAATGAGATAAGTAATAGACGATATATTCGAAACTCATGTGAGAAATCATCCTTGTGTACTTTACAGGTGATACATTTTATAATGTATGTGTCATCTGTACAAAGTTGAATTTAAACCAGAGCTCCTCATCGCTGTATACACGCATATATACATACACACATACACTCACGCTCTTCCGTATATCTTAGATTGATTTCGTAATGTGTGTATTACAAATGCACATTATTGCTATACTTTCTTTTCCAAGAGGTGATCCTTGCTTTCCTATTGAGATCCCCACTGATGATCCCTATTACTCACAGTTCAACAGGACATGCATGAACTTTGTCAGGGCTCTTCCAACCCCAAAACTAGATTGTTCTATGGGTAAGTCACTTGTTAGATTACAACAAAATTTAATTCTCTCCTTAACCTTTATAATGTATTTACGTCAGAAATAAATAGACTTGCATATAAAAGTGCACATCATATTCAACAGTAAATGAATAAATACCTAGAATTCATAATTATAGAATATTTGGTTTAGCTTTATTCAAGTGAGACTGCAAGATAATTGCCACAGACAATGTAAATTGACAAAACCAACGGATGACAACAGATCAAGGTTCATTAACTCCTATGCTCCTGATTGCACTTGTATGTTATCATAACTGGTTTAGTACAATATTTGAAAATGGCCAAAAATGATGCTTGTGTGTGTGCGTGTGTGTGTGTGTGGGTTCATGAGGAATGGTCAATAGTTAGACCTATCAAAGACCAGGTTCATACTTAACAACCGTGACCATTGCTCGTGGAATTATGAATATTACAACCGATCATGAAGCAAGCGAAAAAGGCCAGAAATGCTGGAACTATGGCATTTATTACTGATGTATGAAGTAAAGTCTGATTTCTTGCATACATATTGATTCTTTCATACAGGTCAAAGACAGCAATTGAATCAAAATACTCATTATATCGACGGGTCCCAGATCTACGGATCAGACGTACAGGCAAGCAACTCCCTTAGGACATTCAGTGGAGGTAAATAATAATAATAATAATAATAACAATAATAATGCCAATAATAATTTCTGTTGATATTACACATTAACAAACAACGAGCTTGGATTGTCTCATTTCCATGTAAAAGAAACGGTCTCTGTTCAGTGAAATCCTGTTACGCTTAAACAAGAATTGATCACCAGATGCATACATTTATTAAATCCGCTGCGTACTCGGGACTTGTAATTAATTTGGAATTATTCCATTTAATGCTCTTTCAAATCCATGTGACATTTTTTATGAAAATGATAGGAATAGAAATGATTTAGATTGCTATATTCAGCATGCAAAAGTAAGATCAACTGTTTACTTTTGTATGTGCATTCCTCAGCGTTATATGATTTACTTAAGAGTGATACGCGAAATACATACAATTTAAACATTTTTTCTGAAGAACTCAGATTTTCTTGTGTTTTTTTCGTGAAGATTATAACAGTCTTTATTTATGTGCAGGTAAACTTCAAACTGGAGCGGATCCTAACATTCCAAACCTGCTGCCAAAGGACATAAATAACAACGCCAATTGCGTTTTACCCCCGGCCAACTCAAACGTCAAGTGCTTCTTAGCTGGTAACAGCAAAATCTGTATCTATCTAGCTGATATGTCAATCTATCTATCTGTCTACCTATCTTGTTTTTTTTTTTAATTTTGGACTGCCCATATAGAAGTAGAATCAAGTTGGATTAAATCTTTACACTTTGTCTCAAAAATCCTTTTACGACATGAACATCGTACATATTGTCTTAACAGAAGATTGCTTGATCCACAAAACATGAATTCTGTTCATGTATAAAACTTTAGATCGTCATTTCAGGGGACGTTCGTGTCAATCAACAACCGGCTCTCATCTCACTCCACACAATCTTTATGAGGGAACATAACAGAATTGCTGCAGGACTCTTAGCTCTGAACAATGGATGGTCGGACCAGATTATATACGAAGAAGCCAGAAAGATCGTTGGTGCCATTCTCCAGCACATTACATACAAAGAGTTTCTTCAAGATATCCTCGGCGACGCCATCATGACTTCTTATGGACTCAAACCTTTGACAAGTGGATACTTCAACGGGTATGACAGTAGTGTAAATCCGGCTATTAAGAATGAATTTTCTACAGCCGCATTTAGATTTGGTCACAGCATGGTCCACGATTCACTGAAGTACAGCAACACATCTCACTTGTTCAAAGATATCTTTCTCAAGCCTGACTTAGTGTACGATATGGCTGGAGGAGTAGATAGCATCACCAAAGGTCTCACAGACTCATATTCTCAAAAGGTAGGAAACACTCTATTAATCTTCAAGTACCCTTTTCCATATAAAATACTCTCTCGGGTTCCATGTAAAGTACTCTGTCGGGTTCCATGTAAAGTAATCTGTTGGGTTCAAATGCGACTTTTTAAGTCTTTAATTTTTATTGACGTTTTAAGTGTGATTCCCACGTTATTATAAAAAAGGTTTTAAGCTAGAATGACTGAGAATAATCACATCATAACTCACCAGCGGAAGAAATACGATCCGATTGACGTTGTGTTCCATATTTATGGTTGACTAATACATACGAAAGATGCCAAAACAAACTTGCGAAACACAAATTCAACATTGGGATCTGACTTTTTGTACTGACAACTACAAGTAATTCTTTGAAGGAGTACGTTATTTGTGCAAACAAACTGTCCTTTCAATAAATTTGTAATATGTAACAACAGCAAACAAATAGAGCCAATAAAGAACATTTTTTCAACTTTCGTTCCTTGTAATTTGTTTGATCTTTACATGCGGAACACACAAGTAATTGTGAAGCCTGATATTTAGCTTCAAAAGTCTCTTGTCTAGCGGATGAAAACGTTTTGGTGACGAAAGGGACTCGTTAATTATCCCATAGTAAAAGTGAATGTTTATTGGAGCCAAATGAGGTGTAAATAAATGCACATTGAAGCCCAATATAAACACAAACAAATGTCACTTGATGCCCGGTACAAATACAAATGAATGTATCGTTTAACTCAATACAAATATAATTGAATGTATCTTGAAGTCTGAATGATGAAGATTATAATTTAACAGGTTGATGAACGCTTAAGCCACCAGCTTACCCGTCATTTGTTTGAGCAGCAGCCAGGGTTTGGAGGTGACTTGGCTGCTATTAACATACAGAGAGGGAGGGATCATGGCATCCCGTTCTATCTGCTGCTCAAGGCAATCTGTAGCGTCAGCGGCACCGTCCACACTCCAACCGTCTGGAATGTGCTCAACGCTGTCTATCAGTAAGTCAATTTGAAATGAAATTTAAACAAATGATTACCTTAATATATGTGGATCCTTAAACAACGTATTGCTAATATGTCATTACTTATGAGCTAGTGATTAACGTTTTGTTGAGTTTGCAATGTATTATATATTCTAGATCCATACATAGTTTCAAACGTCGCAGATCTGGAACGTTATATAAGGAAATATATTAACTCATACAATATGGAGATTACTTGATATTTTTTTAGATCGAATACATTTTTCTGCATCCAAAGAAGGCATTGTTATAAAATTTCGATCCGATTAATGGGGGACTGAGAATCGGAACTAATTCTTTTGTATCTGTTCCAATGTTAGGGATCTAACCCATCGATGGTACAGCAAAGTGTATGTGTCTGGAACAATCTTCTAATCTATTCCTTGGTTACATCCAACTGAATCGAGTGTATACTGTTTTACTTGGACACAGGTGCCTGCTGCAATTGTCTTGCTTGAAGACCATAAAATATACTCCAAGTTGATATTGTTGTTGTTTTTTAGGGTTGTTTTTGTCTTTCTAGGACACAGTTTGACATCGACCTGTTCTCTGGAGGAGTTTCTGAGAACCCTGTTGCTGGTGGAAAAATTGGGCCAACGTTTGCATGTATCATTGCCAAGCAATTTCAATCTTTGAAGAAAGGAGATAGATACTACTACGAAAATTCTGGTAACCAGGCATTTGCATCTGGTAAGTTAAATATCGATAGTGTAACGTAATTGGTCAGCTTCCAATTGTGTTGTCACTAGTTTTAGAATACGTTGGAAACAAGTATAGAATATAAACTATTGTTGAATGAGCCACTGTTTCATCCAACAAAAAACGTAACATCGTCATTAAAAATAAAGTGCATGCAGTTAGGATGCCAATCCCTCTACCACCAGCTTTATTTGTATTTTGTTTCTACTTCATTTGTAAAGCAACAACTGGAACGCCTTTGTATTAGAATAACCCAACATATGTTATAAGAAAAGAAAGCTTACATCATAGTGTTTTAACTTGTCCGCTGATTATGAGCATTGTTGCTAGAGTGGCCATACTCTGGCCAAAGTATAAAAGTTTTAGCCGCTCTGTCAATTTCTAATTGCTGTCGATGCGAAGCAGGAGTTCTACCTGACCGGTGGATAAAATATTAGTAATCGTGCGAGTATGACTTAGTAGAACGTATAGAATAACAACAGATTTTTTTCGTCATTTTTACGTTTAATTTACATACTATGTTTTAAGGGGAAGCTTATGTTCCGGCTAATAAACCTAATAATCTTAATGCAAAACGACGTTAAAAATGTAGTAAAGACATTCGACTTTAAGCGGCTATAATGACAAGATTATGATACAAGATGCAGGCAGTTTGTGCAATGTTCTTGCAACAAAAGTTTTTTTAATATAAATCAAGGATGTAATTAAGAAACATCGATTCATGAGCCCTTTAGGTTACCGATGAAGATATCCTCACGGCTGCTAGATGTTTCTTGCTTAATTTAGTGGAAAGGTGGAAAGAGAGAGTGATATTGATATACTGAGCTTCATTGTCATTTGTCATCACCTCCAGCATTATCTTAATTCTGTGATTGACAACGTACTTTGTCTAGAGTTAAATCAGTAGTACTACATAATGTCGTCTGGATCCGTTAGACATATGTGTGCTTATTCGTATAAATAGTTCCATTTTGTTTCCTAAAATGTTCATTTTTTTATTATGTTATCTCTTCTAGCACAATTAGACGAGATACGAAAAACAACCCTGTCAAAAGTCATCTGCAGAAATACAGGAATAATATCTATCCCGACGAACGCCTTCGTTAAAAACACCGGTCCCAGGTATGTACTTTACTTTGCCCATGGGAAAATCCTTTCCAAAATGGAATAAAAACTAACGAGTTTGTAAAGAAAACCTAAGGATCTCACATTATTTACGAGTTAAACTACAGTCTTAGACTTTATCATCTACACAGAAAAGACTTGATTTCTTAGCTAGAATAGAAATGCATGCAGTATATTATCCATACTCGTTCAGTGTCACCTTATTGTCATTATATACCGATCTGGTGGTGATCGATTTGTGTTTAACGACCTATCAATATTTAGATTATTATATCTTTTGTAGACACTTTATTTAAAATATCTTGCCCATGAATATACCATGGAAGTAGACATTGATTCCTCAATGCAGGATTCGAACACTAATTCACCAAGTTGCAAAGCTGGAGAGCTATGGACCGATTTTCTTCTTATATACGTATTATTACAATTTTGTGCTCGGTATATGTATGTGTATGCCCCATAGAAAGGACCATATAGGATTCACGGTACTAATTCAGTTCCCATAGTAAACCTATGGAAACACCATGATATTAAAACTTCAATAACTTTAAATTTCTGAGTGCTCATGATCAACCTATATTTATCAGCATAGATGGAACCCGGATGACGACTGCTGTAAAGAGAAAAGGATATAAGCCGCGGCATTTTGTGGACCTACATGTGTTTGAAACATGTGCTTTCAATTCCGCACCAAAGAGTCAGGTGCTAATTTCAGTAATGAGTGTTCCAAACTCAAGACTGTTAAAGGACTGAAATTCCATCAAGAAAACAATGTCTCTATTTTTTAAGTTACAACTAGGATAAGCTCTCAAAAGACATTTTTCCAATAAAATAACTTTTATTATAAACTAATCCTGGCCACCCAAACCCATATATACTCTATTTTATGTTCACCCATTTCCAGGCTGGTACCCATTTTTCCATACAAGTAGTACCGTGTGTCCTATAATCGTGACAGTGAATTTAGAACAGAGATAATTACCGGATATGCCATATCGCCTCTCATGAATGCATGAATCAATGAGATCAATCCTATTTTAAGGATTAGTGCTTAGTCGAGATGGTATTGTGGTTGGTGCGTGCAGACAAGGCAATGGATGCCGTAAATGGAGGAAGCGACTTTCATTCATAGTAGGGGATGAATTATAGCTTTGTATTAAGAAGATAGACAAAATATGTTAGATGATTGAAACGTTTGTTCACTAGGGACCAAGAAAATCAGTGAACAAGAGTTCTGGGTTACCAAGTTGCAAATGATACTTTCTCCTTGCATTCCTCTTTTCAAGCACATTAACAAAACATCGTTGTTCATATATTTCTTTTCTCAGCAACCCCATGATGTCCTGCAACGGTGTCTCTGATATCGATTATGACCAGTGGAAGTGTGGCTGGTCTAATTGGGGACCATGGACAATATGCGAAAACTTCATCCGGTTCCGTTTGCGCACATGCAGACAGCAAAAGCCCTGTGACGCCAATGTCTGTATTGGAAATGCTTTCGAAGTGCAAATGTGTGGTTCTTACAACAAGGCGGATATATCCAGGATTCAGGTCCTCATCCAGAATTTAGAGTCAGTACTAGCTGGGCAACAGAAAAATACTGGTGTTGTTGACATCGATACGGCTCAGAATGTACTCTAGAAGTTTTCGTCGCAAAATGTATTATAAAAATTTGATATAGTTACAAATGTTGCCTAATGAGTAATTCTTATTGACAAAGAAATATTAAATAATAAAACTGATTTATCTAATGCAAACACAAAAAAGAATTAACAACTTTTACGCATTATATAACGTTATTGCTTATGAAGATAGCCTTGTGTAATGGTAATGTGTAAAAACGAAAATCCAATAAACAAAGAGTTATCTAAGAGAGTAATCTTAATGCTTGTGAACGAGAACCATGCCATTATTGTACAATTAATTTTGTTGTACATTAGTTGTCCTTTTGTTCGGATGATATATATCAAAGTTGTCATTTTTCAACCTTGCAGTTTACATTTCTTAAGAGGATATGCTACTCTATTGTTAAATGCTTTTCTCTCACTATTTAATATTTTCATTTCGATTTTGTGATACGTTACTTTCTTTATATGTCTTTTTATGTTTGCATTTATATATGCTTACATTATATCACATTTCTAGTAAGAACATATTCTGTCTTTTGTTTGTGAATCGAATTACACGATCTTAGGAAGACATCATTTAGATCATGTGTACAAGCTTCTTAAACTTGTGGGGTGTATGCGGTTGCAGGATTTACATAACAATATAAAACACCGTTTATTAAATCAAACGCTGAAAACGATTTGAATCAGACGGAAACTTTAAACGGCACAATTCGGCATTCCGTAAGGTCTATACTTTAACATCGTGACTTGTAACAAATTCCAGTATATAATGTTACGAGTCTGCGCTCTTAAAATAAGTAACAGAAAAGAGTGAAAGACAATAAGCTTTGTACAGTTTAACAAATGATTTAGTTCCCTAGAATACAAAGTGAGAATGAGAGAAGAGAACTTACGGAATTGCGAATTAAATCCTCCCCCCCCCAAAAAAAAAAAAAAAATCCAAGAATTACGTACACAAGTCCTAGTAATTAAAGTCATGAATTAAACTCAGCAGAAGTCCCGAAGAAATCCAAAACTGAAAACGATGACGTGTCTGTTATAGTTTATAGAGTGTTGTTGTATCAACAGTCTTTTGTTGAATCACAGTAATATAATTCCAGGTTTGAATGCAGTATAAATTCCAGTGAATGTCTCTATCCAAGAATTTTATCAGAGCATATTTGTATTTCCAGAGACAATAGTCACTTGAATTCAATAATTTGAACAAAAATTGTTCCAGCCCCAAACTACTGTTCACAACATTTAATATACAAATTGAAAGTGCTACATGTTTTGCAGGACATATAGTTCTTTACTTGACCTCAGGTCACAATCAGCATGTTCTAAAAAATAACATTACCTAAATGAAAATAACATTCCAGAATGATCCAGATGTTTACAAAACAATAACCTGGATTATCTTTAATTCACTTAGGAAATTCCAAAACTTTGACTCAAATAAACATAGTCACTTCTTTTATTAGCAATGATCCTGATATTAAGCACATACACTGAGAGAATAATTTAGATATGTATTAGTTGTTTACATAAAATGTAATAAATAAAATTCAGTCAGGTCAAGCAGAACTGAAGTCGGTCTTGGACAAGGTCAAGTCCAGGATACAATGTAACATTACAAAAGCATAAAATGAAATAAATTGTTTTTAAAACTAACAAACAAATAATTAAATTAAATATACATAACAACAATGTGATACAGAAACATCATAAAACATCACGTAATGATTGATTATAATTTATTTTGCGTCTACTTTAAAAAATAAATGATTAGAACAGAAAGTGGGTCAAATGAGAAAACTAGCAATATATCAATACATCTAGCAGTGATTTGTCGTTAACATAAGTATGGGATTCAGATCCAGCTGAATACAAGGACGAAAAATATAAGTATAACAAAGCAGTCTCATTAGTTTACCATATTTCTATATAAAACATACATACATAGATACGGCCTCACTTTTTAGACACACACACAAGCACACACACACACACACACACACACACACACACACACATATATATATATATATATATATATATATATATATATATATATATATATATATATATATATATATATATATATATATATATATATATATATATATATATATATATATATATATCTATATATATATATATAGATAGATAGATAGATAGATAGATAGTGTAGGCTTGTAGGAAGGCATTTGCCATGCTCATCAAATCATAAACTCTTTTCATTTGAAGCATTCCACAAAATTATTAATATTTAATCCTTTGTGTGATTCAGTCATTGTTAATGAAATTAATTCGTTTGCAGATCAGAGCAAAGGTTCTTTGTTATGGTATTCAAATTCTCTAAGACTATATAATAAACGGCACCTACAGCTACTTCAGTTACAATATAGTTGTTTCCTGTCATAAACCTCTGCAGCAGTCAAATCTTGATGTCGGTGTTGGTTATACACATTCGTAAGAGAAAAGGGAACTTGGCAAGGAAATGCCCGTCAGCTAATGAAGTAATCAGAGAGTAGTATCGTTATCTTGTGAAGTATTATTTTGCACTCGTTTTGCGTTCGTTTTAACCCAATGTAGAGACATGACTTTGAAGTTATTAGTGATTTTTTTTTTGTATCTAAGTATATTTAATTAACCTGCAATTCAAATGTCATGATGGAAGTTTGAATAATTTTGTTCATTTACTATATCCTCTAAGTTCTTTACTGTTTGTAGTGCTAAAAAGCTTTCTACAACTCATCTGGCTGTTCCTGAAACCAGCCCAATCACCAGATATGTGTGTGGATTCAAAGTGAATTTCATCACCACCATCCGTATACATACTTGTTACGTTTGGCCTTTTAAATCAAAGCATCGATTATATATAGAATTTCATTTTAACTTCAGCCAGTATAATTTTGTACTTATCTTACTACGGCATTCATCACATGCGTGTTACATTATGAAAACGTCGTAGACATGGATATTCAAAACAATTTGGCATATCATCAACTTGAATATGCAGATATGTGATCATCTTTAGAAGCTGGAGTTTCAAAATATTTCATTTCAAAAGCTCCATTGATATATTAAACCATTTATATCATTACTTATATAGCAACATCCATCATTCATTTTCGTTACTTAACAAAAAAAAAGGAACGAACAGTTAACAACTGGAGAAAGTATTAGGTTTGGTAGATGTTTCAAATGATCTGTACTTTACACTAACCAAAGAATCCAAACAGGAATTAAATACTGATATTGCAAATGGAACATACAAGAGATAATCTATTAAAAATGTTGCAAAAAAAAAATGATGGAAGAAAAGGACGAGAAGTATTTGAAGATGTATGAAATCTATGCAAAGGCTAGAGCAGCTACAATGTAAAAATCACTGTCCGGTGTCATAATTTGTAATATTAACATCATTACTGGGGCTCACCAGCAGAATTTTTTTTTTTTTTTGGGGGGGGGGTGCAGATAGGGGACAGACAAGTAGTGGTCAACTATTAAGTTTTACGGATGTATGCTAAAACATGTTTATATGTGAAATCCGAGGAGAGGGCGCACATGAGTCGATTCAAGAAGGAATGCTCCTGATGTTCTGGAGAAAATATATAGGATATACAGCCTCATGCAGGTAGGAGTGCACAACCACATACATGTACGAAAAAGAATATCATTGTTGACTCGAGTGGAATCGTACTAGCATAGTTGTTACTATTTTCCATTCATGAAATCAATCTAAAGTAAATATGTATATCTCCATACACGTTTAAACTTTATTTAAAAATACAATTTAAAAACAAAATGAAGAACAATCCCTGTAGAATGATTTGTCCGACGAAGGTACAGAATAACAAGACTTAGCAATGCCATAATTTAAGGAATATTTGTTCATTAAACATGCAAGTAACTTTGTATGGGTGCTATCGAAATTGGTCAACATGACGGTACCTGTAATATTTCTTGAGCACACATGCAACGGTTTCTTGAAATAAGTGTAACAACTAAAAGCAATAAATAAAACCAGTAATACATCAATAGTGCATTTACTCTTGCGCTTTTACATCAAGTACTTTATACGTAATCCATATTACTTTCTTCTCAACATCCATATGCAATATCTAAACACAGTATTAATTGGTAAGACTTATATAGAAAGTAAGCATCCATTGAAAACAGAAATCAAATAAAATAAAACAGACAAAAGAAGGGACTGACATTTTTGGGATTGATTTTATCGATTGGAAGTCAAAGTAATTTTTTGTCACGTCAGTTGGTTAGCTTCCTTTCTTGCTATTTTCTTACAAAGTACAAACAGTATTTGGTCAATAAGTTAAGTAACACAATCATTAAACTGCTTAGTGAAAAAAACATACATGAAGAGCTTTCATAACGATGACGTCAGTACCTTATACGCCATAAAGTAGGGATTTATTACTGATAGTCTTGTACGTTAGTATAAATGTCAAAATGTGTAGTTTTTGTTTATACAGGTGTTGTGCATAGATATAAACAAGTTGTTATTCTCGCCCCATCAGTGACGACATGACTTTTCTGTTGTTGGACCGCTCCGGTGGCCTAGTACTTTGAGCGTCCGCCTCGGATGCGTGAGGTCGTGGGTTCAATCCCCGGCCATACAAAGACTTATAAAAATGGTACCAACAGCTGCCTCGCTTGGCGCTCAGCATTAGGAGGTTAGTATTAGGACTGGTAGGCCTGATGTCAGGATAATGTTACTGGGTTGGACATTATGCTACATGTCTGCGGCATGATGCCCCAGTGCTAGACATGACAATAATCTGTCAGACTGAAGACATGGAAGCGATATGACTGAAAAATTGTTAACGCTATGTTAAAAATCCAAATCACACACACGATTCTGTTGTTGTTGTTGTTGTACAGCCTCTTTTTAAGATGGCGTCACATGATTTACTAGGAAAAATACTTCGAAAATGTGGTGCACCTAACAAAGGATATGGTGTTAACTAAGCGAACTCAAGAATCTGGAACTCTCATTTGAACACACGTAAAAGCAATCATGTTTTGAAAGGGACAAAACAGTTAAAATCGGATGTCGATTATAGAACTTGACGATTGGGCACGCTACTGAAGGGCATTTATGACGATTTGACGAAAACGCTTGAAGGAATAAAATATGAATATATGATGGATTTTCTCTTGAATTATAATTGTTTCACTGTGTGAACCTGCATATGGATATGTTCTCTCTCTCTCTCTCTTCATTCATATATATATGCGTATCTTTTAATTCATACAAAGCATGACTCTTAAGAGTATGTTATAAAATATTTATTAATAAAATGTGTTGAGTATCCCGTTTAAAGTTTTCTTTTAATCTAGAATAATTAATGTGACCTATTAAAGACTGCTTACAGAGTGCGTGTGTACTGCAGTTAATTATTTAGTTTTCAGTAACCTCGGACTAAGATACGTATTTAAGAGCTTTTCCGGTTTTTTAATTTTTGTTGTATCCAGATATTGTAAATATATTCTTGCATACAGGTATTGTAAATATAAGCATATTTTTATATATATTTTTCCCTAGCAATAGGTGATCAAACGACCAATAACTGAATAGCATTGATGAGTATTACCTTTCTATATTTAACCGTGATATTCACTTGACCGTGGAACACCGACAAATATGTCAGAATGAAACCGGATTTAAAACCACCATCATGAGTGGGTGCGTATCAAAGTTCAGGTACGCATATATTTCACGCTTTCTGCTCTTACCCTGGAAGATATAGATTTGAATTTATTTCTGTGACGTAATGCTTATTCATAGAATTTCCTTGTTCTCAAACAATATAAAACTAAAATGTGCGGACAAAACCAAAGGAATACAATTTCAACCCACCATATCCACTTACTTTAAAAGCGTGCGATTAATCGTTATTTGTGATCTGATATTAGTGCAAAAGTTTTAGTAAATGGAAAGGTTCTTTTAATTAATAATTAATTAATAATTTATTTTAAATAAGTTTTTATTGTTTACCTATGAGATATTTATGTTAAAGAGACTATCTAAGGTGTGATGCAGAATTCTTCAGTATGAAAGATAGACTATATAAACCGCAACGAGGTTGATTTGAATTCTATGATCAAAGCTGTCATTCATAAAGAATTGGCTTATATGAAATGTATTTTCAACTAAGAGCAAGAATATATCTCGATCACTCAATCTTTATTTCAGCTATGAAGCACATACATACATACATACATACATACATACATACATACATACATACATGCATGCATGCATGCATGCATGTATGTATGTATGTACACACACACACACAGACACACACACACACACACACATCCAGCAGTAACTTAGTGCATTTAAATGTTATTATTGTCGTTGATATGATAAAACGATGCAATTTTGGAAATGTCATTCGTGGCTACTGAATGACTGACAGTATAATCTCTACGGATTCAGGTCAATAGGTTTGAAACTTCCTTTCGTACTTGACCTTTCGATGTTATGTGCATGTGTGGAAGGAATACAGCAAACGGTGCAATATAAGGTCTCTTTGGATTCCGTCATCCAGCAACCCACAGAACCTTTGAATCTTATCATCCATTGAATCGAACACTTGGGCATAATTCTTTTTCGAAATGTGGAATGCCAGCATACCGATCAAATAAAAAAAATGATAATATTTTAAGAATAAAATGAATCAAGCCTTACTTTGAAAAGATTATAGTTTTATAATTAAAAAACAAGGGAATATTATTCATTTAATATTTTTCATTAAATGTTAACCATTTTTCTATACGTGTTGAAAACGGTAAACAAACAAACTGCGCACACCAAATACAAACATACGTTTTAGATTGTATTCATATGACTCTTATGAAAACGTGATGGTGGAAAACTTCATTAACATTATCGAACCCATTGGGTTGATAACAGAAACAGCAGCAACATCAATATGTTTGAGACGGCCAGGCCGAAATTATACTTCTATCTTAGATAGGTAAATACGGTAGACTTTGCTACGTGTGTTAGTAGCGAACTTAAATAATGTGCTTTCATATTTCAGCATGAACGGTTTTGATGTAAATCTCTTTCTATGGAATGCGAGTTAAGGTTAGCAGGTTCATTCACTCTCTGTAGTAGAAACCTTAGCAGCAGTGAGGAAAGTTAATGCAGTTAGTACACAAAACCTATTGTTACGAAATAAAGAACTAAAAAGAGCAATCATTAGATCCCTTATTTGGAAATATTTTGAAACGGACGCACTATCAAATTGTACGAACGAAAAATATCAGAATTTTGAATTCTTGTAATTTATATTTTATATATTTATTCATCGGTGTGAAAATTATCACAGTGCAAACATATTCTTCCTATGAAACGAATTATATTTTAAATTAGCAGTAAACAATGCATGAATTGCCTGTAATATTAAAAGAGTTCAAAATTTAAACGTCAAAATCATACCACGGGAAAGGAAACTGTCGATGCAGGCTACGGTGGATTGGGGCCAATCAAAGATGTTGCGGTCGGACCCATGGAAATCTCATTTTTGTGAATGTATAGATGAAAGGCAGGGAGCTCGAATTCGGTGCTGGACTAGATGCTGTTTGCATTCGACATGTCGGAGATTTCAGGTATTACTGCAGGAAGACTTCTCACCCGCGATGTTTATATTATTAACAGAATCCTCGCAACGGTAATACTGCTGTTCCCCGTTGAGATTTTCCTGGTGCTGATGTGAACAACTGGCCCTTTTTGTGGGCGAAAGTTATTAAATCAAAGAAGAGTTGTCAATATTATACTGAGTGACACCATTCATGATATTCGTCCACCACTTGTACTGAAAAGACGTCTCCCCTAACATTTAAGGAAGAAATTTGGCTGATACCTTTAACATACTTTTAGAGAGTTCTCTTCGTCATACCTAATTTAATGGCGGGCCTTGTCAGAAAGGTTTCTTTTGTTTTGTTTGTTTTTGTAGGGTTTAACGCCATTTTCAGCACAAGATAGGCTATACATGGCGGCCAGTATTAATGGTGGAGGAAGAACCCGGAAAAACCCAGGAAAGAACCACCGACCCACGAGAAGCTACTGGCAAGCTTTCTCACATAACCATATTAGCCGAATCCGAGACTCGAACCGACGCAGACAGAGGTGAGATGGCAGTGATCCGTAACGGTGAGCGCTTTAGACCACTCGGCCACTCGGGGCCCCTGTCAGAAAGGTAGTGGGAAGGTAAGATTTCAAGCATTCTTATAGAGGTATCGCATGCGATGTTATTATATCACACAGAGAGAGGAACGGATCAATTGTAATTGTAAGACCGCTTCGGTGGCCTCGTGGTTAGTTCGTCCGCCTCGGAAGCGAGAGGTCGTGGGTTCGAATCCCGGCCGAGTCATACCAAAGACTCACACAAATGGTACAAACTGCTGCCTCGCTAGGCGCTCAGCGTTAAGATGTTAGTGTTAGGACTGGTCAGCCTGGTGTCAGGATGATGTGACTGGGTGGGACATCATGCTACATGTCTGCGGCATGATGCCCCAGTGCTATACTTCGCTATAAACTGCCAGACTGCAGACATCGTAGCGATATGACTGAAAAATTGTTAAAAGCTACGTTAAAAATCTTAATCACACACACGGATCAATTGTAACAATGGCGAACTCTCATCATGAAATATGGCGGAACAAACTTTACTGAAGTTGTTGATAGAAAAATCGCATTCTAGCTGTAGAAATAGATCTACATAACCTTAGAATTAAAACTGAAAGACAAAGTGATCATATTCTTTAAAGCTACAAAATTCTGGAATTTCTATCTTTTATAATATAATACAAATAACTAAATAAAAAAACGGTAAACTGTTAGCAAACAAGGCTAAAGATTGAATATTCAGCACTAGATTTAATTCTAGTAATTTCAAATTATTAAATGTTTGACTTTATATACAAAATATTATGTTCAATGGCTTAAAAGGGTTTCTTTTTTCGAACTTAAATATTACTCGTCAAACAGTTTGGTAGTGAAATCATTTTTACATTAAATCAATATTACAATTCCAGATAAGTGTAAATTCCTTATACAATTTAACTTTCCAATACTTAATAATATATAAAGTCAAGGAATAATAATAAAATGATACTAAAATGTTTCAAATATGTCGAACTAGAATTATATTCTTACCAAAATACGATTATTGCTATCTTAAAACAAATCTTACCAATTCCGATCGTAGTTTCTTACCTGTAAGAAAGGTGATCTCTCATCATGAAGTCCGAAGGAGCGAATTAGCCCAGCACAGCCCTGATGTTGCTTATATGTGATTAGTAGAACAGAACTATATATAAAAAAGGTTACCCCTTTAGTGCTCCGCTCATCTTATAATCGTATGACTTTGCTTTTACCCTATCAGTCTGACCTCGGAGTTCATAATCTCCATGATACCTGTTCTTTGGGTTTACATACGTTATTACGGAAAAATTCGCTGTTACAGCTCTTTCCATGAAGTATATGTGCTTAACTGAGATGGTCAGCAGAAATAGTATTGCTACTGAAGCAATCCTTGTATTAATATTACGGAGTACTAAATTTGCTCACTTAGAGCATAGGAATAAATATATAATAAGCTTATGCAAGGGATTTTACAATTCGTACATAGGAAACATAATCGTTATTGAAATAATAGATATTTGAATTGCAAGAATAAAATTAATTGTTTTTCATACAATTTCCTAAAACATTCAATCATGAATATAATAAAAACATGAACATGTGAAAGACTTTATAGACAAAGCGCATATTTGTAACATAACTAGTTTTGAAAAGAGAAAGTCTTGCTTCCTTTAACATTATCTGGGGCATATCTACCCTATCGTTCCAAGATTCGTGTGTTCTGCAGGCTTGGAAGTGGCTTGCATGGGGATTGGTTCCATTAAAAACCATGCTGTTAAAGTAATTTCAAACTTGTTATCAAAGGTTATGGAACGACTAAATGAGGCGTAGGGGAGAGTATGTGGTATGGTGAAGTGTGGTCAGGAAGTCAGGAACATTTATATAATAAACACCAGAAGCCGACTTTTCTGGTTACACTGAATTAATATATTTAGCAATTAACTTCTCTACTGGTAACAAATTAGCTACGGCGCTTTATGAGATTTTCTGATTGCGTCTGCTGGCCAGTCGGACTATTACAGAATTTTATGGCTGATTTCCAGTAAGAATTGCATTTTTGAAAGTTAATCAAGTTAATGTTGCAGTTATCAAAACCGAATTGTCTTGAACTGTTTAAAAGAATGAAAGTTATACAAACATATTTTCCTCGTTACTTTAAGAATTTTACCATCTTGTCTGACATTATCTTGCTTGTATGCCTTATGGGTGGAGTTGTTGCAACATCAAGACACGGTGCGTTATATTTCTTTAGACTGTTAATGAGTTTCACTTTCTTTACACAGATATTCTCCTGTAAGCCTTTAGCATGGTCCCTGCAATCTTGTTGAGCATTACTTAATTTTCTCTCTATAAATACATAGTAATATTTGTCAAACATATGACCAAACATTTACAGTGCGAATGCCTTCATGATAGCTGGCAAGCCATTTGCAACGGACCCATTATTACACACATTTTCCTGAGATATGTGTTTGTTTATATTTTTACCTCTTTAATGTTAAAGACTTTCCAGAAATGCCTCACCCACCTCTGTGAGGTCTCTCGATTTCGTTCAAATACTTCTCCATATATATTTCTGCAACGACTTTGAAATATTTCTCTCTTCTTAATCTTACGTTCCCTGTGAGGATTATACTCACTACTTCTTGGTCTTCCTTCATCTATCCAGATATAGGTGAAGCTCACGTGCTACTTTAAAATCAACTGAAAGTGATTTCGCTTGACTGCTGTATTGCTGTAATAATGCAGCCATAATACCTATCAACCTTGTCCAAAATAGTATCTATTTTCACAAAATTTAGGTGATGATTAAGTCCATATTGATAATTTTGCAAGGTATTAACATCTAATTTATTTCAAGCTATGTTATTTCTCGTCACAGACTATCTAAGGTGTCTCCCTCTTGTAAATGTACGAAGAGAAAAAAGTGTAGGGAAGTGGTCAGGTACCACGTGCTTTTCGCGATCTGAAACGATATGCGCACTATCTAAGCTACCCATGAATTAATATAAAAGTACAAAACGATGAGTCATCGTTTCTGCTGGCACGTATGTATAACGGGAATCAGTACATTGTTAAATGACCGACACTGACCAGATTCGTTATATTACTACGTCTTAAGAACTCTAGAAATACCCGATTCCTATTATCTCTGAATGCAGCTACATTGAAATCCTCATTAAAATACACTTTGCCCCACAGTGAGTACTGATCTTACAGATTTAACCAAATCATAATTTGTACATTTTTAAAAATCAATGTCACGAAGAAGTAAGGGTATATATCCAAATTAATACATTTTTCAAATCTGGAAATTTTAGTCTTTGAAATCAACTCGGTCACTACTAAAATGATGTTAGCATATCTCACGAGAGAGACTTGAATACTTTTGCAACACCTCTTTTACCACATTTCACGCAGTATTAAAGGAAATATCCCGTGCGTTAGCACTGCGTTTGCATTCAGAATTAATATAATCGTAAAACGGAAGTATATGCTTTAACAGCGCATGCTCAGTTATTCATGGTACATGAGCATAATATTTGTCATTGCATTAAGGTCAAGGACACTAGGCATAATACCTCTAACGATCCAGACTAGTATGTTAAGATTCATATTAACATAACAATTGCACTTTTCATAAATACACATTGTGAAAACAGGACAAAGCGACAAAACACTAACTGACGACCGAACAAAGAGACAGGCTTAAGAACAAGTATGTCGCAACAATTAAAAAGTACCACCACCCTCGTGATCGCTATTGTGAAATTTATTTAGCCAGGACTGATTCCCATATCGTCTCTTTTCATAAAAACCTTTTGCTTATCATGCAGTCTTGCACAGTTTTCAAGGAAAAGGCATTATGAATATTATACGGTACGTACTTGCTAGACAATTAGGTCTACAGCGGATAAACGTTATGAATAACGGCTCTATATCGTATTCTGCTCAGAATTTATTAAGACTTTCTACAGCAGATTTCGCGCCAATTCCGTCCGCATTAAAGCGCATTGTTCTCTGACTAATCAATCGTTCAAATACAACATTAATCATCATCATCATCATCATCGTCATCATCATCATCTGAACCTTTCTCTAACAATTGTTTAATAAGCGAGCTAGATATTTCACCCTCACAACCAAACACGGTAAGCAGATGGCTAAGAAGCGTATGCCAGTCGATACCTTTCATATTAATCTTGACAGGAATCATACATAACCTATTTTGTCCTGGTCCAAGTACCATGCCCAGTAATCTGTAATACGCAGGCTAACGGTTCGCTTTGATCCTGGGTGGATTGGCACACGCCATGGTTTACATTTGGATGAAAAGTGGCAGCGAAATTCCTTGTTTCATTTCCTGTGACGGTGTCGAACTCTATAAAATCACCGCCAGATACAGTTGCTATGGTAATCTGATGTGAACATTACTAATATAGTAGAACATTATAGCGTCAAGGGGACTATGTCAAATTTGGTGGGTTAAACCCTGGCGTCGAGGGGAATTTAACATAGGTCAAGGGATTGGGACTGTCTAGCGTCAAGGGATTGGGACTGTTTAGAGACAAGGGAAAATGGAACATATCGACAAGGGATTGGGATAGTATAGCGACAATGGAAAACCCAGTCAAAAAGGTCGGGCAAGATTAGAGACAAAGGGAATTTAACGTAAGTTGGGGTTGTATAGGGACAATAGGAATGATGACGTCACGGCACTGGACACTGGCAATAATGTCCGCCATGCGTTATATAAAGTTGTATGTCCCGCTCCGCCAGGCGTTATATTAAGTTATATGTCTCGCTCCGCCAAGCTTTATATAAAGTTATTTGTCCAGCCCCGTCAATTATTATATAAAGTCACATGTCCCGCCCCGCCGAGCGTTAAATAAAACTATATGTTCGCCCCGCCAAGAGTTATAGCTTTTCATGGCGATTCACGGACAGTGGGAATTGCCATTACAAAACACCTTGGGACAATTAACAAAAAGTGTTTGTGTGTATGCATGTGCTTTTGTATGCACGCGTTTTTGTGCATGTATGTGTGTGTATAGTTGTATGTGTGCGCGCGTACGTTTGTATGCGTTTGTGTATTTGATTTTTCCTAAACAAAAAGCTTATCTATTAACAATAAAGAGTGTGTGAGTATGTTGATGTGTGTGTGTGCGCGCATACGTTTGTATGTGTTTGTGTGTTTGTTACTTTCCCTTAAAAAAAAAATAAAAAAATAAAAAAACACCATTGTCTCTGCTCATTGTGTTTGCATTCTGTGAAAGTAGCGTGACTATAACCACTAATTCTTTTGCTGAGGTTATTATAAGTAATGGTGTGTTTTGTAGATAAAAAATGTCTTTCTCCGCAATGTATTGATAGTAAACAACGTGGATTTTTTCAGTATGAATGTGTTGTTTTGTATAACAGTTTATTTTAGATTAGCATTCTCATCATTATGGATTGTTTGGTAGGATTCTATGTCTATGAAGGTACATGTTCCGCACCGCCAGGCATTATAGATTTTTTTTTCGCTGTCACTGTTTCGCCCAAATGAGGTCAGCCCCTAGCAAAATTGTTGCCAATGTCCAGTACCGTGACCTCACCCTACCTGTTCCATTCCTATTGTCCATAGACCGACCCAATATTTTTTGTCGCTATAAAGGCCCAACCTTGTGTCAGTATAAATCATGTCCGTGAATCGTCACAGGGTGTTAGATATTAGTAATTCCCATTGTCCGTGAATCGCTGTGGAAAGCTATAAAGCTTGGCGGAGAGGGACATATAACTAGATATAACGCCTGGTGGAGCGGCACATATAACTTTATATAACGCATGGCGGACATTGTTGCCAATGCCCAGTACCATGACATTATCATTCGTATTGTTTCTATACAAACCCAACCTATGTTAAATTCCCCTTGTCGCTAACCTTGCCATGACCTTTTTGACTGGATTTTCCATTGTCACTATACAGTCCCAATCCCTTGTCGCTATGTTCAATTCCCATTGTCGCTATACAGGCTCAATCCCATGTTACTATGTTCCATTTTCTCTTGTCTCTAAACAGTCCCAATCCCTTGACGCTAGACAATCCCAATCCCTTGACGCTCTATAGTCCCACCCGTGTTAAAATTCCCTATGTCAAATTCCACTTGACGCCAGGGTAAAACCCCCAAAGTTAACATAGAAGTCCCCTTGACGCTGTAGTGTCTCACTATACGACTGACATTTAGTAAGATCTTTAGGAAACGATAGGCGGCAAAGCATTTACAACAGTAGTTTCATTCCGTGCAAATTGTCCTTGTAAGCCCTAGGTACTTCTTTAATAAAACGAATGTCAAGTTTAAAATATGATTTAGATCTACTGATGGAACTATCTTATGGTGCACTTTGTACACGGTGTTATTAGAAAGGGAAATTAAAATACTGACTTGCAAACGAAACTGGAATGATATATGGCACAAGGGAAATAAATCTTGTCGTAATCCTGCGCTTTTAACTATAATGAGTTTTCCATCATACCTAAATATAAATCAGTCGAATTTACGGAATGCATATCAAAACAGCACAAGAATTCTCTCCTTCAACGTGGAATATAATATTTTTCTACTTTGAGACGTGAGCTAGTGGAGATACAACACAGAGTAAATGATTCTTTTTTACGCTTAATTTAAAAAAAAAGATAGTTCAGTACTTAACTTTATATAGTAAGGCTGTATTAGGTATATGCATGTGTCAATCTAGTTCCTTTCAATTTAAAGCAACTCAGTGTAGACGCCAGTGCTATTATGCTATCGCATGATAATACGTGCCACATCGGAGTATCTGAAAATGGAATGCATCTTAACCAATAGGCCCTACATCATAACACAAGTGCACGGCTTACAGCTATAAAGACCAAAATCCGGTCTTTCTTTATTTCCTTTCTTTTTTTGTGATTTTTATTTTTTTGGTCAAATTATATTATATTTCTAAGAAATAGAATTAGATGATCGTAAGATCCAAAAAGCTAGTGGAAGACAAAGGGCCTACAACAAATAAGGGAGGGCATACCTAACTAGAAAAAAAGGAACCTTAAAGCATCCACCCGCCTCAGCGGGGAGCCAATATGAATACTGCGAAGCAAATTTATTATCCTTTTACATAAGATCTCATAATAAAGAAAGACAACTAATGATCAAACTTTTGACTAATTACAGCTGGTCCGAATACAAACATGATATAGCATCACAGAATGTATAGCACCCATACACAAATCGATCGCTGGTCATTAATATATCTATGACAATAATCACTGATAGGGAATATGGCAGTGAAAGCAGGCAAAGGAGGCAATGTCCTACGGGAGGTAGTACGAGCCCAAAATGTTTGGGCCTGGAAGCAGATCGGACAGTATTCTGAGAAGAAACTGCACAAGTACGCAGCCATCTAACAACGACAATTAATGAACCCTAATCAAAACACATAAAACATTTTATTTCAAAATTCTGTTCAAACTTTTACAACCCACAACTGACTGTTGCGGGAGGGGATGTGGAGGTGAAGAACCATGATATAAAATCTTCTAAATATCTGGCGCAAAATGGGGTCATCTTTAAGTTGGCACACTCGAAATGGATAGACAGGGGTTAGGTATCGAATCCATCAAAACTTTTTTACACGGTATATATTACAGACACGGTTGTGGATGATGACATGTTATAACACATAAGCCATGCACAAACACCAATTTTAGGCAGTCTAATAAAACTTGTTTCTTGTTTATATTGCTCTAGTGTCCTGTATCATCGGTGTTCTCCCGCTCCTGGAGTAAATAATACAGGTTTATATATAAATTAAGGTGTGATGCACTTTAACACAGGAATATATGCTTCTCACGTGTATATGTAAATATATGCATGTGTTTAATAGAACTCAAGCATCTAACATTGCAAGGATTATTTATTTATGGTTATATTGTGTACGTGGATGTGTGTGTGTGTGAATGCGTTTTAAACGGAATCACCTCCATGGTTTCTTTTTGGAATTTGCAACAACGCTATATTCATCTGACCAGTAGTACAGAAGATTTATTTAAGATATAATTATTCTTTGCATATGTATTTTCCTGGTACTCACGTGTGCTTACTCTAGTATATTTTATTTCACTATCTTTTTAACTTTTTGATGTACTTGCCAGAAAGTTTCTTTTTATAACTACGGAAAACACCCGAATTGTTCTTTAGATATAGCATCAACAAAATCATGTTGTTGAACTCTACACTTTACATTTATCTAGGTATAGCCAAAGTTCATGTGAATGGATGTTGTCATTAGCATAGCTTTTATAAATTGCCAGGAACTGGAGAATAATAATAAAAGATAGATATTTAACTGCTTTAAAAATTAAAAGATGCAATACAGTTATTGCAAGACACTAATTTGCCAAAAATAGACACTTATCTAAAGTAATAAAATAAATTGGAATATTGGTATTTTTTTAAATCATTAAATTCAGATTCTATCTTGATAGCAATTCCCCATACAATGTCAGTTTACTGTGCATTGATTCAAAAGGGATGAACCAGGAAATACAATTAGTTTTGTTATATCAATTCATAGCCGGAGACTTACACTTGCGAATGTATGGACCTACTAGAAATCGACCTGACTTTTCTACGGAACCAAACGAAGATACAAGTGAAATTGACAATAATCATGTAATTAGTGCTTGGTGATTAGACATTAATCAACAATCTAAAAGGCATGGGATGCAGTTTTAGATTTATCAGCTGAACGTAATTTGATCCAAATTTTGAGGGAATATAATATTGGTATCAAGAGTTATACAAGGAGAAAAACTAAGCTATTAAAAAACTAGACCTGAGTTTCGCTGTCCTTGTTACTGAGAATCTATTTTTAGATGTGGTCTAAACTTCTATAAAAACAGGAAAATCCATGTAAACATTCACTTAAAGAGATTACACTTATTCCTGAAGCATTTATAATTCCCCAAACCCCTTGAAAATTCAACAACTCCTTGCTGAAAGATACAAACAGTATTTTGAGAGTGCAAGAAGTAATTAGGGGATGTAAAAGTCAGTGTGCAGATAAATAATATTTACAATTCCTTCAAAAAGAGTGAACATGGTCAGCGTGGAACCAAAATAAAGAAAAAATGAAGAAGTTAAATAATATCTCGTTTGAAATGGATTGAAAGTAGTTAGTCACTTGCAACTCAGTTCCCGTTTTCCCAGTACCGTGTCGTCACCCATATTCTCTTCACAGACTCAGACATGCCATCTAGGTGTATGCAGTTTTTGAAGAGTAATCAGTAGAAAAACAACACAGACCTGGATCTACAAAGCATTATGCTACGACAGATCAGGATTTTATTTTTCAGTTAGCCTCGACTTATTAGAGTTATATACGGTATGTAATGAAAGGAATACCACTACAGTATTATATTAGCAAGATTTAGAGTAAATGTCATTTAGTGGCGTTGGATACATGTTTTGACAGTGGGATCTACTCTAAAATGTGTGTGTGGTGTGTATGGGCGTGTGTGTGTGCGTGCGTGTGTGTGTATGTATACAGCCTCTATTAACTGAATAACATAATTTTAGTACATTACATAAACAAAGTATAAAATTTGATGTACGTTACAAAAACAATGTATACAATGACGGAAATCATGTTATTTGAAATAATAATAATGATTAATTACCATGGTGATATAAACACTGATTTAACTGTTTGATTATATTTTATTTGTTGCCAACTTCATGATTAGAACTCAAAAGTAATTCTTAACAGCAACACCTTAGAAATTACGTGCTTTTGATTGTTTGGCTAACTATATCCTCCAGTTTGTATGATCTTTAGTTCTTTGTTGGTTTTTTATGAGCATCGTTGGGTTGATCTGTTCGGAACATACCCACTTTCAGCAAGATGCTGAGAATTGTTCATTCATATTCGTGTTTGGTTCTTAGCCTGCACTCACTATCTCGGCAAAGTACTATCTTATCCAACGCTCTGCGCCACAGCCGCTAAATGAGTGACTCTGCTATCCAGCGATCCAATTCGGAATATTATCCCCACGCCGACCAATTCTGAGGTCACGTCTGTATATTAAAGACAATATATTAGTTACAAACAAGTGGCCCCATTACCTTGTTAGTTTCCATGACTTACTGAAGTCGATCTAATACATATATATTAATTATTTTTAAACTAAATACAATTCTTGAACAAAGGTGTGTTAATGTGTGGTTTTGCAAAGCATAAGTTGACTATGCTTATTGCAGCACTTCCGTTGTAAATCTTGATTTTTGGAGGTACGTAGTTTCGCACGTTGTAAAACTCTTTAATTTCTGCGGTAAGTAAATCCTGTTTACAGTTCTCAATCCCATAATGCCTAAATAGAAGTGATCGGTTTTCAAAAACACCGGAACATGTGAAGTTTGCTTAACCATTGATCAAAATTCTCAGTTCTGATTGGTTGATTAGGACTATGAATACTTACAGCTCAAATTACAACGAGGTGGTCCGCGGGAGGTGGGTTAGATGCCGTGGTAACAATCTCACCAAACAGTCAGTTTGTTTGTCTGTCTGGTGGTATTTAAGTAAATGGGTTTCAATAGAAAAGGAACATTGCTGAGATATGTAACTTACTCGAAGTCTCCACAATAGTAAATTTGCGAGCCTCGTCAGGTACAAAGATTATAATTGATAACTGTCAGTAGTGTACTATACAGGGGTTTCTAGCCCAAAACCATATTTTGTGTTAGACGAAAACATAATTCTTCCCCATTCGTTGCCCCCTCAAGTTAGTCTAAACAAATTCAAAAACATCTTTATTGAGGCAACGGCGTCTAAGTCATAATCGTTTACCAGTCAAGGACATGTTATTGAATCATCATCGTCGTCAAAACAACATAGGGTTTGATCCAAAAACACCCTTTATACAAGACTACTCATATATTGCACCCAACATTTTGCTATATAATTGCTAGCAATTTTATATCTGATATTTCACACAAAATAGCTAGAGATTTACTGCAGCAACCAGTCTAAAAGAAATCTATTTTGCTAAAGTCAACATCACATTTGTTATATCCCAACGCGAATGTATTAATGCCATCAGAAAAATATCGTTTATCATCGAAATTACAAAGGCCATATTTTATTATAACATCCGTCTCAGTTTTACGACAATTTGATTTTATTGCCATCATTTTGACATAACCACTAAAACCGTCGAACTCCGACATATAATTGTTAAATCCTAGTACCTTGCCGACCACATTTCTTTTTATTCCCTTAGCCCGTTTTTAACCTTATCATCAGATAATTTTGAGCAATACATTTTACTACGTAATCCGATAAACTCCGCTATAACTTTCATTGAAACCTCATCTTTAAACTTTCCTATTATTTTGTATCGTCATCACAGTGATTTCCGCTGTTTGTTGGATAATCTGAAAGATTGAACAGATTCCGTTGTTCATAAAATTCTTCGTAAATATCCTCAGATTTTATCTTGTACATCAACGAGTCAGTATCTGTAAATACAAACTCTGCATCAGCTTACTTAACCTTAACAAAAGCGTAATGAAAGTCGTACATCAACCATTATGATATCTCAGGTACTGCCATGCTAACATAAACTGGTTTATTCAAATTTAAGTTTGTCTTTCTCTTATGTATCGCGACTAATAAACTTTATACTAACAAAATTATCAGATGCTACAATTTTACTACTACGTTCAGCGTTATTAACTATTTCTATATTTACTCTCTTTCTAATGTTTTCCATGGTCTTTCCGAAGACACTTTTGTTAATGAGCTTGAAGAAGTTTTTCTCAAATTATGTTGTTGCGATTGCTCTTCGTCTAGTATCATAGTCGATATAATCTTTTATCCAACAAAGTGATTAAACTTTTAACACATGATGAACTTTTCTTAGTATCAGAAAATGATCAAGTGCTTGTTTAAGATTTTTATAATGCATAACGTATCTCCGTTTGTCAAGAAGATCTGATACTAGTTTTTGAACAACAGATGTACCACTAGTGACTAGTGCTAGCACTAGATTAGTAATTACGTGTCTGCACTGGTAGCAAACTGCAATCGATCAGCATTGATTCAGGACAAAACGGATAATCGTTATGTGCGTCATGAAGTTTCACAGGCTAGTCGAGATCAACTTCAACAAAACAAACAATATTATCAGGTACAGTTTTATCCGTTTCTTTGGAAAACTGCTTTGGATTTATCCACGTAAATCCGCCATACGGCGTAGGCTCAGACATTGCATAGCCTTAAAGATTATTATTGTGTAAATAAACTATGATAAACGACGGTAATGTTTTATCATAGTCGCTCATGGACTTCTTTCTGCGCTTGCGTGTTTTTTGTAATAACGTTTATTCCACCTCTAATTCCACGTTCGATGAAACAGAACATGTCAGGGTATATTAACAATTCCAGTTTTACTTTGCTGTGCTTGAGTAATGCGTCCCATGATAGTACCAGTGCTGAGTATTGACCTGCTGGATCAGGTCCGTAGTTATCAGCGCTGATATCTCTAAAATTTCCAAATATATCTGCGAGCAACAACGCATCTGTGATCAGATACATGTCATGATAATCACCGAAGGTTTTACAGTCAAATTCATTCCAAATTTACGTAGCGCAATCATATTCATCACGGCTCACACTTCCAAGATTTAATCGAGTATTTAACTTGTCCCTGGTCAGGTAAACTTGCTTTATTAAATCTGTCCCAGTCGTCAAGTTACTCGTCAGTAAAGATGCCTTTTTTGTAAGTAAACTTGCGGTTCGACCAAAATTATCAGTTAAATAATCAAACTTTCCGCATCCTTTCACAAGCTCATCTAACGATGCCGCCATAAACTGAAGACTATCAACAAATCTCAACTTGCCTTATGTCACAGACATATTTTTTTTTTCTTTTTTTGGGGATAGATTTTATCGTTATTATTGAATTTCAGACGGTTAATTATATATTATACCCAACGCTTCAACGATAGTATGAGAATCATAACCAAGAAAATTATGTGCGACAACAGGAACGAAACCTGGTGCTGTATATCTAAGATTGCATTTATCATGAGCATGACAGCAATACTTACTTGTAATAGGACAATGATCGTTTACATGATTAGATTCAAGCTCAGGCGTAAACGCCCCATCACAAATATGACATTTTTTGCTGAAGCAGATTCAGTGTCTTGTTTTATTTTAAGCTGTTTCATTTTCGTGATCCTGCCGAGCAACATCATGATGGCATCAACCTCGTTAATGAGACTTTTCAACAACCACAGACAAGCATTGGAACCAGGATACAGTTTAACGGGTTTTGATAAACATTTAGCAACAGCACATACGACTTTATACGATACTCCACAAGGAACATGTTCTTGTACGTTTCTTGACGAGGATTAATTAGGGTTATTTTCTGCTCCTTGCACAAGTAGTCGAATCGACTCGAAATCGTAGTAGATTATTAATGGCACATTCATGTTGTGTCTGTAATTCTTAAACTACAAAATAGATATTCATTGTACGTTCGAACACTATAAAAGATGATCTAACACCAGCTGAGAGTTACAGCCGTGCAAGCATCTGACGCTGAAAAATTTATTTTCTTTGTGTCTGTTGTACTGCCCACTGACTAGCCCGTTAAAGTTTTTGATCGATAAGTAGTGGTTTTTGTAGAACAGCTAGTTTATTGTGGTTTGTGCTGATCTCGCATGATCTGATGTGGCTCGATCGCTGAGATATATTGGATAAATGTTCTGTATCATCGTCTACTCCAAACACATTAATATAACCTGGTCAATGTGAAATGGTTTGTTTCTCAAATTTTGGAATGTTATATTCAGAAATGGAAAATACGATCCCGGAAAAGTTTAGAATGACACGTGTAATTTGATAATCTGTTCGCGTGATTATCTACCGGCAACAACGCTGATAATAACGCGCATTGAAAACACTTGTTATCGTTGTTCGTGACAGTGATACACATTTCAAGTTTTTAATTTTAATTGTAGAGCGACATATGAGCTACCTCGAAGAGGATTGTATTTCATAGTAAGAATAATATTTATGTTATTTTATCGAATCTCCATCCCGATCAGGATTTTGTATATTCTTCAATTGTTTTCTCTTTATCTCCTGAAATATATATATGAAAATGACATCAATTTTTTTTTCAATCAAGACTTGGCGGGATAGCGATGTAATTTAAGGATCAGCAAGTTCTTCATATTGCTGTTGAAATAATTGCGTCTGAGAAGAATACCGATCCAGCGAAAGACTCCTCTTTGAAAAACGAGCATGAAATTGCACAATGATTTTTAAACCCTTATGCTTTGCAAGCTCAGATTTTACGGTTGACTGAAGTAAAGGAAACAAATTAGTAGACGAAAAATTTGTTAGTAAAAGTTGATTATCAAATCTCCTGCTGTTTTCGAATCCGACAAAAGTATTGCAATTTTTTAGGCTGATATTTTGTCATGAACAAACATTGTTTTGCTATATCTGCAAGTTTCAACATCATATGATATTGTGTTTTCTATTTTGCTAATAGCACGACACGAAATTACTGATTAGAGATTTGAAAAGCGTATAGTATATGATTTTGAATTTATACTAATGACCTATCATCATAAACGATCTTGCAAGGTGTCAAGTAATATTTTGGTGCCATTCAATATATAACGTATTCGCTGGCAATGAACTTGGAATTAGCTTCGTTTGGGATCTTAAAATCAGAAGGATATAAGATTAATGTAAAGTCTAAGGATGATGTAAAGTACACTGACATGTTCTTGCACGACTTTATCTGGACAGTGATGATATTATAGCTGGAAGGCAAATTTATCATGTTAATGATCAAGTTACCGACAATGACTTTGCAAATTTGTGTGTGAGAGAGGCGTTTAACCCACATCAGATATATTATTTGCATGACAAGGTGTAGTCAGAAAAATCCGAACAAGAAAAGATATTAGTTGTTTTGGTAATATGGGATATTTGATGGTTATGGTTAGAGGTACACAAACTAATCAAACTTTATATTATCAAAACATTTTGTTGTGTTTGAAATTTTTCATGGACTCATCCTAAGTCGCTAACGTATTGATCATAAAAACGGAATATAAAATGATAATTATCTCAAAAATCTTGATCTTGTGTCACAGATGGAAAATACGGGACGAGGAAGAGGATGATTCAACTTCGAAATTTCCGCCAGACCTGTTTCATCAACTAACTCTACAACAGGAGAAGAAACATTATTTCATTAAATCTCAGCGGCAGCGACACAGCTTAATGTTTATCCAATGTCAGAAAAATATGCCGCTGATGGAACTACAAAATCTACCTTCTCAAAAACGAACGGTGATCGAATCTTCTTTCGATATTCATTTCTTGTTTAGTATAGCAGCAGCATCAATGTTTGTCAAGCAGCAGTTAACATATTTGTTTAAAACGTCTATGTTGTAATCAAGCCAAATCTTACCATTTCTTAGCATGTGATCTTGTTCAATGTTACTGAGCACAATAAGATTTTTTTTTTCTCGTTCTTCTGCGAAGCGGGTCATCGAAATAACATCACCACGAAACACGTTTCTTATAGCCTCTTCAAGTTGATACGTGTTTACAATATTATCTCGAACAACAAATAGTCTCATGTTATTCAACTATTTAATAGCATTGATGATCACAGATAAATCTTTAGAATATCTACAGAATTTTTTCTTGTCAAGCAACAATTAACCAATTTCACGACAGTTTCCTTGTTATATCTGACAAATATTATTTTAATCTTTTTCAAGTTCCAATATCAATGAATCTCTCTATTGTACACCAAAAGCAAATTAAGGATCATACCCAACGAAAAGACTAACATACATGAGATCCGTTTTATCACTGGTCATGAAAACTTTAACTGTGTCAAATAACAAGTTCATATTTAAAACTTTGGCTCGCATAATACTTCATACTTCATCTACATATTTGTTATTCATATTAGATCACAGTTGCATGTATAATGTAGCTGATAAAAATTACATGTTTCAATGATTTTATGATCTTCAAGCTGACCTAGATAAAACTGAAGATTGTAATCTACTGGAAACATCGCATCGGCATGTACAACAATAACAACTTGATCAAGAAACATAGTTGTTTCCGGTACCTGATAATGAACGTGTCGATGAACCCGGTACCGGTATTATACCTCAGCACGAACAAGTTTATGTCTCAGCGCAATCACAACATAATGTCAAACATCATCTTGCCAAAATGATTTGATTTTACAGTCATAGAGCATCAGATAGTTTATGAAATGCTTAAGCCATATATGCGTATTGGAGATCTTGAAGTCATTGGTCGTCCAAAAATTAAAATAATTAATTTTATTTTTATAACATTTTTAAACTTGCTGACAGATTTAACAGAAGATCGCAGACAGTATCTGATATCGTTATTCAGACCTGTTAAATGTACGTCTGTTCTACTAAAATATGAAATTATCTATGGCGATCTAATCAAAGATCTTTGATTCCGCTAGTTGGAATCCAACTGCTAAAACTATTACTGTAACCGCGTCACTTAACCAAACTTCGATTACTAGTTGTTTTATCACTCTTTCAATAGCAACTATTTTTATAATTTTTTGTTTCAAAAACTGCTCCAGCAGCTTATTAAAAAACTCTGATCCATGGTTGGTCCAGATTTTATTTGTGTTTTGCTCCGTCTTAACAATAATATCTTCTAATGCATTTGTTATTGTCGATCCAGTTTTATCAGAAACATGAACAATATATGCGTATTTGCTAAATACATCAAGGCGTTAAACAGGTACCGTTTGTCATCGCAATAATGTGCAATGTTTTGCACATTTGTGAAATCTATCACCAGATATCACCGACCGCGTTTGCGACGACCTTTCGTCATAGAAACGTTTTTTTTCTGTTGTTATTATATAGATCTGTATAGTTCATGGGCGAGCTGATTTTACGCAAGCTTACCAGGAAATGTAATGCTTTGAATCTTGACACCAACTTTATATTTTGCTCCAATAATACTTTGTACTAGTTTTCTATCAAATTGTTCTCGCATATTATCCGGTTTCATATCTTGTAGCTCATCAAGCATGACCAGACCGCAACATAGTTTGTTGTCGACGTGATCACGATCGACGCATTGCAATTGCATCAACCGCATTGTAAGGTTCTTGTCCCGGTAGTGGATTATCGTTTTCATCGAGTTGCTCATGAAGTTGATTTCATGGACCAATATATTTATGTCCTGGCAATGTCCAACCTCCCTTTGGTTTTGGTAATTTGAAAATAATTGTATATATATTCAATCCCTATCCGACGAAATCTTGATGATTGTAACGCTGGAAATAAGCAACTAGTTTATTTTGTTCAAGGCACAAATCTTTGTTCATATCTTTGCAATTACATTTCATTTATTTTTGTTGCTTACTAAAATAACTTTATCGTCAGACGTTATTGGTGGAATGCTAGCGCTCTGGGTTTGTATTGCAAAACTACCAGTGGTTGTATGACCGGATTTATTTTGTTTAAGGAACATACTCTTTTTCTTACCACATACATCACATATACGTTTTAGCATTTTTCTGTTATTAGCAGTTGTTTCTGTTGTTTCATGGACTTTAGTGGTTTTGATTCTGCATTTAAGACAATATGTTCTCATTTTTATACTTGACATCAGTCAAAATTAACGCTAAGATCGTTTACGATCCATGTACCGTTTTACGATAAACATTGATGCTTGGAAACGGGTCAAATTGCAAAAAAAGCTTAAATACATAGTTGTGTTGAGATCCGCTAGGAATCGTATCTGCTGAAGATCTATTTGCAAAATACTCCAATGAATCTGCATATATATATATATATATATATATATATATATATATATATATATATATATATAAGTTTATTCGCAATGTCAAAATTATTTAACCCGGGCGATTTCATCTTCTTGTTCCCAGTAACATCAAACCTTGTCCTAGACCTTTTCAAGTCCGACTTTGATAAGTTCGTCTTCGCAATGGGTGTGATTGTAATTCGCGCACTGTCATCACAGGTTTGGTAATAAACTTTCTGCTGTCCCTGATTTTTCGGGCCTATAAACCAGTCCCTGACCACCGTTGTGGTTCGTGCTTTTGGTTCCTTTATCTTTGTCATAAGAGTGTTTCCTGCTTGTGTTGTTGGCATTGTCTATAATCACTGATCAGATAAAATTGAACTGCGATCCATTTATAGTAATTGTTTTATACCGTCTCCGTATACAGCTCTTTTAGCCACTCCTGATATCGCACCTGACGCTGAACCATCCTATCCCAGGTACTATCTTTGGTAATAGTGTTAGAGCTAAAGTAGCTCCGATTTATCCACCAAAGATCACTTTCGATCTGACAAATGCGTTATTTATGATACTGACATATTTCGTATGAAATGTTTTTTTTTTTCTCAAAATTTTGTTTATTTTGTCGTTGTGTAAGATGTAAGTTTGTTAATATTCATGGAACGCACTAAGTTTTGGAATCTATTTTTATTGAACAGTTTTTTACGTTTAGCTGTAGCACGTGCTAGTTTTTGTATTTGTCCTTGTGACATGTTAATATCATGTAAAACATGTTTCATTATTTTGCCAGATAAAATATCTGTTATAACTAAACATGCGCAGCCATCCTACCTCTTACAGCGTCTAGTATAATATATCTATCAGATGTTACAAGGGCTTAAGCGTAATATTGTCGAACAACTAGAGGACCAGCAGCTCCTGGAACAGCTCCTAACGTCCACGTTACCTCAGTATCATCGGCTGATCCAATAGCTCGTTCTCTGTGCTTTGACACGGCAAAGTGAAATATTGGGTAAAGAGATAGAAACTCTTCAACCGATATCTGAGATCCAGTATTAGCTTTCTGATACTTTTTCATCGTCTCCATCAGGTACGTTACGCACGCGATCAGATTCTGGTATTATCATTTGTAAAGTTACATTCAATCGCTCGTTCAGGATATTGCCTACAGTTTATTCTGCCGAATATTCGCCTTACATTAGGTCTATCAAAATAGAATAGATTTGTTCCTGACTGCCACGAATTTCATGTTCTTGAAACACAACGAATATATGTCTCGGCAATTGTTCACTATGAGCTGTTGTTATTATACATGTGCTATCAGTTGAATTTGCCACTTCAATTTCATAAACCTTATGCTGTTCAAAATATATCTTTCTGCTGTTAGCGGCTAGCATCGTCTTAATTTTTATTAGTTTTGAAGCAGGTACTATACAACTCAGGGCATCCATAATGCTAGTCGTAAAATCATAAATTGGTGATCAGCACCACCACCTTGCATCAGACAATCGTTCGTTCTTATCATCACCGTCAAGTATAAGCGTATGTTTAATACCACAAAATGCTTTGTTATAGTCACGGTAAAACCCAAACGAATGCATCACAGTAATATTTGCATAGTTCTGCAAACGATTTTCGTTAAGCATATCCCTCGTTATAATTAGGTCGCCGAGCATTATTAAGGGCATTTCTTATTGCTGCTGAAACAATGACTCCACCAGCCGCATGTGCTGTAAGTGCTAATACGGTATGTTGTGCTGCTGCATTAGCACCAGCTAGTGTTAGAATAAGTTTGAACTGCAATATCGGCATCAGCATCAGTGCCGGTTTAAACTTGATTGCAATACCTTCTCCGTTTCCAGTATATTTTAAACCATAGCGTATTTGTTGCAATTGATCTCGAGTAATCATCGCTGAACGACACAATATTAAGAATAGTACTTGCTACCGGCAAGTGCATCGAAATATCTTCGACTGTTTGATTTGCGATCTGATATCTAGTGCTTTTGAATTAACTCTAACCGTTATTAACTAGCAATATATTATCAGCAGCAACAATCGTGACTGTAGGATTCGCAGTTGTCATTATACTTCTTTGCACTTCAACATCGGCTTTATGCGGAAGTAAAAACACATCTTCTTCTCGAGTATGAATTGTTCTTGTTCGGCTCATTAGAGGTTTCGTCAAGATATTTACTATACTCGAAATCCTTTGCTGAATCTTCTACGGTTATCTCATTGGCAAGGTCAAGATAGTTTGTTTATGGACATTTTTATTGTAACCGTCAGACAAAATCGTGATTATTTTTACAATTACCTAAAACGCAGTAACATTAATCCGAGTGCAAGCACTCCGATGTTTAGCTCGTGTTACAAGTTTCCAAACAATCTCTTAGCCTGCCGGAGACAACAATGTTTTCGTTGTTGTTATCATAGCAAGTGCTCTTTCCGATGGTGGTGCTATTTCAGAAATAAGCTGCTTAATATCCAGACATCTTGGTGTGCTTTGCACACCAGGTACACCTTTGATTTTATCAATGACATTGTGTCAGACAGCTGTTCCTACTGCAGATGCGGCTTCTGTCGCAAAAGCTTTTGATGCGTCCAACGCGATTAGTGCTACTTTGTGAGCTAATCCATGTATATTTTCGATTATCTTTGAGAATATTTTCCCAAAAAACCACTTACGATTTTTTGTAATAAATATTTCGATGTTCCAACTTGTTATATAAATTGTCTGATAAAAATGACTCTGGTTAGCTAGCTCACTATGGTCATTTGACCAACCACAGATGCAAATAGTAAGTTACAATTTCGTTGTTAAGATAAATCTGACGACTTATTGATCGCGAGTGTGATCGTTAGAGATGATATTTGATTATCAGCACTAACATGATAATATAGTATTTGTCTCTGATTAACTTACATCAGCAAACCAGGTGAAATATCAGGACTAAACGAACAAATTGTTTGTTCATGGCTACCTCGTGCTCACCCAGTTGCAATTGAACAGTCTATCAATATTGTGTTTACATTTGTGATGTTGACGTTAGATTCACTGACATATGATATTGTCGCAGATGTGTCAGATTCATATTGCTGTTTATTAAATCCTAACAATGATCCGTTTGTGTGTTGGCTAGTAAGATTACAAACAATTTGTTTTTAGCGTTTTTCTAGCTAGTAACGTGTTGTAATTCGGAATGATCTCGAAATCATTTGATGATATACCACTACCACCAGTGGTTATAAAATATTTTATTGTTTTGTTGATATATGTTACGTTGTATGCGCCTTCTGATATCTTAACAGCTTTCCACTCGATGACGCCATTGGTTTTCACCCCGAACGTAAAATCGTCGTTGACGTTAGTTTTAACATTTGACATAGATTGCTTTACATTAGCAGATAATAATCCGATCTAATATTGCTTTGGGGACGCTGGCGTACCAGGATCAAGTTCAGTAACAGGATTATAGAACCTGGAAAAGTTTGCGATGTTTGATGTTGTCTGGGATGAGTCGAGTATCAGCGTCATCGACGACATTTTTATTTGTTATTCGCAAATAAAATATAATCACGGTTTGCGTTCGGGAATCAAGCCGCTGTGTAACACATACTACTAGTCCGTCGTTAAAGATCTTAGTTGAATAAGTATTTCAACTTTTTCATGGTATATTTCTGTGATAATATTTCCAGCTTCCTTCGATCAGATTAGCGGCATTAGTAGATCAGTGATATCAGAGGCTAAGTTAAAGATATTTAACCCATCAACTGATTTATAAGATTTGAAAGAAACTGTCGAATCATTTGATTCATTTTGTTCACCTTGTTTTTTAATATTGAGGTATACCTTTTTTGAGATGAGCATCAGACGAATATAAAATACATTTGTTTTTCCTCTTATAAAATACTTTTCATTCGAAACTTCAGCTAAAACTGTACCAAACAATTTTTCTAGCGGTCTACCACTTTTTGGTTTACATTTTTGTATTGTTCGATATATATAATTTTCTACGATACCTTTCATGTTAATTGCGGCCAGATTAACAACATTGTCATAAAAAGATCCATTTTTGGTAAAATTAACAAGTTTTTCATCATCGATGGTCAAATCATCAAAAAAATTATAATTCACCAACGTAAGGTAAAAGTTTTGATATAAAATAATCAAATTCATGGTCGCTCAATTTTAACTTTTTTCTCATCTAGATATTAATCTTATTTTACTGTATAAACTTTTAAAATATGTCTTACCTTTAAAACAAATTTGTATGATCCCTTAGTTATTACATTTTTTAACCTTTTTAAATTGGGAGTCCCACATGTCTTATTACGTTAAACTAGTTTGATTTAAACTATCAACATATGATTTTTGTTGTTGATTTTTTACGTCTTCAGAAGCAGTTTTTCCACTAATGTCATAAGCAAATTTCTTTTGTATTATGTCGATGCCGTGTTGATTTCCAAGTACAGGTTCGGTCATAGGCCTAAAGAGTCTTGCAGTTTCTTCTGCGGTTTGTTGCTGTCCAGTATGTTCTTGCTCAACTTTTTTCTTAAATGCAGATCTTGTAGCCACATGTTTCTTTAGAATATTTATCCACGCCTTGTCCATTATTGTGAATAACACATTAATTTTATGCTTGTTTATAATCTAAGAACTTGTCAATTTCACGTCGAAAATATGCTTGTTATCTATGGCAAGTTGATTGAATAAGAAAACAAAAACTGTGTTTACTATGAACGGCCTCATGATAGGGGCCAATTTTGTTCCTGGAAACATCACCGCAATGTTCTCTTGATATAGTCTGCACGTCAACGTTGTCAAGTCCGATAAACAATATAAAACAAACGTATTTCGTCTGATAAAACAGTCGACGTTATAAAACCCTGGGCAAGATAAATTGCCTTACATCTTCGATTTCTCGACGGTGAAAAGTAAGACCTGATACTGTCCATCTCAATATTACTCAACGGAATATCATAAAACACGACAATCGTATCTTCATCCTACCCAAATCTGGCCACAGGAACATGATTTTCTTGTGTTCTTAAAACAAACATGTCTTCACCAGCACTAAGTTCATTGTTTAGTTTTTCGTTGTACGCGTTCAGTAATTCGAATATGTCTTGCTGACGATTGATCTTGTAGATATACACCCGATCGTAGTTAAATATGCCATTGTGTAGGAAATTCATTGAGAAGTTTGTTTTGCCAGATCCAGTACGTCCAACTATCAGGTAATGGCTTTCTAATAACTCAAAGTTGTGTTTATTTTTTATTACTCGTTCTGTGTCAAAGTTTATTATGCTCATCATATAACATGTGCACAAATTTTGTCAGCAGCAATTACAATAATACGAGCTAATACACAACCTTTGGTACGTTAATCAGTTCATCTGCCAAAACAAGTGCAAGAACAATATATGTTGATCTAACAACATATCTCAAGAAATCCGGTGACACAATGACCGGCAACCTATTCATGTCAGGACAACGAGTGCTAGACCTAGAAACAACATATCCTGCTGTCAAAGTAAATAGCACACATGCGGCTAGCTATAATCAACTAACCACAGCTGTATCGAAAAACTTTCACTTGCCGGCAGCATAATGACCTGCAACATTACATGAACAACAACAAGTTAACTAGTCTACGCACATCATATCCGATAAGCGATGCTGATATCACACATGCGGTAAATTATAATCAACTAAATACAGTGGGAAATTAAAAAAATAAGCAAATCTGATGATTTTGTACCAGGTAGTACTTTTCATTTATAAACGGTTGTAACATAACAGTACTATCAACAGACTTTCCTTCAAGTGGAGAATCAGATCCAATATCTTATGGTCGCTAAATGAATCATTTACATCTTGCTTAAAACGTGTTGGAAGATCAATGACAGGTTCGTTAGACATGGAAAATAATGTGATATACAACACTCAGATTGACAATAATCCGTTCCAACGATAGCTGGGTAGTAAACGTACAATTTTTAAGACAAAGGTTTTTGATAAAATCTGGCGATACAATGACAGGTAATCTTGACATGGGGGTCAACAAGATAACATCAACTGCATTTCCAACAAAAACATATGCAATACGAGTAGCAAAATCTGGAGACACAATGACAGGCACGTTAAACATGGGATCAAATAATATAAAAAAACATATTATCCAGTATATCCATTTGATCTAACATATAAATCTTACGTCGAGGCGGCAGCAAATAATTCTCTTGCCGTTGGAGGTATATCAGCTGATACTCTTTTACATTAAACAAACTGGAGGTACAATTACAGGAGCAATCAGCAGGGTAGCAGATAAAATAACGTCCGCATATGTTCCTGTTTCTGTGTCTGATCTTGTAAATAAACTGTACGTAGATTGTGTTGGTGGCAGCATAAAGCGAGCTTGCAGTAACTTTGGTTATATTCCACATATTGTTGATTCGACAGATAATCGTTGGGGTTTTACAGCAACAGCGTCAACACAGTATCCTGCGAATAATCCAAATAATGCATTTTCGTTTAACAGCGCTATATCAGGAGGTATCGAGCGGACAACATATGGAGAAACGAGCAAGTTTTGGATCAAAATTCAATCTTCAGCAGCTGTTGAAATTTGGAAGTTTCATTTACGAGGATTACTAAATGCTGGTGTCGCTTGCATATACAACTGAAGATTAGAGGGATCGACAGATAATACAACATGGACCATTCTGTACAACGCTGATACTATCAAGTACATTTGCTGTCGGATATATATTGTAAATGCTGAAAGTCTTTACCCTGGTTTGACAATGTATCAGCTGTACACTACTGATGATTTAATATTGATGTAGTTTATAATGTATGTTGATCCTCCGTCGATCAGAGTCGCAAAATAGTTTAGAAATACTATATTTAATCCTGAAACAAAATCAGAAATAGCTGAAGCGCTAGGGGATCATAAGAGTTAATGAAATTGCTAGAATGAAAAGTTTAAAACTCGAATCACTTGATCGACAAGAAAACGAATACAATTTTGTTAGAGTTGCTGGAATGCGAGGTCCGCAGATCAAAAGCTATCCGAGACTTTGAAATTATTAGCAAGTATTGACATCCTAACGATTGAGGTGAATAGAGATTACGAGTTGAGTCACTATTGGCAAATTCACTGCTTGAGATTAAGAAGGAAAATTATATGACAATCAACAGGTCTAACCTAGAAAAAAACAAAATCTCGCGGTGGATAGAAACAAGAACAAAATCAACAAAAACAAAGTTCATGATAAACTTGACGAATTAGTTGAAATAAATAAAAAATAAACTTTCAAAAAATAACAGGATACGAGATAACTTTACTAAACCTAAACTATTTTGCGAGTTGGGTATGGACTATTCTGTCAAAAAAAAACGTTATCCGAGGTAGCAGATGATCTTGATGGAGCCAATCGTTATCTACGGCATATCTGACATTAGTAGATTCTCTGACAAACAACGACCACAAAAAATACTCTGAGAAACAAATAAATGCGGCAGTGATAGCAGTAAATACTATTTTGTCAAAGATTAAGTCTTACAGCGATAGTGAACGATGACGTAACAAGAATTAATAATACTATCAGACCTGTTGATTACGATATATTTGATCGTAATCGTTTTGTAAAGCATTCACGAAAGAACTATAAAAAGGAAGCCGGAACAGATATACAAACATAAATGATATGATTGTTTGGTATGTAAACCTACCTATACATAACATCAACATTGATAGTGATAAACGTAAACTTCTATATTTTGCAACTGCATATGCAATACTTGTATACCATCGGGTGTTTAATAATGGTAAGACTGAGTATTGAAGATTTATATTAGGTTATATTGATTACGTAAAATCTATGTAATAAAATAATGTGAACGATGTCACCGAAATACCAACAGTTTTTGATTCGCCACTTAATGTGATCAATATAAAATTTTAAAATGATGTTAGGTATAAAAATACATCATCTGACGTATATGATGAATATAAAAAAAATTCTTGCTGATTCTGTTAATAGTAGATTTAGGGATCTGGTTAATAAAGATGTTGCTGAGAAAACGTTTAGTTCTGAGCGTTAAAATTTGTCAGAAAAGTTTTATAATGACAAAAAAGACGTAATCGACTTCAACCAAATATCATCCAGTCGCTCAAACAACGGCAGTAACGAGTTGATTAAGTACCTCAAGTACTGTCATAAAAAACTTAATTGTATCAGACGTGCCAGAAAATATTACAATAGAGTCATAAGCACGTTGAACTATATTCCGATTGTGTCTACAACAGCAGGAACAGCAGCAGCAGGAGGAACAGCAAACCCATTATTTCTGATAGTGTCAGGTGCAGGTATTGTGTTACCAGCTATCAACAAAAAATATGAGAAAAAAACGCATCATGTAAGATAGCAACAGCGACTTACAGAAATAATTAATGAATCAACTTCCAGATTATCTCAGAGGTGAAACGTTTATAGTGTTAGATCCGATACAAGAACTACGAGTCAAAGACAATTTGCCTGCTGATATGATACCAAACAGAACTTTGAAATATGAAAAACGATATTCACAAGTTCTGTGCGAATTTCAAATGTAATGGAAGATATTACAGTATAAGATGCCACGTTAAAATTGAAGAGAATTCTCTGCCACGGTAGGTATATGACGATTGTGCTTAACAACGAAAAGTATAGCACGTACTCAAAAAAAAAGAAACAAGATAAGATGTCTCTGGTTTGCAATGATTATTTGGAATATTTTGATAAATTATCTTTAATCACAAAAGCGCTCGTTAAAACTATTGATAATCTTTATAATCCAAAAATGGCAAAACAAAAAACAAAAATTACAGTTAATGTAGATCTAAAACGTTTACGTTTATAAGACAAACGTTTCTCATGGAAACATTATCCAAATGTTAGAACCTGATTCTCTTATCAGCGGTAAAATATATATGTACTTGTTCTGTCATGATGATGAGAGTTATATCATAGCAAAAGGCGAGACGTTAAAAAAGATCTGGAGAAACCTCTAGCAATTTTGTGTGAAATATCAGATATAAAAATTGCTAGCAAGCACATAATAAATTTTGTGTAAAATATATGAGCAGTCTTGTATAAGGGTTTTTGTGGATCAAACTCCCGTTTTCTTTTGACGACGATGATGATTCAATTACATGTCCTTGACTATTATGAAAAAGACGCTGTTGCCTCAATAAAGTTTTGTTCGAAGTTGTTTAGACTAACTTCAGGAGGTTATGGAGGGGGAGAATTATGTTTTTGACGTCCTGTACAAAATAGGGTTTTGGACTAGAAACCCTCATATAGAACATTCCTACTGTCCACCTATAATATAACAATTGTTAACATCATCTTCGTTTCACCTGACGAACTGGATTATGACCGAAATACAACAAAACCAGCTGGTCGCCTAACCATGTTATTTTGTTGTTGCCAAAGCTTACAGTCAGGTATATTTAACATTTAAATACTCTCTGAAATGGCCGCATAATGTATAACATTTGTTAAGATTGACGGACACCTTCATACATGATAAACTTAATAATTGGAAAGAAATGATATACTGTAAATTGTGATATATTATTTATGTTTTATAGACTATTGTTGTTAAATAGAAACTGCCTTCGTCGTCGTTATTGCTTTGTTACTTAACAATAGAATCCCTTATGATATTGTCCTTGTCCTTCATCGCTGAAATGCAAACATACAAAACAAGCACGCATTCACCAAGACAGTACAATATAATCGTGAGAGATAGGCATCTGTAAGATTTAGCTTGATCCTGTTGAAAAAAAAGCTATATACAATATTAAATGTTCGAAACATAACACAGTTGCTGTTGAATATCAGTCATGGTTGTTGATAATTGACATGATTTACATTCAATCTGCGATGGCTCATTGATGTTATTTATCGACATTGTACTAGGAACCATTCCAATTCAGTTCTCTGTTATGCTGACCATTCATCAGATATGAATTGTATTCAATTTATAAAAAATATTATAATATATGCATAGTATGTACGCTGTCAATGATAAACCACGAGATGTACAAATTTATCATTTAAAAGCAAAGGAGGCTTGCCAAATTTCCTTCAAATGAACAGTTTATATAAACTGTGGTACATCATTGATGAAGCGTACATAGTATCCATATATTTTATTTATATCACATGCAAAAACACATATTTGCCCTTTGAAAAGAGTTGAGATTGACTACAGTCAACTAACTGGTCACTGACCGAGTGAATGAATTCCTCACAACCCGTCCGAGTGTGTCCGCTAAAAAGTGTAGTTATGTGCCCTTTGTGACTATCTACAATCAACACCGCGTACGGATAAGCTGCTTGTTTTCCTTTTTGAGTTTCTATTTTTATTTAAATTAATGATATCAATATAAGACACAATATAAACTAAACATGAAAGATAGTTTTAATGAGGAAGTAGAACGCTCAGCCATTCACGTACCGGAAAATAAGTGTGGCGTAGAAACTAAGCGAAATCACGAACCAACAAGAGGTAATTAAAATATTTAATAAGTTACAGTTGATCTAAGTCTCTATTCAGCCTTATTTAACATTTGTATCGACCATAATTCTCTCTCTCTCTCTCCCTCTCTCTCTCTCTCTCTCTCTCTCTCGTCGGTTTGACTTAACTTTTACTATTATTCATAGGTTCAGAGACATTGTCGTATGATAAAAACGACAATTTAGCCCATAACTTGCTCCTATGGTCCAGAGAGAGAGAGAGAGAGAGAGAGAGAGAGAGAGAGAGAGAGAGAGAGAGTCGGCCTCTGGACAGTTTTATATTTATTTAAGAATAATCGATTTTTAGAACATTGTGATAGGTTTAAAAACCAACAACAACGACAACAATAAAACATAAAATACATTGCAGTATGTGTGACCTGTAACCCAAAAATGTATCGCATATTGTCTACAGGATATTGCAACTTTGTATCATTGATTATATAAACACTGTAGATAAATCCCAAAGAAAGTGTACACATACCGTTACGACTTACCCTATTACATAGTGTAAGTTTAGTTTTAAAATTTTCATCCAGCCCTGAATCGCTTTCTCTCTAGATTTTCGCGTATTTTGTTCCTTATGCATGAGAGGTAATTGGGAACAGTAAACATAAAGGATTGCGATGAAATTGTTTGCCATATTAGAATCAGTTATAAAAATGAGATAAATTAATACTTTTATCATTATTTTCATACGTCACTAGTGATTAATGAGTGGAAATAGGCCTGGAAATGGCAGCACACAGTTTCAATAATGTTTATATGAGCGTATTATTGAGCCATGGTCGGATCACAATTTGATATGAAAATAGTATTGGTATATCAAATTGCTTTATACAAGCACTATAAAAGACATGTTTTTCAAAATTATATATGGGAAGACACCAGTCTGCACCCGTCAGTAGTTCCAACCCTGCTAGTTTATCCTAATTGCGTCTTCTAATTTCCAATTTTGAGCCATTCGTAATTACGAATACTTCAATTTTCAAAACAGCTCGACACACTTCGTTCAGTTTGTGACATATTAAAAAAAATGCGATAATTGTTCGCCGATTTTAAAGTCTGAATAAGTAATGTCTGGCAGTGTTGTTTGCATTCGGATAATCTTGGAGTTCACTATTGACCGAAAGGATGCAGTTCTATGGTATGTTTTAAATACAGACAACCTGTGTATTTTGGATGTGCTTATAGATATTGGCAGAGTGAAATATTCCCGGAATGCTGTGGGGGAAAAAAGCACACATAAATATATAACTACGAGAAATCGGCAACATAAAGAACGTATGATTACCTATATTTACTTTAGTTATGTATATGAACTATAATTTGACACAGAATAAACTTAATTGACTAGCAAATATAGGGTTTGCCCTGGGATATTTTTTGTTGTTGCTGTTGTTGTAGGGTTTAACGCCATTTTTTAGCACACGATAGGCTATACATGGCGACTAGTATTAATGGTGGAGTAAGACCCCGGGAAAACCCCGGAAATAACCACCGACCCACGAGAAGCTACTGGTAAGCTTTCTCACATACCCACATTAGCCGAATCCGGGACTCGAACCCAATCAGACAAGTGAGGTGGCAGTGATCCGTAACGGATAGCGCTTTAGACCACTCGGCCACTCCGGGCCCCTTCCCCTGTGATAAGGTAATGAAATAAAAGAAATAAAATTATACATAGTTAATGGGTATTCCTTGGTCTCACATTCGTTATTACAAACACACAGTCTCAGCACACGCATAATGAACGAACACAGTTTTAAAAGGAAACTTGAATATTTACACGATATTGACACAAAATGGATTCATACGAGTTATTCTTCCTTTCATTTGTTCTTCCTTTATTTGCTTGAATAGTGGAAATAAAATGAAACGTTGGAATGAAAGCAATAAAACGATGCGAGTTGGATAATAACATTTTATATCTAATATTTCCTAGAAAATATACGTGTTGTATTGTAGATTTCTAATAAATCAGTTGAAAAGTTGCATTAATGTGTCAACTGTACCTTCTGCCTGAGGGCTGCTTAGGATGTGTATCCGTAATAAACATCGTGCCGAAAGAGTCTGTTGACAAACTAGTTCAAGGAAAGAATCAAAAGATCGTAAACACCTATGCGACAAATGTTTTCGTGATTATAGGTTAATATGATACCTGTGTACATTGTCGCAAAAACAGCTCATTGTAAATAGTGTCACTTATATAATATGTCTTTCAGATGTTTCAGAAAATTTCACAATATATATATATATATATATATATATATATATATATATATATATATATATATATATATATATATATATTTATAAAGAGAGAGACAGACAGACAGACAGAGAGACAGACAGAGAGAGAGAAACTTGTTATACTATTAAAAGAGCTAAGGGAGCTATCATTGTTAAATAAGCAAGTTTACTACACAGATTGAAACATTGTAGAAAATTCGAACAATATGTATCAGATTCACGAGCGATGACAATATTGGCGGAGACGATAGTATCACCTTGTATCCATGTTTACAGGCATGTGCCAAGTTCTTTAATAAAAGCTACTCAAAACAAAATTCTTCTATACACGGGATGTGAAGGCAGCTAAAAAGCTTTGCGATGTTGGCTCATTATTGCTCGTTCTTATCGACGGCTAACTTAAAGGTGTCTATTAACATATTCATACACAATCCTAATAGTGACTGTTCTTTCCAATCTACTCCAAATAAACTTATAAAAAAGAGAATCTGTCTTATTATGTATATTATGAAAAGAGCTTTGCTGAACTCAATAGAAAAAAAGCACGTTTTGAGTGTGCAGAGCTTTTGATGGCTGTAATATAATGAAAAAGACCATTACAAATGAAGATTTACAACTTTCGTGACTTAAGTATAATTTAATTTCTGAATTATTTAGGTCTGATGGTAAACTATGGAAGTAAATTCAGAACAATCTGACAGTTCCTCCTGTTCTTCTATCAATCAACTGCTCTGTTGTTTAATGTTTGTGTCAATCTACGAGTATTTCCGGTTTTGAAATACAATTTTTAAAAACTGTAGTGACTTTGTAGAATGATCCCGATTCATTGGTGTCATCTTCGTGTTGAGAAATAAAAAGTTTCTTTTCATAGTAATGCCCTTTTTATATTTGCACTATTTCTGGTCATATGGGACAGAATTTATACAATACTTGGGAGTATGGGACAGTATCAATAATATACTTGATAAAATTGGACAGTACTTATACAATACTTGGTTATATGGGAGAGTATCTATACAATGCTTGGTCATATGGGAAAGTATCTACACTATACTTGGTCGTATGGGACAGTATATATTCTGTACAACGTCATATGGGACAGTATCTATATTGTGCTTCGTCATATGGGACAGTATCTATGCTATACGTGGTCATATGGGACAGAATCTATACTGTACTTGGTCTAATGGGACAGCATCTATATTCGACTTGGTCATATGGGACAGTATCTATATAATACTTGGTGATATGGGACAGTACCTTCGCACGTATGAAAAAAATTATGTAAGGAAAAGGGTGGTCTTTCGTCGACACTATCGCTTAATAACAAACCATGATCAACGAAGGGTCATGCACATATGATCATCATACCAGCTTTCGCTTCTCCCGTAATCTAACCAGATTATTGTAATTTCTTTGTCTTACTGTGGTATCCTCTTGATATTATTCCACGCATATTTGCCAACATATAACATGCATTCCCATTTTTGTTTTGTTTGTATATTCTCCTTTTTCACAGGACATCTATTAAACTGATTCCTGTCTGGTGCCCCCCCCCCCTCCAAAAAAAGAAAAAGAAGAAACAGTAGCTTACGCAATAGAGTTCATGAAGGTCGTAGTGACGCTATGCATACGACGGGTGATATCACAATTGGTAGCATTACCGTTTGCGTTTTTATGATCCAGGATACGAGAGTTCAAATCTGACCGCATATTTTTCATTTTTTTTTTTTTTGTTTTTGTTAAAGGACTTCACAGTGACATTCCTCACGTATTATTTATTATACACTTTAAAAAGTTGCATGTTTCGCATAGTAATCTCCTCTCAAGACACGACTATAAAAGTCTTGAATCCTGATTAACATGTGTGAGATGTGATTTCGATTTTTAACGTAGCTTTAACAATTTTTAATTCATATCACTACGATGTCTGCAATGTGGCAGTTTATAGTGATGTCTAGCACTGGGGCATCATGCCGCAGACATGTAGCATGATGTCCCACCCAGTCATATTATCCTGACACCGGGCCGACCAGTCCTAACACTAACCTCTTAATGCTGAGCGCCAAGCGAGGGAGCTGTTAGTACCATTTTTGTAAGTCTTTGTTATGATTCGGCCGGGGATCGAACCCACGAACTCCCGCATCCGAGGCGGACGCTCTAACCACTAGGCCACCGGAGCGGTTCCTGATGAACATAGATCCCCTAATAGGCATTGTTCATATAGTATTATCATTGTATTATTGTTGTAGCAGTAGCCTTCAATACTCTTAGAACTAAGTCAAATAGTTGCATTTGATAAATTTGTACTATATATATATATATATATATATATATATATATATATATATATATATATATATATATATATATATGGATATCGATTTATATGTTAATATTCTACATTGTTTTGATTGTATGAAATCAATAAATGCTAACTTATTCCTGTTACAACATATCACAGCCTTTCTTTGTCGAACGTTTCTTCAAGCTAGTTTTCATGTCTATTGAAGTAACATGAAACATATCTGGTAAATAAATAAAAAAATCATCCTTGCAATCCTTCTTTACTGTTTTACCTCAATAAATAAATGGATATGGATTTCACTATACCCCTTCTTCGTCAATTGCTCGGTTCGGTATTATTTAATAAATGTGAAACCTTCACATTTAAGAATTACCTTTTGTTAAGATACCAGGAGAACACAACACATATATAACACAACAAGAAACTAATATGCACGTTTTTGTTGATTGATGTATGCTTACTTTTTTTTTCTTTACTTAGAGTTGGAAGATCCTGGTTTGAAATTGTTCTTGATGATGTGACATTATTTCCTGGAAGGTAGGTCATCGTCCTAACCTAGTATATAAGTAACTAGACTGCTCCCAGAACAAAGTAAATCAGTAGTGACTTTGCATGAACACTCACTTTTGAGAGGTTGATTCGTTTATAGTGAAGATAGTTGTTCTTATCTGATATGGGAAAAAGGTACATTTTAGTCAATATTTAATAACTTCACATCTTTCTAATATTTGTTTATATTATTTTTTAACATGATCTTTGAATACGTTTTTTTTCTTCTTCAGTTTGTATAGGTAACTCCTTTTTTCGAAATTGCTGCAATTCAAATGATAAGCATCAATGGCATGCATGCCTGTATTGACATATTATTCTCTACTTTTCAGGTTAATACATCGGAGGTCTCGGACAATACTTGGCGTTCTGGTTTTATTAGCATGTTCGCAAGGACAGACTTTGGATCAAGCCATCCAGCCGATCGAAAATTTAGACAAAACTCTTTTTCAGAGAGTGGACGTCACGGCTAACGAGCAAGTCCAAAAAGATGCTATCCTGTCAAATACTGTCTCAGCATCTCTGCCAAGCGTAGAGAGTAACATCCAGGTGGCTGTCAGTCAAGACAAATCTTTCTTCGACAGGGGTATGTTGAGCTTTGCACATTTTCTTTCCACATTATTCTTCAATAAGTAGAATTCACAATACATTGTTTTTATGCACAAATCTATGTCGGGGCCCCGAGTGTCCGAGTAGTCTAGAGAGCTATCATCTGTCTGCGTGGGTCTGAGTCTCGGGCTCGGCTAACGTGGGTACGTGAGAAAGCTTGCCAGTACCTTCTCGTGGGTCGGTGGCTCTTCCCGGGGTTTTCCATGGTTCTCCTCCACCAGTTATACTGGCCGCCATGTAAAGCCCATCTGGTGCTGAAAAATTGCGTTTAACCCTACAAAAACACCAAATTTATATATGTTTTTGGCTACAGTATTTCATTGCGATAAATGAACGGTATTGCAGAATTTCCTCAGTACTAATATACTGACTAACTTCAGAATTTCTAAAAGAATTAAAATTTTCTAGATGCTGCTTTACAAAATTAAATCCTTATCATCAAAGCAAATAGGGATACACAATCGGATAGTTTCGTTTGATTTTATGCTAAGGGTGCCCAGTGCATTTGATCTATTAGTTGCTCAACTTCAATTTGTCTGCATAACATGGTAAAAACTTAAATCGTGCCAAGGAAAGGGCATACACTTTCTCGTTTTTTTAGAAGCTGTATTTCCCTTGTATTATATTATTACATTAAAATAAGTCGAGTGGGTAATCCAGTAAAATCCGTCACAAAACAATATCAGATAAGCTGGATAATTTCTGAAAACCTTTTTAGTAATATTTTAAGCAAAACATATAAATAGATATTATATACTATAGTTCTAAACAAAAATAGGTAAATCAGCTATTATTATTATTATTATTATTATTATTATCATTATTATTATTAACCAGGTATTGACCAGGTAGGCGTAAGGAATACGGATTTCTTTGGACCTCATCTGTTTACCAGTCCTCAAGCCATAGAAATAGCTTCAGTAGGAGAGCTTTTCTCGGGAGTTGCGAAATCTGCAGTTGAGAAGTGAGTGAAAACCAAAAACAGCCCTTGCATCCAAACTTGTTTTTAATATCACATGCAGTTATTTCTCCGTATTTCTTACCCGTTCTTTCCTATGAAATATCTTAGTTATTAAACTACTGCTACTTTGGAAAATAATGGAGGGAGACAATTAAGATAATTTGATGAATATCAAAGTTTGAATTTTCATGGCAATAAATGGCTTACACATCTCATGGAGATTTAGCTTAGCCCGCAAATCAAGAATTTTCCGAATTCCCGTGGTGAAATGTTCAGTAAGAACTGCTTGTATGACACTTAATCAATCTGAACTGTAGTTAACAATATACACGTGCTATGATTTACAACTACTATCAACATTATTGTAGGTGAAATGTAAATTATCGCATTAATATGTACCTCGCACTGAATAACCTTTGGGTTCTGACGTATACATTTTATTAACTAACTAGGCTAATTGACCGTCCATGGAAGGGGATGAAAAGTATGTACAAAAAAAAATAATTGGGATTTGCGAATTTAAAAGAAAATTTGATCAAAATGTACAAAATGTTGTAACAAATTTGGGATGTCGCCGTCACTTTGGACTAGCGATCTCTTGTTTGGTAAGCGGGACAAAAAAAAAAAAAAAAAAAAAAAAAAAAATTTGGGTGTTTATACTTAAGATGTTGGGGGTAAATAAGTTTTACCATTGTTTAATCAAGATTGACTTGAAAATCTGTGTACTAATTATAATTTTTAAATTGTTTTTCTATCAGAACATAATCTTTATGCCTTAGTTTTCTAACAGTGAGGTATGAAAAAAATAATATAAAATGAAAGTTTCAACATATAAATAAAATAATTTTAAAACAATTGAATAAAATAGTTTGGAAGAATGTTTGAACATAAAAATACAAAACTTTGTTTCAAAAATATTGGATGATGCCGCGAGTTTAGAACTCGCGACCTCTTTTTTGACCTCTTTGACAAACGTTACACACATAAAGGAAGACAAATGTGGACATTTATATACATGATTCAAGGAAAACAATTGTTATAATTAGGATTTGTCCAGAGAAATTAAGATTTCATAAGTAGACAAGTCAAGCGAAAATATGTACATGTATTCTTCTTCTGAGAATTCCTGTGTTGGCATTGTCCTATTTTATCGACTACCACTTTTCTTTAACCTTTTTTTCAGTCACACCTGTGGGCTTGGGATAGAGAGTAAACCAGATTTATTTGCGCGAGATGTGTTTGTGTTGATTATCAAGTCATAAAGGTCTTGGGATTTATTTTAAATTGCAGTTTATACGCAACAAATACATGACCTTGTATTAATATAATTTTACGCTATTATACTTTTCTCCTTGTTTTGTGTGTCAGTTGTAGGGGGTGGATGGTCTTCATGATCTTTTTATATTTGGTGAATTAATGTTTCTTCCTGGCGATTTTGGCAACGTGTTCGCTTTGCCATAGATAGGTTTTGATTACCACTCCATAGATTGGATAGCGCTCATGCGCCATTGAATCTTCTTTCTTTTGCATTCTGTATCTCTTGTTATCACGATTGTATTATTATATTCAAACATTTTGCTCAGTTCGCATAGATAATACGGTGCTTGCTTTTATTAGGAAATGTACATGGTTTTTCTATCCCTAGGCTCGCCATTTCAAAAGAGAATATAAATCAACAATTATCCAGTCGAATTTCAATTCCTGGACTGAGATGTCCTTTCTCCAATGTTCCGGACTGTCTCGGAGCTGCAACTTCCCGGTACAGGACCATAGACGGGTCATGCAATAATCTCAACAATAAGCTATGGGGCCGATCATTTACCCCGTTTGAGAGGATGTTACCTGCCCTTTATGACAATGGTATGGAAAGTTATTTATTTAGCATGTAGAGTTCGTTGAAACAGAGCTACAGTGAATCTGACAATATTTTTCGCCACAAAAATATAAACTAATTCCAATAGTCAAATGATGAAATGTTTTTTTAATCATGACATTTCTATCACCAACCGATATGTGATGTAATCATGCAGGTCTCCCTTAAAACCAATGTTACATTTCTGCCTGAGTATAAACAATCCTGGAATTAGTGGCAAAGGTTATGAATTAAAGAACAAATTGTGTAAAGTATATTATGATTGCTTTTCAGAAAACGTGAAATGATTTCATTCTCTTTATCCATGATGTGCTATAAATTGTTTGAAAGATCTAAGAGTAATGACCCATGGAGACCTTAATGACTTTTTTTAAACTTTATAATTTTCAAAGCATTTATTGGAAACTGTAAAGGTACTAAACAAATGTAACAATTGTCCTTTATTTTCAATGATTGATTGATTATCACATACTTAAAGACGGATGTTAATTGCTATATCTGAAAAGGGCCACACTGTCCTTCGATCTGCTATTGATATCTGTAAAGTATGAAAGCTGTTTATGTGATCCGTGATTTTGTTTATGCCTCTGGAATATTAACAAACAAAATGAAAAGGAAGGCTATCCTTGAATCACTATGAAATGAAAGTGTGAGAACTTGGTCTTACCTTATGTCTAAAGTCTGATTCATCGTCCCTGCCGAGCGAAACAGCATCGAACGACAAATTTTGAAACATATTCTACATTCTGTTATCTACTTGTAGGTATTGATGAGCCTAGACAAACCAGCTTATTCGGAGGACCTCTGCCTCTGGCCCGTAAGATAAGCTCACAGTTCCATCAGCCGAGTCTCATTGGTCATTTGATGCCAGATCTAAGTCACATGACCATGGAGTTCGGACAATTTCTAAGTCATGATATTCAGCGGAATGCCTTGTCTACGGGTATTATTATTATTATTATTATTATTATTATTAGTATTATTATTATTATACACCCCATAGCTTAAACGTAATGTAAAGTGGTAAGTAGTCCAACTAATTTTAATATAGAACCATAGATACTGATTTTTCAGTACCGTTTAATTTCTCAGTTCCGGATGTATAACAGTTTGAACGTTTGTAACTGGCTAGAAGGTATACTCTGAGCATATGAGGTTTTATTCATAAATCTAATTATTTAAGCAAATTATGTTTGTGATGTTCTCAATTTTGGTATCATTCATCTTCAGTCACCTTTCCATTAACCTATAGGTCTTGATCGTGTTTTCACATCCTAATAAATCATGCTTCTCGTCATCAGTATATGTTTGTCAGTGTGTTGTATTTTGTTTACTTCTACGCTGATAATCTGTCAAATTAAATTATCATTAATTAAAGGTAAAGCATTGAAATTCCGGCGATATCCACGCCTGGGGATAAGCGATATGTTTACGTAATGATTACTCATATTAATAGCCAATTAATGCACTACATTTGCGTCATCCAAAACCGTTGCGTATACCAAGCCTCTCTGGCATCATCGATAATCGTCTGTCAGAATCTTACATTGGAATAAAATCCACGGTAAAAGCTATGTTAATTAACCTTTTGTTTCTAATTGTCACAATATTGAATACAGATCATGCAATACATTCAAATATAGGAGATGAGGATGTCGTATATACATTTTTTTTTAACAGTAAGAGCAGCATAATAAGAGTTATCGAACGTGAAATTAGATCACTTGATCAGAGCGGTAAAGAGGAGGGCTCTACGCCTAATTGTTTTTTGCAGGTCCCCAGGCCAACAATCTAAAACTTTAAGAAAAGTGACTGGACTATAACCCAAGCTAGCTTACACTCTTTTCCAGATGTATTTTTATTTTTTGCATCTCAATAATTTTGACGGACTTCGTTCATTATACACAAATGCTATGTGTCATTTTCTCCCAGTCCCTTAACATTATTTCATGTGTTTGCTTGCAGCATGATTATCTCCAGATGATTATGTGGTTTGCGTACTGGTTCTATATAAAACTGTACTATAATAAAACTGCAATCTCATGTTGATACGTTGCTTTGCCACACGATGGGATGGGTGTATAGCTCATGTTGATATGTTGCTATGTTATACGATGTAATGGGTGTATACATAGGTCATTAACGGCATTTTATAAGTCATAATTTAAACCTGAGGTGAGAGCGACTTGTGGATGCAAGTGTCCTTCAATGAACTAGTTTGATCTTGGTTAGTGACTTGGCTCATAAAATGTCAGAACTATGGGGTTGACAACGTCATACTACACACATGTTGGACGTGACCTTGAATTAACTTCTTTTCAACTGACTGACTGGCCTAAATGAGCGTGCATGAGGGTAGACTGGTTTTGTATTGTAATACATTTGGAGTACTCGCATTTGGTTATAGCGACCCCTTTTAAGGAATTCTTAGATTTTTGTGATTACTTGTCTGATTATTGAAATTCGGTGCAATAGAAATATTTCTTTGCCCGAAATAATTATACAATTACTAGGATATAAGACAAAGCGTCAAACAGGATGAGATGCAAAAGCCGCAGAGTTAAAATCAAATTGATCTGCGCCCATCGGCTGTGTAAATAGTGTGATTCTTGTGAATTAATAATGTTTTGACAGATGTCTCATTTTTGTGTGTTTTATGGATAAGTTGTATAGATTGATCGTGTAAAGTGCAAAGTCAGAAAAGTTTTAGAGGTTGTTTATTGCTTGGAACCAGAGTCTGGTAAATTATATATGTGTTTGGTTTTTGCTGCGAGTGAGGCAAAGATAAATTGGTAAGGGAAGGTCGTGGTATTATGTATGATTGTTTGGAGGTTAGTGGACTGTTTTTTCTTTTCTTCTGTCCCTGTAGAGTTAGTACTTGCGGTGAACAGCTATATGAGGCAGTGTCATATTTAGCGTTGGTCTGTGGATGACAGTGTGTCGCCCCAGTGGGGCGTTGAAGTCATGGTTGACTTGTTTTTGAGGTTTGTAAGATGCGTGTTATTCTCTGAAGCAATCACCCTCTAACCTCGTTGTACTCTTGAAGGTTCCTGTATTGTATTGTCATTGACGTGATATCGACTTACCAGTTGGAAATTGCTTCGCACAGTGTATTTTAAAAATTGTTTGCTACCTTCTTGGCAATCGTAATGGTCCATTGTGGTTTCCATCATGAATAGTTTGAATGGTCTGCCTGGATGGAATAGTGTCCATTTGGGAAGCTCTGAAGGGCAATTCATAGCAATTGATAATTAATTAGTAGCATGAAGTAATGGTATTGCACACCACATTATAGCTGAATCTTTTATGTGATGGTGTTCCAAACTTTTGCTTTTGGTAGTAGATTCTCTTGTGGCTATGTTCTGTCGCTGTAAAATTGATCCATTAGTAGTGAGTTAGTTGTAAGAAGACTGGATCGGCTGACTGAGGCTGAACCGGAAAATGTATTGTGCGCAGGTGCGTTAATGTCTACTGGGAGACGTGTATCCTGGTGGAAATGCAAATTTCACACCTGAGTTTTTCGAGTAAACAGGAATAGTCCTGTGTTACATTTGTTGTATTGTTGTTAGAGACCTATGAGTAGAGAAGTATTTCCTGCAGCGAATTCCGAGGATTGTTTTGAGAGAGTTTGAAACCGAATAACTTGTTAGAACATTTTTGTGTTGGATTCGGCTTGGTGAATTTGTATTCATTGTTGCTATTTAGTTTACTTACAAACAATTAATGATTCATAAAAAAAATGTTTAGATGCGGATGTTGAGTGACGGGCTAATAGGAACAAGTCCATTGATTCAGAGTTTTGTCTTAATCATGTATGGGAATCAGTAATAGCGGTTGGTGGTTGATTTTGAGGAAAGTCATCAAGTTTGATTAGACCACAGAAGTGTGACGTTTGTGTCACTCGAGGTCGAGTTATATTTTTAAAGGCGGGGTAATGTAATAAATTTGGAGTATGTGCATTTGGTTATAGCGCCCCGTTTTAATGAATTCTTAGATTTTTGTTATTACTTTTCTGATTATTGGAATTCGGTGCAATATAAATATTCCTTTATCCAAAATAATTAGCCAATTATTAGGAGCAAACGTAACGGAGTAAAGTGTTAGTTTCCATGATACCATGATTCATTAGCAGTGAATTCAGGTTAAAACCGACTGATTGACCATGGAATAACATAGACCCTATTAAAATATAGTGGTGTACATTCGTGGTGTGACTTCAGTGGCAGTATTTACGGTAGGAAACCGGTAAATTCCACAATGGAATCAATAAGAAGCTTTGGCAGATACCGTTTTTGTCGCCATGGTGGCAAATGTGATGCAGTTGTACTGGCGAAATGTACCTGGAAACCATAGTTTTAATGGCCTAAGGTGGCGTAGTTAAAATAGTTCCCAGTGTTAGGGTTAGTTGTATAGTTTCTACGGAGTGAACTGCTGGCGGTATGGAAAAATAACAATGAGAAACTATGCAGATGTGCGGTTGATAGATATTTGGCATGTTGGAAAATCTGTGGTGTTGCATTGATTGAAGTTTATGTATATAACGGACAAGTCTGGCTTTTTAATTTACAACTGAAGTTGTATGGAAGTCTTTAGACATTTGGGGAAAGCTTATGACTTCTAGAGGAAATTGCGCCAGGGCTTGACATCGCTCAGTCAAACAAAGACCCCTGGCTTGCAACAGTATCAAGACCGACATGATCTTACAGGATATAGGGGGTATACATAATTTTAAAACATATGAATTGCCTGTGCTGGAAATATTCCCCGAAAGACAAGTGTTTATCTAACCTTTTTAGATGAAGTGAAAGCAACAGCCTCCAAACGTACCATGCATAAAGGCTTACCTTTTAAGTCTGTAATATAACATGTTTGCTTTTGGAAAACGGGGTCTCATTATTTTGGTGAATCTGATGCATTAAGTGCTTCATTGTACAGATTTATACCTGGAACTTACACAAACTTGTCTTCATCGACGACTCGGAGTGAACTTTATCAGGAACTTCCCTCGGTAAATGAAGATTGGCTAGAACGATCTCTTTGAACACATAATTTTTGAAAAATACGTGGGACACTTTTCGGATGAAAACTATAATTCGTCAAATGTTTCCGAAAATTTTCGCGTACTAGTTGAATGTTATCAGGACACTTTGACAATCATGTACCTATTTTGGGTTGTTGATATGTCGCGTCATGTACAAGAGAATATTTTGAGTAAATTATATAGCGCCCCCCATAGCAGATTAATCGGTGTGTGTGCCTAAAAACATATAAATGGAAGTGTATTATCGACGTAAAGAACCTATCTGGTGACGAAACACCTAAGTTTTTTCCAAATTTTCCAGGAAACGACATCTTACCATCATCAATCTGCCATCTTATATCTAATTACTAACAATAAAAACTTCGACCCTAATCCGATCTCAGTTAGTTTGTTATAGGTCTTCTTTCATATTATTCAGGTTGACACATGCAAAGGTTCCATACGATTAATTGGTAAATTCGTGAATAAAAAGGCGAAGATAAGACTCCTTGTGCAGACATGCATGCTCCACTGCCCTCTTTTTCAAATCGGGAAAACTAGTAGATAGGTTGTGTAGGTGGAAATATATATTTCCCGCAGCCTTTTGTGTCCAGCCTTCTGAAACAAAGCAGTCAAAGACATATGGAAAACTACGAAGAGGGCGTGGAATGTAAGCAAACAAGTATTCTGCTAAAATACAGGAGGCCTAAGTCTGCAGTGCGACATGTTCAAAATTTCTCAATGAAAAAGGTTTTCAAAATATCTTGACCTACGAGACAGAAGCCCTCATGAAAGATATACGAATAACTTTAAACTACATACACACCTAAGTTCTGCAATATTTGGGAAGGACCTGCAATGACGTTTTAATCTACGTGAATTGTCCGCCCGCACAACTCAGATCCTAAACACTTATTACATGAATTGTCTAGGCATTTGCTGTGTGGTTTTCTACGTTCCTCAACGAGGGTCCATTTGATGTTGTTGTTGTTGTTGTAGGGTTTAACGCCATGGTTCAGCACACGATAGGCTATACATGGCGGCCAGTATTAATGGTGGAGGAAGAACCCGGGAAAACCCAGGAAAGAACCACCGACCCACGAGAAGCTACTGGCAAGCTTTCTCACATACCCACATTGGCTGAATCCGAGACTCGAACCTACGCAGACAGAGGTGAGATGGCAGTGATCCGTAACGGACAGCGCTTTAGACCACTCGGCCACTCGGGGCCCCCCATTTGATATATCTGTATCTAAAATTCAAAATATTTCCGTGACTGTTTCATAACTATGCGTGTGGTAAATAATGTAAATACTATTGCAGCAATTAAGAGTGCGCGGAGACTAGATATACAATGGATAATTTTGATGCCTTTATGCATTTTCTCTTGGACAAGGACTCATCACGAGAAGTTTCATTGACAAATTCATTTCATGGAAATTTGCTTTCGGTAAACGTTCAGCGTAAAGGTGCGTGTTTGTAGAATGTATGTTACGTATATCTAAAAAATGTGTTAGGGATGGTACACATTTTAGGATATTTACTTCTCCAGGATAGTACGGGGGCACCGAGTGGCCGAGTGGTCTAAAGCGCTCTCCGTTACAGATCACTACCATCTCACCTCTGTATGCGTGGGTTCGAGTCTCCGATTCGGCCAATGTGGGTTTGGGAGAAAGCTTGCCAGTGGCTTCTCGTGGGTCGGTGGTTCTTTCCGGGGTTTTCCGGGGTTCTTCCTCCACCATTAATACTGGCCGCCATGTATAGCCTATCGTGTACTGCAAAATGGCGTTAAACCCCACAACAACAACAACCAGGATAGTACAAACGTTAATGTAAGGTCACACGTGGGATATAAAACCTGACACGGAGGGATAAAATTAATGATGAACATTAACATTTTGTTTGTGGGTTCTTATTTCGGTATCCATCATAGTTTCTCGTTATTTCTTTAGACTGTTCCACATTCAGACTATATATTCAAGGTCACTGCCACCAGCATGTGCAACCAACCTATTTTTACAACTTTGGTTCTAGTTGGCACCGTATAGCACTATTATGCTGAAATACATTTAAAGCTAATACATACATATATAACGCAATCAAAATGTAACTTAGAATTGCCTTATATGCATGCCATCATTTCCCGTAATATTAGACATAGCAAGTATGCTAGGCAAAACAAAAATCGGTTCATACTCTCTGCCATGGAATTTAATGAACGTTATTCTTCCTAACTGAAGAAACATGGTTACATTTTATTTATTTATTTCCAGGTTACGCTGGCTCCAGTCTTACATGCTGTGGAAGTAACGGACCGATAAGGTCGTTATTTAGATAATGTTATTTTTCCATCTTTTATTAATTATGTTGTTTGGTATTTTTCTAAATTAAACTAGATTTAATATTACATGCAAATCAGTTTATATAAATTAGCAAAATATTGATAAAATTAGAGAAACACTTGTTTCTCCCTCTCAAGTGACATAACTGATATGTAATAGTCCAACCAGGCGTGAGTAAATCGTCCATGTATATTTTGTTTTCCTTGTGCCTTGCCTGAATAACATGAAAAATAGCCCTAATAGCTGCAAACATATACACACACAGAGGCGTAGTTGGGTGTTTGTTTGTGTGAGCGCGTGCGTGCTCTGATTTGAACAACGTTATATAGATTACCAAAGCATATTTTTTTATGGAATAATAGAGAATCTAATGAAGTCAGATTCGTTTTGTACAGTACCTACTATAGATGTTATATTTTATGTTCTTATAGTCGGCCTAACTGCTTTGCCATTGAGATCCCTACAAATGACCCCTACTATTCACAGTTCAACCGAACATGTTTGAACTTCGTCCGGGCCCTTCCGACTCCGAAACTTGATTGTTCTCTCGGTAAGTCACTATTTAGATATATCCAAGTTTAATTTTATCTTTCACTTTGTATCTTTTTGCTGGATATGCACACAACATACTGTCTCTTTTTTATTCAAAGTCATACAGTTACAAGGTAATGTTGATCTTTCACTTTATGTATGTTTTTGCTGGACATGCAAACAACACATTGGCTCTCTTTCTTAATCGAAGAGTCATACAGTTTACTAGGTCATGAAGAATTGTTGGACATGCGAGGTTAAGTATTACTGAGGTTTCAATACAAAATTCCTTGAAAACAGAATAGTGTATATTCCATAATAAATGCACTTGTGTATGTAATACATTCTTTGAAAATAATGGCTCTAACATTGTCCAAATGAGACTAGAAAGTATTTGACAGAGACCGTGCATTGACCACACATAAAGGAGAAAATAAAAATTCATGTTTGATCAACAGATTTACCATTACACCCTTATGCCATCATAACAAATTTGGTAAACTAAAATGTACATGATATACAAATTGGTGGTTTTGGGTGAAATCGGCAAGAGCTGGTCTGTATCGTAGAAAATTTCAACATTCTGTAAGGAAGTAAAAATACGACAACTATCATGAAACAAGAAAGAATAAAAGAACAGACCAACATAATGTGGTTCCATCTTAATTCTTACATCAATATTCTTTTAATACAGGTCAAAGACAGCAATTAAACCAAAATACTCATTACATCGACGGGTCCCAAATATATGGATCAGATGAACAGACAAGCAATTCACTAAGAGCATTCACTGGAGGTAAATAATGACATTATAATATCATTCAGTAATATACACGAGCTGGCAAATATGTATGTTATGTCCGTTTTATTTGTTCCGTTATATATATGTATGTAAGTATGTATGTATGTATGTATGTATGTATGTATGTATGTATGTATGAATGCATACATGCATGCATGGATGGATGGATGGATGGATGTGTGTACTTGTGTATGTATGTATGTAGGCATGTAGGTGTTTAGATGTGTGAGTGTAAGAATGTGTATGTGTATATATGTGTGTATATATATATATAGTCATATAATTATATATATATATGTGTGTGTATATGTTTGTGTGTATATATGTGTGTATATATTTATGTATGTATGCATGTGTGTGTTTATTTGTATGTATGTATGTATGTATGTATGTGTGTATATAGGTTGTATGTATATGTGTGTGTATGCATGTATATATGTATGTATGTATGCAAGTATGTACATAAGTATAGATATATATGTACGTATGTACATATGTATATATATATGTACGTATATACATATGTATATATATATATGTACATCTGTACATATGTATAGACATATATGTACGTATATACATATATATCTATATATATATATATATATATATATATATATATATATATATATATATATAGAAAGAGAGAGTAAAAATATTAGACAAAAATAAAACGAACTCTTCAGATATATGGTTATATTTGTTACGACGATTTTGTTTTGAATAAAGTAACATAAATAAGCAAAACCAACAAGTTTTGTAAAACGAACATACAATTTATTTCTTAAAGTTAAAAAGTAAACGTTTAAGAACGACAACTTTTGTTTACCCAATTCTTATTTACTACTTTCACTTGTCCTAAGACACACGATAATGCCCATTTTGCTTCCACAGCGTTCTAAATTTGTAAATAAAGCTAGACCTTGAACTCGGAGATCAATAAACAGCGTTTTTGTAACTTACTAACATGATGTAATTTGGGTATATACAAAACTATATCCTAAATTATGAACAAAAGTCAAGCACACAATATAAATGAAATATGCAGAACATATTAAACTCTAAACTCTGAAGGTGCTAGATATCACGATAAACTGCCACACTGCAGGCTTCGTAGCGATATGACTGAAAATTTGTTAAAGCTACGTGAAAAATCCAAATCGCACAGATGCACACACACCCACACACAAACTCTGAAACTGTAAGCGAACTAAAGAGATTCTTATCATTAAGGAATATTCCATGTAATGATGTTTCTACCTCATACATATATGACATTAAATTTGTTTTAAATGTTACTTTTCTAAAGGACATGTGTAGGAATGCTAATTTGGCATTGCGACATTATAATGACATCTAACGCCTTTCTCACAATCTTACTAAACGGAGCTACATAATGTATTACAAAATGACAGGCGAAGTTAAAAGTCTCACTGTAGGTTCTTATGTTTTAATCTACTGACTCCCGAAGTCTCTAATTTTATGTGCAGGTAAACTTCAAACTGGTGCAGATCCGACTATACCAAATCTACTGCCAAAGGACACAGCTAATGCCGCCAATTGTATTCTACCGGCGTCCAATGCCAATGTCAAGTGCTTCCTAGCAGGTAAATATCTATGGCGTTTCGTTTATTCATTTTCGTTCGTTTTTCATTCTGCAATTTAAAATCGGACTCTTAGCAGGCCACTGTCATATTATGTAAAAATGTTCAGACTCAAGACTTTTAAATTTGCATAATAGGGGACGTTCGTGTCAACCAGCACCCGGCCCTAATCTCACTCCACACAATCTTCATGAGAGAGCACAACAGAATTGCTGCAGGACTTGAAGCCCTGAATAACGGGTGGTCGGACCAAATTATCTATGATGAAGCCAGAAAGATCGTCGGTGCAATGCTTCAGCACATCACATACAAAGAGTACCTTCCCGAAATCCTCGGCGACGCCAACATGAATATGTATAGACTGAAACCTCTCACAAACGGGTACTTCAACGGATACACAAGCAGCGTGAATCCGGCCATCAAAAATGAATTTGCTGCTGCAGCCTTCAGATTTGGTCACAGTATGGTCCACGATTCGCTAAAATACAACAACGGAGCCCACTATTTCAAAGATGTCTTCCTCAACCCTTCTACAATATACGATACAAGTGGAGGGGTTAATAGCATCGCAAAAGGTCTCACAGAATCGAATTCTCAAAAGGTAGGATACTTTCTTAAGGCAACAAATTCCACTTTCCTTTTTATTTACTCTGTCCAGATCTACGTTTAACGAATTTATTATTTGAAACATGAATAATCAGCTAAAAAAATTAATCAGAAAGACAGTTTGCTAGTTTTTCCTATTTATTCATGCGATGGTATATCCAGTAGAAACATCTATATATCATGATTCATTGTTAGGATTTTTATTTGACACTTGCATGCAGTTTTTCCACTACATTTGTCCTTTTTGGAGTAATGTATAACAAGATGCACGCCGTAAAGGTTATTGCGTGCTAAACACAATCACGATTTTGTATACCCAAATCCAGAAGATTGAGTAACTCTTGAGACTGATTACTACTTTCGACTAAACGTAATTACAGTTATCCTTTTCAACACGTATTCTCATCACTGACATCTTTTGAACACTTTGGAATCGGTTTTTGAAGCCTGACGCATAATAAAGCCACTTATGAATGTTACGAGATTATTTTAGTATAGAAATCTGTCCTGAATCGAGACACTTAGCTCTCTGATTCAGACATACATATAAATGTAAAATACGTAACCAAGCCTGATATATCAATGTTGCACTTTTGTAGGTTGATGAGCGTCTGAGCAACCAGCTTACCCGCCATTTGTTTGAACGTCAGCCCGGGTTTGGCGGCGATTTAGCAGCTATTAACATCCAGAGAGGAAGGGACCACGGGATCCCGTTCTACCAGCTTATAAAGACAGTATGTAATGTCAGCGGCAACGTCCACGAGCCCTCCATCTGGACTGCACTTGGTGGTCTGTACCAGTAAGTCAGATTAAAAGTAATATAAAAAAGAAACTAACATTAATTTAGAAATTCATATTTGCAGCTGTAACATGTTTTTGTTTAATTTACTTAACTGTGAATTGATGATTTTACTGTCGATCATTTTGTATCGATAGCATACGTGCAAGACACCATAAATGTTTTTAAAGGCTATGACTAGGAAATATCACAAAATTTACACGTTGAAATAATTTTATTCACCATTGCTGAAAGGGTGCCCATTCATTGCTTTTTCTTAGATAGACTTCACTCGTATTTTAACATGCGAGCAATGCTTTTGTTTTACTATATGACTAACTTCATAATGTGGCAATGGTAATAATTTCAAACCGAGCTTTTTATAGGGACAAAGTCACGGACAAGTAAGACATACATTACTTCTTTTGCTTATCTGCGGTCAGGCATATTCATAAGAACCAATGGTGGTTTTTGTGGTCGATCTCGGAACTGGATTTTTTTTAAAGCCCATAAAAAACAGTTCCATCACATAATCGATATTTGGACTCAAACCTATTGCAACCCGTTTCAGAGTTCATCTGTATCATGCAAACTTTGATTCCCTCGTCATAGGTTTAACCGAAATTAGCAAATTGTATGTACTCTTTTCTTGATCAAAGATGCCGCGGTATCTCTGTGTTTTACACCAGCATAAAACACTGCAACAGATATAAATACGTTATGTAGTGGAAAGACCATAAAGAACAATCAGATCTGATATTGTTAGAAATTCATTTTCTAGGAGTCCCTATGACATTGACTTGTTTTCTGCGGGAGTTTCCGAGAAACCTGTTTCTGGAGGCAAGATTGGGCCAACGTTTGCTTGTATTATTGCCAAACAATTCGAAGCCTTGAAAAAGGGAGATAGATATTACTACGAAAACTCGGGTGACCAGGCTTTCACACTTGGTAAGTTATATAGTATTAGAGAGATTTGTTGTTTGTTGATTTTCATATTTTCTAATAATTTCAATGTTTAACTAAGCTAAATATTTATATGTATCAACAGACTTTAGGTTAGATGCTAAATATAATGGAAGACTTGCGTGCTACCTTTTCGTCAAACAAAAATCGTAATATATTTTAAGGAGAACTTGCACATAGGTATGATGCTATTTTATTTAACACCAGTTACATTTGGTGTTTGGTCTTGGCACGCATGCGGAGCAGCGGCGGAAACACTAATATATCATATTACCACTAAGAATGTTCTATCAAAAAGAAACTTACATGAGATTGTATACAGAGTGATGAGGAGCAATGTTAAAACTGCCACACAGTCGACTAAAAGTAAACTTTGTAGCCTTTATATGGTAACCATCAGAGAAAATAAGCAACAATGTTAAACTGTAAGAAAGTGCGACACATGACCATGGTTGATTTTATTGTGCAAAGCATACATTTCATGTGCATTTCATGTATATCTGCAACGGGAATTGACTTAAGAGACCAAAGGTTTCCGAAGACCTCAAACGTATATTCAAAACCAAACCACAGGAAGAGTTTACTCTTAGCGACCTAAAGTTTTAGTGCACTTTTCAAAGCTCGATGGTTATATTTATTAACAGCAATAAAGTATGATCGGGTTAAACTTTCAAGTGTTTGGTGGAGGACGATTTTATGTTGCTGTTTTAATCTCAAGTCCAAATTGTGTTTTTTTCTGCTTTAATAAACAAAAATTAATTTGCCAAATCACGAAAACTTTGATAGATATAACCCGTCCTCTCCTTCAATATGTACTGCCGGTATTTAACACAACTGAGAATTTGATTGATTTATTATTGAAATAAAGCAGGATTTAAGAAATCTTAAAGACGCTTAACTACATGAAAATACATGAATATCTTACGTTATGTATGCCTATGAGCCAGTCAGCAACACTTTATATTAGAGAAATGTTGTTGGTAACGAAACTCCATTTTCAGAGGTGCATGTACGAATTATTAATAATTTCATATTGATGTTGCATCACGTTTTTCTGTGAGAATGTTTGTAACAAAATGCTTGTTCTTTGCAAATGATACCTAGTGTGTGTGTGTGATTAGGATTTTTAACGTAGCTTTTAACAGTTTTTCAGTCAGATCGCTGCGATGCCTGCAGTGTAGCAGTTGATAGTAATGTCTAGCACTGGGGCATCATGCCGCAGACATGTAGTATGATGTCCAACCCAGTCACATTATCCTGACACCAGGCCGACTTGTCCTAACACTAACTTCTCAATGGTGAGCGCCAAGCGAGGCAGGTGTTAGTACCATTTTTGTTAGTCTTTGGTATGACTCGGCCGGGGATCGAACCCATGACCACCACCCCCACCCCCGCTTCCGAGGCGGACGCTCTAACCACAATGCAACCGGAGCGGTCTGATGCCTAGTAGTAGCTATATGTCTTACTGAGCATCTTTGTTCTCCCAGACAAGTCACTGATATGCCAGTAAGAGTTGCTTGTACTTTGGAAATATCGTATGGAAAATTGAAGAAATATTTCGTCTTGGTTCTGCTTTAAGTTTAGTTAATATATTGTACCTGCGAAGAACATTATCTTTTGACTAACACTTTTAAGCATCCCATCCCCAAAATAGTTTTCCAAAACTATTAGAGACATCATGCTTTCAATCAAATCCTTTACAGTGGCAAGAAATAAAGAACTTATGAATATTATTCACTACTTAGTAACATTTCATTAGCAAACAATGTTGCAGAAAGAATTCAAGAACATTTTACAGAAATTGAAGACTCAGCCACAAAACTTCAATACATTGGCAGCTTTAAATTATGAAGAAACCTCTTCCAGGGTATTAAGTGTTGCCTTTCCTAAATTGGATTGATTTTAACTTGGGTGATAGAGTCGTAGATAAAGAGATCCATATCGTCTTAATTTTTTGGTTTAACAAATTACGTTGTGTATTGTCAAATCGCTGGATATACTGAGAGTTCTAGCTTGCTATAGATCTAGTACACATGTCTTTTTAAGTGTCCAATTAATTTTACTAATTTTTCATCATGTCCGTAATACATACATGTTTTGTCTTATTTCTTCTAGAGCAATTAGATGAAATTCGAAAAACAACCCTATCAAAGATCGTTTGCAGAAATACAGGAATAACGTCCATCCCGACAAAAGCCTTCATCAAAAGCATCAGCGCTAGGTACGTATTTTACTTAGTTGAAGTGTAATTCGTTTCTAAAATGGAATGCGAATTAGAGCTGCAGAAGTACAAATATAATTATGAAATAAAGTTTATATGTAGAAATGTTACAATCATGTCTTTTACGTTTCATGCTGTCACGTATCCTCCGCTTTGATCCAGAGAAAGCACTGTTAGCTCTGAATTGTTTTCAATAATGTATTCTATATACCTTAATTTTTCTCAAACAAATCAAGTGATTGTGTATGTGTAGAGCAGAGGTAATTCTCAAATCTCCTTGCAATTGTGTCTGATATGTAGAAATGCCTATATTTATGGCTGAGGTCCAGCCTTTAGAGATTATCGCCTAGTAAAAAGGGCATGGGGGTTGATGGCTAAAAACACGACATGTGCCGTTTACTCGCAGACCGTACTTCATTCCCAGAAGGGGACGAATTAAACTAACGTAAATCAGTGTTAAAGATTTTGAAGTCACCAATTTAGAGAATATATTTTTGGACGTGTTTTGACATTTACCTTTACACAGAATTATTGTTCATATGTCCTAAAAATATATTGATTTTTTGTAGTAACCCCACAATGTCATGCAGCAGTGTCTCGGCGATCGATTACAACAAATGGAAGTGCGGATGGTCTGATTGGGGACCTTGGACACCATGTGTGAACTTCATCCAGTTCAGGCTGCGCACGTGCAGACAGCAAAAACCATGCGCAGCTGATGTTTGTACTGGAGATCCTTTTGAGGTACAAATGTGTGGTTCTGTGAGCGATGTGGACCTACCTAGGATCCAGGCCGAAATCCAGAGTTTTAGGTCCATTCTAGATGTACAACACAAAAGTAGTGGTGTTGTTGATCTACATACAGCTCAGAGTGCACTCCAGAAGATTGCGTCTCAAAATGTATTACAGAACGTAGACCTCAGTCTAAGTGCTGCTTAACAAATAGACGTGACTGTAACCAATAAATGTTTAACTTAAACTTTATGACAATTAATGAGACAGAGGAACAATCTAGTCCAATTTTACTTATGATATAAAATGATTACTTACACCTATTGCTCAGTATTGCCTAATGCTATATATGGGGCAATGAAATTGAAATGTAACAAATTTTCATCTAAAATAAAGGTTTGTGTACATTATTTATCAATTTGTTTTTATTATATGCAAATGCTATTATGTTTCTGCCATATGGTTTTAATAATTGATGTTGATATTCTACTATGAAATGTTTTTTTCTAGTGTGAAACACTTTACAGGCCATTAATGGCAATATTTAATATTTTAAATTCACATACAAAGTGTTCAGATGTTACGTCCATATTTTTAATTTTTCAAGAAGGAAGAGGAAATCTGTTTTGTTTAATGAAGGATTATCATCCCCAAAAAATAACGTTGGAAGTTTGCAATATACGATCTATTTCATAACTCATAGCAGAGGAATCCGGGTAATCCGTCATTAGTCGTGCATATTCCGTTGTCCGTCAATTAATGCTATTTTCAACTCCTCAAATACCATGAAACTTATTTCAAGTTAACTTATCAGAAATCAAAATGGCATAAAGGCGAATAAATCTGGTAAAATTATGTAGATACGCCATTACTAAAATATAAATTATTTCTCAACGACTGGGGATTGGTGCTGGACACAACCTAAGAGAAAGCATACTGACCTTTAAGACCTTTGTTTTGTTTTTACAGATGATGGCAATTCTGGATTAAATCTGTGTGCCATTTTTAAAATTTGACAAGTTTGTAAACGCTATTTTTTCTCTCAATAAACTGCTGAACAAGATTGAAACAAACTGCAACAATGTATTTCGATATAATGGCCTTTTAAGATTGCACCAAAATGCTATCTAACAACAAATTTAGTCGCAGTTACTTAAAGCAGCATAACGTTTAACCAGCTTTTAAATAACATGCAGTGAGTGACATGATTCGACTATGTTTGACAGAATGCACCCAGATGGAAAGTTTTTTTTCATCTTTGTGCAAGTTATGCCTTATTTCGGTTAACTAAGACGCAGTTTCTAAACATAAAACCACCACATCTTAGTTTCTTTTCACTAAAAGATCCTGAAATATATTTGACCAAATATGACAGAAAGTATACGGGTACGAAAGGCATATAAATTTTTTACAAATGATAACGATGTCAATACAATATGGGATCAGCGTCTAAAACACAATAAAAACTTAAAACACATATTTTCAACAAATCGGTACACAGAATGTGACAAAGGTTGAAAGACAATTGTCTGGGATACATGCTTTTCACAATCTGCTATGTGATATAGCCACCACTCCAAAAACAGAAACATTCATAAACAAGTTATTCTCTAAAAACACTGAAAAGTGTTTTACCAAAATGTATCCTTGTAAGAACCACTTTCTAATGTTGCACATGTAATATTGATCCGCTATTCAAAACGGGAATATAATTAGAAACAATTACACAAATTCGACTCAAAAGACAATAAACATATACTGGCCACATTTTATAGAAAACTTACTGACATCATGCATTTAATGTCTGCACTAATTAGGGTTAATCTGTTATCAAATCTGCTTGCCTTTAATGATAAAATACAATAGCCCTTCAGTAGTCAGTAAACATCATGCTAACTCCGATTTCATTGCCACACCTGACCGCTCTGGTGGCCTAGTGGTTAGAGCGTCCGCCTTTGATGCGGAAGGTCATAGGTTCGATCCCCGGCCGAATCATACCAAAGACTTACAAAAAAGGTACTAACAGCTGCCTCGCTTGGCGCCCAGCATTAAGAGGTTAGTGTTAGGACTGGTCAGCCTGGTGTCAGGATAATGTGACTGGATGGGACATCATGCTACATGTCTACGACATGATGCCCCAGTGCTAGGCATCTCTATAAACTGCCACACTGCAGACATAGTAGTGATACGACTGAAAAATTGTTAAAGATACGTTAAAAATCCAAGTCACACACACACACGTTCTTTGCCACCTGCCCTTTCACTTGATCCATGTAGGCGAACTCAGACCCAATGTTTCATATGAATAAAAATTGATAATACTTTTCAGTCCGAGAGTACAGTTTTTCATTTGTGAAACATTATATGCGCATTACTTTATTTAATGAAGACACTGACTATTCAATTCATATGAACTTCAATAAGCAAGGTATATTGTAGTTGTCGCTTGCGAGATTTTACTACTAGTTTACTAAATTGAGATGGAATGGGTATCACTGAAGGATTTGGTCGATAAACACAGCTCGCAAACTCGAAAAAAAAAAAACCAAAAAACTTTTGTCTAAACGTGACGTCATGAATTTCAAGATATTACAAACACGCAATGTGATTATGAAACAAAACATAACCTTTCACTGCATCTCAATGTTTTGAGACGTACAGTGACTCGTAATTTCCCTCATCTATCATAGACATTCAAACAAATGATGTTGATGACTTGCTCACAATCATAAACGCAAATAAATTCTCGAAAGTCGAGAATACTCTCTGAAACTCTAAATCTGAAAGAGGTAGGAACGCTTCCCCAGTTAAAACTAATTTTAATGTTCTACCCATCACAACAGTGATGCATATAGTTTTAATATTTTGTTCTTTGATAGATGAAAGCCGTACATTATTCCATTTAACATCACAGCTTACAAATAACAAATAAACATCCGATCATTTTTGGAGCCTCTGTGCGAAAGTTCACATTTTCAGACAATGTTCATACTTTACCATGGCTGAAATCAACAAAACTTTTCTAACAACTACAGATGTCATAACCCTATATAGCTGATATCGCAGAAGGCTCTTGTACTTTAACCTTCACCTGTACCACTTTAACTTTCACCTGTACCACTTTAACCTTTACCTGTACCAATTTAACCTTCACCTGTACCACTTTAACCTTTACCTGTACCACTTTAACCTTCACCTGTACCACTTTAACCTTTACCTGTACCACTTTAACATTTACCTGTACCAAATGTAGATTTCATAGCCTTTGGAATAATTACGAAGGCTATATCTCATTTGATAATCATTGAAAAAAATTTAGGGCGATCATGTCGTCCGTCTGCTTCTCTGTTATATTTATTTACTCACGTTTCTTTAAAGGCGCCATTATAATAATCAATTTCTTTTTATATTTTTTGCATTTTCCTACACATTCTTATACAATTCAGTACACTTGTGTAGTTGAAACATTTGGCTTTACTCCCCACTCTTCGAAATTACTGGGTTTTTTTACCGTCGTCGGTTGGAAACGTATATTTATACTATGCGATGCGTTTAAAGTGTTGACTTGCACGAGCCAGCCCTCAGTAGGCTAACCCACGAGGTTGGATCAAATTGTTTGTTTTACTATGGTGTCATTCTGCTCAGAAGATGTACAGTAGGGTCATCAACAACTAGTATGCACTGTTACTGGTAACTGACAACTCCCGAATGAGTATTACACAACAAAGTTGGTAGCATTGTGAGACAGTATAACCTCAAACGGTTGCCACGTGTGAAATAGGGCCAGATATTTACAGGGGAAATAGGATATTAATATTAGTTTGCCATGTCGAAATTATATTTTGTAACAGTTTACACTGAGGAGACGATCTGCTCTGGAACAGAATTTGACCCTTGTAATCAGTTGGCTCGGAAGCATGCAGTACCCGTTCATTTCTGAAGCCTCGCATTCATAATATCTCCCACATTGAATCGACAAGGAATTATAGCGATCATGCGTTATTAGTATAGTGTGACACAATAGGCTCAAACGAAATGGGGTGGTAACCGTGTTAAATAGGGTAAACAAATTATGGGGACAAACTGGAAGTTAATATTAAGTCGCCTTTTTCAACAATGTAGTATGAGGCGACCGTCTGTTCTGGAACACAAATGCCATGTCAAGCCATTTGTTTGATATGATGGTTCTGTCTATTGGTTCTGTTTAGTTGGGAACACGTGATTAAAAGGGGCGTAATTCCACTATTGTCTTACAATGCTAGCAATGGGGAGGAAAGGAAGGAAACGATTAGTTGCGTAACATAGAAATAGGGCTAGGATGCGTTTATGCTAGAAGGGCGAAGCCAGAAGGAAAAATCTTGCGCCTGGTAGAGTATGTCAGAATACTCGCAGAAGCTAGAATAAATGAAATTCGCATGAGTTGGCATCGATTAGCATACAAGAAGCCATTTTAAATTTTGTCGCGATAATGCTTTTCGGGCGTCCAGATTAGGATATTATATTATAGTCTGCCGTGTCCGAACAAAGTATTATTAACGGATTATTTGCATGAGGCAATGTCAGCTAACCTTACCTTGAACGAACTGCTTCGAATAGAACAGATAGCTCAAAGCTAATATGATGACGCGCTGAATGCACTAGTTGCGCTAGTGGTTAATCAGCAAGCCTATCTACCAGTTACAACTCAGCGGCCAGGTGCAGGTTTGAGCCTCTGACCCTGCCGGACTTTGTGTGTGTGTGTGTGATTTGGATTTTTAACGTAGCTTTAACAATTTTTCAGTCATGTCACTACGATGCTTGCAGTGTTGCAGTTTATAAGGATGTCTAGCACTGGGGCATCATGCCGCAGACATGTAGCATGATGTCTCACCCAGTCACATTATCCTGACATCAGGCCGACCAGTCCTAACACCTACCTCTTAATGCTAAGCGCCAAGCGAGGCGGCTGTTCGGACCATTTTTGTAAGTCTTTAGTATGACTCGGCCGGGGATAGAAACCACGACCTCCCGCATCCAAGGCTGACGCTCTAACCACTAGGCCACGGAAGCGGTAGCTCATTCTAGATGAACGTGACAAATATGTGACGCTCAAGAAGACTGGCCTGCACTTTCCTTATTAATGACAGAGGCATAGCATGAAATGAACTAATGGCCCAGAGGAGAGCAAAATATCTAAGAGGTCATAAAATGTATCGCTATAAATGCATAAATATTAGCGTTTTGGGCATCGAAGTAACATAAATACCAAGAGCAACAAAACCGTTTTAACAGCAACAACCCGCTGATTCGGGGCATGTCTCCAAAGCACGAACAAGTCTTCCTAAAACGGTCACAAAAAGAAAACAATGCATATTGCAAAGAAGAGCAGACGACTCTAGATTTATTATCATTTCTCAATTTGACCGTGATGTATCCAGTAGGAGGTCGTGAACTATCAATACTGCTACAATTTTCGCTTTCATGAGGTGGTTTTTCACGCGTATATATCAAAGCAAACCACAACAAAGACTGTTATTTCTAAAAGTTGGCAAAGGCATGAAGGCATCAGTAAAAAAGCTGCCAGTACACATTTTCAATGAAGGTTTTACTTGGGTAACTCTAAATTGTAATTGTAAACAAAACATTGGTTCCACTGGCTTGCATTATAGAAAATTCATTTTGGGCAGGGGCAACTGTTGACTGGGCAAATAAAGTTTTGGACCATTATGTAGAAAGTAGGCTTATGAAAGTCAACATTTTGAAGGCTTCTCAGAATTTGGAAAGACTCGTAGTGGAAGTGCAGCAAACTCCCGATCAAATTGTCTGGGCCTACGGCAAACAGATCCTCTTCCCCACCCACCCCCCAGAAAGTAACCAACTTTAAATGGTATGTCAGCCGAAAATATTCCATTGGGCAATACTTTCCTTTCACATCTGCTATTAATCGTAAGTTCATATGTCATCTTTCATCCTTCATTATGTACAAATTTGGACACATGTCCAAATCTCAGCATATAATTTTTTGCATTTTTGAATATTGCAGTGGAATGAAATGATTGGAGGTTTTAGTGCAAGTGACCTTTCAAATATCGGACGAATCACATCTGCGTATTTCATCATGCTACGCATAGCTTAAGAGGTTAAGCCCAATAAATAATATAGAATTTGTTTAGCTTTTATGTTGCATATTGTTGGATGAATAACACTCTTCACTGGGGCCCAGAGTGGCCGAGTGGTCTAAAGCGCTCTCCGTTACGAATCACTGCCATCTCACCTCTGTCTGCGTGGGTTCGAGTCTCGGATTCGGCCAATATGGATATGTGAGAAAGCTTGCCAGTAGCTTCTCGAGGTCGGAGGTTCTTTCTGGGGATTTCCCGGGTTCTTTCTCCACCATTAATACTGGCCGCCATGTATAGCCTATCGTGTGCTGAAAAATGGCGTTAAACCCTACAACAACAACAACTCTTCACTGGGTTGCAAATAAGACACTGAGAACAATTTTTTAGGATTAAAATAGGACTCACATTTAACTGATTTGCTCAATTAATGCAAAACCTTGACCAGATGCCAAAAGCTTAACAAGTATAATATATTGTCTGTACCTGTAGCAAAAAGACGTTATAGCTACAAATTAGATTTTATTCAATTCGGTTTGTTTCAGAATACAGTTTATCTTACACAGTAGTCAGGATGGAGTGTTGCACCATAGATGACAACTTTGAGATCCATTCACAATGTTGTACTTGCCATAGTCATAAAGAAATGAATATTGCTTGATTTACTACTGATATATTCTGCAAAAAGTATCATTTGTAGAGAGAGAGAGAGAGAGAGAGAGAGAGAGAGTCTGTACCAACCGAAGTTCACTTTAATTTTGATATAATATGGGGAAGGGAGGGGTAGCGATCTTCAGGTTAGGCGGTAAGTATATTTTAATTACGCTGTGCAGGGTACTATAACTGCATTAAATGTAATGTAAATACAGTTAAAGACAGTATATTGTGTATCTCTTAAAAATTATATCATCATTTTGTTATAAAACAATTTGCACTGTTCGACGCCAGGTATAAATACTATGATACACAAGTTTGAATATTTTCATTTTCGGATTAGAATTCGGCATAATGTAGCCTAAACAGTGACATTTATGAAATAGTATGTATTGTAACATCATTATCTTAGCACGCAAAAAAATATATAATATTTCAACACTAGCTAAGACTGCTATGGAAAGCTGTTTTGAGAACGTTCAATTCAGCATTTAGTAAAAAAAAAGAAAAGCAGCTTTCTTAATTCAACGTTTTATTTCAAAGGTCTGTTTAAGTCACCACCATGATTTCCAAAGAACATAATATGAAATTATGTTTGTTATAGCGCCATTAGCTCCTGTTTCGTCTTTAATATATATCTGACACTGAAATTCAGATCTATTTAAGCATTCACAGATGGTATAATCACAATATTTTACGTTGTATGTGTTACTAGAAAACGAACCTTTTATTTTCTTCTATGAAGAGCTACAACAAGGCAAAAGATCTTACGATGATCAAAAAAAAAAAAAAAAAAAAAAAAAAAAAAAAAAAAAAAAAAAAAAAAAAAAAGAGGTACAAAGACACCTTCAAGGCTTCCCTGAACAACCCCCTGAACAACCTAGGCATTGATCCTGACAGCTGGGAGAGTGTCGTTGTTAACCGATCTGCTTGGCGCAGTCAAGTCAACGTTGGTGCGGAAGCCTTTGAACAGAAAAGACTGGTGGACGCAGCTGAAAAACGTGAACTGCGTAAATCCAGGAACAGCAGTTCGCAACTCCCGGTCAGCAACCTGCACATCCATGTCCTCACTGCAACAGACTCTTCCGGGCCCGGATCGGACTGATCAGCCATCTCCGGACCCACCCCCAGTGAATCGATGACATTAAATGGTCCTCATCGACACCGATGGACGAACATCATCATCAGAAAACGAACAAAGAATTTTAACTCCTGGTATATATTGTGAGCAATACAAAAATGAACATGAGTTGCCTCCCTTACAAAGGTTATGCACACAATAAATTTAGCTCGAGACTTGTTTCTTTTTCTCTCGTTGTTTTATGCAGACAAGGTTAAATAAAAGCATCAGCCATTAGTTATGCTCATTGTAGTTCTTGCATCACGGCGTTCAAACTGAATTATGCATTTCTCAGATCAGACAAATGAAAAATATTGTAATCTTTTCTTCTTCCATTCTCGGTCAGTTGCAGTCATATACACAAGAACATGTACCTAATCTACTTTACTTTCGTTTTTCGTAGTTATAACGCAGCTTGATAGTTATGCCATATCCTTTTAAACATTCTCGTGTATGTTCAATTTCTATTTTTTGTCGTACACTTAGTGAATTGACAAGTGTGGGTCTACTTTTGCTTTCTCGAGAACTTCCCAAAACAGTGGGCAATGCTAATGTCCCGAGTTTCTATGTTGATTAAGGGTTTACTCAAGTAACTTTCCATCGCTACAACAATTCATCCTTATCTAAATCCTGAATGTCGTTCATCTTTATACTGACGATGCGATTGCATTACTCCATTTCGTAAAGTCGCCATTTCAACGAGGCATTTGGTATGTGCATACCTCTGTGTTCTTCTTTCAGTTCTTTATTTTCGTTTCTACATTCTCTCTATTTTCTTTCTTAACGTTTCATTTTCCATTCCAGCCTCAAGAAATTCGTCTCATAACATTTCGAACTCCTCACACTGGCTCCAACTTTTGTCCTCAAAACTCAGTGAATAATACTCAGTGAATGGCCAGTATATATTTTAAACACAGTCCTAAAACTTAATGAATATCCTGTATATATCCAATACAGTCCTGAAAACTCAGTGAATGTCCAGTATATATCAAAGAGTCCCAGTAACTCGGTGACTATCTAGTTTATATCCAACACAGTTCATAAAACTAAAAATAGGACTCAGCTTCATGTACTAATTTATTACAAGTTCTTTTTTTTTTTGACAATTAGGAGGCACGCCAATTTACTCGTTTCTGCTGGGTGACCACTGACATTTACTCTATTATGGTTACATCTGTTCCCCGCTACCACCTCCCCACCATGAGGCATCAATTGGTCCTGCAAAGTTTTAGAACAAACGCGGATTTATACATTACATGATATGATGATAATACTGAAGTAAACAATAATAGCTTTGTAACTAATGCGATCAAAACAGTGAAGTTTGAAGAATATAATTATCAACGATAAGAACTATTATTTATATTAGGTCTATCTTCAATGATTTATAAAGAAACGAAAAATGAAAAACAGTTCAAAAGTGCTAAGATTCTGCTTAAATCACATCATTTCTGGAGTCTATTAGCCTGTTTCTTGATAATTTATCTGTTTCTTGTATTGATTTGTTTTATGTATAACAGTTTTAAAAGCAGAGCTCATAAAAAAATAAATCTAACACAGAATACTAATAGCTTTTCTTATTAGCAAACTATATATACCTTATTCATTAAAAGTAAATATGGTTTGTAATGTGATGATATAATGCCGAGTGATGATTAAGCCAATCAAGGTGAAATCGAGAACTAAATGAATCAGCTCGTTCATGTCAGTCTCAGTAAGATTTATTTACATGAAAAAAATCGTCAAACAATATTAAGGTATATAGTTCTACTTTAATTCATACAGCCGTCTTTGAGGAATTACTAAAGATTACTTGAATGCTTATCGAGAGCAAAATATGCGCGATTTTATATATCAAAATTGTCACGAAATGGTCAATCAGTCACGAAAATCTATGTATTATTTCTCTAAATTGTTTAAAAAGAATTTATTGACATTGTGAGGAATCTTTATTGATTTCTGCAGGCCCACAAATGCGTTTTGAATGTAACTGTTGTATATAGATGTTATGTTCATTTTATCTCGCCCTTTAAAAATTCATGTCAATTGACATAACAATGTCAATGACATAACAATGAAAGAAAGTCAAATTGTTTATTTACAAATATATATATATATATATATATATATATATATATATATATATATATATATATATATATATATATATATATATATATATATATATATATATATATAGATAGATAGATAGATAGATAGATAGATAGATAGATAGATATACGATTGTGTCATCTAAACTTTGATATTGGAATATGAGAAAATCGAGACTTTAGAAACAACACGTGCAAGATGCAGTCATGATTTTCGAAACTCAAGCAATCTGTTGAAATCTATTTACCAGGTCTTATGATTCATAAACCCAGGCACTCAATTGAAATCCATTCTCCAGGCATTAATATTCAATAAACAGTGCAAGCAACGTTCACTAAAAGCGTATCATCAAATTGTGAAAGCTTTATTTTTCAGTGGACTAAAATATGATGAGTAGTATAGAGCGTCAACTGTAGGTAAAAATAGTCAATGGGAAATTAATATTATGTTTCCATGTTGCGATTTTTGTGATAAATCGGCTAAAGGGAAACGATAATGTTAAAACTACATCAACTAATCGGAATACAGAGATACGGACCATCACATAACTATTGAAGAACACTTGTGTCTGCGGCCTGACACCAAGACCAATTGACCAGCACCCAAATATACTAACAACAACTTGTACTGACCAACAACTAGTCTTACTGACCAGTACACGTTCGTATTGTCCAGCAATCACACCAATTGACCATTCCACAGTCTTAACCAAAAAATAAATTAATGCCTAACACTCACACATACTGAAAATCACCCACTCGTACTAACCAATACAAGGTGATACTGACCTGCATTCACGCACACTTACGAGCACAACTATTACCCCCCAATGTGCTGTGCTACTGACCAGCACCCACACTTACTGACTAGCACTCACAGCTACTGACCATTACCCACACCTAATAAAAAAGCCATCTTCCCGACCAACTCCCACACCCACTAAATAACACTCACACCTAAAAATAGATGTGTAAGGATTGAATGTAAAGTATGTGTGTGTCCGCTTGTGTCGGTGTGTGTATAAGGCAAGAGTATTAAAATTAAATTTAGACAGAAAATCAATACATATCACCATGAAAAACTCATCTTGTTACAAACCAAGAATAAGAAGCGAAGTCGGTTGGTCAGAATACTGCTTAATAGCTGCATGTACATGTCCGAGATTTATAGATGAAGTATTACAGTATCCCCATAGTATGATAATGGTGTCAGGAAATTAACATATATTGTATCGATGTTTATAAATAGTTAACATAAAATGAGTAAACTCGTCATAACACTATACATGCCCGTGACCAAAGCGCAAACGGCAAAATTACGAAACAGTCATGAAATTTGGTTGAAACTACACAAAACTTCTTAACATTAGATTAAACTAATACCAATTTCTGCAGAGACTAAAATGAATATAAGTATATTAAATTAGAATGTATTACCAAAACTATAATTAATACTACAATTTAGAGATTGCCACAGACTTCATTGGAAACTAAAAAATGTTCAGAAAAATGATAAATACAACTGACAATACAAGTAATTATAATTGATATAGAACGTAGTGTAGTTGGTCAAAATTAACTCTTGTTTCTGTCTGGATTAATGCATGTTTTCTACGTTTCAAGTTTGGTGCTAGAGTGGGAAAAACCGATTTGATAATACCCTCTAAAACACGTCCTCGTTGTCCAAACCGCTGCTCGGAACAGGAGGAAACATGAGTTAAAACTTGGTCTAGAACCGTTTACGAAAATGTTGATTCACGTGACATTTGCTTTGAATAATATTTTGTCCCATATATTCCTTTGTGTCAATATGCACGTTGTCAAAATACGATTTACTGATTAGAAGATAATGAGATGTGCAAATTCTTGGAGAACGTGATAAGCGTTTTCTACGTTCTTGACGGCATCTATTGAAAAATCCACATGAAAACGAATGACTCTCAAAAACAGAGCGCATACGCTTCCTAACCCGTAGTACTCAGCAACATCGGAGTACAGAAAGGACCTTTATTTCGATATTGTATCGAAAATTCTTGAAATTCGTGTGGTTCAAGATGTCTTTTGTTGGAGTGCGTTCTTGCTTCCATACAGAATAGCAAATAAACTTGGAGAAATTTTGATGGACAGTGACTTCTGTGGGGAAACAAAATCCAGTGTGATAATTTTCGATGAAATTAAAGTAGCACCAGAGCTAATATTCTATAATCGAGAAGGAAGGTTAGGTTTTGATATTGACTTTGCAACACTTTGAAGTGTATATTAGTTCAGCTCCTTTTCAGAGTATGGTATTTAGTGATCACAATCCCTTAGTTTGACTGGGAAAACGAAAATAAAAAATCGGAAATTATTACAGTGGAGTTTGATGTCACAGGACAGCAATACTGATATCAGGCACTTTGAGAGAAAGGATGATATAATTGCAGATGCACTTTCACGTGAATAAAAGTATTATAGTGCTTCACGTATACTTGTGTCATTCCTATGACTTCAATCGCATATAGTTGAATAATAGTTTAAAAGAAGCTTTATATTATAACTCTTTCATGTATATTAAATTTGTCTTTCTTAGTTGTCTCTCCATGTATATGTTTTATTTAATTGCTTTTTGGACTTGAACTTGTCTAAAATCGAGTCCATTGTCTATCTGATTAGTACCGTTTATTTTGGTAAACAAATAATACATAGCTAATATTTTTTGAGAGTGTGTTTTAAATAACAGGATCATTATCAATAGAAGTAAACCAACATTTTTGCATCTGGGTCAATGAGATTGGCATTTTCTATAAACAAAAATATCTAGCCTACTTGATGTTTATCACATCCTTATTATAATATAAGTAACATACCTTATCTATTAAAGAATTTGCAATTGTCTAGAATTGAAACTTCCCTTAAGCCATAGTATATCCAGAAAATTATAATTGTTTCTTAGGTCTTTATATTTTGATGATCTAAAAATTATCCATTCTTGCTGTAAGATTTCGACGCAGAATCATCTGTATCTTTGTGGTCCGTATTTGATTTGGGAGAAATTATTTATTCAAATTATTTAATCAACCGAAAGACCAAGTGATAATAAATGATATTCTTATACAGAAATATTAACTTGGCATTACAGTAAATGCTGGTATATATTGAATTATATTATTGCGATTATTTGGAAGACTGTTAGGTTATCATCACACCTCTGGTTACTGGTACATTATTATATTCAAGACTGCAGGCACATCAACACCTTCAGAGCTCGATCTTATTTCGAACACCACATGAATTTAATGAGAACTGTATTCATTAGGACTGGTGATGGAACTGTTTGGACTATTTGGGATTTAATTCACAATATTGCAAGTTCTGTTTGTAATTAGTCACTTTGTATTCTTTGGAAATATAGTATTTGTCGACGTTTACAAAACTTGTTGATTTCGCTCTTTTCTTTTAGTTAATTTAAGACCATAGAATCGCAATGCCCGAAAAAGATATTAAGAATCGCAACCTGTTGCACGCCCGACCAGTATACGGTTCCTTCTCATTACGCACAAATATTGCACTCAGGTATAGGTCATGTCCCTTTGTATTGGTCGCCGAGCAGCAACGGCCAAATATACAAGCATGCAAGTAGAATCATCGGTTGTTTTTAACAGGATAACATCCTAATTGTGTTCATAAATTTCTCAGCAAAAAGAAAGTTCATGCACAACAACGCATTTTGCATGATTCAGTAACAACAGCACTTCTCCAGGATCTTTCTGGAACGTATGACATTTTATTGACGTCCATAACATAACATAGTATAACATGTATTATTCTTCCACTGAATAATTTAACAGCTGCAATGTCTTCGTAGTTCGGAGATGCATATAGGCAATGATTAATATGGTTTATAATTACCAGAAAACAGTTCAAACGGGCTTATATTTTGGAAATCGATTAAAATTCAATTTTGTTAAATGTAAGTTTCACGTTTAATATATCTTTAAATTAAATAACATTTTACGTAAACCAATAAGAGAGAAAAGGAACATTAATAGATAAATTAACTTAATTATGATTAAATCAAAAGTAATATTCACGTTTTAAGACAACTTGTTTTTTAAAAAAAATCATACAGTTTTGTGACACAATCGATGTGAATTTGTGCCTATTTAACGACACACTCAAGGTGTCTCCTTGTGTAAAACGCAATATATCAATTAAAATCATATCCTTGAGACGTAGATTACAAATATTGGATTTGAAAATAAAACCGAAAACAAACAGGCAAATGAAGAACAGACTGTTTGCAATTTTCAACCATCACTGAGTTTGTTTTATTAGACTTCATACGTGGACACATGAGTGTAATTTATTGGAGTTCATAAGCGGATAGATGATTATAATTTATTACACTCTCTCACGCGAAGAACAAAATAAACTTGAGTGGTAACATTCGAGACATCCTGTTAATAGATTTTATTACACTAGCAAAAAGACGGTATTAAGAGGATCCTAACTAACATTAATAAAACTGTGGAGGCACCTTAAACTTCACAGTGAAGGAGAGGCAATATTCGATAAGGCTAAGGTAACAAAGCAATCTTTATACCCTACAATAGATTCCAAATATTGCAGCAAAAGAATCCCCATAAAGATATCCACAAAGAAGGGTGGTAACCAAGCAGAGGCTATTATAATGCAGATATAGTCGGAGATTGTCAATATATATATATATATATATATATATATATATATATATATATATATATATATGGCTTTCCTGGACTCAAAAGTAAAAGAAAAAAGGGCATGCTTTTAATGCCTTTATAACATATATATTGAAAGATAGAACACAGGATCACATACAGTGCGCTGAAGGAAAATAATTTTATAACATAAGAGCGACGAAATAACTGGAGAAAGAAATCAGTTTCCTCTCACTAACACAGAAATTCTTATGAATATAAATGATTCAGTCGAACTCCTAATGAAAGCAGAACATGGGTAGGTATATTACAAAGCTTACTGTTTGATGCAATAAATCACAACATAGAAGTATAGACTTGTCGCTAGTTTAAGCAAATAAGGCAAGAGCTAGACCTGTAATATGGATTAATTTATATTTCACAACAGATGCCTACAGAACGCATACAGATACAGAGTGTGAAAGTCGGAATCTCAGATTATAAGTATCTATTTGCAAAAGGCTACGTTGCTAATTTTAAAGAATAGATTTTGATAATCAGAGATGTTTTGAGAGAACCATATAGTATATAAATTAGAGGCTTTAAAGAGGGTAAATACTGGGGACCTATTTTACAAGGAGGAAGTATCTTTATACAACAAACAGTATAATGTCTTCAAGACGTAAAAACTAACAAAGGTGAATGGCAATATAAATGTTCTGGAAACGTGGAAAGAGTGTTTTGAAGCTTTCAATATTTTGGCGCTGCAAGAAAATGATGTGTGTCTATAAAACCATTGCAGTAGTTATATGAAAAACATTTATTATATATAGACATTATAGTAGTAAGGTGGGATACTATAGCGACAATGGGAATTAGCATTACAGACACCCCTGGGAACATATAGCGACAATGGAAATTTAACATGGAGAAAAATCGTGGGAACATATAGCGACAAGGGAAATTAACATGGAGAAAAAATCGTGGGACTGTTGAGCGACAAGGGAAATTAACATGGAGAAAAATCGTGGGAACATATAGCGACAAGGGAAATTAACATGGAGAAAAATCGTGGGACGATATAGCTTCAAGAGGAATTGAACATGGGAATAGGGACTTATAGCGTCAAAGGAATTTAAACAGGGTGGGACTGTATAGCGTCAAGGGAAATTGAACATGGGATTTTTTTTTTTTAAATTTTTTTTTTAAAAAAAGGGGTAGGCAATTGAAAGTCATTCTCTTTTCGAGAAATGTGGGTGGCCCTGAAAAGGGCCTTTGGTTTCATCATGATCTTCTTCTTTTATTTCCTCCACTTCTGTAGCCATCTTCTAACTTTTGCCATTATTCCTGTCTTCTTCTTTATTTCTGATTCAGGCATCCAGTCCGGGTGACCCATAGCTCCGAATTTCTCCTGTATTCGTATCCAGTTATTCTTCAGTTTCTCAAAGCTTTCTTTTCTCTTTCTATTTTCTTCTTCTTTCCTTTCTTTATTCCATCTCTCTTTAATCTTCTTTACCTCTACCTCCATCACTTTTCTCATCAACTCCTCTCCTTTCCTCAGTCTGTCCTGACCTCTCTCCACAAAGAGCACTCTGTCCCATGTGACATATTTTCACGAAAGCACCTGACTTTGCTTGCATTGTCAAGTGCTTCCTTTAGGCTTCCCACTCTGACATAGGTGGGATTTATCATACCTCTCAATCTCTTTTCCTCTTCTTCTATCATTTCTGCTATCACTTCTTTTGCTACGTTTAGGCATTTAGCGTAGTCCAGATACTCTGCTATCTTCCATTCTTTTTCTAGTCTCTCCACTACATAGATACCGTCCATTATCCAATTGTATATATCTACCAAGTTGTTGAACAAATCACTTACAACCACCATCTTCGTTTTTATTATTCCGTAGAATGGTTCGAACATCAAACCTTGTGGGGTCTTATAGTGAAAGCGCGGACGTGATGGAAAACATCCCCCAAAAAACATAAAATTGATTTTACCTAGATCATGACCAAACAACGCGCGGACGTGAAGGAAAACATCCCCCTACTTTCTCATTTCATATAATAAAACCCAACGCTAAGAAACAATAAACAAACCCATAATCTACTATTCACACAAACTTACGTGATCAGTTACAAACACAAACACAAACATACAAACACATACACTCACACTATGTAAAAAGAGTGTTTATATTCACACTACTCTACCTACACACATTGGCAAATCGATGGTTATTTATTTTCTAGAGTATGGGGTAGCCCTGAAAAGGGCTGTGTTTTTTTTTTGGAACTTCATGGACACCTGGTTAATGGTGGCACCTTCCAGGCCTGGCGCCACATACACATCTTGTTCCCCAGTTGCTTTTTACTTTTTTTTGGGAGAGAGCAGAGGCAGGATAAATAGCTTCAGAATCCCAATTTTCTGTCTCTGGGATTCTGAAATTTCTTCTTCTTCTCTCCTTTTCCTCCTCTTCTTTGTTTCTTCTCTCCTCCTCCTCCTCTTCTTTGTATCTTCTCTCCGCCTCTTCTTTGTATCTTCTCTCCTCCTCTTCTTTGTTTCTTCTCTCCTCCTCTCTTATCCTTCCCTCTTCTACAATGGCCTCCGCGGCCAGTTCGTTCAACAGGCGCCTGGCATATTCCAGATGCACATGAAGTTCGAACAGTTTCGCTAGTCTGGTGTTCATTCTCGTGTTGATCAATCAACAAGGGTAGCTGGACTGCCGAACGAGTTTCAATTTATACTAAAAGTGCGGACGTGAAGGAAAACATCCCCCTAAAAACATAAAATTGATCTTACCTAGATCATGACCAAACAACGCGCGGACCTAAAAGAAACACTCACTTTTTTATACTACACATCACTATTCTAAAAATTTTTTTCATTAACCACTTCAATATACTATCCACATACGCAAAGTAATCTAACCTTAAATCTACTCTCCCCACACCTCAAACACCAAAAAAAACCATCATCTTAATCTACTATCCACACCAAGGTACGTGAGCGGTTACAAACACACAAATACATACACTCACACTATTAAAAAAGAGTTAGTGTTTATATTCACACTACTCTACCTACACACATTGGCAAATCGATGGTTATTTCTTTTCTAGAGTATTGGGGGTAGCCCTGAAAAGGGCTGTTTTTTTTGTTTGCTATGGCAATCTTTTAGTTTCTAAGAATGCGATGTCTTCTGAGGATAGACTTTCTGGCGATAGGTCTGCTTCTTCGGAAAGAGAAGAAGAACTCTTTGGTGTCTATACGACAATCGACAAAGCCTCTGTCAGGTTCAGGTTGCTGCTGCTGCTGTTGTTGTTGTTGTTGCTGCTGCTGTTGCTGCTGTCTCTGAAGTCTGTACTTCTCTGTCCATTCTTCTTTCTCCCTGTTCACTTCTTCTCTGAAGAGCTCTTCTATCAGGTCTTCAGTGACTTTTAACATTCTCACATTCTCTATCTCTTCTGGCTTCGGTATCAGACTGTGTCTGACCCTATGCAAATTTACGTAGGCTTCGTTTAGCTTAGCTAGTTTGGAGCACATCTTCGTAGGAGGATGAGTCGACAATGGATGGTTAGACTGGAAACTTCCCCGGTGCTTAAAGTCAAAGCGCGGACGTGAAGGAAAACATCCCTCCACGGTTTTCGAGCCGGAACGTTCAATGAGTGCCATGAGAGGGATAGTAAGAAATTAAAGAGCATCAATCAAACATTCTTATAGTCAAACAAACGACAAAGGCATTTTTTTTCAAAACACAATATTTTTTATTCAAAAATCACTTAACACTAAACAACAACTCTAACATTTTTTAACAATAATCCAACACTATAACATCAAATATTTTTTCAAAACACAACATTTTTTATTTAAAAATCACTTAACACTAAACAACATCTCTAACATTTTTAACAATAATCCAACATTATAACATCAAACATTTTTTCTAATGATAAACATTTTTTTTCAATTCACAATCTACTTTAAACAGGGCTGACAACGTTGTGAATGAAATTGTGATTTCCACTGTTGGAAGTCATTAGGCCATTGGTGGACACTACGTTTCCTAGCTTGAGACAAAAGATAAGCATAATGGTCACAAAACCATCGATCTACTTTCACATCGTTTCTAGAAGAAGAACGAGGATCAAAATGAGTCACTAAATGTTCTAAGGAATAGCCCAGGCTGCGATGATGCAGAAAATACACACAGTACTGTCCGCACACCAAGGAATCTGTGCCTTGTAATTTCACATTATTGAATCGAGTGGTTTGAGCATTTCTTCTCATAAAGTCAATGATATCGTCTTCCAAAGGTGGCAATCCATACAAATCGAAATATTCCACACATCCTTCTTGAGGAAAGTAGACGGCTACCCAGTGGGTTCCTGGTAGATGACTGTCGTCCGTGTTGATCACGTAAGCTAGATGATCTTGAGGTTTGCGATGAGGGAGTTCATCTTTAGCACAGACGACAGGATTCCAAGAAGCCGTATACGAACTGTGGTTCAAAAGGTAATAAAGTTCCCAGGTATCCATTTGTGTGTTTTTTTTTCTTCTTCTTCACAGGTAATAATAAGTCATCAATTCGATCCTGACTTTTTGCTTGAAAATGTCTGACAAATAACCGTTTCTTCGTTTCGTGAGGGCTTCGATTCGATGGATCCCTTGAGTGGTTAATGGTGGACAAGAATGTTCACGCAAGTCTTTCTACCACTGGTGCAACACGTTTTAGTCTGAGATGAGACTCCAAGCTTCGTCCAGATACTCGTCCACTTTTTCTTCTTGACTCAGCATCAGGCATTTATCGTGTTGAATTTGACTGGGATGATCGTTTTGACATCCATAGCAATTTTTCTTGATCAATTCCGTCATTTTTTCCACCAAGTGTTTGGCAAAACAGGAGACTAAATGGGCTTCTTGTTCTGGCCATCTCGATTTCATCATGACAACTTCTTCGTCTATGTCTTGGGATTCTCCTTCCACGGTCTCCTCACATTCCATCTCCAAAGTTTCTCCACTAGGTAAAGAGGGACAACAGTTTTCCATGGTTTCTAGTAATCTAGAATGACTTCTCTCAAACTGTTAATTTCTATGGTATTATCGAATTCTGCATACAGAATGACGTTCAACGTTACATCAGGGTCTCGTTTTGCAAACTGAATTTCCACACGAATCTGGCCGGATTTTATAGGGTGAAAATGTCCCTCGTCGCTGCCTTGGTCTGGAGTGAAATCAAAAGCCCACAAAGCATAGCCTCCTTCGTAATCGTCGTACGTAATGCCGTGACTGGTGTTGGTTCGTAACTGTCCGGTGGCTTCGTACAGGGACAAGTACGATCTCAAGTAATTCTTCTTCTCAAAGTTAGGTTCGAAAGGTCGGGTACACAAGGTCTTGCCGTCGCGACTGACTTCAATCTTGGACACGTTGAAGTGATGAAAGTTGAAAGGATTTTGAGTGAAGTCTCCGATGAAGGCTGAATTCTTGACGATACCAAGGATTAAGCGCTTGGGTAACTGTCCTTGGAACAGATGATCTTGGATCATGGATAGCTGTCTACTAGGAATGGTGAACGTTTTCACTTCCACGCGTCGTATGGGATACTTGGCGGTCGTTCTGCTCAATGTTTGACTGATGTCGTTTCCCACTTTAGGTAACACTTCCACGCGTCATACGTAGAGTTTGGCCTCCTCGATTTTGCTTTTGGGATTGACGTCAGCACTATTAGCCATCAAATGGAAAGCGGCACTGCTGCGATTCAGTCTCAAGCGGACATCCACCCCTTCAGCAAATATTTCTCTTGCAACCACATGTCCAAATGCAAACGATCCATCGGTTCTAAACTCTGTCCATTTAATATTTTGTTTCTTCGTTCTATAAATCCCTCATTGCTATCTTTTGATTTGGGGTCATCATTAAGACCTGTTTGATCAAATTCGCCCGCTTCGTCAGGTTCCCACAGCATGCAGGCATTGAGATGGGTGTTCTTGGCATCTATTCCGTACGTCAAAAGATTTTCCAGGTAGGCACGGTAAGGGTAAGTATCCATGCTGCTACTGACCAGTTTGTTATTCAAGTACAAGTCCACTGAGCTGAACAAGGAATGCATGAAATTGTTGACGGGAGCTACTTTCTCGTCTAGTATAGTATCTCCTCCCTTATCTAGAACTTTGACTTTCAGGTACAAGTAACTGCTATTCAAATCGATGTAATCTTCGGGCTGTCCTTTGATGTCAAACTCGATGGGAGCGGAATCTGTCAGTGAGGAGACCGGGTTAAATTCCACCCATTGGGATTCTTGCATGGTCATCATGGTGGGTGGCATGGCAAACAGATCCAGTTCCGACTTGGAACAGGCACAAGACTCTCGGTGCATCATTTTTTTGTTGCTGTGTCTCAATAATCGAAAACGTCTAAGTCTCGAACGGTTCTTCTTTTCTTGGCCTTTCTCGCTTGAAGTCTGGTGAAAGGATGTTTTTTTCGTCGTCTCTTTCTGCCTTGTCCTTGCTGAATGCCTGACACGGTAGCGTGCAGGGCATTTATAGGTGTGTCTCGTCGGCCCAAAAGGTCTTTACCCGTTTGCAGCAAGACATTTTTGCCTGCCCTCATGAAGGCTTCTTTGGGGTTTTGTTTGTCGATGATGACATTTTGGAGAAATTCTTTGCCTTGCGTCAGTGCCGCATCTTTTAAGGCGTGCAATCCGCGTGTCACCATCCGTTTCAACACCGGGGCCACCGAACGAAAGGCCGATTTTAACATATCTCCTAAACCGTGTCCTCGCTGTCGAGCAACCCCTCGGTACACTGGATACATGACTTACGAGTCGTGAGAGAACCGTTTTCGAAAATGGAGTTTCCCCGTGACTTTTCCTTTGGTGAATGGAATATTTTGTCCCAAATCTCCTTTTATAGCAATGTTGACCGTGTCCAAATACGACTTACTGACAGGCAAATAGTGAGGATGAACAAATTCGCGGTGAACGTGATAAGTGTTTCCACCTTCCTCGTCAGTGGCCGTGGCAGAATTTACTTTGAAAGGAATGACACGCAGTAATGGCACGGAGGTGTGTCCCACCACGTTGTACTCCACCACATCGGAGTACATAAAGATCAAATTCAGTCCCTGGTTCAGTTCTACCGGGAAACGAAAATACCTCGTAAAATGCATGTTGTTGTCAATCTCTGCGACGTGAATCGTTTTGGTCTTCTTATCCGTGACCAAATTGAGGTCTCCACCCAAAATGTCATACAATCCAGGGCAAAATTTAATACGTATACTTTTTTCCTCACTTTCAAATTTAATGAGTAGACGGTGAGACAGTTTGTGGCACTCCATGGTGACGCGATTGTTTAGTTTGGTCAGAACTTTGTCAAATGTTACATAGAATTTGTCAGCGATGGCCTCCACCAGATGTTGACCACTAAAATAATGGCCTGAGTTAATTTTAAAGTGATAAACGTAAAAAAGAGGAGAAGCGTCACTGCTGTTACGGGGTATTGGGTCCTTCGCAAGATGTGATCTATGTTGAGGACTGTTCGTCATGTTTCGCTGCACTGTTGGGTCCAGAATTTCGACGTCAAAAGTGTTTTGAGTTTCAGTGATGTTTTTGATTTGTGTTGGGTGAATCATTTCTACCAAAGCCACTTCCCAATGAGCTTCGTGATCTAAGGGGATGGCCTGAGGTAATTTGGCCGTGTAACAGCACAACGTGTTGTGGGGAAACACCTCCATGGAACTGTCACTGGGTAAGGTTAAGTAAAATTGGTTTTGGTGACTCATAATTCCAGAGTTCTGTGGCTGTCCGAGGGGTTACTGGACGTCAGAGGCGTGTCTCCGCCCAAATGGGGTTCTGGTTGTGGTTGTGGTTGGAGTGGTGACTGGCACTGGCACTTGACTCAAGGTTCCCGTGGTTCCCGTTGGAAGAGAATTTTAAGGAGGGATTGGGAAGCAGGTAACCGGTGCAACTGCTCAATAAAATGGTCCACAATTGTTTGTCTCCTTGTTGCAAACTCAGATTGGCAATGGCTGCACCGATGACACAATACACCACGAAGATTTGGTAGAAAAAGACGATTTGCGTTTCAGGCACACGTTCTCCACACCATACCCACAAGGGTTGTTTTTGTAAATCTTGCACAGAAGAACTAGGGGAAGGAGGAGTGGTCGACGTAGCTGCGTCTGTGTGGAAGGGCATGATGGTCACTTCTTTTTATAGTCGATGACTTGCGAAGCGTCGATCCAAGAATCAAAACTGGGTGGATATCCTTTCCAACGTACTTTCACTTCTTTGACACGTCGTTTGCCCACTTTACGGCTTCTGCGTTCGAGAATGCTTTCGATGTCGTACACGTCGTCTTCTTTTTTGGTGACACGTTGTAACTCGGGCAAATAAAACGTTCCTTTGAGTACTTCTCCGTTCATGTCTTCCAATTTATAGACGGCAGGATGACGGCCATGCACTTGTCCAGTGACACGAAACAATTCGGTCGTCCAGTTAGGTAAGTAACCTTTGTCGAAAGTGCGTTTGGTTTTGCCAATGCGCACCCAATCTCCTACGGCCAACTCTCCACTTTTCTTGGGGACAGCCCTCGTCGGGGACGTACCGAACAGGCGCTCAAACACCAACACTTCGTTCTCGGGAGTCACTTCTTGCGCGGCACGTCCGATGCTTCGATGGTAAGATTGGTTGTACGCTTGCACCAGGTGCGGTAAGATGTCGATGTACTTCAGAGTGTGGTGATGCGTAAAATATTTCCACATGCGTTCTTTCAAAGTGCGTTGAAAACGTTCCACGATGCTGGCTTTAGTTTCGGGATTCTCGGTGGTAAAAAAAATGAATGTCACGTTTCTTTAATTCTTTTTGGAAAGCTTGGTTCAGAAATTCGGTACCTCTGTCCGTTTGCCATCGAATAGGGTGACGACCGCTTTGTTTCAACACCCGTTGCAGGGCTCGCACTAACTCGCTGCTCGATTTGGAACTCAAGGGTACGACCCAGGCAAATTTGGAAAAGACGTCGATGGCACAAAACAAATATTTGTAGCCACGATTGTAGCTGGCCAAATGAAAGACATCGGCTAAATCGGCTTGCCATTGATGATCGATGCCTTCCACTCGGGTGCGACTTCTGGCAAACTTGCGTCGAATGGGTTTGTGTAAAGTGTAGGTAGCTTGTTCTTGTAACCATCGTTGCACTTGAAGTAAACGGAGACTTTTTAGTCGCGTTTTGGCAACACGATACAATTTTTGAACTCCTGCGTAACCTGCAGGATGCGAGGGATCGTAGTAAATGCTGGCTAAGACTTTTTCCATTTTTTGTGTTTGTGTGTTAACAAGACACCCACTCTTGGAGGATGCTACTCTTTTTCTCTTGGGGTATTTTCTTGGATTGCAATGCTTTGCGTGTGCGACCGGCAATAGGTGTTGAAGAGGAGGATGTCTGAGCGGGGGATATCGGTTCTTGTTTCACTTCTGTCTTCACTTCCGTCTTCACTTTCTTTTTCTCTTGTGATGAAGAAGGGGTGGCCATCATCTTTTTAATCCATCCAATTCTGGAGGTAGGTGGTGTTGTTAACTTGCATACTTTTTCTGGTGAAGTTTGAAACCCTTCTTCTTCTTCTTCTCCTTTTTCTGTCTTGGTCACTGGTACTGGTACTGGTACTGGTGATGGTGCTGGACTTTTCATCAAGGTCTTAAAATCTTTCAGAGTGGGTAGAGCTGTTTCGTCTAAAGCTTTCTGGTGAAAGAGTTGCAGTCGTTGCAAGAGTTGACCGTACTTTTGCGTTTTTTCTGTTTCGGACAAATCTTGGCGATCCATCAAGGACTGCAATTCGTGTTGTAACTGGGACATCTCGTTCAAATTTGGATTAGGAGGTAAATGCGGGGTGCGTTGTTCTTACCATCGATGGTATTCCATCCATCGTTTGTAAGGCACTAAAGCTAGTTTTCGTCCTTCCATGGGGTTGTCAGGGGTCGATTCTGAAATCTTGGGACTTCCGAGGGCCTTTTTATCTTGCTCCCACCAGTCCTCCCAACATGGTTCCTAAGACTCCTTTCAGTAAGGGGCCTAACAAGAGGGGTAAAATGCCTCCACGTTGGACCAACATCTTCTTTTGACGAATGGGAATTTTCTTTTGAACCATTTGGCGAAGAACGTGACGATGTTTGCCTAAGCATTGTTTCTGGTGTTTGGACAAAGGGATCGTGCCTTTCAAGACGTTCAAACAACATTGGCACACGGTATCGATGACCTCTTTGCAGGCCGATTGAATGAGTTTTTTTCGTAGAGGTGGAGAAGCTTTGGACAGGACAGATAACATGTCCCTATGTTTGACCAAACGTGGTGGTAGTCCTTTCCTTTTCCTTCCTTGGGGTTTTCTGGAGGGTGACATCTTTGAGTCTTCAGGAGCACCAAAAACACTGATACCCTACTTGGTCACACACCTTTTTTATACTGGAACGCGTCGCTACTGATTGTCTTTACGTCGTATTAGTTTGAGGACAGGCATGACACGTCGTGCAGGGGTACGCAACGGAGTAAATCGAGCCAGTTCTTACTTGGACAAATCCAGTAAACTTCGTAACATGCCCGATCTTTCTTGGACTTTGATTTTCGGAGAAGGTACTTTGTGACCAGAAGCCACTGCCACAAAATTGGAGGGTCCTGCCACTGGGGATGTTCTTTTTGGGGTCATCAACTGAGAAGTTCTTGGTGTGATCAACGTCTCTAAGTACTCTTCAGTTCTTGGTGTGATCAACGGAGAAGTGGATAAACGTGAGGCTGCCGGAGACGCGGTCACCGCCGTGGCAGGTCGTGGTTTTCGAGTGTAAGGTTGCGTCCTGGCCGAAGAAGAAGTGCCTCTCTTGCGACTAGTTTTCTTCTGTGGACTTTTCTTTTTCTGGGGACTTTTTCTCTGTTTCTTTTTCTGGGGGCTTCTTTTCTTTTTCCGGGGTGGTGGTGTCTGGTAAGAGGAGGGTCCCGCGACTGGAGAAGTTCTTCTTGGGGACCTGGTCTTTTTCTTCTTCTTGGGGTTTCGTTGGATTTTTTCTTGGGGAGAAGTTTGGGGGCATTAGGATCCCATCTTAAGAGAGAGTTAATGATGACCCCTCCTAGAGTACCGCTCCCTCCAGGTTTCAAAATGATTTGTTTTTTGGTTTGAGTGTCGATGCGGGGATCGGCCAGTTGGACCAAAGCGACTTTGTTTCGATCAAAAAAGCGTTTGGTTTGATGAGGAATCTGAATGATTCCTTGGAGTAATTGGCGTGCCGTCACCGTGAACCATCGTAAGACTTCTTTGAGACTAGCTTCTAAGACACGAGCTCGTATTTGTGGATTTTTTTCTCGACTGATGCCATACAAGGCACGAATCAATTTGACGGGAAGATGCGACTGAAGGGACGTCATGTTCAAACTGTGTGAGATAGACGAAAAGGGTCTGAGGTTTTTATAGATTTTTTTTTTGTGGAGTGAAATTAAGTCGAGGATGGAGACGTTTACAGGACAGGTCCTCCGTCTTGGCACCAGTGGTGAAACAAGTGGGTACGAAATCGCAAATCCTCGGGGGTTGTAGGTTTCAAATCGACTAATAAATAGGCGTGTGGTGTTCGAGTGGCATCGTCGTACGCCTGAGTCAGCCAAGGTGCTCCTAACTGTTTGGCTAAGACTTGCACTTGCGATTTATCTCGAGGGCTTTTAAACAAGACCACGTAATGCGCATTGAGACTGATGGTGCGATGGGCTTTACTTTGTTGAAACAAATTTTGGGTGATGTAAACGACACTGGCATTACGGTGATGCCCTTTGCGCGTGAACCACAGTTTAATTTCTTCTTCGTCTTCTCCTAACATGTCGTCGAAAATGACCAAATGGGTTTGACGGGAGTCAGAGACGATGCCGTCGTCTTCTTTAGGAATGCCTTCCACAAACACGATTGAATCGCCTTGACTTTCTCGCAAGAGGCTGTACGCCGATTGCCACTCTTTATAACACCACACGATCCGTTGAGGGGGTCGATCGATCAAATGATGTTTATGTTCGATCAAACGTTTGACGAATTCGGTTTTGCCTGAACCGCTAGGTCCTGCAATGAGCATGTTAAAGGGATGGCGAAGATAAAAAGCCTCCCAACTGGCACGATCTAAGTGTTCGCCGATGACTTTGACAGTAGAGGAAGAGGGAGCAGAGACAGCAGAGGTAGCCATAGTGTGAGAAATGTCACTTGTGACACGAAAACAAACAAGACAAGAGTTTATAGACTTTTTTCAGAACACGTTTATTAAATGTTTCAAATATGAACAACACGAAAGACAAAAATACATAAAAGCCAAATAGTTATGTACAGGAATAAAAAACACATCAAAACGATCAAAGTGGAATATAAACAAGTCTCTGTACAACATGTTTTGGGTAACCAAGATGTCCTAGGGACAGTGTGTAATGTTCTTACAGTCTCTACATGAGGTATTGTCACACAAGTGTCCTCCCGGAATGACCTTTCAGGAATGTCCATGACAGTCCTGTCCTGAAGCAAGTGGTTGTTCTCGGTGACGGGTTCTTCTGCCACTGTCACTAACACAGGTTGTTGAAAAATAACTTTTTTCCTTGAACAACTCTTGTGCATACTGAGCCACTTCTTGGGTCCAAGCCTCAAAACCCCCCTTTTTCCAGTCACGAACATCTGTCCAATAGGGGTGTAAGTCACAAGCGACACACACATCGTCATACACGTCTTCGGTAGCTAAAAGTTGACGAATCTTTTTTTCCTGTTGAGGTCGAGAAGTATCCAGATGAAACCGCAAGGCTTTGAGCAAAAGGAGTTTTTTCGTGACCATTTAAGGCCATGGGGGTATGGTAAGTAATGATCGTAAAGAGTCCACAAGGAATCGGCTGGTAAACGAAATCCCAGAAAACAAGTCACTAAGACACACACCACTTGTCGATCCAAATTGAATGGATACAGTTCTTGTAATAATCGATGGTAATGATCCACGGTTTGAATATGGTCATTGAGTTCCTTCCACTGAATCTGTTCAATCACTTGTGACATAAGCCGTGGCATGGATTCCTGTTTTTATGCTCTCTTTTTTTTTCGGAAGCAATACACGTACATTCTACCCAGACATCTTCGTTCTCCAGTAGGAAATCTAGAATACTGTAACCTACAGTTCAAACTTCGATTAGAAGTTTTCTCTTCTACTAAGCAGATTCCACGTAACATATGTTGGTAATCCTTTAACTCATCTTCCTCAATGCGTTGCTCTAGGTGAATCTCGAAGTAACCAAAATGATGAACATTTCGTTCATTCACTAACTCACTAACAAGGTCTGACCATTGAAACAATTTCTGACGAATCAGTTCTCTTATACCATTCAGGTACCAGTGGTTAAAGATCTGGTGACGTAACGGATGCAATTGTTCTTTACGTTTCACTTGTATTTTGACCAGCTCTAGGTAAATGCGTTCTCTCAACTCCACAGGCAAAGCACGAATGTTCTCGTGTAAAGTATCCATGAACAGATTATGGTAAGTTACTTCAATGTCTCGGTCCCACTAAGGGTAAGTAATGACAATTCGGTGACCATCGAGCATGTTCTACGTAGGCCGAATCTTGCGGTTCCCAGTGGTGAAGTGACACACCGCAACTGAAGCACTTGACTTTATCTCCTTCGCCCAAGTAGAAAAATCCGGCTCTGGCTAATTCTTCGGGGGTCGGGCCTCCTAGATACTTAGGCCATTTTCCTTTGAACGATTGAAGACGATTTTCAAAGTCGCAGTATTCCTACAAACGCACAGGAAACGAATACTCGTCTTTCACAGGTTCGTTTCGATGAGGGTTGGGTGACATGAACAGGAGTTTGCTCAGGGCTGGATGACATCCGTAGTGGGGGGTAGACGTGAAGGTGAACATTCCCCTTTAAAACGAAACCCAGTAAAATGTCCAAGAGGACGAGTGGCATCACTTTCGCATCCTTCAGGTTTGACACGCACAGCATCACTTTCCATGATAGGGGTAGTGACACTAAAGTTCCCATGATGCTTTACGGCATCGCTAAGGTCACAACGTACAGCATCGTACCCATCGCAAGGCTCACAATCGCATTCCAATTCAGAAGCCCCACACTTGAATTGTGCCTTTCTAAACAACTTGTTTCGTGTTTCTCTGAAAGTATTCATCTTGTTCGCTGGGTCTTGGTAGTCACAATGAACTATCGATCTTGCCTAGGGTTCCTTTTTATATACAGACCAATACCGACGTGTCCATACGGTAAGGTGAAATGATTGGGAAGTCGAACTCGCTTCTGGTACACGATTTGATAGACTTTTTCCAAGGGTCGACTGACGATGTGGTGAGTGGGTAAACGTACAATCTTGTTCGGTTGATAAGTGGTCACTTTAAAGTTTCCATCCTCTCCCGATTGCAAGGCTTCTTTCAGTACCCCAAAGTTGACCACTCGACTGGTACGATAATTCAGAGTCAATCCTTTCACTTTGCACTCTGTGTGCACTTCTCCTTGTGGGTCCCGGTATTCGTACCCGTAATTTTTAGGACCGCCACTCGCGAAACTTAGAATCTTGTCGTCAGGATGCTCGTCTGTCCAGGCTCCTAAACGGTCTCCTTCGATGTTAGGGTGTTGCTGACCCGGTCGATCGATGTAGATGCAACTGTCCGTGTCAAAGTACAGGACGCGATCCCCTAACAGTTCTAAAGCTTCGTACAATTTCAAGCGAGCATGGGCTGTCACGTAAGCCGCAATGATGACATTTCCAAAGGGATCGTCTTGTACAAAGTCCAGATCTTCTTCGTAATTGACCAAGATCAAATCCTCACGAACGACGTCCACGTGTTTCATGTATTTGGTTCTGTCGTGAATCATCTGAAAGTAGTGGGAAGGTTCTGTCAAATATTCCGTCTTGGGTAAACACGGACGTTGTGCCATTTTTCCCCACAAGCAATTTAACATCACTTTGGCAAACGATCGCCTGCCTTCGTTTTTCTCGATGTGATCTAAAGTGATGCCTTCTTGTTCATAGTATTTCTCTTTGAATTGTATTTGGTCTTCGGGAGTGTGACACCAGGAAGGATAGCCGCTGGCTTCTTGCTTCAGTTTCAAAAAGGCATCCACGTAGTCGGCGAAAATGCCTTTCTGCGTGGGGTCACCCTTGTGGTATTGTTCTGTCTTGGGAAAGTGACAAATTTCGTACACTTCTAACAGTTGGTATCCCATGTCCATAGCTTTGAACAATTCCACGCTGACCCACGTCCCCGTCAAGGCCCGTTCTTCCTGGGTGTGATGGCAAGGCTGGTCTTGGTTGCAGGTTTCGGCACAAGTACGGCACAAAGGAAACATCAGTTTGCCTTGGCAATGGTGAGGTAAGACGGGATGGTACAAGTCCGTGGGCGGCAAAACTTTGCACTTGATCAGACCTTCGTATTGTCGAATGTTGTTCAGGTCGATGTGTTCCGTGAACAATTGCGAGTGCCCTACAGGAAAGCGACAATATTTGCACACGTAGGGATACAGCGAACACACGTCCAAGTATTTGATTTCTTCTCCTTTCTCTTCGTCGGCTTGGTACAGCAAACAGGTGGCATTGGTCCTTCCTCCGTACAAACTATCCCTCGGGTTCAGGGGGTCCATGAACTGGTAACTTTCCACGAGGCGTTTAACTCGGGATCGGTTTTCATACGATGATCGTACTCGTGTTCCCACATTTCCATCACTTGGTATCCTTCCTGTTCCAACTTTAGGCGCCGTTGACAAGTGTCCTGGTACAAGTCGTCCATGGTTCGTTGTAAAAACTGATTTTTAGTGCTACGATCAGGGTAACAGACTGGACATCTGTGAAATAAGCAACCGTTAAACTCGTACACGATCTTGGGGTTTTCTAAGTCCCAGCCATCGACCGAATACGTTCCGATGGTCTTTCACCCCCCCACCCCCCCCCACCCCCCCCCCCCCCGTTGCGGGCATGCTGAATCCATTTGTCTTCCTTGTCGCACAAGTAACGTAACCAGCGTAGGGCTTTGACCGAGTATTGACGTTTCACATAGTGGGTCGTTTGAGGGCTGATGACAGCCACGGTGTTTTCAGGCATGAATCGTTGTCGATACACTAAGGAACACGCTTTGGCAATGGTGCAAGCTTCTTTCAAAGGATCGACCCCTCCGTGTTCCATGAACAGTTCTCGAAATTTTCCACAGCAACGTCGTAAAATGTCCACGTCGGAACGACAATACTTTAGCATTTCTTCTTGAAAGTCGAAAGGGTCGGAAGCGTGAGCCTGGTACCAAGCGTAGAAAGCTTCTCGTTGTTCGGTACGCATGTTGTCGGGGTCGTAATAGTGAGCCTCAGGTAAATGGGGTAGAACGGCGTGTTGATTGGCTTCCTTATTGAAAAAGTGTGGAAAGTACCCTTTAGCCATTTCTGTCATTCCAAACGTTTTAGGCATTCGGCTCAAAGGCATGGCCAAATAGCTCATCGAATCTTTAAACTGTACTTGTCCCACTTGCATGAAAATGATTTTGGCTCCGTTCAAAGTGACTTTAGGACGCTCGGTGCCTTGTTCCGTATAGTATCTCAAAAGAAACTGTCCATCGTATCCGGAGAAATTGTGAGCCATCACCGTGGCATGACGATGACAATCTCCGTAACATTCGATGTCCTCTTGGCTCCACGTGTTGTGGATGGGGTCTAAAACCCATTGGGCAAAATCGGCTAACGTGTTCGGTCCCCGAAAGATTTTTTCACGCCCTCCAGGAATCTTGCTGCAGTGAGGGCAATTACTGAAGATAGGTTCTTGAATGCACTTTTCGCACGCTCGATGAGCCACGCAGAAATTAGGAATGTGAATACCGGTCTCTTGCATGCATTCGAAATCGAAAAAGACGATATTGCCTTTCTTCTTGTGACCGTTCTCTTTCTCTGGTGGAGGTTGGTATTTTTGCACGTGGCATTGGTGTTCCAAGTCCACGATGTGGTGACAAATGTGACATTTTTTCTTTCCTCGACATACGTGTGCCTTGGCATTATTGGTAAGTATGCCTTGTCCACAGGTAGGGCACAATCTCAGCAGTTGACAAGCACATTTCTTCTGTGAACCTTGCGTCTTCAAATGTTGTTGGTAACAGACAGGGCTGACAAACGTGCGCAGACAATTTGAACAAGGTACTGGTCCTTCGCTCAGACAGGGTGGAGAGGCCAAACATCCTGAGCATTTCAATCCACAATGCTTGTGTTGCTCTCGATTATTATAACCATAGTCACATTTCTCACAGTAATAACCGTATCCCAGGAATGCAGTGATACTGGTAATGGTATCGAAATGGTCATCGTGATAATAGACATGAATGTATTTTCCGTCCTTAAAATCTTGGCCTCGAAACAACAGAGACCCACGCATTTCTTGAGGGTACACTTTCAAGGTGTATCGTGGAGCTAGGGCATCTTGCAATTTTTGCATCTCAGGAATGCCGCAGGGTGTGTCTTTGGACAGTCCGGCTTGTTGTAACAGGAGTTCTGCTTAATTTCGTTGTTTGGCTCGGTCGGATCGTTGAATAGTTTTCCAGGTTCTTTTCCATTCTACCGTGTCGTTCTTGTTGGCATAGGTTCGTCCCACCACGATGGCACGGGCTAAACACATATGGTCTTGAGAATTGTGAATTTGGACGAGGCTACGCTTAATGTTGCGAAGCTCGTTCACCAATAACATCTTTTTGCGTCCAGTCCCTTGAGGAGGAGAGACGTGGGTCATGTCCAGTGTGGCTTTTCCATCGGTGATGTTAAACTGGTCATTAGATTGTTGCACGTGTTGAATTTTGTCCATGACTTTGGAAGCGGTCAATTCTGCATGGGTGGCTAAACTCGATCCAAACAGGGGATTTCAAACCGTCGTGTTGTATGGAAAGTTTCAAGCGATCGTCTTCTTTGGGTTGACCTTGTCGCTTGAGTGCGGTGAGCAAAGAATCCCACACCCCAGTGATGAACACTTCAGCTTTCTCTAACGATACTTCAGCCTTGAAATCTTTAAACTTCACTGTGTATTTGTAAGCCGTGGTTCTAAATTTTCTAGAGGAGCGCTTTTCCGTCTCTCGAATGGAATAGTATTTTTCAGGGTTGACTAAGGGTGACGAACTTGGTTTAGAGGGTTCGGATTCTGGTTCACTCATGTCCTCTTCAAAATCACTGGCATGAATTTGTGCCAAGACTTCAGCCCTGGTACGAGGCGATAGATCACGTTTCTGCCTCTTACTTTCTTCTTCTTTCTTCTCGAATGAATAGGATCGTTTCATCTTGAGTGCAAAACGTCAAATGACTCAAGTTTAAACACCATAGACTAATTTATAGTCATGGCAGACCAGCGTATATGAAAGGGTGTGTGTCTTGTCCTTTCACTATTCATTTCACTCTCAAACCGAGCACAACGATGGAAGAGACTACCCAGATGGAACGTTTCATCAGAGCTTTGCGAGGGGTCATTAGAAAATTCTCTTCAGACCAGCCGACGGACTACTCTCCTTCCTTTCGAGATAAAAGTCAAGATACTTCCTATATCTGTCAGAAGAAAGGGCATTGGTCTTCAGAGTGTCCAGACCGTCAAAAAAGAAAAAAAACAGGGGCTAAAAAAGATAAAAGTCGAGATACCTGTTATTATTGTCAAGAAAAAGGACATTGGTCTCCAAATTGCCTAAAAAAGAAACAAGAGGAGTCAGAAGAAGAGAGAGATTCTTCAGAGGAAGAGAAGGATTCTTCAGAGGAAGAAGAGGAAGAAAGAAGACAATTCTATTTACAAGAGGCAAAGAAAAAGAAACAGGAGAAGAAAAGAAGAAGGGAAGAAAGTGAGGAGGAAGAAGAGGAAAAGACGGTGAAGAAATTTAAAAAACAGAGAGAGTAAACAAGGAGACAGAAGAAGTTAATGAACTTTTTAAAGTGTTCTGTTGTGAATTGTGAATTGGATTGTAACAATATAGAAAAGAATAAATTAAGTATTAAAAGGTAAGTGTCTTTGGGTTTTGATTTTAAATAAGAAGCTACACTCACGCACTCATACATAGACACGTACTATAAGGGTAAAATGGTTTGGGTTTTTTTTGAGTTATTGGCAAATTGAAAGGCTATCTCTTTTCGAGAGAAGTGGGTGGCCCTGAAAAGGGCCTTTTTTTGGTGTAGGGGTGAGTTTAAGCAATCAACTTTAACTGCCCTAAGCCTTTGCCACGGCCGAGGCCTACTTCTGATGATGATGATTGGGTTGAAATCACTAAGGGTGGTACGGTAGGCTTAGTCACAGGGTTGACGTGTTTAGCTCGGGAAGGTCGTATTCTCTTCGGTCGTGATAAAGAAGTCTGATACATTTGTTTCAGACTCCTTAACTCCGCTAAAATGTCCAACAGTACCGTGACCGTTTGATTTTCACCCTCTTGTTTCTTTGCTGATACTTCTTGTTGTTGTTGTTGTTGTTTTTTTACCTCTTCTTCTTGCTGCTGTTGCTGTAGGAGAAAAGCTTGTTCCGCTTCCTTTTGTCGTTGTATAAATTTCTCCAATTCTTCTTTCTGTCTGTCTAAAATTCTAAACTTGCGGTAATGAAGAAGGTAACGATGGTTCCGGAACAAATTCTTGCGAGGTAAGAAAATCCACAAAATCCCAATGTACCTCTTCTGAAAGTCAGTCCGGGTTCCCTTGGGCGGTCTCCACTGCTGGTGCACCCCAATGGATCGTTTTCTGAGTTTCCGTCATGTTGAATCACTGTCGCATAGATTGACTGCACACAGGCGCTAGCGAATCTATATAGACCACGTGACGTCACAAACTGCTCTCTTCGGATTGGATGCGGGCTGACTGAATTTTGTCACGCGTGTTCGGATTGGTGAATGAACTCAATCCGTTTCAATCCTTCCTTTACCTATAAATAAGCGCAGTTCACTGCATTGATTCACCTGTTCTCGTCGCTTCAACATGTGGACCACTGTTGAATCATCCACCCTTGTGTCTTCAATGATGTTTAGGGCGGACATGCTCATGTATGTCCGGTCCAAGTGGACTGTTGTTGATAGGACAGATACTAGTCTATGGATGAGAAGAGTTTACATAGAAAGACAAGGATGTCTCAAGAGGGTACTTGTGTATGGACCTGCAGTTAGAAGGAGTTTAAGAAGAAGAAGAAGATAATGTGACAGATGCCATCTATGTTAATATTAATATTAACATAAACCCAAAGGCTCTTTTCAGGGCCACCCACATTTCTCGAAAAGAGAATGACCTTCAATTGCCTACCCCTTTTTAAAAAAAAAAAATTAAAAAAAAAATCCCATGTTCAATTTCCCTTGACGCTATACAGTCCCACCCTGTTTAAATTCCTTTGACGCTATACAGTCCCTATTCGCATGTTCAATTCCTCTTGAGGCTATATCGTCCCACGATTTTTCTCCATGTTAATTTCCCTTGTCGCTATATGTTCCCACGATTTTTCTCCATGTTAATTTCCCTTGTCGCTCAACAGTCCCACGATTTTTTCTCCATGTTAATTTCCCTTGTCGCTCAACAGTCCCACGATTTTTTCTCCATGTTAATTTCCCTTGTCGCTATATGTTCCCACGATTTTTCTCCATGTTAAATTTCCATTGTCGCTATATGTTCCCAGGGGTGTCTGTAATGCTAATTCCCATTGTCGCTATAGTATCCCACCTTACTTCTCATTATCAACTATCTGTTGTGTGCGTTATCTAATCAAATCTGTTGATGTCAAGAAACTTTAAAATACCATCGGCACACGATGTAAATATTGTCCAAATCTGACACATATTATATAAGATTCAAGTTACCTGTGACTGCGGAAAGGTTATCAAACAAAATTCAGTGTTTTGTAATAGTAATATACATTTTACATCAATTACTTAATTACAATAAACTCACAAAAAGAACAAAAGTATTTATCATAGAATGTTGAATGCAAAGAAAGCATTCACATGTAAACCCCACACAGATTTTAAGCTTAAAGCAAATATCCCTTAACTGAAAAAGTGCATTTTAACCTCCTCCGATTCGCCTTCAACCTATTGAAAAATGGCCAATAATTGTGAATGAAATTGAAAACAAAAGAATTGTCCAAAAGCTATTAGACCCGTTTAAGAAGATATTATATTACTATAGATTTAAAGCTGAAAATACACTAACCCGATTTGTTACTTAATTTGTTACAGAAATTAAATACACTCAATAAAATAGGTAGCTTTATCATATATCAGGTTCAGTTAATGTCCTGCTAGACTGATCGACTCAACTCGTAAGTACGGAAATTGACGAAGATGGAGTATGCTATCCAAATTGTTATCGTAGAAAAAAATAAAAAAATAATGTGCAAAATAGTGGCAAACAATGTTGAAGAAACGTTTTATACAGCAGATTTAAAATTGATCATGACACAAATAAAAATGAACCGTGGTATTTAATAAGGGAGATTAATCAGCTTCGCAAGTTAATGAATTTAAATCAATGGTAAGAAAGCCATGCATGGACAAGATTAGACAAAAAAAAATTCCGTTTCGTTATAGAAAAAAGGACTTTCTCTGTTTTTGTATTAAAATGATCAGTTATAAACCACCTAGATATAATCCGCATAGGCGACAACTATGTAACTTGATAAATTGAAACATTGGTTTAAACAAGTGTTCAATAAATATACAGAATGAAAAACATAAATTTAATATATTCATTAATGAATGCCGCTTATAGGACCAGTCAGCATACGGAGAATGATAGAGGCATATTTCTATCCCTTTAATCATATCTGAATGAAACAAATATCATTACTGTGGAATAAAAGATTTATCTAAATAGGTTTCTTTCCAAATAAAGTAGAAATACTATTAAACACATTTATACTATGCGATTGAAGATTGTTTCTGTAAAATAAATCTCAAATAATGACATCAATTACTACTACTGTTACTACTAGTATTGCTATCATCAGCAGATCACAAAACAACACCTCGTGGCCAGCAACCATCAATTTGTTTGTAAACGGGAATAAGTAACTGATTACATATTTCTTACCTAATTCGGACGAAATTAGCTGAGTTAAAAAATCTTTAAATTACATCATAGCAGATAGTTAATTGTGACCCACAATGCTAAATTCCCACTTGATCCCATGCATTAAATCCCACATCATCCATTTATATCTTAACTGACAGCCCATGTTGAATTCCAGTTACAGCCAAAACAAATTTGTCCCTTAAAATGGCAGCCCATGTTAAATTTATATTATATCCAGACTGATCCTGATATCACATTCCCTTAGATCCCCCAGAGTGGCCCAAACATATGAATCTTAAAAATGTTTTGAACATCTAATTCACCTTTGTCCCCAGAACAAACCATTGTATGTCCCCATTAGTACCAAGAGTAACCAATTCGTACGCAGAGTGGACCTACTCACAGTTCCAACAACCACTTTCAAACCTTAACAGTTAAATAGCAAAATAATCTATAGTTAATTTTCCCAGTCTCAAAGCTTTTTATATCGGGGATATAACGCTAGGTCTTATTAACTTCTGGTTACAATTCTCAGTCCCCACCACATTCGGTTTCGGGGTATAATGTCCGCCTATACATTTTAGTAATCCAAAAACATTAGAAAATATGGTCATTAATATGACACGGAACGTACATGAGATACACATGTAGATCGCAAGCTCTTAAAGAGTCTTGCAATTCATGGTTCCTGAAATCGATCATTAAGCAATGCATTTTTCTTCACCATGCAAGAGAATAAATAATTAAATAAATAAATAAATAAGACACATATTTTGTCATACAACGCCCACAGAGTGACAAGGTATTGTTAGATATAACAAGAAAAATGCACATAAAGCTTACAAAACAATATAGAACCAGACTACAAAACAGCCCCGATACGTTCACCTGATGTATAAAACATCTGACAAGTTAAAAGCAATTCATCGAATGATTTTGGAGTAATTGTGACGTGATCAGTCAATAAAAGTGGACTCTTGAATACGCCGATTACACGCTGGGAGCATACGGAGTGTACTAGAAAAAAAATATTATTGACCAGGAAGCTATCAATGATATCTGCTCGACGATATCGAAATTATTTCTTGAAAAAGCTGATTTTTTTTTCTCTACGCTCTAACGGTGGGAGTAAAATGAAAACAATATATTAAAAACAAATCTTGGTTTGGGAGATGTTGTTATAATGCACTGAAAATGTACCACTTGACCAGAAAAAATCTATATTAGAAATAAATGAGTAAAAACGTAAAGGACATAAGCGAACCGTGCGTATTATAAACGAAACTTGAGTGCTTGAGAACGCTTATTTCGTCTTCAACTGATTTGTAGGGTTTGGCAATGGGAACTTGTCTCGCCCATAAAAGTGTTTACCATTTCTCAATGACTTGGAATGCTTTTTGCAAGATCATGCTTGCACAAGAATTGCACTATCGCGACACGGAAGTCAGCGAACAGCAAAATTTATGAATGCTTGGCTTCTATGATTTCTTTGCATATACCTGGCAGATCCGGGTTGTTTTCATATCTCTTGCAAATCCTGGTTCAAACCTCTTCCTGATGACATGGAGCTAATTCGTGGAATCTATTCGCCCTGGCGTAGTATATAAGTAAGGAACTTCTTCCAGAACAAACCACGTCAGTATCCACCCTTCATGAATGCTCACCTAGGAGACATCTGATTGATTTTCAGTGAAGATAGTTGGCTGCTTGTGATCTGAAATGGGAGGAAGGTAAATTCTGATGAATATTGCATAAATATACATATTTCTAGTAATTTTGTTATCTAGACATTTGGATAGGTTTACCTTAGTTTTATAGATGCTGATCCTCTACCTATTAGGTGATGTAACTTTTGTTTTCGTGTGACACAAAGAGATGGAATATTCATTAGATATTATTTTCTGATTATACATTAATACATGTCATTTGATGATATTAAGGCATTAAAAACCTAATTTAATACAAACAAAAATAATGTATTCCAGATAGATAGATAGATAGATAGATAGATAGGTAGGTAGTAGGTAGGTAGATAGATCTAAGTATCGATGGGATGTACTTCATTATAGATGTCATTTTCAGGAATAGCTGCAAATCATATGATCTCGCACAATCATATTACATTCTTCATTTCAGAGTATTACATATCGTCATCTATTCCTTGCTGGGTGTTTTTGTTTTGTTATCGTGTTCGGAATCACAGACTTTGGACCAAAATATACATCCTACCGAAGACTCCGACACAACTCTTTTTCAGACAATGGAAATCACTCCTAACCAGCAAATTCTTAAAGACGCTATCCTATTAAAGACGGCATCAGAATCTCTGCCAATCATAGATAGTAATATCCGGGCAGCTGCCAGAATAGACAAATTTTTCTTTGATAGTGGTATGTTGAGCATGGCATAGATTTTTCGCTTTATTTTTCTCTAGGTAACAGTCACAGTCATTTATTACATTTGTAATTAAAACAATGTATTTGTCTTGTACTGAAACATTTGATGATCTTTTAGCATAAATGAACTTCACTGCAGAATATCCGCAATTCGTAGAGTAACTTTAGAGTTATTGAAAGTATTAATATCTAAAATAAATAAACTATTGTCGATGACGGAAAACAAATCAAACCTTTCCAATGAAACAACCAGCTATCCGTATTAAAATAAAGTAATCGAATATTTTCTATTAATGTTAGGATACATATATCCTTAGCATTTGTTCTATTAATAGAACTTTTAATATTTCAAGCCATTTTTATCTATATAAGAAAATAATGCAAAACATACTCGTACAGAAAAGGTCACACACACACACACACACACACACACACACACACACATATATATATATATATATATATATATATATATATATATATATATATATATATATATATATATATATATATATATATATATATATAATATTTATCTTGCTAATGTTGCATTATATCATTTGAAGAAATACAAACGGTGATGAATTAAACCTTGACAAATAAGAAGGGCAACAAACCTGTATAAGTTTATACGTTCAAGAAAATCTTTTAAATCGAGTTTTTAATATGGACATATATATATAATTATTTTGTTAAACGGTTTTGACAGGAAATATATATGCGATTGTTCTAAAATAGGACATGTAAACCCATACACTGTACTCTTGCGATTTCTTTGAATGCATTATTATTATTATTATTATTAGGTACAGATCACGCCGGTGTAAGGAATACGGATTTCTTTGGGCCACACCTGTTTACCAGCTCTAAAGCCATAGAAATAGCCTCAGATGGAGAGTTATTCTCCGGAGTTACGAAATATGCAGCTGAGAAGTAAGTAAGCGCCAAATCAATATTGGCATCGATATTGATTATATATAGATCTCTCAATTTCTTCCTTTCTTTCTCTTTCACATGAAATATTTTAGTTGTTTAATAGCCGTGAAGCGCGACGCATATAACTATATAATAATAATAATAATAATAATAATAATAACAACACTAATAATAATAATAATAATAATAATAACAATAATAATAATAATAATAATAATAATAGTGATAATAATAATAATAATAGTGATAATAATAATAATAATAGTGATAATAATAATAATAATAATAATAATAATAATAATAATAATAAATACTATTAGTTAATAATAAATATTATTAGTAATAAAATAATAATACAAGAAGATGAAGAAGAAGAATCGTTAGCATGATGCTAACACCTCAACATTTCTAAACGAAGGAAACAAAATATATTTATAAAATATCCTGTTTCAGAGAAGAAAATCATTATGTTGTTTCCTGTTATAACATATAGAGGATATGAACCCGTCCACCAAGATCCCAATATTGAATTGAATATGGGTTGGGTAGTGATTCGATTTGAAAAGCTGCAAAGCGGTTATAAGGTATTATGAAATGTGGTCAAAAACAGAAGTGAAATGAGGCAATACTGGAAATTTAATTAATATCTGAGACTGAATATGCGTTGCAAACAATGAGTTACAATTCTCATGGGGACTGGTTGCTTTTTTTGAGCCGCGATATTTCTCAATTATTCTGGTACTATATTCAGTAAGAACTTCAATGATCATGCAAATCAGTTTGTTGTAGTAAGGGAAAATACATATTTATAAATGTATGACGGAGAAAAAATTATATTACTAAGTATTTTGTACTGAAATGGGACCAGGGTTGTGACGCACGAATTGTATTGACTTTGTTAAAGCAAAAGTGTAATATTTCCGATATACTGAAGGGAAATTAAAATTTCTAAAGTCGGTAAGTTAGAAGAAAAATATATTCTTCTTCTGAAAATCCCCCTGCCCCCCCCCCCGTGTTTATATATCCCTGCTTTCTATCAACTGTCACTCTCTTAATTTTCTTGAATAACATACCAACCTTCGCGTGCTTGATGTAGAATAGGACTGATACTTCTCGCTTGCATGTTGTCAGAGGCGATTAAGGAAGGTAGGTAGATTGACTGCATGAGATGTATGTTTGTTTGTATTCAAGTTGTAAAACTCGTGTGATTTTCGAACGGTTGTTTATGATACATTAAAAACACGTTACATTGTATTGTAAAGAGTTGACTCATTGATACATTTATCCTTGCATGGCATTTTTAAGGAAGGGTGTTGAAACCATTTAGCTGCTTAGCTTTTATTTATTTTTTGTTATGATGATTACCTATTTCTGGTTGAAGGCTTTATATTCCTGAGGATTGTGGTCACATGTTGACCTTACCTTTTTTCCTAACTAGTCTGTGCTCCCCAATTTAAAGCCTGGATTGTGATTGTGTGCCAAAAAGTCCCACTTTTCCATGCATATTTCATCTTTTATTGTCGCAGTTGTATCGGGAAACTCAAACCTTTCTACTCACAGGCTCAATATTTCAAGGCAAAGCATAGACCAACAGTTATCCAGGCGAGTACCAATTCTGGATGAAAGATGTCCTTTCTCAAATATTCCGGACTGTACCGGATCTGCAACTTCCCGATACAGGACCATAGACGGCTCTTGCAATAATCTGAAAAATAAGCTCTGGGGCAGATCGTTTACCCCATTTGAGAGGATGCTACCTGCAATTTATGACAACGGTATGGAAAAGTATTTATTTCTTACGTAGAGTACATCAAAAGTGACCAACATTTAATCTGATATTATATTGAATCAATACAGAATAAATAATACCCTGACAAGAAAAATGAAAACAACTAAAATATTGAAATCGAGCAAATAGATTATTCTCATAAAATTGCTTTAAATAGCCAATATGTGATGCAAGTATGGATACCCCCATCAGAATCAATGCTCCATTTCTGCCACATATCAGACAATCATGAACTTAGTGGCAAAGGTAATGCGACAGAAGAAAGACTTGTGTAAAGTATAAGAATCAGATGATTGCGTCTCAGACATAATGCAGTGAATTCACTCTCTCGTCCATGATGTGATGTCAATCGTTCTCACAATTCTGATTAAGAGTAGCTGATTATTCTAAGAAGAAGGTCAAAGGTCATGCATTTTTTTCAGTTTTCCCAGAATCGGTCATGTCTTTGAAACTGAATGCTTTTATAAAACTTTATAAACTTTTTTGAAGCATTTATTGAAACCGATATAGATAATACAAATGATCGTGGTAATAATCGTGTCAATAATTTATTGCGAATGGTTAATGCATATTTACATACCCTAGTTCACTTATGACTCAATGGCGAGATAAGATAGTGTTGTTCTTTCTGAAAATTGTATCTCACGTGTCTAAAAGCTACAATTCTAGATGAAATAATAAGTGAGTTTACATTAAGATGCATATAACATGTCAATCGAATTTTAACACATGAAACAAAAATGAAGGCAACGATTGAATCAGTATGTAATCAAATTGCGGGAACATGCGCCATTTTGATATTTAAGGTAATACTTAAACGTTAACACCAAAGGAAGCAAAACTGATAGAAAAAGAAGATCATTCTACAAATAGCAATCTCACTTTATAGGCGTCGACGAACCTAGACAAACCAGCTTGTCCGGAGGACCTCTGCCTCTGGCGCGGAAGATCAGTTCACAGTTCCATCAGCCTAGTCTCATCGGTCACTTTATGCCTGACCTCAGCCACATGAATATGGAATTCGGACAGTTTCTAAGTCACGATGTTCAGCGGAATGCCTTGTCTACGGGTATTATTCATATTATTATTATCATTATTATTATTATTATTATTATTATTACTACTACTACTACTTGGAGATGTCATGTGTTTGCATATTGGTATGATGGAAATATAACAGAGAATCAAAGTTTACTGGTCTCGCAGTCACGTTTAATTGCTCAAATTGCAGGCCGATAATAATTTCTACAACTCGCTACAAGATACACTGTAAAAATTAGAAGTTGTTACTCATAAATGCTACTTATTATAGTAAAAAAAATCGTTTTGTAACGTTTTCCATTTTCATAAGAAACATTTCAGTTACAACAGTCCGAAATTTTGTAACATAAATGTCTTGATTGTACTTTTACTTGAGGGGGCCCCGCGCTTTAGGCCAAAGGCATTGTCGTCATGTTATTATTTCGATTAAAAAACCCGTTGTCCACAAACAGGAAATTTTCTTATGAATAATGAAAAAACTAAATCCGTGCGCCAAATCGCTAAAGCTGATCTAGTCTAGACATAATCAGTGTTTGCAGTAGCATACCAATCGAGATAGATACTCTGGCCCCGCGCGGTCATGGTCGGTCCTAGGCCCCGCCTACACCTAACGCCGCCTCTGTAATAGGTTAACCTGCTAGCTTACTTTTATATTATCAGTGTAACTGAATATACAAGCTTGAGGTATTGTCACTGTGCTTCATGTTAACACTTTTAGACAAGCTCATTTATTATGACACGAATGCCATTATCGTATTATCTCTCTCTCTCTCTCTCTCTCTCTCTCTCTCTCTCGTGACCCCTACCAATTCTCTATCAGCGCTATTCCGTCCTTTGTTTGCAGCATACAAGTATGCCGATAAGGTTGCTCTTTGTATAGTAGTTCTCTATATATAGGACTTTAATAAAATTGTGAGACCATATCCGTGGGCATATAACTCGATTATTAACTGCATTTTGATTACGCAGTAGGACGCACCTGAGTGGGCAGTATCATTGAATATCTGTTGGTGGGAGTGTCCTTTAAAATCTTAGTTTCGGATCAAAGAACTTTTTCGTAAAATGTTTGATCACACAAGATGAATGCAACCTCAGATAAACTGGTCTTCTACTGGTTAATTGGCCTCTGTGCTACGTGAGTTTGGAGCCCTTTGATGTCGTAAGAAATCACATGCGTGACCTCGATGGAACTTTCATTTTGATTGTCGTAAACTTAGACCAATCCGACTGGCTCCTCTGGCTGTGGAAAATTAGAGCGGATTCTTGACTCTGATTTTGAAGGAATTTAGGCACACCTGCTTGACAATAATTACTTGCAAATGGGAGACACCGAATCGTGTCACTGTTACCAGAAGCCCAGCCATATGTCACATTTCCCAGCAATGGACGCCCTAGGAGTGTCCTTGAACCTGTAACAGGGATGACATCATATAGTTGTAAATACTAAACATGACCGAAAGTCAGTGTTACCAGGTGGCCATTGCTATTTGACTCATGAACACCTGAGAGTGCCCTTCTACCCGTACTATTGAAGACATTCTAAATGCTGGAGGTGAACCTGATCTAACACTCTCTTTCGAATAGTGCTGGACACCTGAATGATGCATTGCACTCGGGATATGATTAATCGTATGACGTCACAGTTTATATAGGTCCACCCCATCTGTAAGTCTGCATATACTATTTCAAACTAATGCAGTCTGATCACACTGACATTAGGAGAAGTATAACGGACAATATTGTTTAACACAACATCCGCCGATCTCAACACCAGGCCAGTAGAACGATAAAGGTTATTAATTTCTACCAGATTTCCATTAATGAGCTTCCCAAGTGTATCCAAGACAAACGCTTCGTGTGTACTACGTCGAATCCTGTTCAGACTCTTTGCGTAAGGATGCCATCAGAAAAGTAAATTTAAAGCTCGAGTAATTCTCGAGATAGCATGATGAAAAAAGATAAAATATATGCCTAGAGAAATGGAAAGTACTGCGGAGAAGACTGAAATTTTGTCCCGTTCTGGTATGAACTTTAAGGAGCTTCTACAAAAGACAAACAAATGACTTTCGCCATTACACCAACGCAAATCTACATTAGAATCACAGAGAGTCGTCTTGCTACTTATAACCAAAGAATGACAACGTCGACGAGAACTGTGTCCCGCAGTGACGGCATGACGGCTATGCTAGAAAAGATCAATTCAGCAAGACATATATTTCTAGGTTGGAATGTCTGACATACAGGAACGACCCTTTTTTGATGGATGAGTCCTACAGTGCATACAGTGTTATCCCCGTTAATATTCTACCATATTGCCTAGCAAACAATGCTAAATCTTCGATGTTAACATTTTCATTCAGAAACGGAATCAACGACTTTAGTACAAGAGACAGAAGAAAAAAAATATCCGGAAGAACGAATCTTGAGAGTAAATTGGCGTGTTTTCTAAATCTGCTATAAATAAATTTTGGTGATGCAATTCTTGAACCATCTTGGGTGGGATTATAGAGATTTCGAACAGTTTCTTACGCAAGAATGTCATCCTCGACGATTCGGTATGACCTTACCACAGACATTATCTAGGGTCACGGCAAATATGTTACAACCTCAGCTATCAGCACAAAGTAGTCAGTGTTATGTGTGTGCAAAATTGTAGAATTATGAAACGAGATAGTGTAATACCCAGACAAAGAACAAAGATGAGCTACCATGTGACGAAACATGCATTTCTTTCCGGGAATACGATATATAAATATCGAAGAATGGTCACCTTAGATGCCATTGCAAACTATAAAATGTTAATCATAGACGATCTCTCACTCAGTTTGTTGCAGCGCGTAATATCCATGACCCGTGTTTTGTGCGATTGGTTCGAATTAAGTCAATCTAACATCGAAGTAAAAGGCTCGGCGTGGACAAGTTTTGTAGTTTTCAAGTCGGTGGAGTCAGCTTTCAAATCCTTTGTCATAGAAGCCATTCATTACAAGGTAATGCCTCCTGCCCAAATGCAGCTACGTTGCTTTGCTGCATTTATGTTATTCCCCATCCTTCAGCGTCAACCTTTGAGGAACAATGCAGCTATAGACACAAGAGCAGCGATAACCACCAACCATGTGCAAATTAAGCATATTTTCTTTGTGCTAAGAGATAAGGATTCCAATCTGTGAGCAAACGTGCCCAAAAATATATGACCGATAGAGGCATTTGCCATATCTCGACCTATAACAACAGATTTACAAATTTAATCTACCGATGAATCTATGTTCTGCAAGAAGTGATAAAGAGCTACAACGCCAATATTTACCTTAGCTAACCTCTGCATGAGCCCTCTACCCCAGGCATGTGTTGCGTGGTTTTTTACTTCACTAACACGTTGCCTATATATATATATATATATATATATATATATATATATATATATATATATATATATATATATATATATATATATATCCAAATCGGTGGAACAAACGCCAGCAGATGTCCAAAACTATCTCAGATACAACATTACAACAATCAGGGGTGTTGGATTTCAATACGGCAATCTACAGACTGTTTGTGTTTAACGCTTTATCTCTTAATTGTGGACTTATCGTTGGAAGAGACATTGACAAATTCAGTTCGTGGAACATGTCAATTATTAAACTTAAATGCAAGTGATCATGTTTGTGGAGGGCCTACTTAACATATATAACGGACCTAATTTCGGTATGAGTACTTGTCCTGGACAGTGTCAATTGTATTGTAAGGTCATACATCAGATGATTTCTGATATGAAAGGATTTAAATACATGTTCAACTGCAACATTATTTTCGTTTTTTGTCATTTTTGCTTCCTTCCTTTCGGTTTTTATGTGCACAGGTGCACGGTTGCGTTCCTGCTTCAAACATTGTTTTCTCTTTTTAAATTTGCTTCAGTCCAGCATTCAAACTATATATTCATTGTTACCTGTATTATTGGTACTGGAAGTTTCAACTTATTTTATTTTAATTTTGCTTTTGGTTGGTATCACTACCACTATCATGCTCAAGTGTCATTACAAGCTGATATATTCATAACTATTATAATGTCCCCATGATATTCTTTATGATAGTGTTATGTGCCCATAATATCATCATTTTTCGCAATAATAGACACAGAACTCATGCTAACGTGAATCAGTGATTTGCAGTTTATCTGTCTCTAGCATACAATTATCAATAGCCCATTTACCATAGCAAAATATTCAGGTGAGTAATTATTCATTAATTATGTTAGTTATTTATTTCCAGGTAACTTTGGAGCAAACCTTGACTGTTGTGGAAGTAACGGACCAGAAAGGTTTTCATTTATATTAATTATTGGTTTACCCTTTTGTAAACTGTGCTTAATATTTTTGTACATTGTTCAATTTAGTTTACTTTCAAGCCATTTTCTATAAATATGCAAGATATAATAACGTATTCGCGAGAATCTACTTTTTCTGCTTCTCTTGTAATATACCTATTAGGTAATATAGTAGAACTCCATGTTTGTAAATCTTCTATCTTTATTATATTGTTTTTATCTGTATTGTGGCGAATTAATATCCAGATAAAAGGACACGGACACGTGTTTTCTGGTGTGCGCATGCTCGTACTTAAGCAAAGCTGCATAGTAGATCAAACCGAAATATTTGGTATAAATCGGAATGTTATTTAGGTCTGTTATAAATGTTGTATTTTATATTTGTTTAGTCGATCTAAATGCTTAGCCATTGAGATCCCCACAGATGACCCCTACTATTCACAATTCAACAGAACATGTATGAACTTTGTCCGGGCCCTTCCGACTCCGAAACTGGATTGTTCTCTCGGTAAGATCCTATTGTTTAATCATGTTTAATCGTTCGCGTTTTTTATGATTTGTTTTGAACACGCAACGCATTCACACAAAAATATACACAAACGTGCACATTGTTACTCTCTTGACGAATCGTACAGTTACAAGGTCATGCCATATTTATCCATCTTGTAAGATAGGTACTAATATGATGAGATTCCTCACACAATAGTTTAAGAATCACTAACTTATAGCATATTGTAATTACATCAATGTCAGCCGCACATCATTTTACAGCATTGGACCGACCTCACTTTGATCAAGTGAAGTGGAAAACGTGTGGCATGGCCTCTTTGCATTGACCTAAAATATTCGAGAAGAACCTGTCCTGGTTGATTCAGAATTAGTTTTGTGTTATCATAACCAGTTTCGTAGAATAAATGCAAATGACGCAACAAATGGCAGGTTGGGATGAAATCGTCAAGATAGAATCTTGGAGAAACTAGACTTAGATTTATCAATGCTTAACATTCTTCTCATGGTTGTTAAAATTATAACGATCATGAAAGAATAGAGAAGAGAATGACAGGCGAAAATATGGATGTCATTGATTTATTACTGTTAATTACTACATTATTATTCTTATTGTACAGGTCAAAGACAACAACTAAATCAAAATACTCACTACATCGACGGGTCCCAAATCTATGGATCAGACATACAGACAAGTACTTCCCTTAGAACGTTATCTGGAGGTAAGAAAATAATAACATAAAATAAAATTTTATTTGTTTTACGCTCCGCACTTACATGATGTATCACTCAGTGATTTGTGAATATGAAATTTAAAACCTTCATTGAAGATCTTTCGTTTAGATTGTTTCCAGAGGCTGTTAATTTTTAATTAGTTATATACAATTTATTACAAATAAATTAATATAGAAGTTCATATGAATGTATATCTCTGTTCCTATTATGCAAAACAAATCCTGAGTTTGTTAACAGGCTCTGTCAATCTGCAGGTAAACTTAAAACCGGTGGAGATGCGACCATTCCAAATCTGCTGCCTAAGGACACAACTAATGCCGCCAATTGCATTCTACCGGCATCCAATGCCAATGTCAAGTGCTTCCTAGCAGGTAAATATCTATCAATGGAATTTTCTTTCTCAATCATAATGTTTTCTGCAACTTTAAAGTCGATACATTGTCTTGGTAGGTCACTGATGTTGTACAAACATGTTAAGGCTTATGGCTTTTATATCAACATGACAGGAGATGTTCGTGTCAACCAGAACGCGGCCCTAATCTCACTCCACACAATCTTCATGAGAGAGCACAACAGCATTGCTGCAGGACTCGAAGCTCTGAACAACGGGTGGACGGATCAGATTATCTATGATGAAACCAGAAAGATTGTCGGTGCGATGCTTCAACACATCACCTACAAAGAATATCTCCCAGAAATCCTTGGTGACGCTATTATGAATACGTATGACCTGAAACCTATAACAAACGGGTACTTTAACGGTTACGTAAGCAGCGTGAATCCGGCTATCAAAAATGAATTTTCTGCTGCCGCCTTCAGATTTGGTCACAGTCAGGTCCACGATTCGTTAAAATACAATAAAGGAGCCCACTATTTCAAAGATGTCTTCCTCAACCCTGCTATACTATACGATACTGCTGGTGGAGTTGATAGCATCACCAAAGGTCTCACAGACTCGTATTCTCAAAAGGTATGTACCTTTTATTACGCTTAAAATTCCCTTTTTTGTATTAAATTGCTTTAAATCTGCAAGAAAATATTTAATGTATTTAATTGTTTGCACACCTCTTCATCTTTAGGTCCCCATGTACGAACTGTAATGTAATATGAACTAAAAGTACAGGGTAAAATAATAGCATAAATAACAAGAGGAACTCAAGGATGTTTTGCTCTTGTTTTATGTTTAATCTTGTACTATTATTTTCAATAGGTAGTAAGCCATCCAATCTGACACACTTAAAACTTGGAGTATTAGTCTGTTCATTTGACAATTGTTTGCAGTGTAATTCACTAGCATTTGATTTTGCATAACATGATGAGACTGAGTACTCCTTTTGATGAAAGAAGATTGAGTACTCCTTGTAATCAAATATAATCTTAACTAAGAGACTGAAAAGAACAGGAACGAAACAAGCTTAAATATCTTTTCAATTCTTATTATTTGTCATTTTGAAACTGTTTGCAATCGGTTGTGTAGGCTGACAAGTACTTTTGAAAAGCAACATAAGGTAATCAGAACTTCCTAATGCAGGAAACTATCATGACACTTATCTGTCTCTTTAGCAGAAGTACACACACACACACACACACGCACGCACACACACACTCACACACACACACACACACACACACACACACACACACACATATATATATATATATATATATATATATATATATATATATATATATATATATATATATATATATATATATATATATAGATAGATAGATAGATAGGTAGATATATATATATATATATATATATATATATATATATATATATATATATATATATATATATATATATATATATATATATATATATATATATATATATATACACACACGACCCAAACCAACTGACCCTGTTGTTTTCTGTTTGAAAATTTCATATACTTGCACGTATACATCCAAAGAATGCTTTATGTTACTGAAAGATGGACATTGCATTGTTTGTAGGTTGATGAACGTATGAGCAGCCATCTTACTCGGCATTTATTTGAACGCCAGGCTGGGTTTGGTGGCGACTTAGCAGCTATTAATATCCAAAGAGGCAGAGACCACGGCATACCGTTTTATCAGCTTCTGAAAACAGTCTGTAATGTCAGCGGCAACGTGCACGAGCCCTCAGTCTGGAATGCGCTTAGTTCTTTGTACAGGTAAATCAGTCTGGAATGCGCTTAGTTCGTTGTACAGGTAAATCAGTTTGGAATGCGATTAGTTCTTTGTACAGGTAAATCAGTCTGGAATGCGCTTAGTTCTTTGTACAGGTAAATCAGTCTGGAATGCGCTTAGTTCTTTGTACAGGTAAATCAGTCTGGAATGCGCTTAATTCGTTGTACAGGTAAATCAGATTGAAAAAAATCACAAAAAAAGAAACTAATACTGGTTCACAATTTGACTTTTCGAATAGAAGAAAAATGGTTGTAATTGATTTACTTTAACTGCAAGTTATAAGCTTATTGTTCAGCATATTGAATCGATATTGTACATATCGATATCGTACATATCGATATCGTACATCGGAGATATAATGACTGTCTTTAAAATGAAATTATGAAATTTTAAAGATACGCTTGTTGAAAATGTTGTATTAAAACATACCTAATATCTTATGTTCCTTTTGAATATATAATATACTAGCACAAATGCATCCAAATAAAGCATCGGAGTTATGGTGTGGCAGTGGTACTAAATCTAACATTATTTGTCGTCTATGATGGAAAATCCAACAGAAAAGTACCACAGATTACCTCGTTGTTTATCTACGGTCACGAAGGCCCATGAGAACTCAAGGAGTTTGTTGTTGGCGATGATCGTGAAACTTTAGTTTTCTCATAATGCACTTGAATAATTCAATTACAGCACAGTTTAAATTTTTGGACTAAAGGTCAAGGCAGTAGGTTATAGGGTTAATTGTATCGTACAAACGTCAAATCCACCCAAACATTGGTGGTGTCACCTGAGAAAACTCTATGCATTTTTTACTTGCTCTCAGGTGCTGCGGCATGTCTACGTTTAATACTTGTATATTAAATGAACATGACATGAGATATAAAAGCAGTATGATATGAAAGCAATGTAAGTAATTCCGATTTAATATTGTTAGAATATCGTCTTGATAGGAATCCCGTGGATATCGACTTGTTTTCGGCCGGAGTTTCTGAGAAACCTGTTCCTGGAGGAAGGATTGGACCAACATTTGCCTGTATTATTGCCAAGCAGTTCGAAGCCTTGAAAAAGGGAGATAGATACTACTATGAAAACTCGGGTGACCAAGCATTCACACTTGGTAAGTTGAATATTTTTACAGATATGTTGTTTGTAAATTCCTTATGTTTTAATATTTGCGGTGTGCAACAACTCTAACGAGTACCATATATACATGAGCGTATGAAAACAATTAATGTGTACTGGAAAATTCGCATTTAGTACGCTACATTTCCTTTCAACAATAATCGTAATATAGTCCCTACAGACTTAAACTGCATATTGTTTACTACACGTTTCTCTACCACCAGCATGGTGTCTGTTTTAGGCATGACGCGTGCGTGCAGACTATCGGCGGAAACCTTGACATTTCAAATAACCCCGAAATATGTTATAACAAAATATAACTTCTATAAGGCCAGCTCTGCTGATTCTGAAGAGTGATTTCATAGCTGTCATACAAACGACACAACAAAGACGTTTGAGTCATTCATATGCTAACCATCAGTGTGTGTGTGTGTGTGTGTGTGTGTGCTTTGGATTTTTAACGTACTTTTTAAAAATTTCAGTCATGTCACTACAATGTCTGCAGTGTTGCAGTTTATAGCGATTTCTAGCACTGGGGCATGATACCACGGACTTGTAGCATCATGACCAAACCAGTCACATTATCTTAACACCAGGCCAACCACTACGAACACTAACCTCTTAATGCTGAGCGCTTAGCAAGGTAGCTGCTAGTACCATATTAATAAGACTTTGGTAAGACTCGGCCGTAGTTCGGAATCGAGACCTCCCGCATTCAAAGCGTACGCTCTAACCACTTGGCCATCGCAGCGATGCTACTGTTCAGACTGAATAAGCAGCAATAATTAACCGTGACATTGCGCTTCACATTAGTCCATGTTTAACAATGGCTAAATTATTTTAGTGCAACAAAAATATATTTTATGCTTTTGTTGTATGACTCTAATGGAAACTGACCCAAGAGAGCAAACCTTTACGAACATCTCAAAAATATGTCTACAAACAAGCCTCAAAGGGGAATAATTTTACTCGTTGCGACTTCACTTGGCGTTGTACTTTTCACAGCTAGAAGCTGATGGAGCAATACAACATGTTCTACTTGAACCTTTCAGTATTTGGTTCAGTACGATTTTTAAATTTGTAGAAAACGTTGGTGTCATGCTTAGAATTCAAATGTTTGCATCCAACGCTTAGCAAAGACAGTCAAGGAAGTTTGCCATATCGGCAATACAGTTTATGGTGCATAGTCTTTTTTTCTATTTGGATATGTATGCTAGTATTTAATAAAATTGAGAAAAGTGTTTACCTTTGAACAAGAAGCATGATGTAAATTAGCAACGACTTAAAGTTCTTAACCTGCACGGATAAGCATGCATCTCACACGTTATGTGTGTATCAGAGATATAATCAACAATATTTGATCTTGTAAGATACGTTGTTGGCACCCAAACTGCAATTTAGGGGTTCATGTACCAATTATTGGTGATTTCCTGTTCGATTGCCACGTTTTCCTCCTCCCGACCAATATTTCTGAGTGGGTAACAAAGTCCTTGTTCTTCGCCATTGATCCATAGTAATAGCCACCACTGCTACGGAATTACTGTTCACCAAGACAATAGACTGAGGTGTCAGTAAGTTTATGAACGTTACCTAGAAGAAGCTCATTGAATATTTAAGATTATTTGTTTAGTTCTTCTGTTATGTTTACATCATTTATTGTATTTAAGTGGAACGTTATCCTCAGACGAATAAATCAAATCATCCTTTAGTTGAGGAAATTTTTCAATAGGTATTAAAGACATCAGACTTTAAACGGAAGCAATCCCATGTCTCTGCGTACGAAATCACATGGGTCTGTTTAATGTTTTGCTAAAAAGGTGGAGATATATTGTAAAACGTTATCGTGGCCAAAAAGAGCTTCCTGAATGATATTCACTATTTAGTCGCATGTCATATCCACGCAAAGTATGTCGCGGGGACATTTCAAGAGCGGTTGACATAAATTAAAGCTGCAAGCACAAAACTACGATAGATTGGCAGCTTTGAACACAGAAGTAATCATATCGAGGACATATATTATCTTGCCTGAATTAAACAGAAAGAAGTTTCAATTTGAGCTCATGAGCGAAAGGCTGTTATGTAATCACTTATATATCTTGTAATTTTCTGACTACCAAAGTACGGTGTGTGAAGTTAAGTCAATGGCCACATTCAGATAGTGACAGCTTGCTCTATATCAGTCTGTTAGATATATGAGAGTTCAGTGTCTGATTAATTTTACTAATTTTCCTTCAAGTCCATTATTTCTCACAGGTTTTGTCTTCTTTTATTTCTTCTAGAGCAATTAGACGAGATTCGAAAGACAACCTTGTCAAAAGTCATTTGCAGAAATACAGGAATAACCTTCGTCCCGACAAACGCTTTCATCAAAGACACTAATGTTAGGTATGTAGTTTACTTTGCTGTAGGGTATTTCTATTTTAAACTGTAACGGAAATTACAGAGCTGAAGAAACATACATACATACATACATACATACATACATACATACATACATACATACATACATACATACATACATACATATACATACATACATACATACACTGTTTACCTGTCGCATAAGGTTGATTTGTGACAATATGAAATTAATGTTACATGAGCAAATAATGTTACCGTCTTTATTATTATTATTATTATTATTATTATTATTATTATCCTTCACATTGTCACGTATACTGCTGTTCGATCCTGACAAAACACTTGTTACGATTATATGGTCTTAAACTAAGTAACACAAAGAAGGGAAACCAAAAAATTTGGTAAAATCAACAAATAATTTATTTCTCAAAGTTACATAGTGACAGTTTAAGTTTAACTTGCATAACATAGGAATCAAATTTAAAAAAATCATGAATGTTGTATCACAAAAGGATATAATGTTCCGAATGAATTCTAAGATCCTCGAATGTGCTGATATACCACTAGTCTTAGTGTAGCACAATGATATTATTCAGAATGTATTTTAATTAGTCCTCAGTAATCCCAAAATAGTAATAGTCCAATCATTGAGTACATTGGTGATTTAAATGATTGATTTAAACAGTTCTTCTTAAATTATATCTGAACACAACTAAAGGTTTCTCGGCAAAGAGTAATATTAAAACAAGTATGGAATCTTTGTTTACAACCTCAACCTTATATAACAACATAAGAAACAACAAGATGAGTAGGATGTGGGTCAGGCGTTCGCTTCCATAACTTTCTAGGTTTTGTATATAAATCAAGACATTCAACTTTAGATAATATTTTCGATAAACATTGATTTTGATTGGAGGAATCCAGAGTGACTATGTACTTAGGGCATAGTTAATTATCAAATAGCCTAACTAGTGTATCTGACACGCAAGAATGTTTACATGTATGATTACTTTTCGGACTTGTGCGCATAGTACATAGGACATGGGGTTTAGAGCTTGGGAGCAAGAAAATGTGTTCCATTTAATCGCAGACACAGCTTTTATTTACAACCGGGGACAAATTGAAATTTCATGATAACATTCTTTCTCCATATGCGTGATTTAAATATCGATTAGTTTGTTAGCTACGGGCCAAAAAATAACTGTGAAAAAACACATTTAATAATAATTACAGTATTGCTTTGTACATGTTTTGACATATACCATTACACACTATTATTGTCCACATGTGCTAATTATTTTGTGTCTTCCTAGAAACCAAAAGATGTCTTGCAGAGGGATCTCAGCTATAGATTACAGTAAATGGAAGTGCGGATGGTCTAACTGGGGCACATGGACACCATGTGTGAACTTCATCCAACTCAGGTTACGCACATGCAAACAGCAAAAACCATGTGCTGCGGATGTCTGCGTCGGCGATGCTTTTGAAGTAAAAATGTGTGGTTCTGTCAGGAACGTGGAAATACCTAAACTTCAGGCCGAAATCGAAAGCTTCCGTGCTAGTCTAGTTATGCAACAGAACAATGGTGGTATTATTGATATAAATACGGCGCAGGATGTGCTTCAAACTTTTTTGCATCAAAATGTATTATAAACAATGGATGCAGTTTAAATTGTTTATCAATAAATCTGTTTAACAATAACCAGGAGATGTCTGAGAAAAATGTTTTGATTCGGGTATTTAAGACACACATGTAGAGACAATCAGATACACTTTTAATCGTTATATTACATAACTGATTAAAATAATTGTTCACGATATTGTCTAATGCAATATGAGTCCAAATTAAATTTCAAATCTAACCAATAAATTACTATTTTTAAATAGTAATTTATTGGTTAGATTTGAAATTTAATTTGGACTCATATTGCATTAGACAATATCGTGAACAATTATTTTAAATAGTAATTTATTGGTTAGATTTGAAATTTAATTTGGACTCCTATTGCATTAGACAATATCGTGAACAATTATTTTAATCAGTTATGTAATATAACGATTAAAAGTTATGTAATATAACGATTAAAAGAACATTGCTGATGCTTGTTAACACAAGCACCTTATTAAATAGTCAATTATGTTGAATATTATTATTTGTTTTGTTTCTGTTTCTAAGAAGTTTATCATGTTTTTTTTTTTACCATACTGTTATAATACTTCATGTGGCTGTCTTAATGTCCTGCTAAGTGTTTTTAATTTTCTATTAAACGTGCCGTTTAATATTTTTCATTAACATTTGTTGTTGCGATGCTACGTTTTTATTGTTCTTTTCGTAAGAAGGAACTAACGTCAATATTTGTCATGTTTATTGAAGTAAATGATGATCCAATAGTAATGTCGGAACCATGGAATATAGGATGAAATTACAAAACTGATGTGGGAGAAATCCGTATTGCTATTTTTGACTTCTGAAATGCAGTTAAACCAGTTTCAACAAATTTATAGCAGAGACTAATTTGACATAAAGGCATTTCAAGATGGTGCAAGCGGTGCAGATTCCACTACTGCTAGAACATAAATACATTTCAACACCTTCTCAAATCCTGTCGCAAGAAATTTGACGAAATGTAATAGAGAGCATCGTGGCATTCATTCCTTCAGTTTCCTATAAAGATGATACAGACGCAACATCTAATATATCGCCATTACTGAATATAAAAATGTTGTAAACAACTTTTGCTAAAATTTCTTGAACCGAATTCAAACAAACTGCACCGAAATATTCGGATAGAATTACCCTTTTAGTTTGCATCAATGATTCTCATCAAACATTAGAGAATAACATTTAAACAGCTTTACAATAATAAACAAAGCTTTACAGGGTTTCATCCATTTTTACAGAATCAATTCTAGCTTAAAGTCCTTTCAAGCTTGTACAAATGACGCCGTTCGTCTGTTAATACGGAAGCCATTTCTGTACAAAAGGGTACCCACATTTTACACAGAATTTTGTCAAATGGATACCCACCTTTTACACAGTATGTTGTCAAAAGGATACCCACTATTTACATAGTATCTTGTCAAAACAAATCTGACGAATATATGGTCAGGATCCTGGTATAAAATCATTTAAATTTTTGAAAATAATGCCGCTACCGAACAGTATCACAGCCACTTCTAAAAATATTTAAACGTAAAATTAACATTCAACACATTTCTGTACACAATATGACCCAATCTGACAGAAAACAAGATGACATAAAGGCCTTTAAAGTGTGCCATTCCGCTGCCAAATATTGCCGCCGTTCCAAGAGAGTATAAACATTTCTAAGCAAGGTATTCTCAAAAATCACTGAAGAGAATATTGTTATAACCATATCCGTGCAAGAAGTCCTTCCCAGCATTGCACAACTGATGCTGATCGACTATTTAATACGGGAATATAAACAGAGATTAACCGTTACACAACTTCTCAAAATACTGTGACAAATACCGACCATAATTTAGCCATTTCAAGTTTACACTAAATTTTAATAATCAGCCTACCAGTCTTGCCTACCTGTGATAAATAATTACGGAAATATTTAATTTATAGAATACATCATCCTAACTCGGATTTCTTGGCCGACTGCCATTATATGTCACACAGGTGAACTAGCTTAAATCCATGTTGAGCACAGTGTTACTTTACGCCTTCGTATCTAACCATCTCTGTATGTCTTTCTATATGTCTGTCTGTCTCTCATACCATATAATAAGTAACATATGTTTAATAAAAAAGAAGAAATACATTCAGCTTTCATGTTATATGAGATTTACGGAGGAATACTGGTTGTAGTTCGTATTTGAGACAGTCGACTGTGAGTTTGTTTAATAAATTCAAGTGAAACGAATACACTTGTATGGTTAGTTTATGACATAAAACAATTCTTGAAAAATAAATGTTAAGTCTTCAAAAGTGACACTATGACATCAAAGCTTCTAAAGATAAGAAATGTGATTATGAAACATTACAGCAATAACGTTAATTAACATTATGCAATGATGATGATGATGATATATATATATATATATATATATATATATATATATATATATATATATATATATATATATATCTGTCTCTCTCTGATAGAGATAAAGAAAGATAAACCGTTGTAACTAACCTTGTATATGGGATTGATTATACGTGGAAATGTAACAACGGATAACTACGTGCATAACAAGGGTCACAGTTATCAGCTGTGAAACGGGTTCTTTAAATGTGTCCCAAGCTTATATAGGCATAAATGGATACCGATTCATAGAGTGCAAATGGATCACAGCGTGCATAGGTAGCAACAGCACTACAGGAGAGGCGGACTGGACTTGCAAACTTGTCAGATATTTCATTTCTGACTAAATATAAAAGTAACACTTTAATAAATCCTATTCTCTAATAGTTTTAAAGTATCGAAGATTCAGTACTATATCACAAAAAGAATACTAACGATTTTCTTTCAATTTGTGTCAAGCAACAATTAGGTATCGCTAACGAACATGATTTTGACATCGACTTTTCTCCTCAGTAGTGGCTCATCTAGGACTCCCAGTCATATGGCCCCCGATCTCAATGTTCTGAGCTGCTGGAGTCCTGGAAGTATCGTGATGTATATTTGGAAGTCACTATATTTAATGTTGACGAATCGTTCTTAATCATGGAAACAATAAATCCTCGAATCTCTTGAATACCCTCCAAAAACAATTTGATACCGAGTATAAAAATTAGGAAGATGTTTCGCTTCTCCGAGCAACATTAATATAGAGGTGATTCTAACTATTAAAATATTCACAGCAGATTTATGGTTTTCGTCAAGTTTCCCTTTGACATAGGAAAACCACAAATTATCCCAGCAGATGTCACTGCTTACAAATGCAAAGATTAAGCATTAGGTGATTTTTGGAATTCCCAAGTGCAAATGGAAGTTCACATTTCCAGACCTGTGTTGTTTGCTTTATATTTAACCACAGCTTTAATCGAGATAGCTTTCCCAAATACTACAGATGTCCTACTCCTGCGTAACGGATAGGACAAAGGGTTCTTAAACTGTGATTTTCACCTGTAACATAGGTTGATTCAGCTTTGCTCATTTCATGTTCATTGAGACATCATATGTCATTCATGTTATTGATCACTATACACTTGATCCATTTCTACTTATTCTATATCGTGGTGAATTGCAGTCTTTATTCCCCTTGTCCACTATCTTTATTTACTCTCTAGATGCTAAAGGCGCCGCCGTACTAATCAAGTTTATTATGCATCGCCTCATCTGTCTACAGTGTTCTACACAACCGATTGCACGTAATGCAACTAAAGATTCATTAATACCACTCTTCTTTCTACGTTAGGTACAAACATCGACGCAACCTACTTAATCCTCAGTTTATATAATGTTGCATTTCTGTAAAGATGATTTGCATAAAACGCTTCGAAAGTTAAGGGCAAATGACCTATCAGGAGCAAGCAGAATCACGCCTGTTTATTTCGTCATCCTAGACAACGCCAAGAGATTAAACACAATTAATATTGCTGTATGCTGCTCATTACTTAAAATAAAATATCATTTTTGGTTGATTTATAGACTAAATACGAAAGCTGTTAACTGGATTGAAATACAGTAAGATGTTATTACATCTCATTGGCTCAATTAATCAAGTTGTATCTTCAATAGAGGATAAAAGCTGAACTTAGTGAATATATAATTTGCATTTTTCTGTATCGGTTGCGATAAGAAAACATAGCTACAAAGTTTGATTGAATATTATCCAGTGTGGCGTGTTCCAGAGTACAGTTGATCATATTAGACAGATGTACAATGTGACACTATGAGCTACAAGTTAAATATTAAACACAAAGAATTACCTGTCATGCTCATCAAACAACGAAGAATGTTTGGTATGTTTCAGCTATATAAGAAAATTCTACAATGTATATCATTACAGTTTGCAAAGACCAGCTTTATTTAATTTCTATATAGTTTTGACATAGTTAAAAAAGCAAAGTCTCCACTAATTATTCTTCTTTAAAAACGTTAGATACACCCAAAATTTTAAATGGTGATAGTGGAAATTGATTTTCATACGAAGCACATAATCATTATAAATACCTGACAGTTTAAATCTTTGGCTAAACCCGCTGCAGCCGTTCTCAAGAGCTGACATTGTATCGCACAATCATCTAATCCATCCAACGATCGGTTTTTCCAATTTCTTAGTAAATGAATTTGATGAATGTAGCTATTATACTTGCTCTTGAAGTTAGATGTCAGAAGTTCTGAGATGATTTGACATTTACCGAAATACAAATCGGCAATAATATCAGTCAGTTACATTAGCATAGGCAAGCACGTTTGGTAATAGACAATAAGAAAATCGGTAATAATGTGACTGACTTCGCGTAAAAGTTTCCTGACAAGTGAGTACTGTTACTTGCATAAAATAAAAAGCAATATTAAAGCCTGAATAAAAAAGTGTTGAGGAGTTCAGACTCGAAAAGTTTTTCACCCTGTTACGTGTTTAGGCTCAAATAAGTAGTAACACAAGAAAGAGTGGAAACAACAAGCTTTGAAAAATATAGTAAATTTATTTCCCGGGAAAAAACTGTAAAAATGAAAAATTATAAACATACGGTTTAAAGAATCAAATCCAAAAATAATCCAAACATTTTAGAAGTCCTAATAATAAAATCTTCTAATGATTTCAAGTTCAAGTCCCGACGAAAAATCCAAGATGAAAGACGATGACGTATGATGTAACCTGTAGTGTGTCGAAGTCTACAGTTCCTTGTAGAAACAAGAAATATCACGTCAGATTTTTAAATCCGATTACATTTTTTAATAAGAGATGTCTTTTTTCATGAATGTCGTATGAAAACACGTATATCTCAGGGAAAAAAGAATTTATCTTTCTGAATGAGAATAATTTTAAATAATTCCAAACTTCACAACATTCTTTAGTGGAAAAGCCCAAACTCCGAATGTTTCTCCAAAACAAAGGTTATATCGTATTCTAAAACACAGTTTCGAAAATCACCAAGTTGCGAAATCGAAAGAAGGGTCACGTGACCATGTTTATGTCACGTACGCCTAACATGACCCTTACGAAAGCCAATCATTTTAGTGTAAGAAATAAAATTGAAAAAAATATTACTTCTTAAACAGGGTAGTCCCATCATGAGCTCGACAACAACCAATCATTGTAAAATAAAAATAGAACTTATTTACGTGGCTAATACTGATTTTGAAACAAGGTCAGGATCTGGGTCAACATTTGGTGTTCATTAAAATGGACAGTCAAGCGCAAACTATTTTCTGGAAAATGTATGAGTTCGTAGCAAACGTTATTTTGCCATATAATGAAATTTAAAATAAAAAAATAAGATTTTAAAACTTACAAACAATTAAATCAGATATAATTAAATCAAATATACATAACAACCCATTGTGTAGTGCTATGCGGATCACATTACGATTAGATAACAGATGCAATTAGTGTAGTGCTACCATAACATATCTTCTTCAGTCATTCAGTGATGGGACAGTACATGTATATGAAACAGATGAGTTTGTTTCTAATATCAAAAGCCGTAAGCCTACAACCAACCTTTTTTTGTTGTTGAGTTTAATTATAGTAGCGTTCGCACAATTGTGCGTGTGCCACTTTTTTCTGACTGCACCGCAGCCTGCTAGTTGTTCCTGGGGAAGGGGATGGTGCCACCTCCCCCAGGCTTTAATGGATTCAAGGAACCCTGATAGTTTGGCCTCAATCTGCGGGTCCATAAAGGTCCCTACAGTTGAATGGTTGGCTGTCATTAGTGGGAAGGAGAGCTCCGGAATTGTCCTGCTTGCTTTACATCGCTGGTTTCTTGTCGCATGTGCCTGTTGTTTTTTTTTTTTTTTTTTTTTTTTTTTTTTTTTTTTTTTTTCTTCAAAATGTTCTAAAAGGAGGTGGGATGTTCTATGCTGTTTATAGAGGTTCTTAGTAGATATCATGTATGAAGAGAGATTTTCAAGGTTATTATGGGATTACTAGTCGAGGTGTTTAGGGTGTGTTTCCTACGTTATGTTATTTATAAGTTTTTAGATATTACCTCTTTAAGTTATTTAGTAATTGATGTTTTTAGAGATTGAATGTTATTTATACTTTATTTAGCAAGAGACCGGAGTCCTAGCCGATTACACGGTTCGTTAAGGACATCTAGGACAGGAATCCTAGCTGATTACTCGGTTCGTTAAGGACATCTAGGGCATCCGATTTTGCGGTTTCCTTAGTTTTTTATAGGTGCTTCGTAAGTGAATTATTTATTAATACTTTTATAAAATTGAATGATATATTATGGTTTTTTATGTGGTGGCTTCTACATTTATTTAGCTAGTTACTGGGTCTTTTGGTTTTGTGGGGATAGTAATTATATTTTGTTCCTAAGTCCTGCTGAGTCTATGAATTGATTTATATTTTTATATGCTGATTGTTTATTTTTATTAGAGTCCATAAGTAACTCTGGGTATATGTGTGGTGATCCAATCTCTTTTTGGTTTTTGATAAATATTTTCCGAGCGGGTTGATATTTTGGGCATATATTGAATACGTGGTGTAGATCTTCGGTGGTGTGGCAGTTAAAGCAGTTAATGGTTGCTGGTTTGGGTCCTATAAACCTTCCAAAACTGCTTGCTAGTTTAGTTTTTCCAGTTATTATCCTGTTTATGGTTTTCTGTTCTAAATAGGTACCCTTAGGTAGCTGTATGTTCCTATCTACGTTTTTTTTTTGGTTTCATGGTGCTTTTTACCTTTTGTGGAGGAGTTCCAAAAATCTTGCCATGTTTGGTCTTTATATGTTTGTGCGAAGCTTATTGCTTCTGTAGAGCTATAGTTAAGCTTGATAGAGTTTACAACCAACCTGATGTTTTGTTTTTAATTATATACGATATTGTAATTTTCGAATTTAATCTGTGCCGAATTCGGTGGGTTGTTTAAATAAAAAATCCCATTTTATACTGAACTTTGTGTCCCAAATATTTGACAAGAACGTGTGTCTGACACTTTGCTGTATTAGGTCATAAATGTGGTTGCATACATGCATCAACGATTGGTACACATTCTGTGCAATGTGATAACCTGGTTAGAACCCAAATACATAAATGTTAACTTTCCGTCCAGTTAGAGCAGTGGCGGCACTTGGTTTTCTGACAAATTAAGTTTCGTTTCCGCAGAATTAATTTTGATTTCAGCCATATCGGTGATACAAGTTTATACTGATACTACCAATCAAGTATCCAACAGTATCATTTACAATAGATAAGCCCTTCGATCATCTTTCATTGCAAGTGGTTTCCTTTACAAAGGATTCTTGGATTTCAACCAATTGTAGTATGCATCTTCATATTAATCAGATCGCAAAAGAGTACTTGTGTATCATTAGTTTATGCTTTTGACACCCTTAGTTAGAAAGACATGGCCCGTCATGTTCTTAATTTGGATTTCTGCATTATTCTGTTATGGATGAAAGTTGATTTGAACCGAATCTATGATACACCTTTTTTATATTGACAAGACCTTGAAAATGTTGAAAATCTATCGTTCGAATAGTTACAATTCTGAGAGAACTCGTATGCTTTTGGTCTTGAAGTACAATGAATGATAAAAAAAATTATTTATTGATAAATTTTAATTCCATCTCTCAGAGTATGGTAACTAATCTAGCAAAACCGAATGACCTAGCACACTAAACTATGTAATTAATATTATAAACCGAATGACCTAGCACAATAAACTATGTAATTAATATTATAAACCGAATGACCTAGCACACTAAACTATGTAATTAATATTATAAATTTGCACACTAGGAAAAATAATAAATGAATAGTTTCTTTTGACACACTATTACAACTATTGCGTAATAGCCTAAATTAGGACACAAATCTATAATATCTACTCTATCACATCTTGGGAAGTATCATTAATAAATACTCAGTTTTCATCTTTAGTTAAACGACACTCGTTCTCATTTACTTCAGTACTCTTTCAATTCTATTAGCTATGCAGGAAGATGCGATCGTATATATAGTGTTGTGGAGAGATATCGACCTCCGAGGTTTTAGATTTAGTCGATTTTAATCAAGTTTGGTTAAACAAGTAATAATTCATAGTTTCTGAGTAAATAAGAGCGTTCTTCATAGTTTCTGAGTAAATAAGAGCGTTCCTCTCCAATATCCTATGCAAGAAATATGAAACATAAAGCCATCTATTCCAGGATATGTTTCGTATTGCATATTTTAACAACTTTAAGAATATGACTGATTCTTCATAAGCAATTGCTCCCGTTCTCGAAAGTGTGCTTTTGTGTCGTAAATTTTCACATTATTTGGTTCCAATATCTTCATATTTATATTTTTGCTGTTTACGTTTTAATATAACTCGTTTTGCTGTTGTAAATATGTTTTCTTTCATAACGTGCATTAAAGTCATCGTCAGTTAATCTTGAGATAATCTCACTTAGAATATTGAACAAATAACTAGAAGCTCTTTCATCATTATTTTAAAAGATCTTGCCTTCACCGTAGCCTCATCGACTAATTTCCTTTCATTTTATTTTTTCTTAATTTTTTAATTTCCTTTGCTCAAATAAAGTAATGTAACATTTGCTGTATACTTCGTTCTTAATTTCCCCGATGTCGTTCTTTTTTTAATTAGTCCTTTATCGACCATTATCTTATCCACTTCGCGAAATGCTTAATATTATTTTCCGTATCGTTAATAATGATGTTTGTAAACAGAACTGATCCCTTAAATTAATATGCATAGTTTGCAGATTTATATTTGAAAATATATATTGTTCGTTTCACAAATCTCGAAATAAAAGTTTTGTTATTTTTACATTATCTTTATAATCTAATAATGAATTCTTGAATTTCGAGTTTCTCTTGCTCCGTATTACGAAGTTTTGGTTAGTTTTAATGCCAAAATTTTGAAATCTATAGCCCAGTGCAATGGATACTTCAGTTGTCATGTTATATTCCTTGTTTCCCAAAAAATGCAATCTGTTTCCGAATTTTCATATTAAAAATACATTGTTTTCCATCTTCATGTAAACTTTTCCATACATTTTTATGATTCGCTGTTTAAACTATATGGAAAACCGCCTTGCATTTTGATTAGTAATGCAAATATATTTTTATAAAGCGTTTTCATGGTCTAACCCAGAACGAAACTCTCAACAAATATTAACTGATTCATTCGTGAAGTATTGTACTTTGTGATATTTTCATAATATTGCGGTGGGTTCGAGTCTCAGCCTTGACTAACATAGGAAATTGAGAAAGCTTGGCAGTAGCTTCTCGTGGGTCGGAGTTTTCCAGGGTTCTTCCTCCACCAGTTATACTGGCCGCCATGTATAGCCTACCTTGTGCTGCAAAATGGCGTTAAACCCTTCAACAACAACATACACTATTGCGGATAATCAATATTTCGGAATGATAAATTTACTTGCAAGATTTGTTTCCCTTGGTCTGTAACAGGTACTATGAAAATGTTACTTAATTGGCCCTAATAAATTCAAATTCCATCAAATATTATTACTACTCTTCTCCTTTTACCAGGATTAGAAATTGACTTCATGATTCCCGCAAATGAGTTTATCAATCTAAATTAATATGTATATATTCCAAATAAAAAAATATCAAAGCGTTCCTTTCTAATACGGTGTAATTTGTTATCCATTTCTCTATCTTTATCCCTGGACATTTTGCGACAATCAAATTTGCTATCTTTAATGATTCTACCAGTTCTAAAGTTCACAATATGTTACATTTTGGCATCTAAAGACTTCTTATCTAGTTTGGTATTCAAAATGAAATATAATTGTATAGGCTGCTTACAATTTAAATCAGCTTGGTTTTAAACGTATGAAGGAAAGCGACGATTAAAACAAACAAAAGCAATTAAATGCATACAAGTGTCAAGGGTCATCTGGTTATAATGAGTAAAGAAGGAATATGTTATATCTTGTTTCCCAATTTCTTTTCTTTTCTTCATCAAAGTAAGTAAACTGTCCCGAGAATTGCATACACCCAAACACTCACCTCTCTATTTTTCTATGTCTGTTTGACTCTCTATCTCTCTGTATATATATATATATATATATATATATATATATATATATATATATATATATATATATTCACTTTGATCGAACAGAAGCATTCTGTATTACTGCTCAGACTATAATCATCACTGGATATTAGGGGATTTCAAATGTAAACTGCTGGATAAAATGCAACTCCCAAGTTAATTAGCATCGTTTTTCAAGAAAATGAAATGCTTGATGATACGGAAATGAAAATGATGATACGGAAATGAAAATGTTATTCGATTATAAGCAGAAAAAACAATAATGTCCATACATTTCACATGTATTCAATTTATGAAATAAAATACAAACAAGGCAAAAATTAAATAAATCCAATCAAAACATAAAATATAATATTTATTAAAGCGACATTTGGGTTTGAGGCATACTAAACATTTGAAAATGTTGGCTATTTATTCTTGGATTCGAAAGGCTGTGTATTTTAATTACAAACAAATTATAAACATATGTTACAGAAAACTGTCCAAATACTAGTAGCAAGGATTATGTTCATTTCAATAAAATAAAACCAAGAACCATCTATACCTATCAAAGCTGCTTGCTCACATGGAGATTTTCCCAAAACATGAAGAAACAAACTATAACATAAATATTGTTTTCTTCTTCTGATAAAAATCAAGCTGTATTATGTTACAGCTAAAAAAATGTACATACATACGTCAGGAAATTGTTGGGCATAGGTTAGCTCACGATTCCAGTTTATACTGATATTTAACTTATGAGTGTAAGGAAATATCACGAATGATGGCAATAAAAACAATGTGCATTTTACAAATTAAAACAATTTGACAATACTGTGAAAACTACGAGGAACAAGTCTATCCAAAGTAAAAGTAAACTTCAAGCATGAATTATTTAAACTACACCTCCTTGCAAAGATTAACCCAGGATGAAACAAAAATACAGTATTGCACTTTAAGAGACGGTACAGAAGTTAGTGAAACAGAAATATATGATGAACGGGATAACTGTTTCCTTAATTTTACTTCAAGCCTAGTGCATGACTAATAACTTGAAACAACAGTCAAATAATACAATCATCCGCGCACTGCATTCAGAAATGACTTCAATTGGGCCAGGTAATTGCAACCTAAGCTCAATATGGCAACTGTAAAGCCAATAAAACAAACGAAAGTGTGTATAGATGTATATAAATTAAGTTAGGCTAAAACATGTCATTTGTAAAAAAAAAGTTATTTTTTAAGCACTCGGGTCGAAACCAATGATAAAAGAAACCTTTTTTTCATACTTTTCACTGTAATTTGATCACAAATGTTCCTGTTTTGCCCAATTTGAAGACAAACAATGTTAAGCAAGTTTCAACAACAAGTAACGTCACTAATTCTGATTTCTTTAAATACTGCATGTGGTATCTTTCACAACGATGGTTATTTCGCTTTACTGAAAATAAATTTGCATCCAAACATGTCAGTTCTTTTCAACCATCGATAATGACGGTATCTTCCTCTGCTGGGACAGCTGAAACCAGATGTAAATATCTTTTACTTTGCCAATGTATTTTGACTGACGATGTTATATTTGACGAAGCGTTTTATTTTATTTTCTGTCACATGAAAGGGATCAGACATTTTCTATCACAAACGAAAAGAACACCGAAGGCAGAACGACAATCATCCTTACAATTTGCGAGAAGCATGATTTCACACAACTTCGACGGATGATAAAATAACTTCTTTGAAGCAGGAATAACAATTTTATTTTAGATTCAAATCATATATATATAATGAGACCTTGCGTACAAGAACATTTATTGTTACTAATTTTGTCACGATGTTCCGCTAACAGTTTATCTAGCTTCTTACAACTCAATAACCATCAATCATAAGGTGTACATATCCTTCTGGGAATAAATTTTATAGTTTCTAACTCTGGTCTGGACAGTTCCCTGACGATATTTGCAACATCTTTAACTTCAGAACAAGCTTGATCAGCTGACTTCCGATCTTCATCGATATGTTTTGGTAGTGTTTCGTGACTGCATAGATACTGGTTTATCAGACATTATCGATTACCCACAATTTAAGTTTTAGGAAGCCAAGACATATTCCGTGGAAGGGGACTGGCACCGCAAACCATGACCGTATCCGAGCGTATGTTACGGCAAAAATCGGTCCCTGACATTATTGCATGCAAATGGTCCTTGGCTGCTGAAATGCATTTATAACCAACTGCGATGAGGAAGTGGTGCCATGATTATCAGTGCGATTGGGTCCCACGCCATTAAGCGGCTCTAGAAACAAACCAGTCTGTTTTAACAAAAGGTAATAAAATCGTGTACAAATAACAAAGTTTTAAAGTCAATACCTGTCAATTCTGAAAGCCATCAGAGAAAAGCACATTAATATACATCACATTTTGACTCTAATATACTACCATAGTTTCAATTTCTGTTTTTGACAAATATGGTAATCATGTAATCTGACTCTTGCATAACTGATTTGTTACAGTGAATCCGATTTTACGAAGATATACATTCTATCTGAGAACATGGAGTACGCCATGGTTGAAAACCATGATATTCATGTATGCATTTTTAAAATAGTCTACTCGCCAACGATACCTAAATCAACTGGTGATGCTGATCTAGTAACGTATGGTCATCCAGTGTACATATGATAAGTACATGATAGGTGGTGGTACTCAGAAAAATTGAATACTGCAATATCGTTGGAAGCACGTGTACCTCCCATCCGGCAAGAGTCAGCCGATTTTCATCAAAGGCACATATGACATTCTGACCACTTCTTATTCCTGTATTCGTGTATAACACCACAAAAGACATCCCGCGTTGAACATAATCCCCCCATATTTATGCAATAAGGAAATCAAAAATAACTAAAATCTTGTGTACATATCATGCACCACCACACTGGTAATTGTACTGATGAACATTTCCGGTCCCCAGTAGATCGATTGTGGCTGGTTTCTCTAATTTCTTGATAGAACATATAAAAAGACCACTTTTATTTTGTTTTTATAAATAAAAAAAAAAAAAACATACTTGCAACATTATAGGCAGATTTCAAGAATAAAACAGTACATGCAGTGGATGGCCTTTAAACTGGTTTTGTACTATCGCTGTATTATGTTAGTACATGTATATGCCCTTTTACTTCTTTTGATAGACTAAGCCGTTCATTGCATGCTTCACACTTAAATATGATTTTATTAGTCTAAAACCTTCTCGATTAAGTACTTATAATATTGTTTTTTTATTGTCACATGCACACGATCATGAACATAAAGAGATTTTAAGAACTTACGAAAATCAACTTCCCATGGCAAGCTGTCTGTGAAATTGAACTTGCCCCTGCGAAATCTGAGCATGCACCAAACATAATATCCCAACATGAGAAATAAAGAAAAATACAAGATAAAATATTTTACATTTTGAGGAACACATGGTATATTTAACTTTTTACAAATCTTTCTTCACACCTTAAAACAATATGCCCATAATTATATATATCTGTTAGCAGAAAAGGGTTTGGTGAGAGAGAGAGAGAGAGAGAGAGCTTTTGGGATAATACTTTGAATTAAAAATTTAAACAACCAATAAAATAACTGCGTTAATAGTAGTTAAGTGGGGCACTATACGTACAATGGAAATTAGCATTACGGAGACCCCTGGGTGAATATACGTACAATGGAAATTTAACATGGCGAAAAATCGTGGGTTAATATGCGTACAAGGGGAATTAACATGGGAAAAAATTGTGGGCCGATATACGTGCAAGGGGAATTTAACACGGGGAATAGATCGTGGGACTTTCTAGGGACAATGGGAAATTTAACATGGGGAATAGATCGTGGGACTGTCTAGGGACAATGGGAAATTTAACATTACGGAAATCCCTGGGGGATATAGCCTCAAGGGAATTTAACATATGGAAATTGAACATGGTGGATCTGTATAGTGTCAAGGGGAATTGAACACGGTGGGACTATCTAGGGACAATGATGGTAGAGGGTCAAACACAACAGAGACAGAAACATACATACACTAGTACAAGCGTGGGATTTATATATAAAGCATTACCAAGACCTGAAATCTTGCTGGGGTGTTCAAAAATTTGCATAATTGTAATGATTCTATAAATAGCTATAATCAAGGAAATGCTCAACGACAAAATGGATGTGACTAAAAGTAACGTTAAAATGACGAAATTCTCCCAGAATTTCAAGGAAAATAAACATATCCCCGAAAATTAAGTTACAATGGTTTAGACTAAAATGGATAAAATTAGTAACTACTTACAATATCAACTTCTGTGACGATCGTGAATAAATACCTATGTATCTATAATCAGCTGAAATTCCTATGAAATCCCACTATCTATTTATAGCTCCAACTTGTGGGTTTTTCCTTTGGAAAATCCCACTATCTTTTTATAGCCTCAGCTTGAGTGACGTTCCTGTTTATGAATTCTAGTATATATGTATAGCTACAAAATGTGGAAATCCCCAAGTCGATATTTATAGTCTCAAAATTTCCAGCGTCAGTGACGTCACTGTACTGAACACTAGGGGATAAATGTCAACAGTGTTGCAAGTGGCTGACCTGAATACACGCTACTGCAGGTAGGTAGGTAGAGTGTATCTGATAGGGATAAAGTGAGTTTTTATAGGGACAAACAGAGACCAATACACACACACACAAACACAACGTACGCGCGCAGACATACGCACACACACACACACACACACACACACAGGGAAGAGGAAAAAACTAACCCCAAATATAATATCAATACAGAAGGGAGATAACACAAACCCCAAATAAACTATCAACACAAACGTACGCGAACGCAAACAAACCCCAAATATACTATTCACACAACGTCGCTAACGCATACAAACCCCAAATATGCTATCCACACTCGGGAGGAAGAAGAAAAAACAACCAAATATACGATCCACACAACGTACGCGAACACACACACACACACACACACACACACACACACACACACACACTCACACACAGAGGGAAGAGGAAAAAACAAACCCCAAATATACTATCAACACAGAAGGGAGATAATACAAACCCCAAATAAACTATCCACACAAACGTTCGCGAACGCATACAAGCCACAAATATACTATCAACACAGAAGGGAGATAATACAAACCCCAAATAAACTATCCACACAAACGTACGCAAACGCATACAAACCCCTAATATTCTATCAACACAGAAGGGAGATAATACAAACCCCAAATAAACTATCCACACAAACGTACGCGAACGCATACAAACCCCAAATATGCTATCCACACTCGGGAGGAAGAAGAAAAAAACAACCAAATATACGATCTACACAACGTACGCGAACAAACACACACACACATACACACACACACACAGAGGGAAGAGTCAAAAACAAACACCAAATATACTATCAACACAGAAGGGAGATAATGCAAACCCCAAATAAACTATCCACACAAACGTACGCGAACGCATACAAACCCCAAATATACTATTCACACAACGTCGCTAACGCATACAAACCCCAAATATGCTATCCACACTCGGGAGGAAGAAGAAAAAAAACAACCAAATATACGATCTACACAACGTACGCGAACAAACACACACACATACACACATACACACACACACACAGAGGGAAGAGTCAAAAACAAACCCCAAATATACTATCAACACAAAGGTACGCGAACGCATACAAACCCCAAATATACTATTCACACAACGTCGCTAACGCATACAAACCCCAAATATGCTATCCACACTCGGGAGGAAGAAGAAAAAAACAACCAAATATACGATCTACACAACGTACGCGAACAAACAGACACACACACACATACACACACACACAGAGGGAAGAGTCAAAAACAAACCCCAAATAAACTATCAACACAAACGTACGCGAACGCAAACAAACCCCAAATACACTATTCACACAACGTCGCTAACGCATACAAACCAAAAATATGCTATCCACACTCGGGAGGAAGAAAAAAAAAACAACCAAATATACGATCTACACAACGTACGCGAACACACACACACACACACACACACACACACAGAGGGAAGAGGAATAAACAAACCCGAAATATACTATCAACACAGAAGGGAGATAATACAAACCCCAAATAAACTATCCACACAAACGTACGCGAACGCATACAAACCACAAATATACTATCAACACAGAAGGGAGATAATACAAACCCCAAATAAATATCCACACAAACGTACGCGAACGCATACAAACCCCAAATATACTATCAATACAGAAGGGAGATAATACAAACCCCAAATAAACTATCCACACAAACGTACGCGAACGCATACAAACCCCAAATATGCTATCAACACTCGGGAGGAAGAAGAAAAAGGCAACCAAATATACGATCTACACAACGTACGCGAGCAAACACACACACACATACACACACACACACAGAGGGAAGAGTCAAAAACAAACCCCAAATATACTATCAACACAGAAGGGAGATAATACAACCCCAAATAAACTATCCACACAAACGTACGCGAACGCATACGAACCCCAAATATACTATTCACACAACGTCGTTAACGCATACAAACCCCAAATATGCTATCCACACTCGGGAGGAAGAAGAAAAAAAAACAACCAAATATACGATCTACACAACGTACGCGAACAAACACACACACACACATACACACACACACAGGGAAGAGGCAAAAACAAACCCCAAATATACTATCAACACAGAAGGGAGATAATACAAACCCCAAATAAACTATCCACACAAACGTACGCGAACGCATACAAACCCCAAATATACTATCAACACAGAGTGAAGAAGAAAAAGTTTTTTGAAAGCACCTAAGCCCTCACCTGCAATGACCAACTCTGCCAAACACCTACACCCCACCCCCACTCCCAACACTACAAAACCCATTTAACCCGTTATTTTATGGCATCAGTGTGTGATTTAGGAAACATCAAGACACAAAATGATGGATGAATAGACTGACTATTGTTTACCAACTTGCATGCCTAAAGAGCGTGCGTGAAGGAAAACATCCTTCCATTTCAATTCTAACTAAAACATGATCCAGAGGGATAGAGAGAGGTGAAAGAGCACAATTTCATAAAGTGTGAGTAAAAACAAAACACGCCATCCTTATTATACAATGTCAAGACCAAGAGACACTTACGTTTTCTTTCTGGTCTATTCTCTTTTAGAAAGTAGTATGAAATTTCACATCAGGGCCAACGCATCGGCTCACATTGTCAATTTTTCCATTTCCATGTCTTTACTGGCACAAGTTCTTCATCATCTTCAATTTCTTCTTCTTCTGAATCCCTCTTCTCTGTTTCGTCTTGTTTTTGTTTCTTCTCTTTTCTCGTAGGGCACTCTGAATTCCAGTGTCCTTTCTCCTGACAACGATATTAGGTATCTTGACTTTTGTCTCTCTTTCTTAGACGAAGCAGGTATTCTGGAGACAAATACCCATTTACCTTTGCAGATATAGCAAACTTCATTAGCACTTACACACTTTCGTATGACTCTCATCAAATCAACGATCAAAAGAGTAAGTTTTGTTGCCACTTTCGCAAGTGAATTATCCTTTCGTATGACTTTTAGCAAATATTTGACCAGCAGGTCGATCTGTGTTGACTCTTCCATCTTCTTGATCGTTTGAGAGCGGAATGAATACTCTGACGCTAAGACACTCTCCTTATATACAGGGACCTGCTGCGTATGAAACCTAGTCAAATGTAATTTTGCAATAAGATGAAACGATTTCATTGAGGAAGTAAAAAGCAATGATGTACCGTATCGTCTCACACAAAACCTGAAGTGTTAGTTCAAATCCTTGTCAGCGATTTCGAAGACGACATAACTGAGCTTTAATCAATGCTCTCCAATTATGCCACAAAACCACGAGTCCTGATTCACGCCAAAAGAAATTTCGTTCGGTCCATAAAAAATAGTATCATATCTGAGAAACGCAAAAAGGAACTTCCAGAAAACTGAGAAAGACGGCTTACACCTACAACGTAAATGTATGAGTTCAAGTAGTGCGTAAAACTTAGTCAAATTAAATTTTTATAGTCAAGACGAAACGATCTCTTTTCGAACAAGAAAGCAGACACCAAGCGACAATGGCGATCCGTGTCACACAACACTTTTCAAAATGTATATTATCAGAGGTTTGTTCTAGCGATCTGCACGGTTAAATTAAATGTTGATGTATTTTGCAATAAGACGGACACAATTTCCATGGGATCGCCCATGGTACGAATGTTCGTGCATTAGTTTAATTTTTAAAAATATTTTTTATATAAATCGCCTACAGGATAGACCCAGTAAAGCATGGCCATTCTCGTCACTGTCTGAATAGCTACTCAAGTCAATTCGAAGCGAACGCGGTAAGAAAATAAGTATAGCCAATGAAATGGCTTACAACGGGTGATGCATTGTTTTGTTCTAGGACTGTGTGGCATAATAATCCCTATGTTCTTGCGTTGTTACCATTACAGTGCAGACAGACTGAAATGTGAACTTACAAGCCCTCTTTGTGTGTGTTGTACCATTTCCTCTTACCACATCAAAATACTGAGCGTCACAGTATTGGTTCGCGTTTTCAAACTGACCATTTTTTTTTTATATCTCACTTAAACATTTCAACATAAACACTCACACTCACATCGGTAGAGTCAGAACAGACGTGTTACAGTATTGAGGGGCATGTTATCTTTTCGTTTTCAAACTAATAAATTTGGGGCTTGTATGAAGTAAAGAACCGAAAGTACAGTGAAACTCAAGGATGATGACCCAATCTGTCTGTCTATTGATGCGTGTATTTACTTAAGAAGAAATATGACCTCTAAAACACAAAGAGATACGGCAAGCATGATTAGATCAAACACAACGATGTTTTCCTTCACGCCCGTGTAATTTAGAGTTTCAATCGTCTTTGAAGACAAACTTGGTCTCCTTTTGTAGGGCTTGAAATAATAAAAGAAACTGAAAAATCTTAAGCACTTTGCTATAGATAATTTCATCAACAGACTAAACAACATAAATACCGTTACAACAATAGAAAGCCTTAAATCTTCTATCAAAAAGAAATGCATGAAAAAAATTAAAGATTAACGATAACTAACCAATGAAACCGAATTTAACAAAGGCAATGACATGTGAAGAAATGCCTCTCACTTTGGAAAGGTAGGCGAATGTACTCTGTCATGCACCATCAACTTGAAAAAAATTATAAACAGAGAGAAACCTGAATTCAAAATTCAGTTGTTTCTTTTTCTTCAAAATTGTTTCGTTTCTTTTTTCTTTTTTTTTGGAACAAATCTAAGCACTAATATAGAGTGGAAAAGGGAAAATGCACATACAAGCTTTGATATTTCTGAAAAAATGAGGGGATATTCCTAACGTTCATAACCACCTATATATGCTTGGACTTGTCTGTGACTTATCCACAAAACAAGATGTACATATTTCTGGTCGCCATAGCTTCAAGTTCCCCAAAAAATTTTTAGGGCTACCCCATACTCTCGAAAAGAAATAACATTCCATTGCCTATGATATGTTAGTCAGTGAGAAGAAAAAATACAGAAGTGAGTCTATCAGCACATGATTTCTTTATCTTGGTTAGAAAGTGTGACTCTAAGTTGTTCGTTTCCGTCGCTTATCAAAATTTTAAAAATAGTAATGTTCTGTAAAAAGTGAGTGAGTGTTTCTTTTAGGTCTGTGCTTTTTTTTTTTGTTTTTGTTTTTTTTTGTTGGTGATAATATGGATAATGTAAGTTCGGGTACAACGAAATTTAAAGAATTAGGCCCAGAACTCGGTGTGGAGGGAAGAAATATACGCATCAGCAGCGTGAGCAAGAAATGCAGACCTAGCCAGTTAGCACTGAGGCATTCTGCGTTTGACAATGCCTTTGATGTCGTACACGTCGACTTTTTTGGTGACACGACTTGATTTGAAATAAGTACGGGCTAGCGTTTTGGTGAGTACTTAACATCCATGGCTGTCTTGCTGAGCACCTTTTTCCTCCTTTACCACGCTCGGACAGAAAAATGAGTGTGTGGTGAGACAATTCCCACTCATGTTTAAAGCCTTTCAGTCAGGTTGTTAAGGACTAGTTAGTCCTACACCTGATTGGCTAAATTTAAAAGTAGTCTGTGAGTACATAAAAGCCTGGGGGGATGAGGCTCTCTTTCCTTCCCCAGGAGTAATTAAAAATCACGCGGTGCGTTATTAAACCAGTGATACATGCTCCATTAGAGCGAAAATCACTTTAATTCAAGTAAGCAAGCAAGCAAGTTCGGGTACCGTCTCTAGCACTCTTGATGACACCAAACTGTCTGGGTTATTTTCTTTCTTGCAAGCCCCTATGTTCCACTTCTGTTTGTGATAATAACTTGTGATACTTCACATTTTCTAAAGTGGAAATCTTTACAAGCCGTACAAAATACAAAACTTATATGACTTTGGCTTTTGACACTTGCACAGTCTCTTCACTTTATAAGTGTCACGAGAAAATTGTATATCCCATTTTTACCATTTTCAAAAACACGCACACACTTGCAGCTTGACCAGAAATATGTACATCTTGTTTTGTGGATAAGTCACAGACAAGTCCAAGCATATATAGGTGGTTATGAACGTTAGGAATATCCCCTCATTTTTTCAGAAATATCAAAGCTTGTATGTGCATTTTCCCTTTTCCACTCTATATTAGTGCTTAGATTTGTTCCAAAAAAAAAGAAAAAAGAAACGAAACAATTTTGAAGAAAAAGAAACAACTGAATTTTGAATTCAGGTTTCTCTCTGTTTATAATTTTTTTCAAGTTGATGGTGCATGACAGAGTACATTCGCCTACCTTTCCAAAGTGAGAGGCATTTCTTCACATGTCATTGCCTTTGTTAAATTCGGTTTCATTGGTTAGTTATCGTTAATCTTTAATTTTTTTCATGCATTTCTTTTTGATAGAAGATTTAAGGCTTTCTATTGTTGTAACGGTATTTATGTTGTTTAGTCTGTTGATGAAATTATCTATAGCAAAGTGCTTAAGATTTTTCAGTTTCTTTTATTATTTCAAGCCCTACAAAAGGAGACCAAGTTTGTCTTCAAAGACGATTGAAACTCTAAATTACACGGGCGTGAAGGAAAACATCGTTGTGTTTGATCTAATCATGCTTGCCGTATCTCTTTGTGTTTTAGAGGTCATATTTCTTCTTAAGTAAATACACGCATCAATAGACAGACAGATTGGGTCATCAACCTTGAGTTTCACTGTACTTTCGGTTCTTTACTTCATACAAGCCCCAAATTTATTAGTTTGAAAACGAAAAGATAACATGCCCCTCAATACTGTAACACGTCTGTTCTGACTCTACCGATGTGAGTGTGAGTGTTTATGTCGAAATGTTTAAGGGAGATATAAAAAAATGGTCAGTTTGAAAACGCGAACCAATACTGTGACGCTCAGTATTTTGATGTGGTAAGAGGAAATGGTACAACACACACAAAGAGGGCTTGTAAGTTCACATTTCAGTCTGTCTGCACTGTAATGGTAACAACGCAAGAACATAGGGATTATTATGCCACACAGTCCTAGAACAAAACAATGCATCACCCGTTGTAAGCCATTTCATTGGCTATACTTATTTTCTTACCGCGTTCGCTTCGAATTGACTTGAGTAGCTATTCAGACAGTGACGAGAATGGCCATGCTTTACTGGGTCTATCCTGTAGGCGATTTATATAAAAAATATTTTTAAAAATTAAACTAATGCACGAACATTTGTACCATGGGCGATCCCATGGAAATTGTGTCCGTCTTATTGCAAAATACATCAACATTTAATTTAACCGTGCAGATCGCTAGAACAAACCTCTGATAATATACATTTTGAAAAGTGTTGTGTGACATGGATCGCCATTGTCGCTTGGTGTCTGCTTTCTTGTTCGAAAAGAGATCGTTTCGTCTTGACTATAAAAATTTAATTTGACTAAGTTTTACGCACTACTTGAACTCATACATTTACGTTGTAGGTGTAAGCCGTCTTTCTCAGTTTTCTGGAAGTTCCTTTTTGCGTTTCTCAGATATGATACTATTTTTTATGGACCGAACGAAATTTCTTTTGGCGTGAATCAGGACTCGTGGTTTTGTGGCATAATTGGAGAGAATTGCTTAAAGCTCAGTTATGTCGTCTTCGAAATCGCTGACAAGGATTTGAACTAACACTTCAGGTTTTGTGTGAGGCGATAAGGTACATCATTGCTTTTTACTTCCTCAATGAAATCGTTTCATCTTATTGCAAAATTACATTTGACTAGGTTTCATACGCAGCAGGTCCCTGTATATAAGGAGAGTGTCTTAGCGTCAGAGTATTCATTCCGCTCTCAAACGATCAAGAAGATGGAAGAGTCAACACAGATCGACCTGCTGGTCAAATATTTGCTAAAAGTCATACGAAAGGATAATTCACTTGCGAAAGTGGCAACAAAACTTACTCTTTTGATCGTTGATTTGATGAGAGTCATACGAAAGTGTGTAAGTGCTAATGAAGTTTGCTATATCTGCAAAGGTAAATGGGTATTTGTCTCCAGAATACCTGCTTCGTCTAAGAAAGAGAGACAAAAGTCAAGATACCTAATATCGTTGTCAGGAGAAAGGACACTGGAATTCAGAGTGCCCTACGAGAAAAGAGAAGAAACAAAAACAAGACGAAACAGAGAAGAGGGATTCAGAAGAAGAAGAAATTGAAGATGATGAAGAACTTGTGCCAGTAAAGACATGGAAATGGAAAAATTGACAATGTGAGCCGATGCGTTGGCCCTGATGTGAAATTTCATACTACTTTCTAAAAGAGAATAGACCAGAAAGAAAACGTAAGTGTCTCTTGGTCTTGACATTGTATAATAAGGATGGCGTGTTTTGTTTTTACTCACACTTTATGAAATTGTGCTCTTTCACCTCTCTCTATCCCTCTGGATCATGTTTTAGTTAGAATTGAAATGGAAGGATGTTTTCCTTCACGCACGCTCTTTAGGCATGCAAGTTGGTAAACAATAGTCAGTCTATTCATCCATCATTTTGTGTCTTGATGTTTCCTAAATCACACACTGATGCCATAAAATAACGGGTTAAATGGGTTTTGTAGTGTTGGGAGTGGGGGTGGGGTGTAGGTGTTTGGCAGAGTTGGTCATTGCAGGTGAGGGCTTAGGTGCTTTCAAAAAACTTTTTCTTCTTCACTCTGTGTTGATAGTATATTTGGGGTTTGTATGCGTTCGCGTACGTTTGTGTGGATAGTTTATTTGGGGTTTGTATTATCTCCCTTCTGTGTTGATAGTATATTTGGGGTTTGTTTTTGCCTCTTCCCTGTGTGTGTGTGTATGTGTGTGTGTGTGTTTGTTCGCGTACGTTGTGTAGATCGTATATTTGGTTGTTTTTTTTTCTTCTTCCTCCCGAGTGTGGATAGCATATTTGGGGTTTGTATGCGTTAACGACGTTGTGTGAATAGTATATTTGGGGTTCGTATGCGTTCGCGTACGTTTGTGTGGATAGTTTATTTGGGGTTGTATTATCTCCCTTCTGTGTTGATAGTATATTTGGGGTTTGTTTTTGACTCTTCCCTCTGTGTGTGTGTGTGTATGTGTGTGTGTGTGTTTGCTCGCGTACGTTGTGTAGATCGTATATTTGGTTGCCTTTTTCTTCTTCCTCCCGAGTGTTGATAGCATATTTGGGGTTTGTATGCGTTCGCGTACGTTTGTGTGGATAGTTTATTTGGGGTTTGTATTATCTCCCTTCTGTATTGATAGTATATTTGGGGTTTGTATGCGTTCGCGTACGTTTGTGTGGATATTTATTTGGGGTTTGTATTATCTCCCTTCTGTGTTGATAGTATATTTGTGGTTTGTATGCGTTCGCGTACGTTTGTGTGGATAGTTTATTTGGGGTTTGTATTATCTCCCTTCTGTGTTGATAGTATATTTCGGGTTTGTTTATTCCTCTTCCCTCTGTGTGTGTGTGTGTGTGTGTGTGTGTGTGTGTGTGTTCGCGTACGTTGTGTAGATCGTATATTTGGTTGTCTTTTCTTCTTCCTCCCGAGTGTGGATAGCATATTTGGGGTTTGTATGCGTTAGCGACGTTGTGTAAATAGTATATTTGGGGTTTGTATGGGTTCGCGTACGTTTGTGTTGATAGTTTATTTGGGGTTTGTTTTTGACTCTTCCCTCTGTGTGTGTGTGTATGTGTGTGTGTGTGTTTGTTCGCGTACGTTGTGTAGATCGTATATTTGGTTGTTTTTTTTCTTCTTCCTCCCGAGTGTGGATAGCATATTTGGGGTTTGTATGCGTTCGCGTACGTTTGTGTTGATAGCATATTTGGGGTTTGTTTTTGCCTCTTCCCTCTGTGTGTGTATATGTGTGTGTGTGTTTGTTCGCGTACGTTGTGTAGATCGTATATTTGGTTGTTTTTTTTCTTCTTCCTCCCGAGTGTGGATAGCATATTTGGGGTTTGTATGCGTTAGCGACGTTGTGTGAATAGTATATTTGGGGTTTGTATGCGTTCGCGTACATTTGTGTGGATAGTTTATTTGGGGTTTGCATTATCTCCCTTCTGTGTTGATAGTATATTTGGGGTTTGTTTTTGACTCTTCCCTCTGTGTGTGTGTGTGTGTGTGTATGTGTGTGTGTGTGTGTTTGTTCGCGTACGTTGTGTAGATCGTATATTTGGTTGTTTTTTTCTTCTTCCTCCCGAGTGTGGATAGCATATTTGGGGTTTGTATGCGTTCGCGTACGTTTGTGTGGATAGTTTATTTGGGGTTTGTATTATTTCCCTTCTGTGTTGATAGTATATTTGGGGTTTGTATGCGTTCGCGTACGTTTGTGTGGATAGTTTATTTGGGGTTTGTATTATCTCCCTTCTGTGTTGATAGTATATTTGTGGTTTGTATGCGTTCGCGAACGTTTGTGTGGATAGTTTATTTGGGGTTTGTATTATCTCCCTTCTGTGTTGATAGTATATTTGGGGTTTGTTTTTTCCTCTTCCCTCTGTGTGTGAGTGTGTGTGTGTGTGTGTGTGTGTGTGTTCGCGTACGTTGTGTAGATCGTATATTTGGTTGTTTTTTCTTCTTCCTCCCGAGTGTGGATAGCATATTTGGGGTTTGTATGCGTTAGCGACGTTGTGTGAATAGTATGTTTGGGGTTTGTATGCGTTCGCGTACGTTTGTGTTGATAGTTTATTTGGGGTTTGTGTTATCTCCCTTCTGTATTGATATTATATTTGGGGTTAGTTTTTTCCTCTTCCCTCTGTGTGTGTGTGTGTGTGTGTGTGTGTGTGTGTGTGTGCGTGCGTATGTCTGCGCGCGTACGTTGTGTGTGTGTGTGTGTGTGTGTGTGTGTATTGGTCTCTGTTTGCCCCTATAAAAACTCACTTTATCCCTATCAGATACACTCTACCTACCTACCTGCAGTAGCGTGTATTCAGGTCAGCCACTTGCAACACTGTTGACATTTATCCCCTAGTGTTCAGTATAGTGACGTCACTGACGCTGGAAATTTTGAGACTATAAATATCGACTTGGGGATTTCCACATTTTGTAGCTATACATATATACTAGAATTCATAAACAGGAACGTCACTCAAGCTGAGGCTATAAAAAGATAGTGGGATTTTCCAAAGGAAAAACCCACAAGTTGGAGCTATAAATAGATAGTGGGATTTCATAGGAATTTCAGCTGATTATAGATACATAGGTATTTATTCACGATCGTCACAGAAGTTGATATTGTAAGTAGTTACTAATTTTATCCATTTTAGTCTAAACCATTGTAACTTAATTTTCGGGGATATGTTTATTTTCCTTGAAATTCTGGGACAATTTCGTCATTTTAACGTTACTTTTGGTCACATCCATTTTGTCGTTGAGCATTTCCTTGATTATAGCTATTTATAGAATCATTACAATTATGCAAATTTTTGAACACCCCAGCAAGATTTCAGGTCTTGGTAATGCTTTATATATAAATCCCACGCTTGTACTAGTGTATGTATGTTTCTGTCTCTGTTGTGTTTGACCCTCTACCATCATTGTCCCTAGATAGTCCCACCGTGTTCAATTCCCCTTGACACTATACAGATCCACCATGTTCAATTTCCATATGTTAAATTCCCTTGAGGCTATATCCCCCAGGGATTTCCGTAATGTTAAATTTCCCATTGTCCCTAGACAGTCCCACGATCTATTCCCCATGTTAAATTTCCCATTGTCCCTAGAAAGTCCCACGATCTATTCCCCGTGTTAAATTCCCCTTGCACGTATATCGGCCCACAATTTTTTCCCATGTTAATTCCCCTTGTACGTATATTAACCCACGATTTTTCGCCATGTTAAATTTCCATTGTACGTATATTCACCCAGGGGTCTCCGTAATGCTAATTTCCATTGTACGTATAGTGCCCCACTTAACTACTGTTAATTTAATTTTAATGATGGCTTAATACAATGCTCTATTTTAAACTTAAGATGAAATGATCAAATCATCATGCACACTTCGATTCTTCCATCCTAAAAAAGTAACAGAACAGAAATGTGTTCAGCATCAATATATTCTATAATAATCAATAATTGCACTCTGCTTTTTCTCTGTGGTTTGTTGTGTCCACTCATTTTGTTACGTGTTTAGGCTATCATAAACAATAACAAGAAAAAAGTAAAGACAACAAGTTTTGTAAAATATAACAATACATTTATTTCCCTAGAAAAATAAAGTAAAACTGAGGAAAAAGAACTTATCGTTTTAAGAATCAAATCCAAAAATAATCCAAGAATTAGAAGTTAGAAGTCCTAGTAATAAAATGTTCTAATGAATTTGAGTTCGAGTCCCAACGAAATTCCAAATAGAAGGTGATGACGTATAATCTAGTCAGTATAATACTGAAGTGCCAACAGTTCTTTGTTGAACCACAGAAAATAACATTCCAGTATTTCTTGCTCAATACATTTGTCAAGGGTTTAGCAGTTATGGAAAAATTGGAACAAAATGTTCGATAGTATCCAGCCATATCTAAACATCTCATCAGTTTCATTTTACTACAGGCACAGTGGATTCAGAGATAGCCTGACCTTATCATATATAGGTTTAACTTGCCATGTCCAACGATATGTCCTAGAAAAGTTATACTAGTATGGCAGAACTCGCTTTTGGAAAAATTAATTATCAAACTTGTATGAGTGAGTCTGTCAAAGAATTTCCCAACTGTCGCTAATGTCCTTCCAGATGTTGCTATAAATGATGACATCATCGATGTAAGCAACACAATTTTCTACACCAGACGTAATCATATTCATTTGACGTTGAAAAGTACTTGGCGACCCTATCAGCCCAAACGGCATAACTTTATATTGATAAAGTCCATCTGAGTCATGAATGCCGAAGTTTACTTTGCTCTTTCCGTCAGTGGAATTTTCCAAAATCCTATCAGAAGATCAAATTTGGTGACATACTTAACATTTTCTACGTTATCAATGCAGTCATCGATTCTTGGTAATGGAAATGAATGTTTTTGACACACTGTTCACCGTCCTATACATGTAATCTGTATACATACGGCAAGTTTTATCTGAAATCGGAACAAGTATACATGGTGAACTCCAATCACTCTTACTGGGTTCTATGAAATCATTCTAGGGCAAATACTGAATTTCTTTTTTCAAACATTCCTGTTCAAGGGTTCATCCTGTATGGGCATTGTTTCACAGGTTTAGAATTTAAAGTGTCATCGTCATGGAAAACTTAGGAACATCTGGAAATAAGTACTCATATTCAAATAACAACTGTTTAAGTTCATTTCTTTTTTGCTGTTGCAAATGTAAAACTTTCTGGTCCAGATCTTACATAGTTTCTGAATTCCAAAGATTGTCACTCCAATATCAGTAGAATCCGATGCTATTCATTCAGTTAAATCTTCACTAAGTGGGACAGGTACAACTAAGTTAACTGCTCAAGTGGCCTAGTGGTTAGAGCATCTGCATCGGATGTGGGAGGTCGTGGGTTCGATCCATAACAAAGACTTACAAAAATGGTACAAACAGCTGCCTCGCTTTGCACTCAGCATTTAGAGGTTAGTGTTAGGTCTGGCTGGAGTGGTGTCAGGATAATGTGACTGGGTGGGACATCATGCTACATGTCTGCGGCATGATGCCCCAGTGCTAGACATCACTATAAACTGCCATACTGCAGACATCGTAGTGATATGACTGAAACATTGTTAAAGGTACGTTAAAAAAGATCCAAATCCAAATCTTAAACTCTTCAAGTAACACAATTTGTTTGAGACTTTCATAATCTTATCAACTTTCTTGGCGAAGCACCATCTATCAAATAACTTTTTTTTTAATAGTTTCTGAATATTAGCCGGTAAGCATCAGGGATCAACTCATAATGCTTTAAGATGCATTCCTCAACCACATCATAGTCACCACTTTGCTGAAGTGACAGTTAATGGTAAATATCACTAGCTTTACCAGTAAGTACACATTGTAATAATGGAGTTGAATGCTTCCTTGGCCATTTCAAATTTTCTGCTCTGAAATATATGACAACTTCTTTTTCTCTAAAAGGGGGCACTAACCTAATATTCTTTATAACATCAAAACTTGAATTTGCATCCAAAGTAGGGATGTGGTTTTCACTTGTCAGCTCCATTTCTATTATTCTACATTGATATTCCTTCTCTTCCTTTTCCAATTGGAAATGCATTTGCTCTTTCTTTAAATATATTTGTTCTTTTTGTAACTGTATTTTTCTTTCTGTCATCTCTTTCTCTGATTGTAAATACATCTGCTCTTTCTCTTTTTTTGATTGCAAATGCAGCTGCTCTGTTTTTTCAATTGCATTTGTTTTTTTCTTTCTCCAATTTCATTTGTTCTTTCTCTTTCTCCAATTTCATTTGATTTTTCTCTTTCTCTAATTGTACCTGCATTTGTTTTTCTTCTTTCTCTTTCTGAAGTTAGAGCTTCCTTAACTCTAATTCCATCTTGTATTTTAATATTAATTCCTTTACTTTTATATCTGAGTCTGAAACAGACTTACTGATCGAAACCAAAGCACTTTTATCCAAAACATTCTTTTCTACCAAATAATGGACCAATCTATTTTTTATTTCTTGCTTTGTTAAGGAAGCCTTTGCCTCAGAAAGAACATATTTTCTGTGAAGTTGAAACAATTCACCCTTTTTTCAAAAGTTCTAATTGTTCCTACCCAGGGCTTGAAATAAAAATTTCTACTTTTGATGACATTGTACAAAAAACTTGCAGATTTTTTTAAAAAAATCAAAATTGTAAAATAATACTTGGAATTTAAAAAAATTCAAAAACTAAGGAAATGTAAATTTAAAAAAAAAAGGTTTCCTGAAATATTTTAGCTCAGATTCATAAATCCCTGATGAGCCACCAATTCCTATGTTACATGTTTAGGCTCTCATAAACAGTAAGAAGAAAAAAGTGAAAACAAGCTTTGTAAAATTTAACAAATAATTTATTTCCAGATAAAAACTAGGTAACAATGAGGAAAACAACTTAAGGTTTTAAGAACCAACCCCAAAAATAATCAAAGAATTAAAAATTATAAGTCCTAGTAATAAAATGTTCTAATGAATTTCAGTACGAGTCCCAACAAAAATCGAAAATGGAAGGTGATGACGTATAATCTAGTCAGTATAATACTGAAGTGCCAACAGTTCTTTGTTGAACCATAGAAAATAATATTCCAGTTTTTAATTCTAAAACAAAATTTTAATAAATGTATTTGTCCAAGAATTCTTTATGAACACTTAAATATTCCCAGGAGAAAGAATTAATAATTCCATAAAATAAAATTCCAACTCAAACGGGTCACAATGAAAAAACAAACACTGATGTCTAAGTGTTTTAAAAGCCCAAATGAAATTATTTCTCTCAACATCACTATTAAATCTTGCTACTGTGCAATTCTAGTAAAAGTAGATTTCAAAATAACAACGTAGAAGCTATTTACATGTCTAGAGTCACATACTCTCTGTACAGCCTCAATTTTACACTACAAATCCCACATTAAGAAAGAATAATACTTTTTTTTAAAGTTATTTACTTCAACTCTTACTGATTCTGAATCAATGTCAGGAACTAGGGGCAAGATTTGATACAAAGTACGAATATCAGGTTTTCAAAAAACTGAACTGAATATCTGCAAAATATCAAATCCAATAAATAAAATTACATTACAATAGCATTTGTTTTTTAAAACTAACAAACAAACAATTAAACCAAACATAAATTAAATCAGATATACATAGCAATGTCTGCTTCCACTTCTATATCAATAATTAGCAGAGTTATTTTCAAATCATTCAACAATTATTTGATGCCACGACTCTTTAGGAAATGTGACTGACTTTAACTACAAAACCGAAATGACATTATGACACATAAAAATAATCTGTAACTAGAAGTGTAAAAGATGAACGTTGTGCATATAACCACTAAATAAAAGGTAATGATATATATACACTGGTTAGATTTCAGGGTGATACAATTATATCACACAAATCGCACTTAAATGTTCTTGTCCATTATACAGCATTCCAGTATGCATTATCAAGTGCCTTTCTTTGAATTCCAGAATTATTAAACATTTTTTTTGCGTGTTTCACACTTAATAGTTTCTCTCCGGTATATATTTTCATCTGTTGTTTTAGATTTCCACTCTGATTAAACATTTGATCACATACTTCACACCTGAATGGTTTCTCTACAGCATGATTCCTTAAGTGCTGTTTTAAAGTTTCCCTCTGACTAAATATTTCATCATATACTTCACACTTGAAAGGTTTTTCAGCAGTATGAATCCTCAAGTGCTGTTTCAAATTGCTACAAGACTAAATATTTTATCACACATTTTATATTTAACGTTTCTTCAGTATATATATGTGCATGTGTCAGCATGTGCCTTCAATGAGATCCACTGTCAGTAAGCATTTTATTACATACATCACACTTTAGTGTTTTTTCTCCAGTATGCATTTTTATGTGTCTTTTTAAGTTTCTATTGTGAGTAAACCATTTATAACATACCTCACACTTAAATGTTTATTCTCCTCAATAACATCATCATGTAGTTTTAAATCTCCATTCTGACAAAACATTTTATCACATACTTCACACTTAAACGGTTTCTCTCCAGTATGAATCCTCATGTTGTTTTTCAGCTTCACGGTCACTAAACATGTGATTACATACTCCAAACCTGAATGGGTTCTATCCAGAATGCACCCAAATGTGCCATTTATATGTTCCACTGTAAGTAAACATTTTAAAAAATACTTCACACTTAAATGTTTTTTTTCCCAGTATGTATTATCAGTTGCCTTTTTTTAGTTCTACTGTCATTAAACATTTTATCACATACTTCACACTTAATAATTTCTCTCTGGTATGTATTATCATGTGTTGTTTAAGATTTTCACTCTGTTTAAACATTTCAGCACATACTTCACACTTCAATGTTTTCTCTCCAGCATGAATCCTTCTGTGCTGTTTTAAAGTTCCACTCTGACTAAATATTTTATCACATACTTCACACTTGAATGGTTTCTCTCCTGTATGAATCCTCATGTGCTGTTTTAAAGTTCCACTCTGACTAAACATTTCATTACATATTTCACACTTGAAAGGTTTCTCACCAGTATGAATCTTCATGTGCTGTTTTAAATTGCTACAGTGACTAAATATTTTATCACACACTTCACACTGAAATGGTTTTTCTCCAGTATGTATCATCATGTGCCTTTTTTGAGTTCCGCTGTCAGTAAACATTTTATAACATACTTCACACTTAAGTGTTTTTTCTCCTGTATGCATCTTCATGTGCCGTTTCAAATATTTATTGTGAGTAAATAATTTATAACATACTTCACACTTAAATGTTTTTGTTGCAGTATGCATCATCATGTGCAGTTTTAAATCTCCATTCTGGCGAAACATTTTATCACATACTTCACACTTAAATGGTTTCTCTCCAGTATGAATCCTCATATGCTTCTTTTTAGCTCCGCTGTCACTAAACATGTTATCACATACCTCACACTGGAATGGTTTCTCTCCAGTATGCATCCTCATGTGCCGTTTTAAAGTTCCACTTTGTCTAAACATTTTATCACATACTTCACAATTGAATGGTTTCTCTCCAGTATGCATCATCATGTGCTTTTTTAAAGATTCATTTTGTCTAAACATTTTATCACATTTGTGACAAGCAAATGGTTTTTCTCCAGTATGCATCATCATGTGTCGTTTTAAATTTCCATTCTGACTAAACATTTTATAACATACTTCACACTTAAATGGTTTCTCATCAGCATGCATCGTCATGTGCCTCTTGTTAGTTCCGTCGTCAGTAAACATGTTATCTCTTGTTTCAGACTTGAATGGTCTCTCTCCAGTATGTATCACCATGTGTTGTTTTAGATGTCCACTCTGAATAAACATTTTATCACATACTTCACAATTGAATGGTTTCTCTCCAGTATGCACCATCTTGTGCCGTTTTAAAGTTCCACTTTGTGTAAACATTTTATCACATACTTCACACTTAAATGGTTTCTCTCCAGTATGCATCCTTATGTGCCGATTTAAATTTCCACTCTGACTAAATATTTTATCACATACTTCACACTTAAACAGTTTCTCTCCAGTATTTATCTTATGCTTCATTTTAGTTCCACTATCAGTAAACATTTTATCGCATTTTACTTCCAATTGAAATGGTGTTTCTCCAATATACATATCATGTGTTGTTTTAGACATCAACTTTCAGTAAACATTTTATCAAATACTTCATATTTAAATGGATTTTCTCAAGTTTGAATCCTGATGGGCGATTTTAAATTTCCACTCTGATATCGAAATCCGGGTTATTTCGGACACTTCTTTCAGGTGCTCAACACAAACGTCTATTAGTAGAACTATAGACGTTTAATATCGAAGTGCTGTTTAGATAAGCATCTAGAAGACTGGGATACCTGCTATTTTTCAATTGAGTTTCCGTCATTCAAATGAGGGATTGTTTCAAAGAGTATATTTCAGCACTATATACGAAACAGGTAAATTCAGGTTGCGGTAGTACAACTTCGGACTGATTAAGGGTAACTTCAGACAAGTGAGGGGAAGTGAAAATCATGCAATTACTGCTTCTAACTAGAACAACAACAATCATAGTAAGGATAATGATTTTGGCAGTAGTGACAATAAGCATGATGATAGCAACTATGAAAAAGCAGAAGAACAATTAATCCTATCTAAAATCTCTCATTAAAAACATAGTTAATGTGTGTGTGTCTGTGTGTGTGTGTGTCTGTGTGTGTGTGACAGACAGAGAAAGCCAGACATACAGACTGACAGAGAGAATGTGAGCATATGTCTTATCAGAATATGAAGGTAAAATCGTGGCAAGATAACGAGAATAAAGCACCAAAACCAATGCAGTTTACCAGCATTGGTAGGTATCGAACAAGCAACCCTTTGATTAAGAGTCTAACACTCTTCCAACTGAGAAAGAAAGGCGTTTACCATTATGGTACCTAATGTTTCATATCTTGCTGTTCTCGCGCGCGCGTGTGGTAATTGGTCAAATATATTTTTGGGAAGTGAAATGCAAGCAAAGACAGAAAATTTATGAGAATGTCCTCCTGTAACTAGAATATTAAAAAAGTCACATATCATAAACCAAAATCAAAAGTTTATAAACATATCCTTAATGAAAATGAAAGTATGGATCAAAGAATCAAATGGTAGCTTAAGCTATGAAAATACTTACGAATGATTTGTTTCTTGTATAGTTTATCGCAATGAACAAATGCAACAATGTGAGAATCGTGGACATAATTTCTTTATAAAGAAGCCATATTTCGGGCAAAGTTTAACTCTTTTCTTTCTTCTTCAATTTATTTTACATTTTTGTCGTGCTCTTTTTCTTCCATTTTTCAGGTAATGCTCTTTTCTCTGCTATCACATCTTCACTTGTCAATAGCGTGTGGCCTTTTCTACGCTACATGTGCCTACCGTCTCGTCAACGCTGTTTACTGGATTTGCTGGACTAGGCGTGATATATGGCCTTTCTGGCACTGTGATAGCTGTTACATAGCTGGAGAGGAGATCATCATATTGCTTTGCATTGCCGTTGCTATCAGTAGTGTCAACTATTTGGATACTACCATCTAGGATCTGTTGAAGTACAACATGCGTATCCTTAACAGAGACACTCTCTAATTCTAAAATGAAGCCGGAATCATCATAGGATGGCGATGAATTTATGTTCGTTTCGTCTTCTAAGGTCGATGGTAGAGTCTATATCGCTTAGCAAATCGGAGTTAAAGCAAGATCTTAGTGTTTAATTCCAACAGTTGTTTGTAATATTGACACTGAAAAGTGTGTTGGAATTTCGCAAGCAGCTACAGCGTTATGAAAGGAAACGCTAGCGGTGGTTTCAATTGGCATACATGCTTCCTCGGGAATGGCCATAGGATTCAAAGAAAAAATTCACGCAAGCTCTAAAACCATTCCTAATATTGTACTATATGTCTCCTTTGTCCCATGCCTGCTTTATACGCCCAAGAAGGGACCACTTTGTTATCATGTCATTGGATTTTCTGCCAGGAAGAGAAACAAACTTCTTTATAGTAGTGGTCAAAGGGACCAAATACCGTTTGGTCCAAGGGCTGCAGATAATTAGTGGGTTGGTGTTGCAAAGACAGTATATCAATATTATCCCCAAGCACTCTCTCCATGATTGCCAGTAACTAATGGGACGAATGGCCATCCAATATCAATAGCTGGGATGGATTCTCGCCACAGTACTTAAAGAAGACTTCTTCATGCCACTTCTCTCCAAATGTCATATGGCATCCATCGGTTGGACTAAAATTCCCATTGTGATATTTCAGGTACTGAACGTGTATTGAAACTATGAAGAAACACGCTAGTAGTGATAGGGGATACTTTAGCATCAATGGAAAATACATTGCAGACCCCCTTGGGAACGTTTAGCGTCAAGACCTTTCATATCACCCTGGGGACGTTCAGCGTTGGAGAATTTAACATGGGGGAATATTGGGTCTGTATAACGATAGGGTAAGGTTAGATTGTTGTATAGCGGTAATAGGAATGGAACAAGTGAGGTGACGTCACGGTACTGGACATTGATAACAATGTAGCAAGGGTTTGACCTGAATAAGCGCTACTCTAGGGAGAGACAAAATACAGGAACGATATAGATATAGACATAGACATATACATAGATATATATAACACATATACAAAGAATGATGAACATCAGACTATCACACAAAGAACTATAAAACAGATTTTAAAAAAATAGGCAAGAAAGCAAATATTTTCGAGTCATATGAGTGGTCCTTATAAAGGGCGTTTTGGTCTCGATTTTTCTTCATACAAACCCAGAATATACTATCCACACAAACGTACGCATACGTATACAAACCCCAAATAGACTATCCACACAAACGTACGTGAACGCATAAACACACACACACACACACACCACAGGGGAAAGAAGAAAAAGAAACCCAAAATATATCATCAAGCAAGTCTTTATCTTTATACCAATGATACAACACGACTCCATTGAAGGCTATAATTTTGACGATACCAACGATCAAACGTTTGGGTACCTGTCCTTTGAACAGATGATATTCGATCATCTCTCTTAATGACCAACGGCAATGGTAGAAGGTTTCACTTCCAAGCGTCATATCAGATACTTGGCAGTCGTTTTGCTCAAAGTTTTCCACTTGAGGTAACCATTCTACATGTCGCACGTACAGTCTTGATTTTTAAATGACTGTTTTGTAATAGGCAGACTCAGCTATCAAATGGAAAGCGGCACTGCTACCATAAGATGAAGTCCACTTTTATTAATAAAAATAATTAAGACAGACAATTAATAAATTCCTTCTTTTCTATTCAATTTTAAGCAAGAATTGATTTCAAGTTCAGAAAAATACTGAAAATATACATTTTTTAAAACAGAAATCAATTACAACAACAGCTTTTTCATTTCAGAATTGGACTATAGATGTTGTTCATGTAGTTAGGTCGATCAATGTGAAACATGTTTGTGGGACCTAAACCACTGCTCAATTTCATATGTAAATATGTTGCAAATAATCCTTAATTTGATTATTGGGGAAAGGCTTTGAAGTGATGATGCAAAAAAGTCTTTGATATTATGTGAGCACTAGGCTCCCAGTAAATTGTCAATATATTCAGCAGTTATGATAAAGGCCAGGTGTGAAGCCAGTGCAAGCAATCTTGCACTGGTTTTCTAAAGTGGAAAATACAACCATACATATATGAATATGAGAATAATACTATATTGCCTAGTTTGGGTCAGGTGATAATAATGCATGCAATTTAAAATCAGATTATTTTTTAAATGCTGTGATCAGCTTGGTATAGATAAATTGAGATCAGCCCAGAATACACTCCAATGCTGGGATCAGTGTAGCATAGATTGGAAATTATCATAATAAAAAAACAATGTTTCATTCAGATTCTAGCTCATGTGTAACCCCTACATAAAGTGAGCCAAGGTTTTAAGAAGTGAAGTTACTGTATGTATGCATGTATGTATACACACACACACACACACACACACACACACACATATATATATATATATATATATATATATATATATATATATATATATATATATATATATATATATATATATATATATATATATATATATATCGCAAATTAGAGGCAAGGTCATCAGTAGGATGTCAGGTAATAAAAAGGAAATTTAGTCATGGTTCAGTAGGTCTGAGACAAGTTTAGGTGGGATATGTATGTGCCTTGGATTTAATCTCAAATGTCGCGACGTGCATGTAGCCTAAATATAGCCATATCCATATGCCCTTTAGTATGACACATCTAATGTAATGTGGTTTCTATCTTACCTTCGTGATATGACTGACAGAAAATAGTACCTATATTGATTTTATATTTTTGGCTGGCCATTGAGCCTATAAATAGGCTAGGTATTTGTGTCGTTATTTTCGTTATATATAAATTGAGAGATAAAAATATCCCTATACCATTTTAGATCGTTATTGGCATCTGACAGGAAATAAACTGATGGACACCGACTTTTAAAGTAAGGAGACTCCAGATCAATCTCTTTACACAGGTACTTGCTTGTTGACCATAGTAAATGTATATATATATAATCGAATATCTTATTAATAAGTATACAATCATATCCTTCTCCTATTAATGAAAACGGTATTATCATTACCTAAAAATGAGTGTATGCAAAACCTTTCATACAATATTTAAATTGTGAAACTGAATGTCATGTCATTAAAGTCAGTAAGTAGAGAAAATATTGGATTATTTTATTTGAATGTACAATATCAAACATTTTGTCCCATTTCTCGTGTAGACCCGTGCATTTTTCTTCAGTAATGATAAAATATACGATAAAAAGAAGCTATGACTTACTACAAAACGTGTCTTATGTTGTTGAAATGTTGACATTTCATTTCGAATAAAATCTTTAATTTGAGGAATTTTCCTTTACAGTAATATATACTCAAAACATTTTTGTTTTCCATCCATACAGATTTTTAAACCCTCTAAAGAGTAGATAAACCATTACGTAAAAATATGTTTATAATATTATGGATGCCGTTATCATGCCAATGTTTTATATAAAACAATACGTATTATACCTTTACAACTGAGACTTCATTCATCTTCTTGGAACTTTTTAACCATGCTTCCAGTATATTGTTCCAGAAGAATTTGAAACAAAAAATGATTAACATGTGATTCAAAAGTAAATGTTCTCTTTGAAAGCAACACAAAATACACAAATACACACACTAATATATTCCAGTTCATTTAGGGATGATGGAATCAAACACTGAGCATGACACCTTTTCTCTTACTGAAATACGTACGAATGATACAATTTAAACAAATCATTTTTATGAAATGAAACAAAATTGCGTATGTTAGACTGCTACGTGTCTTTTTAAACAAAATTGCGTATGTTAGACTGCTACGTGTCTTTTTAAACAAAATGCAAATGCAGTAAAACTTAATCAGACTTTCTAAAATTAGAATAGCAGGAACAAATACCCAATAATAAAAACATGAGGAAAGTCCAGTCGAGTTGTGCAGTAATGTTTAATTTATTCAGTACTATGTAGATATTGGGCGAAGTTTATTTCTCTTGTAAATGAGCAAAAGTTCTCAGATTTTATTTTGAAACTTCTTGTAAACTCTGCATAATTACGTTTTGGTACATGCTAAATGTCTACGGCATGATACCCCAGTGCTAGACATAACTATAAACTGCAACATTGCAGACAACATAGCGATATTACTGATGTGATGTGATTTGGATTTTTAACGTAGCTTTAACAATTTTTCAGTCATATCGCTACGATGTCTGCAATGTGGCAGTTTATAGTGATGTCTAGCACTGGGGCATCATGCCGCAGACATGTAGCATGATGTCCCACCCAGTCATATTATCCTGACACAAGACCGACCAGTCCTAACACTAACCTCTTAATACTGAACGCCAAGCGAGGCAGCTGTTAGTACCATTTTTGTAAGTCTTTGGTATGACTCGGCCGGGGATCGAACCCACGACCTCCCGCATCCGAGGCGGACGCTCTAACCACTAGGCCACCGGAGCGGTCGATATTACTGAAATTTGTTTACAGATACGTTATAAATCCAAAACACTTACAACATACATACATACATACATACATACAAAAATACATACATACATGCATGCATACATACAAAAATACATACATACATGCATGCATACATACAAAAATACATACATACATGCATGCATACATACATACATACATACATGCATGCACACATACAAAAATACATACATACATACATACATACATACAAAAATACATACATACATGCATGCACACATACAAAAATACATACATACATGCATGCGTACATACAAAAATACATACATACATGCATACATGCATACATACATACATACATGCATGCATACATACATGCATGCACACATACAAAAATGCATACATACATACATACATGCATGCATACATACATGCATGCACACATACAAAAATACATACATACATGCATGCATACATACAAAAATACATACATACATACATACATACATACATGCATACATACATACATACATGCATACATACATACATACATACATGCATGCATGCATACATACAAAAATACATACATGCATGCATACATACGTACATACATACATACATACATGCATGTATACATACATGCATGCACACATACAAAAATACATACATACATACATGCATACATACATACATGCATACATACATACATACATGCATACATACATACATACATACATACATACATACATGCATACATACATACATACATACATACATACATGCATGCATGCATACATACAAAAATACATACATACATGCATACATACATACATACATACATACATACATACATGCATGCATACATACATGCATGCACACATACAAAAATACATACATACATACATGCATACATACATACATGCATACATACATACATACATGCATACATACCTACATACATACATACATACATACATACATACATACATGCATACATACATACATACATACATACATACATGCATGCATGCATACATACAAAAATATATACATACATGCATACATACATACATGCATACATACATACATACGTACATACATGCATACATACATACATGCATGCACACATACAAAAATACATACATACATACATACATACATACATACATACATACATACATGCATACATACATACATGCATACATACATACATACATGCATACATACATACATACATACATACATACATACATACGTACATACATACATACATACATGCATGCATGCATGCATGCATGCATACATACATACATACATACATACATGCATGCATGCATACATACATACATACATACATAATACATACATGCGTGAATGCATACATACATACATACATACATACATACATGCATGCATACATACATACATACATAGATGCATGAAATTAGGAAATGGACATGGAATACATATTACTATTCATTAATTATATATTTCATTATGATTTATTGGGAATATATCAGTTGCAGAAAATAAGATACTGTCATACTGGCGATTTCACGTTTTGCATTACTTCCTTATTCCTTTTGCGACTTATATTTGTCTTTATGTATGTTACTCAGACCTGTTTTCTCATACTATTGGTATCTGAAAAATTATTAATTTGGAATATTCAAACCCAGATGGCACAGTCTGACATGATACAGATTTAGGATTTGCTTAACGTCTTTGTCTAACACTCAACAGCGACTATGGTGTATAAGCAATTGAAGAATGGTGTATTTTGTCCGAAGTATCGTTCAAGCATGATGGGAATGTCCTAATGTGTCAAAGTTTTCTCTGCACGAGAATGAGAGAAAAGAAAACAAGATAAATGTAGCATAGAACTGTTGGAAAGATTCCCTTTTCCTCAATAAAAGAGAAGACATGTCACAAGCTTGCGTTTTGTCAGCATTGTATAAATAGAAAGCTGTTTGGAATACCTATATTTTCCACAATGGTTTGAGGATTAAAATGGATTGAAACTAACATTACATTGAACAAATAATGTCAAACGATATAACCAGAGACAAAGGAGGCAGAAACAATAATTAATTTTACAGTGTGGATTGAGCGCAAGGTTCTAATATCGAAAATGTGAACATAAATGTACATTCACATCTATAAATATTATGAGTTTGGATATCCGAAATAAACATTATTACAAGCTAGGATTTTACCGCGTTAGCTAAAGCAATTTGAAATATTTCAAGCCAACGAAATAGCACGCCATACCATATCATATTCATCTATATGAAATGTATGGATTAAAAAGTAATATGCTTAGTGTCATCGAAGAACTCAGAGAAGTGAATATTAGGCTAGTTAAAGTTTGAAAGACTCGGCTATATTGTATATGATTTAAGCACTACATGGAGTGACATGATTATTTAATCACTCAGTAGCTGACAACGTGCTTTCTTGAACTGAGACCACACCATCTGCGAGCCATGACTATCCATTGACCTGAAAGCTAAACAATTTCTGGAGGGGTGTGTGTATCTTGCCCATGTTAAGAATATCTAGCTATAAAGCAGCTGCCACAATTGTTTTTCCCTTCAAAATAATCTCGCACTTCGAGGACCTAGTAAGGGCCATTCTTAAAGTAAATGGAACAAACTGACAACAGTGCCACACTATGTTTTTTTTATAAAGTTAAGTCCTTTTCAAAGGCGTACACAACAATCAAATTGGTATACACAGATATCTATTCAAAACCATTTGATAAACAGCAGCATCTTCTTAGACCCAGCTGTCATCCAGGCCATTTCAATCAGAACGTACCGTATACCCAGGCCCTGGGAATACGATGAATTTGCACCGAAAAGTAACGATTCCAGTAAAAGTTTGAAGGATTCTCTGAACGTTTACTAAAACGATGCTACGACAAAGACCTGACGGCGCACGCAACACGAAAGACTGAACAAACCAGCCCCAGTGGCTTACTTTAATACAGGGAAAATGAAAAATTGATCGGACAAAGTTAATTATGACCTAGCATCCATTCAACCCCAATGTAGGTAAAATCATCCAGCAGGACTGGTTCATCATGGAATCGTGTGACACGCTGACATCAGTCGTCTCGAAGAAAGCAGTAATAGTCTATCGCAGACCAAACAATCTCAAAGAGATCCTAGCAGAAATGAAACGCAGGCCATTTACAAGCCAGATTCATTCTGGTTAAATCTGATCACTTGGTAATAAAGGTTGTACAACTTATCAACATACGCTAGCGAACTGCATATTCTCTAGTACATTGAAGAGCGTCAAATTGAAAATACATGGTCCAAACAGAACGTGGAAAATAGAGTATGTAAGTTCTGTCATCACCTGTAAGATCTAAGGCCTTCGTTATGTCCGAGAAACACAAAAGCTAAACGAAAGGGTAAATCTGCAGATATTTGAATGGATGACAAAGCAGCTTGACAGAAACCCAGTTGCAAAACACTTCTCTTTTCCTGGCCTTACTTACAATGATACAATACTAGCTGCAATTGCTCACAACCCTATCTGGAGTTCCGAAAGCAGGAATGATAAGGAATCGTATTTGATATGCCTCCTTAGAACACTGAACATAAGTGACGTAAACCAAGACGACAATCAAATAACAACCTTCATTATTTACAGAATTCATTCAGTTTGCTCATTACTCACTCACCTATAATAACTGCTCAAGTTTCATCTCACCCCTGACACACCGTTTTTGATATTTGGACATGTATGTTAGGGTGTAGATGAGAGTAATTTGCCTATCGCGAAGTAGCAATTCGCCCCCACCATGCGGTGGCATATGGTACCCTTTTACAAGCGGGCCCAGCAAACATAAACGATCATACTTCGAGTCATACTTGTATGAAATCGATAGAGAAACAATTTAATACGACATGGCGAGTATTATAATTATGATAGCTTTATTCCAATGACAGATGAGACGAAAATACTGCGTTGATGAACGTTAACCTGGTGCATTTTAGTTTCTGCCTAATTTCGATTTGTCGTTACCATAACATGCAAACAAATGTAATCGTCCGGCAGGGCTGGAGATATCTGTGTGAAGAATTACGTTCATTGTAATCTGGATAAAAGCGTTGAATTAAGAATATATATATATATATATATATATATATATATATATATATATATATATATATATATATATATATATATATATATATATATATATATATATAGAGAGAGAGAGAGAGAGAGAGAGAGAGAATTATAAATATACACCAGATAACGGAAATTGCTATCCCTGGATTCCTATAGAAGAATGCTTGTTAATAGTAGGCAGAATTGATAGTTTAATACAAGTCGTGAGAAAAAATGGGCTTGTGTGTGCAGGCAAGGCGATGGGTGCCGTTTACCCGCGGACCTGGGTTCAATCTCCGTAGAGTACGAATTAAAAGTTATCTTACCTGTATGATAGTATTATTTGTAGTGAACTAATAATTACCTCTCCGGTGGCCTATTGGTTAGAGCGTCCGCCTCGAATGCGGTAGGTCGTGTGTTAGATCCACGGCCGAGTCATACCAAAGACTTGTAAAATTATACTAACAGCTGCTTCGCTTGGCGCTCAGCATTAAGAGGTTAGTGTTAGGACTGGTCGACCTGGTGTCAGGATAATGTGACATGATGGAACATCATGCTACATGTCTGAGGCTTGATGCCCCAGTGCTAGACATCACTATAAACTGTCACAGTGCATACTGAAAAAGTGTTAAAGCAACGTTAAAAATCCAAATCACACACACACACACACACACACACACACTATTAATTCTGCCTACTATTATCAATCTTTCTTTAATAGGAATCTTGAGATAGCACTTTCCGTTCTGTCTGGTTTATATTTATAATTCGCTATAATTAATCATATATACCTTGATTTTTTTCATAGGAATCCGGAATGACTGTGTAGGTACATGAGAATTAAATACTCATACGAGTGTGTCTTCTACATACAAGTGCATATAGCACCGATTGAATAACATCATCTTTGGTGTAGTGTGCTTAGTCGTGAGAGAACACGGGCTTGTGTGTGCAAGCAAGGCTGTGGGTGTCGTTTACCTGAGGACCTGGCTTCGAATCTCCATTAAGTACGAATTAAACATTCTCTAACCTGTATGATATTATTATTTGCATTAAACTATATATAGTTTATATATATATATATATATATATATATATATATATATATATATATATATATATATATATATATATTCACCATCAAACTGTCAATGCCGAACTGTCACATTGTTTGCCAATAGGGAAATTGTAATTATCAAAGGCAACAGATAATTGGAATGTGAATTCATATACATATCACTAGTTTAATATTTAACATATCATGATGATATGAAATATTGTAACATATTGGCGGTATACTATTTGCCTAGTTATATAATACTGATATACAAACTCAGTACAATCTCCCTCTTTGTCTCTGTCTGTCCATATCTGTCTGTATTTCTCGCTCAGTATCATAGCTCCATGTCAACAACTTTCGTACGGGTTCATGTTTCAATATACCCGATTCGACCTATCGATTCGGCCTGTTCACGTCTTTTACAAGGCATTCTAATCTTCCTTAGTCTGGGAATTGAATAGTCTTGCATGTGCCCATGCGCACTCAGACACATAGCGCATGAGCACACACGCGACTTTTCTTCACGTTCTCTTTGTTTTTATTAGAAACTTTAAGTTAGCAACAAGGTAAAATGGAAACTCAAAGTTTTTTTTGAAATTTTTGTACATGAAAAGCGTATGCAGTGATTAGGGAAATCAAAGTAAAGACGTTGGCAACAGTTAATATGGATGTGAATTCACTGCATTATAGAACGTCGTTGACACAGTGTAATAAAACAAACAATAGTAAGATATTTTTGATACACCTTTCTAGAAATAAAAGTATATCGTTATATATGACCGGTAGTGAGAAATAAACTATAAACAAGGTCTCACTCAATCTATATATATTTCTCTTTCTCTTTCTATCTCACTCTCTTTATCTCTCGTGTTTACTACCATACCTAGTGGCCATTATTATATGACGTCGGGATGTCGTATCTACATGAAAGTACACAACAACATAATTTTCACTAGTTTTCAATGAATATAAACAGACTACTTGGAAGAAAATTGATGGAATACGTATATGCACGTTGTTTTGCAGCAAACACAACCACTAACAGAAAGACAAATAAAAACTGAGGTCAAAGTGGCATTTATACATGGTTCTGACTCAAGCGCAATCACCATCATGTTACTTGATAGGGTAAAGAACAAGGATAGAAGCATACAGGAAGTGCAGGGATGCCTCTCAATAGGGTGTTTGGCTCCAACTACCGCAGCAAGGGTAGACCCGCCTACCAATGGGCGTCCGTGACTAGGATTAGACACGTCGTGCAAGCTGGTATGCAGAGTGATGGTCAGCTCTGCCAATCACATGGGCCTCCACTCGTGGGCTGTACCCCGTGAACCATTTTGTCAGTCGCATATCTTGCCAGGACCTCTACATTACATTTGTACTATTTTCTAAATGAAGGACTGTTTCGAGCCCAAGCGCATAGTGGGTGTTGGCAAATTTGAATATTGCATGTAATTTGTTTTCCTTTTGAGTTAATTCCCTTGAAAAGTAGTTTTTGTGTAAGGAGAAAGATAACTGTGAAAACACTTGGTTAGTTCTCCCAAAACTAAGTATCATTGTGTTCAACTCTAACTGCACAAGCACATAAGGAAATAAATCAAAGAAAGAAAGAAAAGAAACAGAAAAAGCAACAAAATAAACAGTAGTATGGCCCGCACAATTTGCAAAAATAATCTTAAAATGGGAACATTCTGAAACAATATCACAATGTTCGTAGAGTAAAAGCAACTAACATAAACGTATTTTCAGTACTAAAATTCTACAATTGTATATGCAGCCTGAGCAGTATTCCATCAATTTTCTTCCATTGTTTTTACTTTTTATATCCAATGAAAACCAACGAAAAATTAACATGGAGTCTAAGGTAGATGCTGTTGTGTACTTGCATGAATATATGACATTCCGCCGTCATAAAAAATTGGCTACCAGGTATGGCAGTAGACACGAGAGATGAAGAGAGTGAGTTAGAAAGAGAAAGTGAAAGTAAGCGTTTTAATGATGGATTGAACCAGGCCTAGTTTATAATTTGTATGTCACTATTGGTCATATATAACGATACATTTTAATTTCTAGACTGGTACATCAAAAATATCTTACAATTATTTGTTTCATTATACCGTGTCAACGACGTTCTATAATACAAACTATTGATATTTCAATCAATTCACATCCATAATAACTGTTGCCTATGTCTTTACTTTGATTCCCCTAATTACTGCATAGGCTTTTCATGTACAATATTTTTAAAAACTTCGAGTTTCCATTTTATGTTGTTGATAACATATAGCTTCTAATAAAAGCTAAGAGAACGTGAAAAATAGTCTTGCATGTGCTCATACACTATGTGTCTGAAAGCGCATGAGCAGAATGCAAGGCTATTCAATCCCCAGATATATTTAAGAAGACAAACAATGGTCTATTAGTTTAGTGAAAACAATTTTCTAACTTATTTCAAAGAACACAGAGTGGACATAATGACACACATGATTCCAACTTAATGATGTATTTAACTCACATTATGTACAACCTACAAATTCATGAATGAGATGCTGTGCTATGGTTTGTTACCAGGATTATTCTATTGTGCTATGGAATAATGTGCTGTTGTGTGTTACCAGCATTGTCCGTGGTAAATTATCGATTCAATGTATTTTTATTACGACAAAAAATTTTATAAGAAAAACAGAAATGTTAGATATAAAAAGTAGTGGAAAATAAGAATTTTTATCTTGTCAATAGATTTATTCCCGTATGAATTGCTCTGTAAAATAGGCATTAGCTTTCAATCATATACGTATTAGCTCATTTATACTGATTTCTTGCTTCGAAAAGAAAGACACTTTGAAACATACTGGCAATAGACAGGAAAATTATATCTGGCATCATACCTGAAGCAGAAAATTTATTTTATGATCGTGTTGGTCTGGAAATAATACGTTTTGCTATAACAGAATAAGTTTTGCTATAATAAGGATTTATCTGCTCCAATTCGCTTTTATGTGTATTATTTCATTTATCATTATTTTACATAGTGCATCTATCGCTTCACATGAACAGCTAATAGTGGAAGGAACAGTATGGCACAAGGAACCCGGTCTATATTTTACTGATTTGAATTTAACGTGAAGAAATTATATCTGTACCTCAGTATAATTAATATCGGACAGATTGCATTAATAAACATTGAATTTATAGCGTTCTATTTTTTACAGTGTTAACAAACGTTTCAATATGAGAGGGCTACAAAATGTGGATATATTAATCTTTATTTTACATAGTAAGGGTATTCGTGTCTTCCTGGTCAAGACGCCACTTCTCGCTTTGTGCATGTAGATTAGCAATAATCTGGCAGAGTTTTGACAGACTTTCATTTAACCTCCATTTATTTATAATGGCTTTATATTCTAGACTGATTATGAAACCAATTTAAAGAGCTTTGTTATTTGTACTAAGTCTATTTTCAGGATGGTGTTTCATGTTCGACAGTAAATCTGATTTTGCTAATATGTCTCTCCCATTGCGTATATCTACCCCCACCCCAAGTTAATTCGGATGGATTTTCGCTTACCAAGCCTTTAAACATGACAGTTTTCTTAAGATCTACATAGACAAAACGGTGACATTGTATTTTTGTCATTGGCATTTGGGTTGGAGAGCGAATTTTTAGCCGTTGTGCAACCTTTCATTGGGCAATAATACAAGGTTTCTATAAGTGTTCCACTTAGGTTTTGTTTGTCCAAACGATCATGGTTCAAGTCCCTACGCACATTCACAATGTCTTTCTTTAAAATATGTGACATAGTCATTGAACTCAGATAGTTCCTCCTTCATCTGAGACACTAGTACTTGAAGAGTATTTCCAAGCACATACCCAATTCGAAGAAAGCTATACGTAGTAAAAACGCAGCCATCGACGGAAACATCTTCAAGTTAATGAAATGTTTCCCGCAGTATAATCAAAACTTTTATTTGTTATTTCACATAGAGACTTCCGTGACTGCTGTAAATGTCGTGCTCGCACAAAAAAAATCTTTATACAGTTAAGGACCACATCAAATTTTACTGTTAACAAACAAATGTACAACTTGTAATTATTTCAATCCGTTCTGAATGGACTGGTCTCTAGTGAAGAAAAGTGCCTACTTCAATTATTTTATTTACATCCTCGTAACGTACACTTTGACTGAAGGACCGTACGTAACATGAGACGAACAGTCAGAAGTAAATTGAAAGAATGATTAGATGTAGAAAAAAGAAAAGGGTGTGAATGGGGTTTCATCAAAAAATGTCGGCAAACTCGGTGAAATGATGAAGTGCGTGTATTATAACAGTGCGTTACTAAAATCTTCACAAAGTTTGTGCAAAATTATTAATACAAGAAGGTTATATGATAACGTAAAACTTACAACATATTCCTTTGGAACCTTGTCGCAAAGATGGGATAATCTTAATCGGTACACGCTTGGGTTATGCCTGAAGTCAAAATATATCACTTAAGAAACAATGTACCTGTAAATGAAATGGAGGCTGCTATATTTTACTTGTATTTCCGATCATTTGCTGCAAAAGTCCGAACATTTTCCGATTTTCCACTGAGAGAGATTAGCGAAAACGAAGATTATAGTAAGGTAGCACTGAAGACATCTGTAAACATGCGAGTAGAACACTATAATGATTACTCCTTCCACGATTGTCTTTACATTATCTTTACTCTTCATTTAAATAAAGGACCTTACAAACAGTTATATACACTGTGAAAGAGTGATACGGTTCTTGAAAGAAAGAGATGGGCGTACGAGGTCATCAGAAAGTGCCGGCAAGCTTTGTCAAATGATGAATTATATGAATACAATAGTACCGTACTAAAATTGTCACGACGACTCTTACAACGTTGGTGCACACTGCTAATAAAACAAGGTTGTATCGTAACGTATAACTTGAAAACATACTCTTTATGAATGTATTCACCAAGCTGGTATCATCGGATTGATACACGCTTTGGTGCATACTATAACACCTAAGAAATAATGAACCTATTATTCCAATGGAGACTACTCTATTATTTCCGACATACCTTTCCAATCATTTGCTGCAACCTTCAAATGTATTCCGATTTTTGCCTAAGCGACGTAAGAGAAAACGAATGCAATATGGATGTATATTGAAGAAATTGCCAAATATGTGCATAAAACTGTTTGAAAGATTCTAGTAAATCAAGTAGCACTCATGACTGAAACTTGCTTGTACTCAGCATTGTAGAAAAAATAACCTATTTACTTACCTTTATTAAACATTTCAAATTACTCTTGCATTACATATTTTGTTACAGGATAGAATCAGATAAATGGCAATTTGTAGCCCTAAGAACTGCTGTTATTTCTCTCCAGGCGGGAAGGTGCCTCGGCTAACTTCTTCCTCGCATACTGCTTCCGCTGTCCGTGTTTCCCTTTCGCTGTCTGGATGGAAAACCTTCGAATCCATGGAACCCGTTTAAAATTTCGGCTGTTTCAATCAGTGTATTCACGGGATGTTGAGTGTAGACAACGTTGAACCTTTTCTTGAGGATGCGACGTCCTGTGTGCCACTGCTGCGACTTGGGTTTTGTGTCCTTAATTGTCCTCAGGCTATAAATATAGTTGCTTTGATAAAATTGTGCGCTGACCTGATGTCAGCTGGATTCATTTGAAGTCCCAGTGCATTTAGTCGCATTATGTCTGGGTCTCTGTGTTGTTGCTGCCTCTGCTACCTGTTGAAGGTTTTGTCCGGTGGTTGGTCTAATGAGACCCGTGGTGATAACAGGATTCCTCTGATATCAGCTAGAATTTGTTCTGGTAGCACATGTTGAATTCTAGACGCTAACATTGGAGTGCTTGTTCTAGGAGGGGTCCTGCTCTTCACTGGCGGAGGTGATTGTTGTGGTGGTGGTGGAGGTTTAGAGACAATCTTGCAAATGTCTCTTTACCTTTCTTGCGGGGCTGGAGCGTGGTCCGCCTTCTCTTGGGCAGTCTGAGATTTAGTCCTATCCCTTGTTTCTGATAGTGGTGGTCTATCCGGCTGCTGTAGTTTGTTCACTTGAGTGAGTGTAGTGGGTTGGGTGCTAGCTGGCTGGGTCTGCATATATGTATTACACTCCCTCTGGTGCTGCGTTCTTCCACCTATACGTTGTCTCCTGGGTCGAATATTTTGATTGTTGTTTGCATCGTTATTTTACCACATCAGTAGCAAAGTTGTTCTATTCTTCTGTGCTCTGAGGCTCCAACCTGTTCTAACTAAGAGTCCACTGCCCCTTAGTAAATTTAAGGATTGGGCTGGAATGACATCCGTCGCTAGTTCCATTATTGTTATGTCTTGTTAGCTGCTCTCTTGATTGCGACTAATCTGGTAATGACGTGTTCGACATGCCGCTTTTTCTATGTGTGGGGATCATTCAGGATTAGGAATATAATTGAATCTATCTAGCAACAAAAAATATTTCACATCGATCCAGCTGATTTCTTTACTAGAACAACTGACAATAATGAAAGAATTCGATCTATGTATGTATGTATGTATGTATGTCTGTCTGTATGTCTGAAAGTCGATTGGAATGGTATTAATGAAAGAAGTGATTTAATTTCGGTCAGCAAACGACCTTGATATGATGCAGACTTTAAAGGTAAACGAATATGGCATAAATGATGCACTTAGACAATAATCATATGGCTGATAACTTTGATTTTTATAAACACTTTAGAAATATGTACAACAACACAAATAGGAACAAACGCAACCAATATCAAGAAAACGAAAATCCATGGCAGGTAAAGACTCTAAACGCTTATGTAGACTGTTGAAATGTCCAAGCACCACGAATGGAATAATTAACATCACCGGTTGGCAACCTGTTTCAGAGTTATGTAATATACAATATGAGACCAAATGTTCAGATTATACGAAATATAATCCCCTAATAGTTGCCACTAAAATATGGGCGGTACAATAACTGAATTAGAAGTGCAACATGCTTGAAGCAGTATAATGTCGGGAAAATCAGGTAGGGGCTGTTGGCCTTTCGATGGATGTTTTAAGGTATCTGGAAATATTACAGCACCTATCGAAGAGTCTATGTTCAATAAAGTACTTAATCTTGGACACTTTCCGTAATATTGGATCACGGATGTTATCGCAACCCGTCACAAAAGGGGAACTTTATAGAGGTATTAGCCATGTATCAGTCCTCGCTACATTATTGACTTACATCTGAAATGGTAGATAAGATACCTGGATCAAAGAAAATGGTATTATAGGTGAAGAACAAGCTGGTTTTAGAAGTGGACCTTCCACTGTGGATACATAATGATCACAATGACATTGATATATAAATATCTGAGGAAACAAAGAGGTAGGATTTATCCATTTTACTTGATTATAAAAAATAGCAAATATAGGTGAGTATTGGTAGGTATAAACAGATCCAATACATTTTTGTGCAGATATAGAAAGTGAGTTTCACTTTGCAGTTAAATGCCGCATGCAGTTTATTTGTCGATAAATGTGGAAAATTTGAGAATGGCGTATTTACTCTTCATACGTTCGTTGTAAAGCGAATAACATCAAGTTTTATAACTTTATCCAGAGAATAATGATATTATTATTAAACATAATTTTGCTGCTTATCTCGCACATTCTTTAAAATTTAGAGAGTGAGTGCTAATCTTAGGATTGTTATGATTTATGGTTGTACCATATTTTAGTACACGTAATCTTATCCTATGGTTAGTGCTGCTAATAAAGTATATTATTAATATTATTATTATTATTATTATTATTATACAGATTATTTAGTTTTGGGATTTCAATTTTCTTCACAGTGCTTTAATTATTTGCTATTCGAATTTTGATTTAATGAGTATAACTATCTTGTGCTTAATATCTTTAAGGTTAAAATCCTGGGTGCATGGCATATCTCTCGGTTTGATGCACAGAAAAATGCATTCAAACACCAGGATTTTACATTATACCTGAAAACTGGGCACAATGTTAATCTCTGTAGAATCCATAGTTCTTTTATTAATCTTCTGTGAAAGGAGAAATAGCTGAAATAAACTTCGCTACAATGGATTTAATACTATTTAAAGTTTATATCAGATTGTATAAAGTTATTACTGACAATACTTGTATCTTATACGATTTTATCACTCTCATAAGTTGGAATGTCATATCTAATGATATTTTCACTATTATAAGGATTTTCTAGTCTTGCGTGTGCTACACTATAGTTTATTTAACTGCCTTTTTATTTTGATTGATAATTGAGGGTTGGGGTGGGGTATCTATGCGTGTTCGAGTGCGTTTAGAGCTCATACATAACATACATTGTTTGTGAAAGACTAAGCGGTTATCTTTCTCGTCAAACCAAACTATTCACAATATATCCTATCAGATAAAATGAAAGCGTTGTTTTGTATAGGTGTGTGTGTGTGTGTGTGTGTGTGTTGCTAAATAGGGCGCACATTATGAACAAACCGTTTAAATATTCAGGAGACATGCTTATTTTATTATTCGTATTATTTGTAACTAATAATGACAGAGTTACAATGATATATTCATCTATATGTCAGTTACTGGTCAGGGATTTTGCATTGTAGTGAAAGCATTTATATCCAACTGGATACGCGACATACGTAAACATTCCAAAGTTAAATTTATATAGATATTGTACTAGCCGCACATTAATACAGAACTGTAAGCATTATAGATTCTCAGCTTGGAATAAAGTACACATTTATTCAGCTAATCTAGGTCCTAAGTCCATATCCTTGCGAAGCCGCAACTTCTTGTAGCGTAAACTTATGACCTGTATGAGATATGCTTGTAGGTTTTGGTTGATATGACGATACTATTCAAGTGAAATTATTCGTTCGTATATCAGTTTTTGCATGTTCCGTCAGATCTTCTTACCTCACCCAGAGTGTGTTAGTTGGTTGGAGGGGGTTGGCGAGTTAAAGTTATATCACAACTTTCAGTTGATAATCCTCGAATGATCCATTATGTACCAGCGTTTTAGCAGATTCAAAGGAAAGACAATATCTGTACGTCGTCTGTATATATATATATATATATATATATATATATATATATATATATATATATATATATATATAAGGCTGACGAAAAATTAACTAACAATAAATAAGTCAATCCCATAAACAGAGGTTATCAAGGTCGTCGACCTGAAATAGAATGCATACAAGACCTGAATAATCGCTTTGACAAGTTACCTGGAGACGAACAACATGACACGTATCTGCTTACGGGTCATTCGAGTTCACAGGCTCGCTCAGAAATATATAAATATATTCATGAATGCATACACCAAATACTTGCTTATAAGAGTAATCAATTGAAGAGGCAATACTGACTTTGATCAATCGGAGCTTTATGCGGTGGTAATTCTTGGTACCCAATTCGTTATTTTATGCAAATATTTGAATTAAAAATTTTATATTGGATATTTGATAAAACATTATTGTTTAGAAAGCTAACATCAAATTTGTTCAAGGTACATTCTAAAAATGCAAAGTTACAAGTTTATATAGTTTAGAAAATTAAACCGTTCAGAATAAAGGAACAAAATAAATAAATGCCTAACGTCTTTAGGAAGCTAAACCTTTTCAAATTAAAGCATGAATGTAGTCGAGTAAGGTTACGGATTAAATGTAAATTGTACGAGCTTATATATATATATAATCTGAAAACTGAAGCTTAAAGCTTTCTTCTCACTCCAGCGTTTCTTTGCAACTGTAGATTTTCGTCCATTTTAGTCGTCAAGAGTGTTCACGATTTCAGTTTTGTGTCAATAGCATCGCATTAGCATTTTAAACCCTGAATGCAGATCATGTCAACTTTCATTAGAAATCCTAGCAAAACTAGTCAAACGGCATGTCACCTTTCAATATAATGCCAAGAGTAAATGAGTCAAAATGGCATGCCCATTTGAATTGTAACTCCATACATAAGTGAGTCATTTTGGCATGTCAACTTTCAATACCTCAGCAGCTTAACATGGAATTATTATGGACTTAGCTGTCTTTGACTGATCGTGTTTTGAGCAAAAGGCAAAAGCAGTTGGACCCAAATAAACCCCATTGATTGGAATGATTGGAATGATTTGACAAATTATGAAATTATATACGAGTCAAAGAGAGTTATATGCAGTAATGTATAATTTATTCAGAACTAGGTATATATTGGGTGGACTTTGTTTTTCTTTGAAATGAGCAAACATGTCATTGTATTCAAACATAATAATTTACGTTTACCTTTTACTATGGCAGGACCATATTGAGAAATGTGTGGCAGTCAGTGTTAATCACTTCTTGTAGACGAGGACGTGTACCAAAACCAAAACGTCTACCGACCTATCTGTCTATATTTTTGTCTATCTCACATATAAAGGATAGTTCCGGTTCACAATTTAAATCGTTCATTTTCCACTGTCTACCATGGCTTAGTTCAGCACAATGTTCTTGCCCTGCGGCGTTGTTAGGTTCATGCTCCCCCCAGACAGAGTATGTCATTGGTACATTTCTTGGGGACCACACCCAGTGCCCCTCCTTCATAATGTCATTTGCAGCCGTCCAGTATGTACTACTCCCCTTCAGTGCTTCATGCAGAAATACACATAATATATTTTTACAATATAATATTATATATATTGCCATAGTATTATATATTGCCATCTTATACAATATCTATCTAGCGTTTTGTACTCAGTCAGTTTAAAGTATTCTTACTGTATCCTAATTTTAAATAGTGCTATCTCATATAATCGTATTGTGTTATCTTATTTATATATTGATGTGTTATATTATATATATATATATATATATATATATATATATATATATATATATATATATATATATATATATATATATATATATATTATAAATTGCCCTCTTATATAATAATGATAATACTACTACTACTAACAATAATAATACTATTGTACGTTTAATAATATTGTTGATACTGACCACTTAATAAAAAAAGTAACGGAAATATTTACATTTGCTAAACTGATTAATACTTTTACGACAAGATCGAATGACTTTAATTTTGAACATCGCTGAACTCGAGGTTCTTGACAATTTATCGTGAGAGCTTTATATGACTACAATTCCTAATATTTGAATATAAGAATTATTCTCACCTTGCGGTGACAGCTCATTAAGTACTTTTTGAATGAATTGGAACTCGATGTGATTGTTTATACGGAGAAGATGGGAATTGAAGGCTTGACAGAATTGCTGTGTAAGGAGAAAATATCGAGAGTGACATTAATACAGTTTCTTTTAATATTCAACGACCTTTTACAATCCTAGACGGTTTTGTCATTTTCATGCATCAGTCAGAACTTGAGGATTGTGCGATGTTGCTGTTTCAAATAATGATTTCAATTTTGAGAATAATATTTTTGCAGTGTAGCAAGTAAATTGGTTAAGAACAGCACTCTATCCTGACTGTAGTAAATTATTGTAACACTACTACTAAAGGATGAATAAATGGTATTTCAAAACCTCTCCATGAAAATGTATAAGATTGTGATCCTGATAGTCCTTAAAATATTGTGCAGGAATTAAAGCTTTCGAGTCACCCTGATTACAATTACTCCTTCTGTGTTTCGATTTAAATTATGAAGATGCGTTATTGTAACGAATCGTGCGATGTTAATTAGAGTTAGGTATACGACAGAGTGGATATCAGGAGAGACGTGGACTCGCATAGTCGAGAGAAGACAGATTAAGAAGAGACTTTTGGACTGCAAATCTCCAAGACTGAAAGAGAAAATTTCGAAGGAGTATAGAGGAAAAGACAAGGAGGTGAAGAAATCAGCTAGGAGAGACGAAAGAAAATACACAGAGAGACTGGCAAAGGAGGCGGAGACAGCCGCCGAGCAGAAAGACATGAAGATGGTGTACCAAAACACCAAGAAGCTGAAAGGCGACTACGACCAGCACCACGACCTTCCAGTGAGAGATGAAGGTGGAACTCGTGTCACAGTGGAGGAGGAGAAGTTACCACAAGAATCATCAAGACCAACCAGGCCTTCGCAATGCTGAATCCCATCTGGAGGACAACAAACCTCAGTGCCCACACGAAGATCCGTATCTTCAAGAGCAACGTGCTGAGCGTCGTTTTGTACGGGCCAGAGTGTTGGAAGACCACTGCTAACATAGAACGCAAGCTCCAAGTCTTCCAGACCAAGTGCCTGCGACGGATCATGAGGATCTTCTGGTCAAACATGATCTCAAACAAGGAACTCCGGCACAGAGCGGGCGCAAACACCATCTCTGAGACCATTGCAACTCGTCGATGGAAATGGCTCGGCCACGTCTGCAGATTGCCCTCTGACTCACTACCAAGGGTGGCACTGAGATGGACTCCACAGGGAAAAAGGAACCGTGGCAGACCCAAAGAGACCTGGCGCCGAACCGTGGAGCGAGAACTCAAGACCAGAGGCCTCACCCTGCACGACCGGCCCAATAACAGCAGCCTACAGACCAAAATGGTGCTCCCTTGCTGTCGCCTCAAGCACCAGACGGCGCAGAGAGGATTAATTGATTGATACGATTATCTTTCAAAGTCTCACATTCTTTGAGACGAATATAACACATTTATGTTCGATATTAATTAATTTTTCTGTTTCATTCATAACAATTGTCGTCTTTTCCTATCGCACGTTGATAATGATGTATTCAAGTATTCTTTTTGCCATTGGTGTATTTTAGTGTTCATTGGCAATGCGCAGATACAACAAATTAAAACAAGCTAATGTCTTACCATTCATGGTTTCTTTATTATAAGAAACATATTAATAGTCAAAAGTGGATTCTTACAGATATTGAGATTTTAATTTATTTTTCTGCCTTTGAAAATTGTACGTGAATTTCATTATATGGCATACCACAAGAATCTTGTATAAAATGATGGTCCAATATCCACCATATATGTTATGTTTCTAGAAAGCTATGAAAAATACAAAGCTGAGGTATGATACGATGATAGCATAAGATGATGATAAGATGATGATATTACAGTATGATCGTTGGAAGATATGATACTTTCACGATATGATGATAGGATGGCGATGATTGTATGACATGATCTTGAGAAAATATGAAGATGGTATATGACAGTGAGATAATAGTATGATGGTATACCTTGAAGATGGCTCGGATGGGACGATAGAGGGGTGATATGATGATGATCACGTCTATTGCTCCTTTAAATACGTTCCTTGATAGGTGCTATGCACAGGAGGGTAATATATTAGACAGTATCAACTTATTTTCAAAGTACAATTAGAATTAGAATTTCAAAGGATGTAGCAAGCAAGGATATACTTCGGAAGATTCAGAAATATTTCGGTATCTAAAAGTATGAATTTTTAAAACCCTTGATGATTACTCCGGTTTTATATATGTTCAAAATAGTTTGATCTTAGCTAAAAGGCTGTTTTTAGTCTCAGAAAATTTAATTTCTCCTGAAAGATTGCAATGAATGTGTACTAACCTCAGCATCAAGCCATGACTTATTCCTGTGGACAAACGAGTAGCATGAGCCTTGATATTCTCTCCATCCATTCTCACAGTGTGGCAATGCTGTATGTGTATGCCCATATTAAAACATATTCAAATTAAAATACTGAATTGGTCAAACGCATTCTATTGATTATATCACATGGTGTGTAATAAACTCTCTCTCTCTCTCTCTCTCTCTCTCACACACACACACACACACACACACACATATACACACACATAAACACACACACAGATATATATATATATATATATATATATATATATATATATATATATATATATATATATATATATATATATATATATACATAGAGAGAGAGAGAGAGAGAGAGAGAGAGAGAGAGAGAGAATACATTTGGAGTATGCGCAATTGGTTATAGCGCACTGTTTTAAGGGATTCTAAGATTTTTGTGATTACTTGTCTGATGACTGGAAAGCGGTGCAATGGAAATATTCCGTAGCCCGAATTCATTAGCCAATAACGAGGAGCAAACGTAATAGAGTGAAGTGTTACTGAGTGTCCTTGATGACATGGTTCACTAGTAGTTAATTCAGGTTAAAACCTAATGTGTGTCCCTGGAATAACAAAGTCCCTATTAAAACCTAGTGGTGTACATTGGTGGTGTGACTGAAGTGGCAGTATTTACGGTAGGAAACGGGTAAATTAAAAATGAAATAAATACGAAGGGATTCGGCAGATGCCGTTTATGTCACCATGGTGGCAAATGTGATGCAGTTGTCCTTGACGAAATGTCCCTGGAAATCGTAGTTTTACTGACCTAAGGTGGCTTAGTTAAAGAAGTTCACTGTGTTAAGGGATAGTTGTATAGTTTCTACAGCGTGAACTGCTGGCGGTACGGAAACCTAACAAAGAGAAACCACACAGATGTGCGGTTGATATATATTTGGCAGGTTGTGAGATATATGGTCTTGCATTAATAGAGTAAACTTTATATGAAGAAAGGACACGTTGGGCTTTCTAATTTACAACTGAAGTTGCATGGAATTCTTTGGAAATTTGAGGTAAACTTATGACATCTAGCGGGGATTTGACACTGCTCGGTATTTATTTAATATTTCAAAATCAACTATTGAAATATATCAGTAAGCAAAAATTATATTTTCACTAAGGTGAAACCACTTTATTGCCATAGTATCAATAACACGTTTGAAACTACTGTCTTGTTTTCATTTCGGAAGTATATGGGCCCTTATCTGTGTTTTTTAGACATGTATTTCCATATTTAGCCTATTTTATTTTGTCTGCTTCTGTCCCCTTGATATTTCTTTCTTCTAGCCTACCTCTTTCTTACCCCACCAGAATAAATAAATCTTTAAAAAATGGAAATACTGTTAAACCGCTATGATACATACATGTGATCAATGTAAAGGCGGCATCAGAAATGCGTAATAATGAGCCCCGAATAAAAAAATGTATGCCTCAGTTCTTAACATTTTTTTTTGTAATTTGTTTTCTACATGATCATTCAAATTATCTGTAACACAACTTAATCAACTTCTTGCTATAACGTCTGTATCATCCATACAGTACTGTGTATTTGTTACATCTGTAACTCAATGACAAAGGGTACATATATTTCTGAAACAAATATAGGTTTAGGTGGCGATTTTAACTCTCATCATGATGATAATCATGTCTGAAACCGATTCAGAAATTAAGCATTTATTAGTGTATTTATTACCTCCAAGGAAAAAGTGGCCTATTCAAATGTTTGTAGTGTTCACAAAGATCTTTTGACACAGAATATGGCTATCATCGCTTCAGAGAAAACTATAGAGGCATAAACTCATACAACATGTTAGAGATGGCCGATATTGCCCATACTGCACGGTAGCAAGTATAAAACAACCATAGTATTATAATAGGATAAGGGCCTAATAATTATATTCTTTTGAAATTCTACAGGGTTAGGTGTTACATTTCAGCTAATAATCATGTACAATGCGTTCATTGTTGTTATACGTCGTAAAACGTATTGTTACAAGCCAGGGGTCTTTACTTGACCGAGCGGTTGTCAAACCCTGGGGCGATTCACGCTAGAAATTATAAGTTTACCCCAACTTTCCAAAGACTTCCATACAACTTCAGTTGTAATATTGAAACACCGACGTGTCCGTTTTAAACATAACCTTTACTCTAATTAATGCAAGACCGCAGATAAAACAACCTGCCAAATATCTATCAACCGCACATTTGCATGGTTTATCTTCATCAGGTTTCCGTACCGCCAACCGTTCACGCCGTAGAAACTATATGAGTATCCCCAGCACTGGGAACTATTTAACTCCGCCACCTTAGGCCACTCAGTGAATGCTTTCCAGGCACATTTCGACAATATAACTGCATCACATTTGCCACCATGGCGACATAAACTGTATCTGACGAGTCCATTCTTATTTATTCCTTTGTGTAATTTTCCCGTTTCCTACCATAAATACTGCTACTGCAGTCACACCACCAATGTACACCACTAGATTGTAATATGGACTATCTTACTAAAGGGAAATTCATGCGGTTTTAGCCTGAATTCACTACTAGTGAACCATGGCATAGTAGAAACTCACTAACACTTCACTCCGTGACGTTTGCTCCTAGTAATTGACTAATTATTTTGGGGCTAAGGATATTTCCATTGAAACGAATTCCAATAATCACACAAGTAATCACACAAATCTAAGAAGTCCTTAAAACTGGGCGCTATTACCAAATGTGCATACAACAACTTTATTACAGTATCTTGCAACCGTGCGTCTTTAATAAAAACAGTCCTGCGAAACAAAATGGTAACAATCAGCTAAACGATCAAGGATTATCAAAGGTAAATATAATTTAATTATGTAAATATCTGGTCACCAATTAACAAAAGACAAAGTCAGTAAGTCCTTGGTGTTTTCATTGCAAGAAAAACACAATAGCGTTATTTCTAGCAGTGTGCAAACATTTTTTAAATGAAGAAGTAAACAATATGCAGTCCAAAATATTATATTCAGTATCTTGTAATAAAGGTGTATATGTAACAATATGTATTGATACGTCATTGTGAATGTAAGGGACGCACATGTCTTACATACCTTTCTGTTCAAGACGCCACTTCTCCATCTGTGTATATAGACTGTTAATAGTCTGGTTTAGTGTTGACACACTTTCTTTCAACACTGTGCAGTCAAAGATATTATATTCAGAATCATGTAACAAAGATGTATATGTAAATATAAACATCGTGATTTTTTAAGGCTACACAAATTATATACGTATCAGAATATTGTATTTTCGTCTCTTAAGTAAAATTAAATGCCAATATAATTCAAAATTAACTGTATAAGTGTAATACTAAAGTAACATTTGTATGATTAATGAGACACATCGGGGATAATCTAAGTGGATAAATGGAAATCGGTGACGTATCTACAGCGTTTTTCCCATAGCTATCCAAACAATCCATTTCAGCAGTTACATCATTCTTCCATTAAACGCATCACTTAGTATAATGATAGCGCATGATGTTAGTATTTATAGCGTTATTTTATAAACCTGCAGAATATTTGCACAAATTCTGATTTGAAAATATCCTTACCGCACCAGAAATGCTGCTGGCTATGTTTACCTGTAACATATTTCCTCTGATTTTATATTCGTTTTTATTTTGTATTTATCTAGTGCTGGACAAAGTGTAATGGTATCCATATCTTTACATCAATACCTAATAGTATAAAAGAATAGTACGAAATATTGAACATGTTCTATATCTTTACTAATCCGAAGTCATCATGAAGAAGACATTCATAACTTTGCTGTTAAAATCTAAAACATTTAAGATGTTTAGTCACATTTTTAAAACATAGCAAAATTACATAGGGCACGTGTATTGACACGTCTTTTTGAATGTGAGGGACGCACATGTCTTACTTACGTTCATGTTCAAGACGCCATTTCTCCATCTGTTTATATAGATTGTTAATAGTCTGGTTTAGTGTTGACATAGTTTCTTTCAACTTCAGTTCAGTCGTGCTGACCTTTGATTCTAGTTTAATCCCAAAAGCCGCTTCAATAGCATTAATCTTTGCATTAAGTCTATATTCAGTATGTTCTTTTAAATTACCAATTTTTGTCGCTAAATCTGATAGATTTAGCCCAGTTGTCTCTTCTACAGCGTCTAATTTCTTTCCTAACATGATACGAATGGCTTTTTCTTATGGTCTTCGTAACTTAAAAGGGATGATTTTAGAAAATTTTGATCTGCATCTTGGCTTAACAGTTCAGTTTGATGCCCAGCAATATATTCCTTATGGCTATGGTAAACGGTTTCATTTATTTTTCCAATTAGTGTTTGTTTTTCCAAACGATCCTGGCTCAACTCTCTACGCACGTATACAATGTCCTTCTGTAAATCCGTAAAATCTTCTTTCAGATCAAGCATTTCTTCCATCATCCGAGACACCTGCATTTGGAGATTATTCCCTAATACATATCCGTTATCAAAGAGCGATATGTTTGCTAAAAAGACACATACCAGCGGAATATACTGCATTTTTAAATTGATAAAATGTCGTCTGTAGTATATTCGACAATCTGTCAATTGTATGACACTTACAGAATGCCTTGGTATTTTATACAGTTGACATGTTAAGGACCTCTTGAAACGACTTTCAAGTGCAAATTCACAGCTTACAATTATTTCTTGTTGTTTTGCGGAAACTAGTTTGTAGTGTACACACTTGTTTTATTATCGCTCAAATCCATTTTCTTATGCACAGAGTGAATGAAAACAGCGTTGTCATTCCTGTAGAGAAAAACTTACTTCCGCCACCATTACATCCACTTCATTATCCAACTGAAGAAAATATCGTACGTAATTTGTACTGAAGCGTGGATAAAAAGTTGATACAGTGATACAGCGTAGAAAAACAAAACAGTGGTAAGGGTTGTGATTCATCCGAATATGTTGGTTTCATTTTGTTTTGTGGTCATTTGTCAGAAGATGACAGAGCATACATTGCTGTCAGCATATTTGGTGGAGTAATAACCATAAATGATTTCAGGAAGAACCAGGAGGATATCAATGAACTTTATCAAATGTTGACCTACCGTATTGAAATCATTACGATATCTTTATCTGAAAAATTATTCTTTTGTAATGCTAAGTCAAAATGGCATAATCTGAAATGATTCAGATTTAGGAGATGTTTAACGTCTATGCCTAACACTTAAAAGATAATGTAGACGTCTATGCAATGGGGAATATTTTATTTTGCCCGAGATGTAATTCAAACGTTTGCTGGAATGTCGTAACTATTTCCGGGGTTTTTGTGCACAAAAACGAGAGAAACTGGAGTACAAGAGAAATGTAAAATATAACTAATTTAAAGATTCATTTTTTCTCGGCAGTATAGACCTGCCACAAACTTGCGTTTCGACATCATTTTACAAAGCGAAATCTATTCAGTATGAAGATATTGATCACAACGGATTGAACATTACGATGGATTGAACATTACAATGGATTGGACATTACGATGTATTTAGCTTTACAATGGACTTAACATTACAATGGATTGGACATTAAAATCAATTGAACATTTCAATGTATTGGTCATATAATGTTACATAATACAACAAGAGATAAAAGAGAAACAAACAATAAATAATTTTACAGCGTGAATTGCGTATTAGATTTTAATATAGAAAATGGATATAAGCGTACACACACACACACACACACACACACATACATATATATATATATATATATATATATATATATATATATATATATATATATATATATATATATATATATATATATATATATATATATTAGAAACTAGGATTTACTACCAGGTTAGCTAAAGTTACTTAACAGGAACGAAAACAAGCTTACGAAATAGTACGTCGTACCTTTTTTGTGTTCATATATATCAGATGTATGGACAAACAGGTTATATGCTTAATGTCACCGAAGAATTCAGAGAAGTGAATATCCAGCTTGTTCGCCTTATAAGATAAATGTTGGAGGACTCGACTATATTGTATACGACTTTAGAACTACATGGATTATACAGCGACAGAGTGACATGATTATCTAATCACACAGTATATGAAAATGTTCTTTTCAGAATTGAGCCCACGCCGTCTGCAAGCCATGACTATCCACCGAGCTTGAAGTTGGGTATGTGTAAATAAAGTAGCTCCTTGCCCATATTGCGAATGTCTAACTACAATGCAGCTGATTATTATATCCAATTAAGCTCGCACTTCAAGTACCAAGTAACTGGCCATTTATAAAGTAAATGCAACAAATTGAAATCGGTGCTACACCATGTTTACTAGTCTCAGCGCTTTTGAATATCACCGATTCCTTTCCAAAGGCGGACACAACAAACAAGCTTGTAGAACACAGGACCACAAAGATATGTACTCAAAACATCAGCATTTTCTCTCATCCACCTTTCCTACAAACCATTTAAATCAGAACATGCAGCATAATTTGCACCGGGGATACACAGAATTCACTCCGACAATGATACATTCCATTAAAAGTCTGAAGGATTCTCTGACTGTTTGATAAACAGAAAGGACGAAGCAAATTAAACCCAATGGCCTACTTTAATCAGAGAAAAGGCAAATAATAAAGTTAATTCTGACCTACCATCCAGTCAACCTTAATGTACCCATGATGATACTGGTTTGTGAATGGCTTGCGTTTCACACCTATTAGGATGTATTTTGAGATGTTTTGGTCTGCGGTAGGCTATTACTGGTTTCTTCGGAATAATTAACTTTAGTGTGTCAAAAGATTCCATGATTGGCCATTGTTACTGGACTATTTTACGTACATTAAAGATCTTACAGCGAATCATGCCTGTATTAAATCGATAGAAAAATGAGTTATCTCCCACGAAATTGAGAGTATTATACTCATTTTATTTTTATTCCACTAATAGATGAGACGAAACTACAGCGTTGATAAAATTTAACCTGGTACTCGCCATTTGCATTGCTAATCACACGACCACATAAGTCTCAGAACCTACGTACCTATGACATCAGATATCTAATAGTCATGTGATAATAACAATAAACCCCTTTCCAATGTCGTTCTTTATTGCAGACACACACACACACACACATCCAACCCAAATTATTTTTCTCTCTCACTCCAGATTTCTGCGTATTTTATCCCTTATGCATGAAAAGGAAGGGGACTGGGGAAAACAAGAATTGCGATGAAATTATGTAGTATCTTAAACTCATTTGGAAAATGGGGATTATCATTACTATATTTCGTTAATTTCATACATCGGTAATGATTAATGAGTATTTATATGTACGTATTATTGCGCCGTGGCCGCATCATAATTTGATATACTAATATTATTAGTATATTAAATTGTTTTACACCAACTCTTTAAAAACCATGCTTTTTTAAATATATGTGGTATATATATATATATATATATATATATATATATATATAGTCTTTGCAAGCATTGATTCTCAAATTGATGTCTATGTTCGTATTATGCAGTTTATAACTCTCTGAGACACGGCGGATAAACATCTAGCACACATACAAACCCTTGCCTTGAATAACTGAATACATCCCTGCAAAATCATCAATAGTAGTTTTGAGCGAAAATGGGAGCGATGGGGGAGGATATTAACACTGCCTGCATCATTGCAAACGATCTGCACGGCACATATATCTGGGTCGGATCTCATTTATGGCCTTACGAATCGTTTGGAGACAAAGATCGGTATAAAGTAGTAAATCCATTCATACATAAATAGGGAACGTAACAGTGTTTCAACTACAACCTTTACTGCAAATAAATGTTATAAATTTCTCAATCGAAAGTTACTCTACTCTTCACAGTAGTGACGCACTATTCTGTATCAGCGGCGCATTTTAGTTTCTGACCAATTCAGATTTGTCGTTACCACAACAAAAGGGGCCTCGAGTGGCCGAGTGGTCTAAATCGCTCTTCGTTACGGATCACTGCCATCTCCCCTCTGTCTGCGTGGGTTCGAGTCTCGGATTCAACCAATGTGGGTATGTGAAAAAGCTTGCCAGTAGCTTCTCGTAGGTCGGTTGTTCTTTCCGGGGATTTTTCCGGGTTCTTCCTCCACCATTAATACTAGCCGCTGAAAATCGGCAATAAACCCAAGAACAACATCAACAACAACTAGTATTTTAAATAGTATTATCTGATATTTTCTTATGTCAATAGTGATTAATAAGTGGATTTTGATCACCGATCTAGACAGGATAAAAGCAATAGCCTTAGATGGATCATAATTGTATTGCTTGCTATGTTTGATATGTAAGCACACACAACCATATACATTATATATAGAAAATTGAAATATTTATACCAGATATCACTGCTAATTCATAATTTTCTGGTTTTCATAGCCGTCTGTTCATTAAAAGTATGGGATCGGAGACCACTTATAATATTTACTGATAGATGTATTTCAAATTACTATGTCAGTAATCAATGGTACATCATTTTCCTCACAAGGAATTAGCGGTGACTTTTTCTACCTTTCTCAATTTCAGCTCTTGCTCATATGGAAAATAATACAACTATATCATTAGGAAGTCTCTCAAAATGTACATACGCTTTAATGAGTTAATAAAACAGAAATGGTAACGTGTTGTTAGGATTAAGGGTCTTGATGGCACTAATAATGAAATAAGTATGTTCCAATGTAATAATATACGTCTGTTATACCATCATTAAAATGTGTACTTGTGCTTAATCTCATATATGTTTTGTTAGTCCTGAGTTGTTAATACAGGTTTTGTTCTGTCTCATTCTTTAATAGTAATTTTGTTTCAAATTTTAAATAATTAGTTTCTAGAGGTGGATAAAACAGATAACTCCAGTAAGAGACGTTACGGATAACTATATTTAAAGATATGGACATAATGTCAAAAATAAGTAATTATTCATATATATATATATATATATATATATATATATATATATATATATATATATATTCAGACCTACGGAGCTAAGAACACTATATACTCTAATGATTATCATCTTGCTAAGCAAAGATGAAATAATAATAAGGGTGCAGTCAACTACAACAATGAAACCTACCACTGCGACTTCTAAAGACTCTAAAATTACAACCATGTCTACAGTTGAAGCAATAACCACAATGTCTACTGCTGCACCGATTACCAGTACTGTTGATTCTTCAACTACTGCATCTTCCGTCGAAATACCTTCAACTACCGCTTCTGTTCAAACTCAAACTACGACAACGTCGACTACCATAACCGTTGCATTAACAGCTACAACCGAATCTTCGACTACCACATCGTCTACTAAATATGTCTCAGCCACCACTACTTCGCATGAATCTCCAAGTACGACATCTGCCACTGCAGCTTCTATTGTTTCTTCAGTTACTGTAACGGCCTCGACCGATGCTACTTCCCAGACAACGACGACAACAGTGTATATAAATGCGACATCTACCGAAGCTCCGACTACGACAACTTCTATATCACCTATGACTTCGCCCAAAGCTCATTTAACAAACACAAATACTGCTGGAACACCAAAGACGTCTACAACATGTCAGACTGTGACAGCTCCAACAACCACCTATTCTAATGACACTTCAACTAGTACAGCTTCTACTACTGCACCTGATTCCATTACGACTTCATCTAACACAACAGCTTCTACTAGAAATGATGCCTTAACTACTACACCTGCTACAGCTATTACAAGAGTACTTCTACTTACGCTCAAGCTACTACACCTTCAACTACTGTAGCTGCAAACGCTACAGCAGCAGAAATACAAAGTTAACTTCAACTGCTTCATCTACTATTACTGAATCTCCAACTACCACAATATATACTTCCTCTGCATCTAACATTACCACATCTATTGAACTTCCTTCAACAATAACCTCTAATACCACCGTTTTCTCCAGAGTTAGTTCATCCCAAACTCCAGCTGATACTAAATCAACTATTGCTGCACCAATCATGACTATTTCGTTCGAAGCTTTGATATCCACAGCCAACCCACGACTGCTGCTATGTCTACCATTGGAGAATCTGTCACTGTTTCTACACTTGAAGATCAGAAAACGACCACATATCTCTATGCAATTCCAGTGACTATGACTTCTACTTTCATAGCTTCTGCTACAATATGTCCTTCGTCTACGGCATACTGCAGTTCCAACCGCTGCAACAAGCTTTATGCATTTTACTTCTCTTAAAGTTCCAGCAACAACATCTACTACAGCGCTTACAACTTCAACATAAGCTCCAACAACAACATCGTTTACTAATGCAACTCCCCTAAACACTTTGTCTAATCATGATTCAACTAGTACGATTTATATTACTGCAGCTTCTCCCACTGTGATTGCTGTCATAACTCTAACTGTGACGACGTTTATTACTACAGTGCCAATCCACTACGATTTCAAACTAAGTTGAAAGTTCTATACCATCAAGTTATGCATCTACTATTACTATTGCAATGCTAACACATCTATTAAATCTTCAACAAAAACATCATCTACTGCTGAAGTTTGAACCACTTTTGCAACCGAAACAATGATAATTACAATCACTTCAGCTGCTACTTCTACTGAATATTTAGCTGCAACAACGTTTGTTATCGTATCTTATCCCATTGCAAAATCAACTGCCTCGGCAACTACGATAACGTCTTATAGTACGTTGTCTTACAAGAACACTTCACTTTGCTCCAACTTTGACAACATCAAGTGCACTTACCAAAACCAATTCCTTAGACGATTCCTCATCCACAAAGTATATTACTGCAACCATAACCACTACTACCGCAGACATTCCTACCGATACTACTACTTTAGATGTCGGAACTGTATCAACGTTTTCAAGAGCGGCTGTTATCAATACAGTCTCTACCATACATACTTGTTGTGAAGTTCAAATTACGCCAACGTCAACTACAACAGCACCAGTTTCTTCTACTTTTGCTGCAACTACTATAAAATTAGAGAGTGCAGCTCCTACAGTTATTACATCTACTGAAGCTCCAACTACGAAAACTTAACTGAGGCACCAACTGTATCAGCGTTAACTACTGCATGCCCGTCTACAACAACTGCAACAACCATTAGTAATAAAGCTTCAAGTATTCCAAGGTCTCGTACTGCATGGCTACATCAACTGACATTCAGCTTACGACAGTAGGAGCAAATACTCTCGTTACTACTTCTACTGAACGTCCTACTAAAAGAATGCTTACTTCAGGTACTGTTACCTGAACAGAGGTTCCAACAAAAACATCAGCGTCTACTTCGGTTACTGGTATGCAATCTTTTTGATTATTAAATGGTGTGGGGCTTTGTGTTCTTGATAATGCCATTGGGTTTCTAACGTCAAATGTGGTAATTTCAAATAAATCTTTTCTCGGTACCGATAACTCTGAAACCTACTTGTACTAATTCTTATGTTCAGTACATCTTCCTTAAGTATTGCATATAGGATTTTGTCTGAGACAACTATTGATAAAATATGAATGCCAATTCGTCTTTTTGGACGTGGCATCAAACAACCCTAATATGAGGCTGTAGCATGTTTCAGGTCTTAGTGTTGCTTTATTTTGATGTTTCATTTATCCATACCCGATATTATAAAGAAACAGTAATGTCAAGCATTTAGGGTAGCATTAAGAGACGAAACTATCAATTATATATCCAAATAAAATATTTGGTATAGGAGAATATTCTGACAACTTCTAGAACACTTTAACCGATTGTAATTATTCATTATCTACATCAGCATCTATACCTGTATTGCTTTTTCTTAATCTATGATAAAATGCTAGAAAGACTTGAACACTTAATTTTTTGATAGATCTGACAATATGCGATCAATTTTATGCATTGGAGGTATTTGACACACATTGTCTATCAGCAATGACTTTTCTTCGCAAATAAAATCTTAGAACTGTTTTATTATTCTCAAGCTGAACATGTACCTTCTGTGTTTAATGAGAGAGTTTACTGCCGAACTAATGCTCAGGAATTATAGTTATACGCTGATTTCTACATCATTTGTGCTTGAAAATACTGGAAAATATATGTTAGTAAATGTCATTTAGAAGTGTCACATTCCCTGATCCCCTGCTTAAGAGGCAACTCCTTCTGCTTGAACCCGGTGGTGCAACACGGTCACTTTTCATACGACTGGCACCCTATTATCAGACTATTCGATGGATGTACTACATGTTGCATATTTTGACTGGTAACATAAAGAATCAAAGTATGTAAATCTACCTCCATGTAGTACGAAATTAGTTTGAAATATCTTTAATACTGTATGTGCCATACTCTTTAAAAAAATAACATAGGGGCATAACAATACCAGTACACAATATCTTGGAAGCTTTTGATGTGTTAAGATTGGAGTCTATTTAGGGTTTGGAAACTTTGGTCAAACAATACTGACGAGCAATTATGAAATTTTTAATGGTTGACAATTTTCGATTGTTGTACGAGATATCGAACAATTGGTTTCTTAATCTACGAAGGACTGGTTTCAGACGAGATACAGTTAACGTGTTTGATGAAAATGAAATCAATATTTTTATCAATGCTCGTTGTAACAAAATAAAGAACAGCAGGAGAGCAGAAATACTTATTAGACATATATTTAAATATGAAGCAGTTAAAGAATTTGCTGGTCGCAACGGGAAATCTGTTACTTGAAGGAAAAATTACTGCCAAGTATTTTGCACGGCCTGTAAAATACATCTTACGACTCTACCGTCTTAGCATATGTAACAGAAAAAGAGGCGAAACCAAAAGTTAGTAAAACCAGGAAATAATTTATTGCTCTAAGTTACAAAGTGTAAATAGAGTAGAAACTTATAGTATTGTGATTTGCATCCAATGAGTCCCACATGTTCTATCGCATGAAGAAAATTACAGAATATTCTGAATAAATTGCAATAATCTTGAATTAGCTGATTTATCAAGAGTCCTAAATGTATTGATGTCCAAAAATAATATCATCTCCAAAAATGTTTTGAATGAATTTTCAATAATCCCAAAGTAGTGGTTCAGGCATTTAGAAAACTTAACACTCTAGATGATACACACGGTTTTTATTTTCTTTAATCAATACACCACCTAAGGTCGTTGCTAATGCGTGTTTAAGACTTTGACTATTTTCAGGTCTAATAGTTCTTCAGAATTTAGTTAAGAAACTTTCATAAATGAAGCAAGTTTAGCATAACACATATATTTATATTTATGTCACGTGACCAAAACTATTGCCCAGCGAAAGGGACTATCAGATCAAGAAACCACTAATTCTACGAAAATTAACTGTCACAAAATAGTCTCAAATCTTCCCATAAAAATATTCACTGCTTTGTTTTAAGCATGCAATAATAATCATAATGTCGTCCAAAAATATTCCTATCTGTTAAGTATTTCTTTAATTGTTTTTATTTATGTGTTTATGAATAAACGTATTAGCCAGTTTATCTATGGTCAGCTTATTCCCTTGATCTTGCTTCTTGGAACATTGCACCTTTCTGCATTAATATTGTTTCATTTCAATGTGTTTGTCTAAGACCAAGTGAGTCCCAAGCAATGTTAAAATTCATATATACTAACCTTTTTCTTCATGTAGTAAAACTTAAAGAAATATTCACGTAATGCAAATACTATCACAATGATAAAACAATGACATTTAATGACCTACACAGTGCAAGTCGAACTGTTTACCTGCTAGGTTATTCACTAGGATTATTCTTGTTAAAAAAGAACGGGTACCTTGTAAACCTATGTCATAGGAAGTGCAACTGTTCTCAGTACTGCTCGCTGACTAGTCTCTGCTGTTTATATTTTCGTTCAACAGCTAAGCGAAATGCCTTGAAGTTTATGACGTATACAATACAACTGTTCTCGGGACTGTTTGTCGGTTAGCCTATGCAGTATGTTGTTGATGTCGCTCAATAATGTTTCCTTCAACTGTATAATGTATACAGCTATCTGAATGTTATATTACTGCTCAGATTAGAGGTTTAAAGCTATTGATTGTCTTACGATTTTCATTAATTGATATTTTACTTAACGTTCATAGGAATAATAAGAACATACAAATGGTTGCGCGGCCATAAAAACCGTTACTTATTTGAAAAAAGACATTCCGTTGGACGCTAATAAAAGCCATACTCAAGCTAGATTCAGAAATTCCTCACTCACTGTCTAGAAATGTCTCAAAATACGATCCTACTGTGAGGATAAACATATTATGAATAACTTCAAATTGGTAATAATTACATAATGGCAATACATATTTCTGACAAATCGTTTGCGACTTGACTCCGAGTGTTTTGTATTATATGGTAATGCAATATATGCGCTTTGTTGATCGGACATATGATAGGGAAGTATGTATAATGTGAGTAGTGACGATTGAAAGATTGTAAACTTTCAAAGTACACTATATGAAACAATTTTCAAAAGGGTACATCTATTTAGGTGATTCGTTTCTGTATCCAATTAATGTCAAAGTTCTACAATCGACTCTGAGCTTTTAAATTTACTAGAGTCTTACTGAGCTTGACAAGTTTAATTTTATTGTTTTAGTGTTGTCGTATTCCTATACTACTGAGCTGGTTTAGAAACATTCATATTCATTAGAACTGTAAATTGGATTCTTAATCTTTATTTCTGTAAGACATTCACAAATAGTTTGTCCACAGACCTTCACGAATAGCTTTGTCTACATAATTATTAATCCCTCGAACTTTGATAATGCTGCCATCATATTCACTTTATGAAAAGCATTTGGGACTGGGTTTCACTCTGTGCTAGATATTTCAACATGTTTGAAGCACCTTAAAAAAGGTAATGCAAAATATTTGCGCCGCCATGATTCGAATTCGGGACTTGATAAGTCGATTACTCTGAACCATTATAACATAATGAAAGAAAATTGGTTTCATGAACTGGTTGCCCGTAGAAGGCTAAATCGAGTAATCTTTAAACACCTTATCTGAATTAGATTATTGACTATTTAACAGTGTTATATGTATGTCTTATGAGATAATGTATGCGTTATGAAGCATAACAGCCCGATATGCAACATTTTATATTTGCTGGTGACATTCCCTGATGTTGAGATAACATTCAACACTTTCTGTGGTTGACTACGTTTCTGGACTGTGATAATGGCATCATCCAGCATGGTTTATTCCTTGACCTTTAATTGGCCAAATGCCTATCTATGTGCAGAAATCATATTTGTCTTCTGGAATAATGGAGACATCATCTTGCCGTCTAAGCTCTGTGAAACCCATGCTGTCAGTACTTGATTGGTCGTAGCCGGAAACAATTGTAATTACAAAAATCAAGGCAACAAATATTTTAGTACTTCATAGACTAATATTTTGTTGACTTACATATTTGTTTGCTTGTTTGGATTTTATTCTTGACAGGTAGTCACTTGCAAATATTTTTATCAATCAAATCAAGAAACTTATATATTACATGTTGGTTGTATCAGTTTACTTTTTAATGTATCATAAATGTATAGAAAATAATAGTTTTGCAAGTATCCTAGTTTGTTAAGATAAAGAGTTCATCAAAAGATACAAATCAACTGTACGAAATACAAATATAATTAGTATTCGCCTCCGTGGAGTGAATGCTATTTTGGTTACCGTAGTTACTATTACATGTCATGTTTTTACATTATTATAAGAATTAAATTCTTTGATTTATTATTCCATCATTTCTCTGCAACGCTGATATCCAAAGATAGACGAAAGTGCACGTACACTTCAATAAATTAAACTCCTGATGTGAAATATGATAAACTATATGACTGTTGTGGACTGTGTATACATTCTAATTCATTAAACCAGTGTCTTCTTCAATAAAATGCATACCTCTGTCCTATCCTACCACACCTATATGTTCTTGTCCTTTCGATGAACAGAATAAGTATTGTAATATGCAGAAACCAAGATGTGAATTATGTTTATGGTCGGTCTTTTAATTATTATTGACTGTATTCAGATTAGCAAAACTTACCACAATGTGTTAATGCTGAATTGGAAAATCCCACCTAAGGGGCTCATACGGAAACATATCTGACTACCTTTCAAATTGTTTCCTTACTAAATGCATTTGCTTTTATCATTATGCATAGAGATAATAGATAATCTCATTTCATGTTTTCATACGGTCATGTTTGAATGTTTGCACCTCTGTTTCAAAGGCTAACATTATTAAATGCTAGTAACAGATTTTGAAAGATGAGTTTGTATACAGGAAATGCGACGTGTGCACGGGAGTATCATGTATGTATAATTGATCAAATATTTATCATTTGGATAGTATATTTTCCGCCAGGTTTGCACACGATAGTCTTGTAAACTGTTCTCACTGTCGAACAACTTTGAGGAGAGGAAAACGCAGTTATATCCATTTTTCTGAAAAGTTAACTTAATTCTCATATATTTGCATTGTATTTTCCTCAGTGCGTGAAAATTGTTCATGTTCAACTTTTATTTTGTTTAAATTCGTTTTGAAATATGTGCTGGTCTGGTCGTTTATATTAGGGTGCCACTTTGACTACTGCGATTATCGGCCATTCGGCTTTCCATTAGACATCACCCAGGTTAATCTGTTTCCAAATGTTTCCCTATTTCATAATATTCGTGAACATTATGCACCTGAATTTCCCGAGTTTTTCAGGTTGGGTTCAGCTGGGTTCCAGTGAATGTCTACCGTCCAAACAAACAAAACTCTATCCAAATGTTCATTACAAACATTTATTCGAGTGTAACAGCAACGCAGACTAGTTTCTTCAGAGTTATTAAATTATGAAACATATCATCATCATACTCGAATTTATAATACTGTCCGTCCGAGTGTGCCATCATATCAATTCACTGCTGGGGTGTTTCCTTTGTCATTTTTCCAAGAGACACTTAGTCTTTGAGACACGATAACAATGCTGATAACAATATTTCTCTCATTTTATTTCAACGTCTATTTCCCTTTTCATGTCATATCGCAAATTTCCACACAGCGATATTACTGACGACACTGTCACTGTATCGGTATCAACATAGATGTCTGCTGTCCACAGTCCAATTCACTAGAAAATCAGCATTTCGATTGACATTATTAAATATCCGACTCAGTTACATTGATCTCTTTGAAATCATAAGTTTCAAATTCTTTCCTGATCTTTGATTTGGCCGGTACCGTACGCTACATGAATGATTCCTGGTGATCGCTAAATCATTTTCTGTGCAAGTTTGGTTTTCAGAATTAGGATTATTGTAACTAGAGTTTATCTGACTCGTTATCAATGTAGCTGTCATGCTAGTTTTCAACTGCTCTGTACTACTGCTACCATTTCAGTCATGCCAACAAGCTTTGATTATCAAACAAGGTTATATACATCATTCTACACATTTGCAAATGTCATACTTCGATATCTTGAGCACTAAACTTTGATTAAAAAAACAAATAAATGAATGGATGTAAAGAAAGTGTGTTTAATGTTCATTTTATATTTTTCTGCTAGTATAATCTAAATAAGAACTTTTGTTGTAAAGACATCATTTATTAGCACCACAATATGTTGGAGAGATCAAGGAAATGAGAATGTTTGAGCTGTCTATTTATTCCATGTCTTTTGTTCTCCTGACACAGATACGCTGAAATAAACGTGGCCTGGAACGAGGCTTAGCCTGAGGGCAAGGTTTTCTAACTACACTAATACATATGGCTGATTTGTTTCCTAACATTCGCGTGGAAACAATAATAAGGCGTTTGATAGCGAACCATTAGTAAAGTTAAAGTAACAGAATACAACGTTTGGACGTGTACTAGAGGATATACTATAAACTTTGAAATGTAGTTTAAAGGCAGATATCGAACTGATTCCTGATATTAATGCTACAGAAATCAGACGATTGTACGTCATGCATGGGATAACGTCATAAACCATGGCATACTAGCAATGCACTAACACATCAGAAACATTCGTGTCATTTTCGAACCAATCAAAACAATTGTTACAGCAGCGGAGACAATAAAAAAGCTATCGAAATATTACCAGTGGATACAACTGGTTATCTTTAACCCACTCCAACGCCCCATCAACCGCTTTAACCAGTTAGGACTAACATAATATATAAATTTACCAAGGAAGGTGTTGCCGCTATCAGTGATAAAGCCCAAATATTTGATATTATTGCGTTTGGATATGGTGGTATATAAAACCCCAATAAAATGAAACATTAAAAAAAGCCGAATAGGTTAAAGATGTATATCGTGTCGCTATAATACTAAACAGATCAAATATGATGTAGATAATAATATATTTGAAATCTTTAACCAGGCAGTAAAGGGACATGCTACAGATATTAAACAGAAAAAGAAGCAAAATAGAAAGAATTGAATCATGAACTATAAGAACCAGAAAAAAGAAGATTAGGCATATAAGATAGGTCTAAAACTACAAAAGAAAAAGAAAATCTGAGTCATAGTCACTTCAGCAGCACGTGCTGGAACCACATCCCGAATCGCCATCTGAAGTAGCAGCCGGAAGTGACCTTGCCACTCTCGATGTTTAAACACATCGTGGTCGTCATATCTTTTGCAAACGGTGTATCGTCATCCTCTGTCAATATCCCCGCATCATGCATACATCTCAGGTCTATCTTTGCACAACAGACTAAGCATTTAGTTTATAAAATGATGACCAAACCAAGCAACAATAACCAGATGAATGTTTGCTGCAATATTACAGTCTCGGGAAATCCAGTTAGATCAATGGTATTTCCATGGAAATCCTCTCGCAGAGGATCGTTTATTGCAACGCTCATCGTTTTCTGTGCTGCATGACCAAATCGTGAGAAATACGGCTCGCATTCACCCACTCCAAGAAAACTAACAGGGTAACAAGCCACCATATCAGTGAACGAGATTATATTTTGTGTTCCAAAGACCACCATATCCAAATTCAATACATGAACGTGATATATCGTCGAGGAATTCCTTTGGTGTTGGACGCCATGAATTATTTTGCTGGATGATTCGAGCAACCACAGAGGAGTTTTTAAAACAATTATTCAGCAATTCATCTATGTCAATTTGTGAATCGACGATGGTGTATTTTAGCGATACCGGTTTCATCATGGAGAGATTCTTTGCGATAACTTTTACCTCAAGGTAGTACGAACTGATCAAACCGATAATTGGTTCTGATGATGGACAACGTATACAGGATGACTCTGAAGAGCCAGACTGAAACAGGATCGTGCTTACTAATGTTATCCATTTCCTTAATATTATTACCGTGGTAAAATCTAACAGTGATCATAGGCTGAAATTTTGTTACGCTTGCCGTCCATGCATGAACGTTTTGGTAAACTATTTCTACAGGGGTGTCTCTTGTTTTATAGTTGCCAGAATTATACAAAACCTTGTCGCTTATTGTGTTTACTACCATCGGGTACTTTAATCGCTTTTCCAACGCGGCGACATCTATTATTTTAGCTTCCTGTGCTCTAAAACATTCTGCGCATTCTTTTTTTCTTTGATTCGTGATTGTTAATCCATTTCCTCGTCGGGCGTTCATAAAATGTTATGTGACCCGCTGAGCCAGACTATTTAAGATGCCAGTTCAAATACACCAAGTTAATCTTTAAGCTGAGAATTCATCTGAGACAGCTGTTGAAGAACATGCACTATCTTTTGGTAGTAAAAACGAACACGATTTGCAGGTTGCCTGCCTTATACATATTAACGCAAAATGACAGGACTTGTAATATTGCCCTCCCCCACCTCAAGTGTCTATTCCATGCTAATAATTTTATCCAGGCGGAAAGGAAAGCGTCAAAGAAAGAGTCAGAAGTATTTCACGTGTACAATCAAGTACTTTACTTATTGTGTTAGTGACTTCTCTGGTGGCCTAGTGATTACGGCGTTTGTCTCCGATGCGGGAGGTCCCGGGTTCGAACCGCGGCCGAGTCATATTGTATGTATATTTAATATAAATTGTCTGTCTGTTAGGTTTAAATTTTGATTTATTTCATTGCACATTATTGTAACGTAAAATTGTTTGCTGGACACGACCTTGTCCAAAACTCAGTTCATTTCTGCTTGACCTGATTGACTTTTTTAAATTTATTTCATTTATGTAAACAACTAGTAATACCTTCATTGTTCTATATGTGTATAAGCTTATTATCAGGATTATTATTCAGGTAAAAAGAGGGAGTAAATATGTTGATTAGGGTCAGGGTTTTGGAGATTCCTAGGTGACTTTTGTAGGCTACTGTGTTGTAAATAAACAAGGCTCATTAGATCATTCTAGAAGATTATTTTCCTATAGGTAATGGTTGTTTCTAGAAAATGCCAATTGTGATCAGAAGTCAAGTAGACAGCTATATTATCTTGTGAGTATGATGAACTTACCAGTCGTGCTTTAACATCTAGCAATTAAAGTTGTATTATGTTGTGACAAGTTTCGGCTGAATTTTATTTTCTTCAAATTATTGAATTCAAGTGATTGTCTTCTCTGGAAATACAAACGTGCTGTGACAAAATTCTTGGATAAAGTTATTCATTGGAATTTATACTGAATTCAATCCTGGAATAATATTTCTGTTTCAATAAGAGACTGTTCACACATCAGTACTTCGCAGGCTATGACAGACACGTCATCGCCTTCATCTCTTTGGTTATTGAACTGTGTTTTATTCAGGACTTTTTATTATTACGACTTGTGTCTTTAATTCTTTGATTATTTTTTTTAATTTAATTTGCAATACCGTAAGTTTTTTTCTTCTCATTTGTTACTTTGTATTCTTAAGAAATAAATTATTTGTTAAATTTTAAAAAGATTGTTGTCTTCACTCTTTTCTGTTACTTATTTAAAGAGCCTAGACTAATAACAATACCAACGACTGAAAAAGTGGTACTAGTAGCCGCCTTGCTAGGCGCTCAGCATTAAGAGGTTAGTGTTAGGACTGGTCGAGCTGTTGTCAGGATAATGTGGCTAGTTGGGACATCATGCTACATCTCTGCAGCATGATGTACCAGTGCTGGACATCACTATAAACTGACACACCGCAGTCAGCGATATGTTAAAATTACGTTTTAAAAATCCAAATCACACACATTATTTTGTTAACCATTTTCACTCAAAATTTCTTTGCTTGTTTGTGTCTTGTCTACTTTTGTCGAGTCTGAAAACTAAACTACTGATGAAACACTGGTGCGATATGTTACGATGAATTCTGATTTTGGTTATTGTTTGTTCGGGTCGAGGTAAATACTAGCCACCAATCATAAATTAATGTAGTTCATTCGCCGCGAGACAAAACAGGAGCTTAAGGCATAGGAACAGAGAAACTTTGCACAAAAGTGAGCATTAATTATTCTATAAAGTAATTAATTTTTACAGAAACGACGCCAGTGCCTACGGATTGCGCAAAAGTTTAACGAATTCACGCACTTGGAAAGCAGTGCAAAATATATAATAAGTATATGTTTGTAATATGTATATTGGGAATACAACCAGTAAATTACGTACAAAGGCACCATATATCACTGTCAAATTCATGGGTATCGATAATATATCATTTCGTACCCTGTTGATCGTGAATCGTATTGATACGCGACACAGGTGTATCGTTTTACCCATATTGATGTTTGAAAAATAGTAATTGCGTTGTTTCGGATACTTGAAATTGCTATTTGTTTCTTTGATTATAACAAAACCAGTAATCACTCTAAAGGAAATGATGTTCTATTGGCCAATTTAGTCTCTCCCAAGTTATCTAAGTTATTTTATTTCAACTGCTTAGTGTTGCATCTATCTCTGATATTCCTCAGTTATAGCAATAGTTTCAAGATGGCTGTCACAGCAGTTAAATTGGATACAAGCTCGACACTTTGTCATTTGAGACCAGCAATATATCGTTAGAAGTCTTGTCTTGATACAGCAAGAAATGTGCTACTTCAGCCTATTATAAATAGTGCTAGTCAATGTTTAGAACAGAAAATGAAAATAAAAATTTGCTTGCTTTGAGTGAACAATGGATGTATTTCTCTAAAATACTTCTTATTGAGGACACTTCAAATATGTGGAATGGAATAAGGATTGTTTTCATCTACTAATGAGCCCAAAAACTAATATGACTACACCGTTTTAGAAGGAGTTAAATAATTTATTATGGTTTGAAGATGATATTGCAGCTTATGTGTTCCATCGCAATGGCTGCCTGTGACACTAATTCTTGAGCAGGAAAGTATTAAAATATTTTAGCTATGGTGAGAACTAAACAAACGTCACGCAAGTTCACTGGGATTAATTGGTAAATACCCTTTACTAACCACATGCACACATAAGGATCAGTTCATTTTATACCCCAAAAAGTGTGATGAACCCATTTTAAACACGTAAATCAGTCCGATAGTCCGGGAGGTTGAGGCCGAGGTAACCTATATCTACGTATCAGGCCTCCTCTTGTAAATTGAAAATGGAGAGATAGAAAATGAATTGGAATAAAAGCTGAAATTCAAGGTCAGAAAGAGCCGGAGGGCAACAGTGTGGGGTTATCATACTGTAAAGACTGATATAAGAGTACTTACTCTAGAAAAAGATGTAGCTAAGATCTCTTTTTTTCTATATGATGGGATTTCTCTTTAAAACCTGGTACAGGGGCTGAAAGAATGACCGACTATGCCCCAGGTCTAAGCAGACGGGGCATGGCCCAAAAGAATGCTAAAATCAGCCAGCCCAGAATACTTACGATAATTCAATATGTAATAACTTCATCAACGTGGTAGAAGGAGTTGTGGGTTAGTACAAATAGAAGGGGCGAAAAGGCCTACAAAAGCAGAAATAAATTAATTGATAGCACAGTGCATAAATACAAGTAAACAAACAGCAAGAACGGGGAAAATCACAGAGGGCAGTCAGGAAAGTGTTACACTGGCCCACCAATAAATACCGTAGAAACATTTACAGTCGAAGTAGTTAGCCCAACCATCCCTCATGGTGGACATACTTATAATATCCAAGCTCCCAGCATAGACAGATCCGGTATCACATATGGGGCGGAGAAAGATTCAGTTCCTGTAGAGAATTAGAGTGGGATGATTTTAAAGAAAAATGCCACCCCCACCCCCACCCCCCACCCCCGAATAAAAAGAAAGAGCCAACTAAACTCAAGTTGACACATTAGAACATGTCAAAAACACATATTAGCCAGCAATAAATATTATTTATTGCTGATGCTGATGGTGGAGGAAGGTAGCTCTCCCTCAGAAGGATAACAAGGGTGTTAGACGTAAACAGAGGACATCCCAGAGGAAGAAGAGGTCATAGAGATAGGTCTCAAACCCCTGACATTTATTCCCGCCAAAAAAGAGAATAAATGTAAAAATGTTGAACTCAGGAGAATCAATGCAAGTGGGTGACCCCCTCTCATTTCAGAAGGGAGTCACAAAAAGAAAAAACTCCAAAACAGTGATTCCCCATAACAAATTGACATTCTAAGTTATAGAAAGAAAACAAATGAAAAGTTTGAAGACTGACGGAAAACAAACGTAAACGGATTAAACAGACGGACAGGAAGAAAATCTGACGGATTCAAGCCACGCTGAATTAAGACAATAGACTGGGAAAAAACAAAGTTTCGGAAATGGACATGGGATCGAGGGACAATAAGACAGAAAGATCAACAGAATCAGGAAAAGTAGTGACGGATACAACGGAGAAAACGAACATGGAGACTGACAAATCAAATTAAACACCTCAACAAGATGCTCGGGCCGAAAACGACCAGATTCAAATATAACAATTTACTAACTAATGTGTTAACAATTGTAATTTGAATTAATAAAATAAGAATAAATTTTAAAACATTTAGCAAGACATAACCGGCAGACAAACTAAATTAATATTAATGGGGTTAAAGAAGAAAAATTAGAGAAATTAACAGAGGACTATGAAACAATAACAATACAAGAAACGCACAGTAATATAACAAAGGAAACAAAAGCAACATTTGAGGAAATTTAGATGCAATTTAATCACTAGTGATACTCAAGAAGATATTAGGGGTGGGGTAGCAACAATAATTCAATACAATAAAGGTATATCATGAGAGCAACTACATGAGGGGATTATTTTTAAGTACGTTTATTCCGTATAAAAATGAAAAACAGGCATTTCGTTAACGTTTACTTTCCTGCACAAAGAATTAAGAAAAAAAATTCTTTTATAGAAAACCTAAGCACATATTTACAGGACATTACAATGGAGATCTTTATAATGGGAGAGGATTTTAACTAGATGGAAGACGATGTGGAAAGGAAAACATATTTAACACAAAACGATAAATTAGTTAGGGAGGATATGAAAGATTTATAAAAAAAAAACCTATTCGATGCATATAGAAGATTAAACAATTAAGGAAAGTTTATACGTATGAATATGGTGTAAATAAAGCCAGTAGGCTTGGGATACATAAAATATTTTAGAATAAGTGGCTGCAAAATATCAGACCATAAAATGGTTAATAAAGAAATAATAATGGAGAAATGGAAAACGTGTGGAATGTCGGGGCAATTGAAATTAAATAATAAAATATATGGGAAAAACGAATATGAAGAAATTATAACAGAAGGATTGACGAGTTTTGCAGAGAAAGACAACCAATATATTGAAAATGATTGGGATATCTTAAAACGGAAAATTAAAAAGAAAACTCCAAATTATTGTAAAATAAGGAGAGAGAAAAGAAAAGATAAAATACAGGAACTTAAAGGGTTTTTAGACTTGACATAGATAGATGAGGAAAAACAAATAGGACATAAACTTCTAAATGAAATTTTAGAGGAAGCAAAATGCTGGAGGGAAACAAGAGCATGGAAATTTACAATGCTTTACAAAAAGGCTCAGGGGTTATATAAGACGGAAGAAATGAGAAAGGGATGGGGGGAGTAGAATCTGGAAAGTATTAAGGGATGTAAATAATATTTGTACACAAAAAGATGATCAGACATTTGAAAAGAATTAACGCGGAATTTAGAATCACTATATAATAACATATTTTTAGGAAAGGAAACATTTTATAAATCCATGAGGGTGGGAATGACCAAGATATTGTAAAAGTGTAAGAGAGATAGGGAAGACCTTAAACACAGTAGGATTATCTTTCTTCTAAGTGTCTATTATAAAATATTGAGTAGGATTTTATCAAATAGAATAAAGAGTTGTATGAGGAAAATAATTAATAAAAACTAAAGTTGTGGTGAAAAAGGCATGGATATTCAGACTAATATTTTAAACATACAAACCGTGATAGCCTATATTAACCAGTTTAGTCAAAAGGGTGCCATGATACTCTTTGACCAAGAAAAAGCTTTTGACGGATTAGAACACAACTACATCCAACAGGTATTAAAACAAAATGGCTTCGAAATAAATTTCAGGAATGGATCGAAATCTTGAACACTGGAATTAAATCGAGAGTACAGGTAAACAGCAATCATGGAATAGTTTGAAATTCAAAGGTCAGTAAGGCAGGGATGACCACTCTAAATGCTATTATATGTCATAGCAATTGAGATCTTGAGACACAAAATAAGAAACAGCTCGAAAATAGAAGGCATACGCATTCCAAACTCGAAACATGAGTTAATGAAGATCCAACACGCAGATGATTGCACGAACTAAATCAAGGATGCAAAATTTATATGCACCTGCAAAACGAGTTTGAAACTTTCGGTAAAGCCTCAGACTCCAAGATCAAGCTCAGGCCACTGGGTCGTCTTTCATTAACGTGAAGCAGAAATGGATCTCTGAAGCCGTCTAAGCGACTTGACAGACCTCTTCAGGATAGCGCTGCTTACCTCCGTAGCCTGAGGAAGGGGTTAGAAAAGGTGCCCTAAATTAAGCCTTCCTTAACTAACCCTACGAGCTTACCGTGGCAGGAGGGAAGCCCATTCTTGCGGTTGAAACACAAAGGAACCCCGAAAGGTTCCACTCACTTCTGGTGCGTGGAACATACGCACTATATTGGATCGTGCAGTGGCTGAAAGACCGGAGAGAAAAACTGCCCTGTTTGCAAGAAAACTTGCTCGCTAGAAGATAGAGATAGCAGCCCTAAGTGAAACTCACTTGGCCGACGAGTGCCACTAGACTGAAATTGGAGCTGGCTACACCTTTTTCTGGAGTGGACGTGACACCGATGAACGTCATGAGTCTGGACTTGGTTTCGCTGTCAATTCAAGTTTGGCGAATAAGCTCTCCATCTTACCAAAGGGAGTTAATGACCGGCTTATAATGCTGAAGCTACCCTTACATGAACAATAGTGAGCCACACTAATTAGTGCTTATGCACCAACTATGGCCAACTCGGAGGAAGCCAAACACATGTTCTACCAGGATCTGGAAACGCTGATTGCTTCAGTACAAAAGTCAGACAATCATTCTTGGTGACTTTAACGCCAGGGTTGGCGCGGACCACATCTCTTGGGAGGAAGTTATTGGTAGACATGGCAATGGCAACTGAAACAGCAATGGACATCTGCTCTTGAGGATGTGCGAGACATATGATCTCCTGATCACAAACACCGTCTTCCGTCTGCCTAAAATGTGTGGAAGACACGGGCGGGAATTAAAGTCCTCACAAGTTCAAAGTATGATATTTAGATTTAGATGTGTGGCATACGGGCGAAGTGGCTTTCAAACGCCATATTATAAAGGAAAAACCCAAATACCCAAGATATAAAGCAACCACTTTGCAAACTACCGTGTAATAGCTCAATGTGAGAATAATAAAGTAGAAAGAATTAAGTTTATAATGAAGATTTGCAAACAAGGAAGATACCAAACAAATAATTTGATATATCTAGACGGAATATATGATAAAAAGTAAACAAAATATAACTGATTATAATTTCAAAACAATCTTAAAATGTGGTCATGTAGTTAGTATTAATCTATAAGTGCTTGACTAAAATAAAAATTTTCCTGCACCCTTGTAGACGACCACTGTGGGGGATCGGCCCCGTGCGCGGGCTGGGTCTCCTGTCTCACATGTCACAAGAACACAGGGATGCTGGAATGGAATTTTTAAATCTTTGATAATTTGTTCCTTTATTAACTGTATCTCCCTAAGTTGTTCTTTATATTTTTCGCTCATTAGCATAATCTATCATTTAAACACACATTCGAAAAAGGGAAACCCACCAACCTAACATAACATTAACAATCTCTTTAGATAGGTACACCAGGCCCTTCAGACTGGGAACAGGGAACCTGTGTACCGGAGGAAGGAATGAGCGTAGATAGCACGAAGTGAACAGGGCTGTCGGGTAGTTCATGAAAGCCCGTACGCATCACATGGACATATACACAAAAACATAAGGGATACACGAACACAACACTAACAGCATGGGTTCCTTCACAATAACAAACACACACATAAATAAACATACAGACTCACAGGGACAAGTTTTTCACATTTTTTTACTTTTCGTTTTGATTTTCTTTCTTTACATCTTTTCCAGCTTTATGAAAACTCGAGGCACCACAAAACCATGCCTCAAAATAAGAAGCAGCATGATTATCAAATAAAGGTAGTGTAACCCCTTCTATCAGGCTAGGCAAAGTGCCCTCGAATAATATTAAAAGAATGAGCGAGAAACTTACAACATGCAAACAGAAAAATACAGTTTAGATTTTCGTTTGTATCTTGTACCTTTTGATACAATACATAAACGTCTCTCATTCTTAAAGAAATTGTAAAATAAGGAGAGAGAAAAGAAAAGATAAAAAGCAGGAACTTAAAGGACTTTTAGACTAGCAGCAAAGAACCAAAAATAACCACAACAACGAAAATGTTCATATTTGTTAAAAACAATAACAAGTATAAAACCAGGGGAGTGATATGAAATAATGCCGTCCTTACAATAACATCTATAGTATACAAACACTAAATACACAGAGTTAACACAGGACATAAGCAATCACATAAACAGCGGGGGAAGGAATCCGCCATAGGCAATGGTGTTTAGTCGGATGAACGACCCCCATTGGATAGAGGAACCCGCCTAGGTACCTCACACATACACATAAAAGCCTTTTCTTATTTTTCGGCAAGGGCGGGGGAAAAACAATAACATTTCAAAAAGTTGAGCATAAAAATGTTTGCAAATGCATAAGCAGACGTTGTAATACAGTTTTAAAAGGAATATATTTATGATTTTGATCACCTTACAAATATAAATTTATTTCTTTGTTTTGTTAGGTATGGCATTAGGTCCATTAGAAACACTGTTGCCTTAATGCTGGGTTAGACAAAATGTATTTGTGAAGATTATTTCGCTTTAAGGATGTGGGTGCACATACGTAATAGTTTTAAAATGCATATCTTTAAGATTCTGATCATCCTAAAATATAATTCTAATTTCTTGTGCTTGGTATGGCGATATGGACATTATAAACACTGCCGCCTTAATGCAGGGATAGACAGAATATGTGTGTGAAGAGGCTGTCGCCATAAGGATGTTTTTACTATCACAGTTGTGTGTATGCATTAAGGCGACGCAGTAATAAGGCGACAAATGTGTGTTTATGTTTAAAAATAAATTTTGTTGTTTTGAACATGAATAATGAAGCTGGATAATAGGATTTATAATTTATTTTGATGAATTGATATACAAATATGTGCTACTGTTTTTCTAACACAACATAATGTCATTATGTCACCATAATGCTGCTCTGTAACCTATGTAGCCCTAATGCTGGCTACGTGCTCGTGTGTGTGTGTGTGTGTGTGTGTGTGTGTGTACAGACAATGACGTACATTCATACATACATGCATACATACATACATACATACATACATACATACATACATACATGTGAACATAATGTACTCGGGAACAGACGCAGCATTCTCTCCTCCTCAAACGGCCATGCAAACACCGATAGAAAGATATTTTACCAGACTTACTAGCCCCCGCCTATAATGTCCAATCACACTTAAAAAAATAGCATTTTCCACATTTCATTTACCGACCCATCTGCATTTTCCTTGGCGAGGTATGTTGCCAAGGAATCGTTTTCTTACCACTCGGCAAGAAGTAAATGTGTAAGAAACTCCTCTCAGAAAGCTAGTTCGTCTGTCGTTGTTACCTCCCCTTACGCGTTTCCATTGACAGAACCGACGCATAGGTACTCCTAAGTCTCCAAGATATGACAAATCATATGCAGATTGTGTATGCACCCAAACACCCATTTCAACTGAATGGCGACATTTAACTGGACCTATCCATCCAATTACTAGAATTCGAGCATGCAACAACACGACATTGAGGACGCACATTAAACCACAGCAAAACTGTGAATAATGACTCCTGTCTAAATTAACGTAGCGGCGATTAATAATTCGCGCTTAACACTTAAGACGACAAGACCAATGCCACTTGGTTGTTGTTGTTGTTGTTGCAGGGTTTAACGCCTTTTTTCAGCACATGATAGGCTATATATGGCGGCCAGTATTAATGGTGGAGGAAGAAACCGGGAAAACTGATTTTGATCAGTGTTTGTTGATAACAAACTGCATTGCGCCTTTTCGGAAACTACGAAACTGAATAAGCAACACTAATGAATCAAACTTTAAAATAAATCAGTCAGCCTATGATGTCATGGACCAAGATGTGTACGTTTTTGAAGCGGAACGACAAGCAATTAATTTGGTACATTATCCTCTCTTTTGAAAAATAATTTATAGTGATATTACATTGGACCTTTGGCATGAACATGGAGAAGTACGTGAAGATGGTTTTTGGACAAAAGGAAAGTAGATTAAATGTTTTAAAATAATTGAGCACCAAGTTACTATTATTTACTTTCTAACATTCACAAACTTGTAGAAACCTTGATTATGCCAATACAATCTCCCCCAGGATCGCCCAGTGTTTCCATTTGCTTGCTGAGACAAGGCGTTATGCCTAATAGAAAGATTTATAAAGTAAACCCATTGGCTAATAAACAGTTCTTATATATAAACGATACAAATGATATGCCACATGTATTTATGCATATATATATATATATATATATATATATATATATATATATATATATATATATATATATATACTTGTTTGCGCGTATGCGTGCGTGCATGCATTTATCTATGACTGACTGTCTAAAGGACTTCGTTACCTCTTCAACAAAGAATATATCAAGTTAAGAAGCTATGGATTATACATATCATAAGAGTATGAGAGACAGCATCGACGAGAAGACAAGCAAGAGAAATACATCGTCAATTATTGCATTTACAAGATGAGATATATAAATACAGAAAGCCATACAGAAATCTCTAGGAAATATACATAACCAAATACATAAACAAATACATAAACGCAAAAACACTCACAAATAGACATATACACATACATATACAAGAAGAAGTTGGTCTTTAATATTTTTAATGATAATTTACTACTTATTACTGCTTTTATGTTTAGAAATGCTGGTTGATAGTAGGGCATACATTTTACTGTAGAATGAAGCTACGCTGTTCGCCGTCACCACCATGAGTCTATCCCACATATCATCGTCAATAGACGACATGCAGTCAATCCTGCTTCCAAGAAGTGTATCCAACAATATATCGTCTTCTTGATTGAATATGTTAACCCCGTCTCTCACCTCTAAAGAGACAATCACTCGCTCAAAGAAAACGTTTCGTTCCTCAAGTAGCATTTCAGTCAGTCAGACACACACACACACACACACACACACACACACACACACACATACAATTCAGTCATTTATCTACATATACAAGAAATGCAAGTTTTCCTTTTATTAGATTTTTGTTGACCAGAGTTAATTACGGTCGTAAAATCTTCATGTCTTAGATTTACGTACAATGTCTGACATCTCCATGTAAGATGAATAAACCTGCATACTTGCATGCAGCTGAACAAATATGATTTACAATAAAGAAACCAAAACCATGCAGACACTGTCGTTTTATTGTTGAACTGTTTCTTTGCAAATAAAGTGTTCAAGATTTAGAATAGTTTAAGACTGTACTTGATTTTGTATTCATTGCTGCTTAATTCATCTTGTAATTTTCACCTGTTATAAGACTATTCTCTTCTTCACATTTGTCATCGTATCCAACATTTATATATTATGTTTCGTTTTCAATGAAGTTTCAGCATGCAAACTTGGCAATTGTCACTTTCAACATTTGTAAAAGATGGGTTTAGTTCGATCTTACGGTAATGTGAAATGTAGTATATCTTGACTCGCAAGTAACCGTATACACCTCGCCGATCTCAACTGTCATAGATCGACATACAGTGTCTTACCGTGTTTACGCTTACCACACTGAGATATGCAAATCGAGTTACCCAACTAAAGTTGAGACTAGCATCAAAGACGTAGAGAGGTGTATTTCTCATGGGAACGTATGGAAGACAAATTGCAGATGAATAATGATAATATTGAAGCCTACCTGATCACAACGCAAATACTTTCTCATTACATAGTCTACCTCAGAAATAAGCTCATCAACAGCAAATTCAATCAACCAGTTCGAAACCTAGGTGTCATTGTCGACAGTACTTTCACTACAGCTACATGTCATGGACATATTCAAGGCTGCATATCTTGATCTGAGACTCATCACCTCCATTCGCAATTTTATTTCGTTTGTTGCAACTGATCACACGTGTTCTTCTTAGTTCTTTTAAGACTGGTCTATGGAAATTCACTTCTGTCTAGTTTGTCTCAGCATATACTATAGAAATTTCAGAAAGTTCAAAACACTGCATACCAGATAATTCATAGAATGCGAAGAGCTGAGCACATTTCCGTGTTCTGTAACCTCTACTAGCTAACAGTTCTTTCCAGATTCAGTCATAAAATCTGTGAATTAGGTTGATTGGCTATAGGCCAATATACCTGCCTGACCTTATCCATGTATATACCAAACCGAAACACTTATGCTTCTATTCCGATACTTGTATTCTCCTTGATCCCACTGTTATCAACGAAGTCATAAGGACAATGTTCTTTTGCGTATGACAGCCAAGCAATACTATTAAAAAAAATCCTAGTTTTACTTTTTTTAGAAAAAGGAAAAGCATCTCAGCTTTCATTTCAACCGAAAGCAGCATTTAGAAAGCAAATATATTAAGGCAACACACTTACATGCACACATGCATTCTCATATTTGTTCTCTTCGTCTTTCTCTACATATATATCTATCTACACACAACCACACACACACACACACACACACACACAAGAACACACACACACACACACACACACACACACACACACACACATATATATATATATATATATATATATATATATATATATATATATATATATGTATATATATATATATATATATATATATATATATATATATATATATATATATATATATACGGGCCCTGAGTGGCCGAGTGGTCTAAAGCGCTCTCCGTTACGGATCACTGCCATCTCACCTCTGTCTGCGTGGGTTCGAGTCTCGGATTCGGCCAACGTGTGTATTTGAGAAAGCTTGTCAGTAGCGTCTCGTGGGTCGGTGGTTCTTTCCGGTATATATATATATATACAGACATACACACACATACACACACACACACGCAAAAACGTAATCATATGATATTTGACCAACTCGGGGTTACCAAGGGTTCTTTAAGAATACATGGACAACAAGAGCCAGCTGAGGATATATTGTTAGATTGTATCACAAATGATGTAACACGTGAGGTGTATATCATCGTTTTATGACATTTATAGGACGCGATCAAAATATTGATACTGGTTTACAAATATCACATTTAGATTTTACAAAATTATATGCAATATATTACTTTTCTCTGGAGCATCTTGATTTAGCACGACAAACTGTCGTTGATATATACTTCCGAGCTCGCGTTAACGAAGTACCCGTTGACGGTTACAGAGCAATTACAGTTATTCTTTCAGATAAATAAATATTACTCCAAGATGATGGTGGACAAATGAGAGTTGTTGACGCTCCAGTAGAAAACATGTAATCAAGTCACTTATCATATTATAGAAATGTCATAATGCTACGTTAATGTCACTCTAACTTCCGATCAGGTGATACAACTACAATCAAATCTTGTTAGTACATGCGGAACAAAAAAAATATTACTAGATAAAGATCAAATTCCTATTGGTGGACTAAACAAATTATCATTAACCAAGACAACTTAAAATTTTTAATAAGGCTTTAGAATCACCATCCAGGGTTCAACTTCATGTTTCTCCGAGTTCCATTAAAGACTCGTTTAAAGTAGTTGACATATTTCCACTTCTTGCAGCTATACCAGGTTGAATAGCCACTGCAGACCCAGCCATCGCAAAACAGTTGCACTTGGTGTTTTCAGCGGTATTGCCGGAACGTTAGTAGTATGTTTGTTGATAAAATAACAGGAAAGAAAATTAAAAAGTGGGACATCCTTAAGATTACCTGGAACCCCTGATCGTTACGGAAGAATACTGAGAATCCAGGAACACTTCGATAATTTTGCATATGTCAACGTTTCATTCACTCAGTGCTACTATAAGATTAAATAGTTAAAAAAAGATGTCAGAAGTGTGTTTTGCGTAACCATAACAACCAAACAAGTTGGAACATGACTTATTATTCTTGATAACAGTTCTGCTCGATGAACTCACTGGGTTACATACTCAATTGATCCACGTTGATATGTGCATGTTGATTCGCATAGTTTGGCAACACAAACTGAATTTGTAAAATATGTAAACGCAATGAAAACTACTCCAGGTTGTTATTCAACATTACCAAATCAAACAATGACCGAGCCACCGATATTTGGTCGTGAAAAAATGAATGTACTCAGTGCTGTACCTTCATCAACATTACCATCTAAATAAATTTGTGCACGAGTATACAAGTAACCGCGTCGTTTTAAATAGATCTTAAAATATAATGGTTGATATTTACGGAAGATTTTCTCTTAGTGGTACCACTGAGGGCAAGAAGAAAAATAAGATAACATTGGCTTGTCAAATTACGAAGCTGAAGATGAACTTGTCGATGGAGTTGATACAAAGTTGTTATTTTTCAGGATGAACGCGGTCGTCTAAAGACTAGCAATATTAAGTGTAATGGCATAGTTCGTAGAGTTGTCTGTGATACTATGGACTATGGATACTATTCCAGTATTTGCTGACGGCCGTAGAATCAGGGAATAACATATATCAATTGCAACTATTAGGGATGGAATTGAAGAAAGGTGTTGCTAATCATTTGCTGACCACCGGCGATACAACGACAGGTTAACAAAATAGTTGCTTTAAGAGATCCAACACCTGATGAAGATGCCGCAAGAAAATATTATGTAGACACAGTATATACTAATTAAACGTGCAACAAATTAAGTACGACGCTCACGTAATTTAGTTTTTAATCTTCGTAAATATTTTATAAACATTAATGAAATCACAGATGAATTCTTTGGAAATTCGATGCTGCTGACGTAAAACTCGTTGATATTAACACAAAACTTGGCTATATTGAGACAGCTATGTCAGACATTAAAATGATTAATAAGCGGTTAGATGTTATCAGAGATCACGATAGCGCAGAGTAATTTCAATGATATTAGAGAAAAAGTGGAATACCCGATGTCGTTAAACAAATTGAACTGATTAAAATTCCCCACAAGCAGATTATGAAACTGGTATATGCAATGGCGTTTGAATAAGTATTTGTACTTGGTGTTGTACTATTCATACTATCTACCACGATTGCACGGCCTTATCCACTGACTGGATCTCCTAGTGATGTTATATAAAAGCAACGAGTAACATTTACTGTGGAACCCGAAAAAAATCTGGTCTTGATTTATTAGTGGTGCATTGAATTAGTAGCTAAATTCACACTTAATTAAAATACAATGAATATTCTGATCGACGTTCAACGTTTAATATACAACCAAACATGTGAATAGCAAACACAATTAACATATATCGTTTACTGGTATATAGTAAAAGTAAAGAAATATCGCAGACGTGTGGTTATTGTTGATATAATTGTTTATTCAGCGTCGGGTGTTACTGCTGCAACCGGCGTTTTATTATCAGCAGTAACAATGACATCACCAACAGTTGTAACAATTTGTGTTTTAGCTGCAACAACGATTGCCATTATTCTAAATATCATTGCAAAAACAATATGTGCGTGCACACATGCAAAATTGTATCATTATATAATAACATTACACAAATCGATGTTAGCATACTCCAAATTAATCTCGTTATTATCAACAAGTCATAGTGATGGAAACACATCAGATTGTGAGTTCACGGATATGATCAAAATTTACATAGAAGCAATGACTGTAATTGGTGTAAAAAATCAGGATTTAAATAATAATGTCAACTCCGAACGAGCTACTTCAACAAATCGTAAGGAACACTAATCCGTCAAAAACAACAATGATATCGTAAGTTCAACTAATCCATAATTTAGTGTTAACTTTCCAACTGCAATTAAAGTGAAAGAAATAGCTCATGCACATTTAAGAGTATATTACAGTTTGCCAAATATCAGATCAAAATCAATTGGTGGATTATAGGCGAATAGTTCGTTTATATTTACAAATAAAAATGAACCTATGAAACCCCCAATTGGTTATATTTTCTATTTCTACAGGAACTTTTCAGATTGAACAAATCAATGATGAATTTCAGCTCAGAAAAAAATATCTAAGCGAAAGAGAAGCAAAAGTAGCTATAACAGTTCACGATCCAACACTATAGGCCGCAATTGAAAAATATTATCCAGTTTATGTTGTAGATATTTATCAGTCATCAGATCATCCTGATTTCGGTTCGCCTGAAATTCCACTCGAGGATAATGGACCACTATAACCAAGTTAAATAAATTTCTAACAGATCAGAAAATCTTTATAACAACTCCAGAATAAAGAGATGGATATACATGGCTCGATTATACAGATCATCGTATTAAACTTTATGATGGTATAATATTTCCTAAAACACCGTTTTATATAATAGATTTTGATGACAAAACTTCCGATCATATTATTTATGAAAGAGGTCTCACATCATTGGCTGATACAATTAAAAACGAGTATATAACTATGTCCACGACATTAGCACAATTATTTAAAAATTATGTGCTGGAGTATCTTAAAAACGATCTAAAAAAGGAAATTACTGAAACGATACAACATTTGAATCAGATCGTATCAGATTTAGAATTTGCTAATCGAGTTACTACTGAGATAATATATGCTAGTTCTTTTGATATATGAAATACTAAAAAATAATAAATATCAGGAAGTATATATTACTCACTATAAAATAGCTGAAGCGAACATCTTTAAAAATGTACTACCAAGATTTGAAACCGATGATCTAAAAAGAAGAGCTAACGACATTATCAACGAAAACGTTCCCAAAATATTCGAGTCATTGAAAAAAATAGCCCCATCAGCATCTTTACTAAGACAGAATACTAATCAGTCCGGTGAAGGCCGTTATATTGCACCAGGAATCGTTAATATAAAATCAGCTATTGCAATCAATCTTGTATGAGATGTTATCGATGGCAGTTATCAAATAGATCTTAAGCAATCAAGCTCAGCAAGGACATATCATATATACGTTTACTCTGCAAATACCTGGATACGTAATCGTACAAGAACCAATCCATCCGGTTTCTCTACGTTTTCAAAATAATTTATTATCAATAATACATGTCAAACTTACTAACCAGACCGGGCACTTAATTAACTTGCGTGACGGAGTTTAAAATATAAATCTTTGTGTCAAATCTTAACGATATATTTTTGAAGGGTAAGTGTTTTACAAATAAATATTTAATCAAGAGGTATATTATATAACGTACCAACATGGGAGAGTTTTCATACACTACAAGGAGGAGTACTTTAAAAAGCCAATCAGAACAATAATGACATAATCTCTAGTGAATACAGAACAAATTAGTGTTATTATAATTATTGACGAATACGGGAATGAAGACTTTTTATTGACGCAGGAACAATTCAACCAACTGCGGCGAGAACATATTTTTATGATACAGATTAGGTTCTGAATTATGCACATTCCTGCATTAAAAAGGAACAGGTTAAAAAAATATTGTCTAAAGCTGAATAAACAATCGGATTTCATTAAACTAATGGGAATATTATATATAAAAAATTAAATCAATATATTTTATAAGATTTGTTTGTACTGATTCTCGTTCAGATATCAGAAGAAAATGAAAAGCAGTCAGATTTTATAATTTGATTGGGTTTGTTCTACTAAGAAAGTAATGGAAATTAATCAAATTTTATAATTTGAATGGTTGTAAACCCCAGCGATTCTTTACATGATTCATAGGTAAATATATAATTTTTCATAAAACGCAGCATAAAATGATGATTTTTATAGCTAAATTAGAACAGATTTTATTTGGGTTTTTTACGTGAGAAAGGAAAATTTAAGGATTTACCGATAAATAATTTAGACAAATGCTGTTTTTTTCACCTTTCAAAAATCTGCAATTTTAATAATTTTTTTTACTGACATATCGATTAAAATCTGTCCTAAAACGATGCATTGTTACTACATTACACTAAAATCTCGGACAATCAGCAACAAATATTATAATCATGAATAAAATTGACATTTACGTTTCACAATCACTAGTCCTAACTTTCATTTTCATCCTTAGTGACGTTGTCACTACAATCACTTTTATAAGTAAGAGTGTTTTCGCTTTCACGATCTGATATCATCTTCGTCAATTGTCTTACGCGTGTGTTGATAATATTTTTTGTTTAATAGTCGTTAAATCATTTTGATCCAATGTTTTCAATCGCAGTTGAAAATGGGATGAAATTATCCATTTCTGTATCTTCCACTGTCCATAAAGATTGTAACATAATTTGCTGGATAATCTTAATCAGTCTATGTTCGGCCGATAGTGTATAGCTTCTTTCAAGTTTACGATTTTGTAATGATTCAAAATCAAAAATGATTTTGTCAAGATCGACTTGAATGTTATAACGTCATGTTTTAATTTTTTAATTGTAGAAATAATACCATTATAATTTTCAAAATTATCACATATTTAAATTGTATTGCTCAACCAAGACGATATAATACAATTGTGTAATATAGAGCAAACACAAACTCTAGATAACTAAATAAATGTTTCACTTACCTTTCATTTTCCCAAATGCAATTCAAGCCTGACTGGGGATAGAGAAATTCTCTGCTTTTACAGTTATGAATACACCCACACAAAATTTCCCAGACAATTACGTAATTAAGTTATTCTGGCAATCCCCACCATTTCTAGAATGTTATATGCTTTATATAGTCGTGAAAACCCACGTGGGCTTTAAAACCTAATCACGTAATTTTCTGGAACATTTCGGAAAAGATCTTGGCACAAAAATAATCGGTAAATTTACCCAAGGAGGATCATATTATCATAAACGACATTGTAAAATATTGATTTTAGATGAATTGCTGATACAACAAAAAAAGAAATTGCTTTTATAAGTCGAAGCAATATTACATATCGAACGGAACTAAACTAGGTATAATTATGGGTTATATAAAACGTGAGTAACCCCAACGCTCGCGTATATTTCGATAAATCTATTATCGATGATAAATATGGTTTCTAAGTTTGCTGTCATATTTGCTAAGGATTCGTTTTATGGAAAAACAAAAAATATTCAGAATTGTTGTAAACATTGAATATCAGCACTTATGCATCATAAGCGAATAGAGAATAAAACAAGAAAATATACTTGGTTATTCTGAATCCGCTGACGTTGAAATCATAAATATTTATTACAAAAATAATAAATATCAGAATTATCCTCTGCACCGTCAGTGTATGATCCTGTGACCTGAAATAAGGTTGTTTATCTCAATGGCCCTGGATGTTCTGGTAAAACCACTCCAGTGATTGAACTAGATAAATGAAAGAAATATTAAATCATGTATGTATCACAAATTATTTCGATGGAAGAGAGACGATTGAACTCCAGATCGAATGGGCGAAATATAGTCCAACGAGTATCGTTTGGTATGAACTATTTACAATGTCGTTAAAAACATTAAAAACATTTATTGATTGGTTATTGAAAAATACTACTGCTATAATACTGCGGCTATCATGGGCAACCACCACCTTTTGTTGGATTGTCTTCATACGAATCGTTGAAACACTTTGTGGATTATTATGAGGAAATGACCGATGATAATAGAAAGCTTGATCCAGAAGTAAGATACCTTAAGAAATTAATCAGACTAAAACCAAATACATTTCATTGTGAAATAAAGCGTTATATAGTTTCAGAAACACGGTGATTTTGTTCAACTGCCGAAAGTCAATGCAGAAACGGCTCGTCCCGTCGTCTTACGCTCTGATTTACATTACGGGGGACGAATACCGGTAACTAATAGGTTCAATCACTTCCTTATATAATGCTTTCCCCACTTCTTCGCTGAATGTCTCTCGCGCATAAAAGGGTATTGCATATCATTTAATCCTGATCGGCTCAGAGGTATTCGACTTTATCTCGTGTTGAATCATTCTAGTACGGCCCGGTTTGTCCGGAAACAAGTCAGGGTTTTGGGATGAAACTTCCAAGATCTGTGTACTCTGACCAACTGATAAATCCGGGCATACATTGATCTGGCCAATACCTTTTTTCCCTCCGTCAATAGGGTATTCAAGGGGCATTTCTGTACTGGGGACGAATTCCGATTCGTCACACGACTTATCCTCTATCGTCGCTACGCAGACTACTTTCAAGACCCCTTTATCAATTGTTTGTCTAGCTCTTTCAACGTACAGTTTAAGCAGATTGGCATGAAATATCTTGGACTTACCCTCGTATGGCCCTTTCCATTGGACATTTTATTTCGCGTTCCTCGGTTGTAGTGCTTCGCGCAAATACGATTAGAATTCGCGATTTCGTCTTGCGCAATTCGACATATACTCTAACCTTTCGCGCAAATCTTCTACGTATTGGTAAGTGATCTTAACTTCTTCGTCCGTGATTTCGTCTGACCACAGTTCGCATAGAATGCGCACAGGACCACGAACTGTCCACCGTACAATATTTCAAACGGGGAAAAGCCTAAGCTTTCATTAGGAACCTAACGGTACGCGAAAAGATTTTCGTTCCGATACCTATCTCAATACTTAGGTCTTTTCGCACACATCCGTCCCAACATTTGCTTCAAAGTCCCGTTGAATTTCTCGACCGACCCATTGTCGTGCGCAATTGTTTAAGGGACAATAACCTACTAATGTCTGTCATGAGATCTGAGATGAATTGCGCTCCACAATCCGTAAGAGTTGCTGGACATCTCGCGCTTTACCGAGTTCCAAGTGCGCAAATTCGTAAAAGGTTTGCGTGAAAAAAGCGATTGCGCACCCTAGGAGCAACCCATAACGGTTTGTCATCTCTGTCAACACAGCTGTTTCGTGTCTCTTCCACTTTCAAAAGCAAACACCGTTCAGCTCTGTGGAAAAAAGAAAACAATGACATCATTTAAGGAGTAAGACGATGAAGCAAACATTAACCTACTAAACTGTGAGCTAATTGAATATTTTGACAGAGACATGACTGAGACATTTGTAAATGAAAATGATCATTCTATGTCAAAATGTGAGCTTGTTAGGGTAAATATAATTGTACACCATGAGCCCATGAAATACTGATTTTTATAGAAAGTAAACAGAATGCAAACACTTTCAAAAAGGCATTATTTGATATAAGGTTTCGTACAACATTCTTGCAGCCAAAATATGAATTCAGAAATTTAAATGAAATACACCTATCTGAATTGGATCAGCACCAGGCTGGTTTTATACTCAGTGTTAGGAGAAAGGTTGGATCTGGGTTTGAACTGAACAGCTTAAAAAGCACCATCAGCTCCATTGATTGAAACTTTAAAATCAAGAAATATGCAAGTACACTAATGAAAGGAACAGACACACATGTTTGAATTAACAAGGGAAGCTCTTCCGGCTAAGCAAAACTATTTACAATCTAAAGGAAAAGGAAATAAACCCAATCAGAGTTAACCGATCACAGATGAAGAAATAAATACCTTATATAACAAAGCTCTAATGGGATGGAAACACCTTAAGCCATTGTTAACACATTGTGGTTTACCAACTCTGTGCATTTTAGTTTAAGGGGAGTGACTGGACATTACAATCTTAACTGGGTGAATATCACACGACATAAATGGCCTGGAGTACTTTGAATTCAATGAAAGGCATACAGAATCAAGAAAAGGGGACACTGTCAAGGACATCATGTATATTAATCCTAAGATCGATGAAAGAAAAATAGAAACAAGAAACTTATAGAGGGATTCAGTTGATATATAAGAAAGTTGTACAGAGCTAAGACCAGCAGACTTTTGTCAACCTGAGGATCCTTTCTATAATGTGGCCAGAAGTAAGCCAATCTCAGCAACAACTCAAAGTGGTTGAGGATATGAGTCGTTGAATGAACAAACTTGGATGTATCATGAAAACAATGAAAAAGAAGGGAGATATTACAAATTAAATCAATTAGCAAACAATAGAAGCTGAAGTACCTAATTCAGAAGTTAAGAGGCAAAAACATTCACCCAAATGTTATCATGCACTATTCCGGCAACAAAAATGTGTCTATAAATAAACAATCAACCATTAACAACAAACAACCACGTACGTGTTCCAATTACCTGAGCAACATCGGCCAACCAGGTAATTCTGATATCAACCCCACATCCACAGCAAACAGATTTCAAATAGCACATTAACAAAGTGTAACATATCAAGTTCCCAAGCATGCATTATTCAACATTCTAAGGATCAAACATAACCCTGTAAACATGATCTTTGTACACCTCCCACAAAACGTGAACAAGATCCCTAATTGGGTAAACATTTTTTAAAAGGCGATTTCTCAAACAGGTCCCGCATATTGGAAACGTAGGAGAATTATTGAAAGTAACACTGACACTGACAGTAAGTAGAACTAGAGAAATATGAACATAGACTGTGTCAATTAAATGTAGTTAGGGATAAATTATTTAAACTACTTATTTTTACTTCATTAATTTTATGTTTCTGGCTCGAATCGTTTTTTTTGCGATCGATGCGAATGGTCTATGACAGTATACTTCATGATAACTAACCCTGCAAATTCAATGTTTGCCTGAACATTATTGAACCGATTTGACTGCTCAATGTCAGCCTTGTGTTTTCTTTTAATTTAATAGTATTAAAAAAACATAGAGCACATAATATTAACTTCTTTTTTAGCTTACATACATGCAAGCGGTTGTGAATAGTTCACTCCTCTAAATTACACTGTTTATGGCTGTCAGTTTTATCTCCCTTGTAGAATGAAATCTGGTATGTCGTATAAATAAAATATATGTATAGTTTATACGCTGTACAGGGCCGACAAGAGTGGAGGTGCAACCTGGCATATATCCCCAGGGCCACTACCCAAAAGGAGGTCAGGGCCAAACAACAGCCTAATTTTATAAAAGAAAAATTGTGCTTTAACAATAAGAAGGAGAGGCCCTGGTGTTTCTTACCCCAGGTACAGTGACTGTGTGTGTTGGAGCAGGTTGAGACACACAGTTTATTCTAGACCACCAAAAACTCATTCCCAGCAACATCACTAACAGTAACAAAATTTGTTTAATAAAAACGTTCTATGGGTAACAATACTTGTACTCACATTTTTCATTAACGATGTACCACTGACAAATGATATTAAATGTATAAATGATGACCAATGTTTAACCATCATGTATGTCACAATAAATTCAAGTTAATTCCAGCAACAAACCACAAAGTTGGCTTTCTTACACCGTTTTCTTGACACTAATACGCTCCATCCCATCATATATAGCTGGCTAGAACTTTAGAATGGCACCCTGTGTTTTTTACATCGTGTAGCCCACGAGAAGTTTAAGTTCAAGTTCTTTATTGGCAAAATAAACAAAGTTGGGTTCTCGACACAATATGATGCGTTTTCTAATTATTGTAACTTTGCAAACCCGCTATACTCACTGTTAAGTCTGTTACAAAGGCACAATCAGTGTATGTTTAGAAGACAACATGAAAGTTTGTGAATGAAGGTCAATTCCACTGACACCAGCCTCTCTCTCTCTCTCTCTCTCTCTCTCTCTCTCTCTCTCTTGTACAACATTTGCTTGTTATTTAAATATCATATATCTGGGTTTTTTTCTTCTTTTGTTCTGTACATGAGAGTTAATTCTCCTTTATGGACACACTGTAAATTTGTTTATGGATCGGGTCATTATATTTGTTTCCTTTATATATCTTAAACGGTTTTATCTAGCTGCTCGGTTGATGTAATACACATTTGAAACGTCATCATCTATGCTATTTGTAAACTGTTTTAATATGCTATTCAATAGTCTATCCGAGGAAAGCTGACTGGAACTTTCATCAGGTGGATGTAGCATTTATATTTAGGACCTAGCTGTACCAAGAACAGGCATCTAATCAATATTATTTAGTTTGATAGAGCATTAATGAATTATTTATAATATATCATTAATTTAACTTAATATTATGTTTTAAATGGAAACTTCCAAATTAATCTTTTGCAAGCTTTATTTGTTAATTTCTTACGATTTTGTGAATTAATTGTGCACAATTGTAAGCATTAAGAAGTTAGTTTTAAGACTGGTCGGCCTGGTGCCAGGAAAATGTGACTGGGAGGGACATCAATTTACATGTCTGCGGCATGATGCCCCAATGCTAGACATATTAACTGCCATACAACGTGCATCATAGCTACATGACTGAAAAATTGTTCAAGCTACGTTAACAACCTGAATCACACACACACCAGAAAATTGACTTAAATATTTTGTACGTGTCTACTCCAATAGTCCCCGAAATCTGCACCCACAAAAATTTAAGTCTTTTATATATGGCACTCGTGTGCTCGGCAAACATAGTGATTTTTGTTTATATTTCATTGCAACGTGTGTCTTATAAAATTGTCTTCTTTAACTGCTTGATAGTAGAAGTCAGGAACTTTCCACGTGGGAAGTTTGACGGAATGAGTTATTTATGCTTTGAGTCGTATGCTTTTAAACTGTTACTATATCTTTTGAGCCGGGAGCGTAATCTATGACTGTAGTATTTCTATATTAATCCTCGACTGAAAAACTTTAAAACGTGTTGTCAGATTCACGGACAAGATTACTTAGTACATTATAAATATTGGTATGGAAACAAAAACATCTATAATTCATCGCTCGTATAAAGGTAATGCAAGGTCTCGTCAGTGTGTTGTTTGTGCTGCTTGGATATATCGATGTATACATTAACGTTACGATGTAATGTTTTGTCCAGAAGCCAACTTTGTTTCTTTTGCCCATAATGTTATTGTATGTACGAGTGCACATTGTTTCAAGCACTTGTGATACCTTTATGCTCTAAAATATATAATACATATGAAAAATTATTAGAGTCTATTTCACATAGGTGAAGATAATTATACATATGTTCATTTCATTTTCACACATGGAAAATGGACTTTCACATGTAATTAAAGGAGTCCCACACTCACCTAATTCTCTTTCACAATCATATTATACAGAGTTTAACATATGTATATAAAAAACTAAGTAAAAAGGAAATAATTCTAAATTCTTTATGAAAACATTATGATAATTGTTTCATTTTTACATGTTTGATACAAACGAATTTTGAATTATCTATCTATCTATCTATCTATCTATCTCGAACTCCGCCATTTCCGCTCCCAAGCCCGGATGTACACGAAGGAAGGTTGGACGTGGGGCTAACAACCCAGCCCTGTAAAACCCAATTTGCTACAGAAACGTCAAGGGCAGAAAAAGTCAGAAACCGAAAGCTTGAGGGAGGAAGGGTCTTCTGGAAAACTTATGACGCTATGTGGTGAACGTCGCGAGCCCGCGAAAGCCATAAAGAAAACCACCCTTCTATCAAATAGGAGAATTAACATCGCATCATGGAACGTAATGACACTGTATGAGGCAGGGAAAACAACACAGATATAGCAGCAGAAATGAGGAACTATAACCTATCCCTACTGGGCATTATTGAGACAAGATGTATTCAATCTCGACAATGAAGACTGATGAAGGGAGAGATGCTACTGTATTCAGGACTCGAGGAAGATGATGCGACTCATACACAGAGGATGGGGCTTACGCTGTCGAAGAAAGCATATAATGCAGTGATAGGATGCGAACCACACGGGCCCAGAATCCTCAAAGCAAAGTTTAAAACCAAAAACGAGAAGAAAAAAATATGAATGTCATTCAGAGCTACGCTCCAGCAAATAACGGAGAAGAAAAATAAAGGGACCAGTTTTACGACAGAAAACGGATCAAAGTAGAGAACTTCCCAGACAAAGACATCAACATCATCATGGTTGACTTCAATGCCAAAGCTGTCAGACAACACAGGGTACAAACAAGCAATGTGGATCCATGGCCTGAGCAAGATGAACGAAAATGGAGGGAAATTCGCAGACCTTCGTGCACTAAGCAGCCTGGTGTGGGGGGTACCATCTTTCCCCACAAGAGAATCTACAAGAACACATGGATATGACCAGACCATGTGACAGAAAATCCGAATAGCCACGTCGGAATATCCAAGAAGTTCAGAAGATCCCTGCAAGATGTGGGGGTGGAGAGAGGAGCATATGTGGTATATGACAACCATTTAGTTGTCACAAGGTTGAAACTTAAGCTGAAGAAAAACTGGCTGGGCAAAAAATAAAAGAAAACAAAGTATAACATCAGCCTGTTGAAAGATGCAACACTAAAGAAGAGTGCAGACTGACGCTTAACAACAACTACAAAGTGCTACAATAATAATAATAATAATAATAATAATAATAATGGGGACTTTGTATAGCGCCTAATATTTAGAAGCTCTAAGCGCTTTACAACATTAGACAACACATATAACATAAAAACGTATATAATGATATGATTACAAAACAAACACCAAGAAATTACAAAACATAAAAACGTGCTGAAAATATTTAAGGTAGGAAACATTAGTAGGTCTTTCAGTTTGATCTTGCAGTCGAAATAAGTGAAATTTAAGAGATCTCTTGAAGGGGATCACTGTGTCTTTGTGTTTAAGTTCAGTGGGCAATTCATTCCACGTTGCTGGGCGCTGGTATGCAAAATAACGATCTCCATATGACGTTGTTTTCATAGTGGGAATAATGAGTATACGATTGTCAGAAGAGGAGCGTAAGTATCTTGCTGGTGTGTACACATGGGTGAGATCGGATAGGTATGTTGGACTAGAGTCCGTCAGTGAAACATATCACAGAGAACAAATTTTGTGTTTGATTCTGGATCGAATGGATAGCCAGTGTAGGGTACAGAGCAGCGGGGAGGTGTGCTCTGATCGTGGTACTCTAAGTATGATCCGAGAAGCTGTGTTTTGAACTTTTTTACGTTTTTGGAGTAGATATTGAGATGAACCAGACATAACTGAGTTACAATTGTCCAGTCTTGAAAGTACTAATGAACACACAAGTGTTTTAATGGCAACAACCGAAATATATTTGCAGATGGAGCTGTTGCATCTCAGCTCAAGATACGCAGCCTTGCATGTTTTCATGACATGTTGGTGCAATGTGAGAGTACTATCCAGAGTAACACCGAGAGCGTCTGGAAGATGAGGAAGACAATGTGAGCAACATATGGCAAACAGTTAAGGAGGCAGTATAATCAACATGCCAAGAAGTGCTAGGCACCATGAAGTACCATCAGAAAGAATGGATTGCAGCGGAACCATTGACCAAAATCCAGGAGCGAAAACATAGGAAAGCAGCCTTAAATAGCATTAGGACAGAAACTACAAACGTAAAGGTTCAAAAAGAGTACACTTACGCCCACAGAGAAGTGAAAAGAAGCATCAAGACAGACCTGCTAAACTACGTTGAAGGACTGGCAGCAGAAGCAGATGATGCGAACGTAAGTGAAAATATGAAAAAGCTGTACGACATCACCAAGAAGCTGTCATGCAGGTACATTATAACAGAGAGACCCATAAAGGAGAAGCAGGGAAAGACCATATCAGGTACAGAACACCAAATAAATGATGGGCAGAATATATTAGAAGAACTGTTGAACAGGCCAGCACCAATACATCCCCAAGAAAACCACCCAGCCAATGCAAATATACCCATAAGCTGTGACAATCCCACCAGATACGAGATCAGAAAATCCGTCACTCAGTTGAAGAACGGCAAGACAGCTGGACTTGATAATATCTCAGCAGAAGCTCTCAGATCCGAACTAGCGGCTTCAGTGGAAATGCAATATCCCCCTTTGAGAAGATCGTAAAAGAAGAAGAGATACCGACTGACAGGAAGGAGGGATACCTCATCAAGATCCTGAAAAGGCGACCTCAGCAATTGTTCCAACTACAGATGAATCATAATCTTGTCATTACGAGGGAAAGTCTTCAAACGGGTCCTCTTGGAAGGGATGAAGGAGGCCGTCGACCCACGGTTACTTGACGAGCAAAAGGGAATCTGGCAGAACATGTCGTGTACGGACCAAATAGCTACTATTCGCATTATTGTCGAGCAATCGTTGGAATGGAAGTCTTCGCTCTACATCAACTTTATCGATTATGAAAAGGCATTCTACAGCGTGGACCGAGAGACACTCTGGAAACTTCTTATCCACTACGCCATCCCACACAAGCTGGTAAACCTGATCAAGAACGCTTATAACGGAATGTCCTGCATAGTTATTCATGCAGGACTGCATACAGACAGCTTTTTAGTGAGGCCTGGCGTAAGGCAAGACAGCTTTGCTGTCGCCGCTTCTCTTCCGTCTCGACATCAACTGGATTATGGACACGTCACCAATGGGCGGAAAAATGGGATCCAGTGGACATTGTTGAGTCAACCTGAGGACCAGGACTTTGCCAATGACCTACCGCTTTTGTCCTATAGTCAGCAGCACATGAAACACAAGTCCAGCGTATTGGCAGCCACATCAGCAGCGGTTGGAACCAACATCGACAAAGACAGGACCAAGATCCTCATGATCAAATATGTCAGTAACAACCCAGGCACACTGCATGTCATCCCCTTGGAAGGCATGGAATCCTTCACGTATCTGGACAACATTATTACCCAGCATAGTGGCACACACTCAGCGGTCAAGGCAGGTATCGGAAGAGCGAGAGCAGCTTACATATAGCTCAAGACCATCTGGAGCTCCTAAGAAATGTATTTGACTACCAAGATTGGAGATTGGACTGTTCAACTCCAACGTGAAGTCAGTCCTAATTTATGGAGCAGAGACCTGGAGAACTAGCAAGTCGACCGTAAAGAGAGACAAGACCTTGATCAACAGCTGCCTATGAAGAGTTATCCAAATCTGCTGGCCAGACACCATAAACAACACCAACCTGTTCGAATCCAAATGTTCGTCCATTTCGCCAACTCTTGTAACTCGCTACCAATGTCAACACAGACACACAGTAGTATTTAGTTTCAGCAGATTTCATCTCACAGATTAGGTCAAGAAGTCTGAACCACAGACAATGTTAAAAATGTACACGTAGACATAACAATTAATGACATGCAAACGAGTGGTGCTTCGAATATGCGTGTATACTGTTGGAGACTTATGACTGATTTGAGAAAACAAGCGCTTCCCATTTCAAAACATTCTTTCAGCTGGTAACTTACTATATGAAACCTTCCTTCGATGAACGCAAGGAGTTGGACATTGTAAATTCTTTCATCTTCAAAAACTTTGATTTTATCCCTCAACTAGAACACCCATTAATATGTACAGGTAATTACACCAAACGTTGGACGGAGGAGATTTCTGCTACATACACTGAACACTGATAAATTTTGTCATGGGTTTGCTTTCCCGACTAGGAAAGTCAATGGTAGATCTATCCAAAAAATTATATTCTGATTTCTGCGGAGCAAGACTTAGTTTCAAACGGTCTCAATTTGATATCGAGACCAGAAAATATTTGCGCCTTTATTGGTGATAGAGGCGATATATAAAAACAATTAGTCTATGAAAACGAATTAATTTCAGCTACTTGGCTAACCCCAAACTGAAATAAACAGCTTCGTGAATCCAAAATATAAAACATATGCAGTTATCATATTCTTTCGAATGAAATAAATACATACTCACATTCCTGTCATTAGGAATAATATTGTCTCAGTAAATTACAAATTTGATCACTGCAAAAAGTTTCTAAAATCAAGTATCTGGTAGCAAAGGTGACAGTCAATGGAAGCGCTATGAATGATATTAACAGAAATCAGACTATGCTGGAAGCCTTGCAACAATTAAATTATTTTAAATATCTAATTCTTTCAAGCTAGTTGCTCATGATATATATTTGGAAATCAGACGTGCATTTGGCACATTACATGAAGGTGTTATTTTGGACAGACGGGAATACAAACTCAGAATATTTTGATTCCAATGTATATTTATTTTCGTCAGCAAATTCACAAACTTACGGAAATATGGACGATGCCAAAATATGTTTCGCCGGGTAGGTACGTTATTCAGATTATTCAAGTAAGAGTGAGCAAATTTAACACTGGAGAGATTTTTATTTAAATTTTTTGGCTAAGATGCAGGTTTTATACGTTAAAGATACTATTGATTTTGTAGAAAAGGTGATTAAAATGAAAATTCTAAAGAATGTCTCTTAATTCGAACAGACATTGATAGCCGTACACTATTATTTAGCATGACCTGGGTACTTCCTGTTAGTTCATGTAGACAATCAGGATAAAAAGCGTCTAGATGATGCACTGTTAATTTAGAAAATATTTGTCTTGAAATTGACGAGTTTTTTTTTTTAATACGAAAATTATTTAAATTAATTCATTAACGATACAGCTACAAAGAAGGAATTTCCTACATTGTATGCTAGCGTTTACGCAGCTGAGAGGGAGAAAGAGATTGATCATATAGTTTTAAAGCTGCGTTTTGCCTGATTTACGTTTATCGATGATATACATTTGTGGGTGCAACGGGAAGAAAAAACACAAAAGTTCCTTAAGTGGACTAATTATTACGTTTCATCCATTAAAATTACAATTTGTAAGGAAATTGCAGATTTCCTTTATCAACGATATACAAGGTACCAAACTTTGTAAAGGAGAGAGAGAGAGAGAGAGAAAGAGTTTTATTTTATTTTAAGGAAACAAACTAATCTAATAATGTATGCAGCTGAATGCGAGATATAAATATATACTAATTCCCAAAGGCTGACTTTATCCTCTGTTAGGTTTATTCATGATAGTTAGCACCTTGTCGACCCATTCGGAAGAAAACCGTAAAGAGTTTCATAACTGGATATATACCCACGATTAAGTGAAATAAATTTACAACTGAATATGGTAAGGAAAGTGTAAATTTCTTTGATGTAACAATATTCAATATAAACAAATTTGCAAAGTGCGTTTGTGTGGATGCAACGGTATATTCAAAGGAAAGGGACTCTCATAAATTACGACACAAATAATAGTTTTCATCCAAGGCATGCATTCACGAGCACTGTCAAATTCCAAATACTTAGCAATTATGAAGAAGACATTCATGGCTTCTCCTCATTGATTCTTGAAGGACCCATAAAAAGAGGTAACAAAATCAGTAAACTTAAGAATATGAAACATTAGGAAATAACAAGAACAAACATCAGCAAGAAAGCATATTGACATTAATAGACGTTTAGCCTCTGACCGAAGTGTACAAAACAAAGGTACATCTTACGAATTTAATATGAACATAAGGTGCATTTTAATGGCAACAAAACCACCGAATATCGATATGACTGGCGTTTTAAACAAGTTTTTTAAAGTGATAAGCAAAATATGATATACCTGGTGAATTGTTTGATATATTAAAAGTTTTATTAAGGAAATCAAATGAAATAAGATGAAGGGGCATTTTCACAACATATGACTGTACTGATAGAAATTAAGTCGATCTAAAAACATTTTTAAAGAATATAGTAAAATTAGTTGAGATTCGTTGGAATTGAGAACAACCAGTGACTGTTATCAATGTATACAAATTATCTATATATACATATTGTAATACTCTGCATATTTGGAGCGAAATATATATGCATGTCTACAGTAAACACTATTCATACAAGCGGCCTGTTTAGGTCTCGATGATTTTAACTAGTGCATTACCAGTAAATGTTTCAAATTGGTTAACGTTAACGTTGTTTTGTATAGGCTATTCATATTCTTTGATGTAATAGGCACGACTGTCAACGGTAAATTTATGTCTACCGTTTATTTAAGCACAAAGAACATTTATTTAAGTAATTGTTCCTTCCTTTCTCTTCTCAAAATAACATCAATTCTATTATTTTCTCAATTACTTTACAAGCATAAATGATGTCGCTATACAATTTGTTATAAGATGGACATATAACTGTTGTCCTCACACAAAACTGTTTATTTATTTATGTATTAATTTTCTTGTTTAAGTATTTTTTGACGCTAAATGCATACATGAGATATTTCATTACACTGCAAGCATATATATATATATATATATATATATATATATATATATATATATATATATATATATATAGTTTTAAATTACAGATCCAAAATGTTCTTAGATAATATAATGGTCAAGTCTTTGTGAGCGTTATCCTTACCAAATTATCATTACCAATCCAATTCAATCACTACTTAATGTACCACTTGACACACATAACTCCGACATTTGCATAAGAATCGCAAGTGTCCAAGTCATTGTCAGTGTTATCCTTAGCCACTTGACATTCTAACTTTACTGCATCAATCCATGACTAATCTAATAATCCATACAATAAAAACATAACTTGATTCTTTTATTTATGATTTACTTTTTGTCTAACTTGTTGTGAATATTGTCATCAGATACTTAACAGGCATTGTAATTCCATGCAGATCAATTCAATTCAAATAAGTAATACGCTATACTTGAATGGCAAAGTCAAGGGAATGTTCTCGTTGCAAATTTACATTTGAAATATTACAATCAAATCACATTATCCCTTCTGTCGTAAACTTTTCTGCAACGGAATCAAAATATATTACATCCTGTATAATTTGCACCTATAAAACGAGGTACAATTACAAATATTTACTGGCATGATGCTACAATGTACCCTGTCCTTCTGTGAGATTGTCATATACAAAATTGTACTTCAAGAGAATGATACTATTCTGGCTTTTAATACAAACAATAATATTGCCATGGTTATGAACTGCAGCTTTAGTCAGTGTTTCATATTAAATGAACCAGTTTGTGTTTGGTTTGAAACTAAATCAAGATTTTCAGTTATCCCTGGTGTCTCACTCCATTTACAAACTAGTATTTTAGTTATGCTAAATTCCTTTTAATCTATGTTATATTATTTAACATTTATGTAAAATGGAATCTCACACATTGGTAAAGGTATTTAACATATTTAGGAACAGATGTTCTTCTAGTATACAACATCTCTTAATGAAATCCCCATCCTCCCTTGGTGCAGCAAAACCGTGAAATTACAAATGAAAAATTGTTTATTCTACATATGGTGACTTTGCACCCCCTTTATATACATTTATCATTTATACGTATGTTACATGGACATAATCATTGTATGTTTAGAAGCGCGATTTTGCTCAGAATAAACAACAACAGCTGTATATATATATATATATATATATATATATATATATATATATATATATATATATATATATATATATATATATACATGTATATATATATAAAGAGAGAGAGAAAGAATAGCTAGGCAAGTGTATCACATATCGTCTTAGCTATTGTTTGATTAGTTTGCTTCCCTGCACGATAGATAGATATATAGATTGATAGATAGATAGTCATACATTTATTTTTTGTTTTCTATTGTTATTATTATAATATTAAAATTATACATATATAATATATTGATTGATACCAATCTTCTCATTATATAACCTCTATTCACGTTATTCATAATAAATTAAAGTCTACGTTATGACGAAAAGCTTCAGTGACGTGTCATAACTATAGCAGAATTTCAAGAAAAGGTACTATCAAATATACATTTCTAAGACAGTCGAGAGTTGAGTGAACGCTACATTTCTAGCAGAGAAATAAACAAACTATTAGGAAATTAGGAATGGTCACTTACAAGATATAGGCAATAAATTGTTAAAATCCTTATAAGATGAAGTGAAATAAGTAATCTCAAAGCATTTATTTTAGGCGAAAGGCCAAGGTGCAAAAATATTCATTAGCCATCACCCAGTTAAAAGTTATGGGACCTGCCATTATCAAACGTTCACAATCTTTAAATTATTATGCTATACTTTGATTTCCATAACCAAGTATTTCAAAAACACAACTAAAATTAGCAATATGCCTGAAGGTGTTATTTAAATGTCAGCAAGATTAATCAGGTTTCATCCCCATTGCAGAATTGAATTTGATTTGTTAGAAACCCGCATAATTCCCAACTAACTCATGCCTAAGGTTCAGCGACCTGTAATAATGCTATAAAGGTATGACACGTGTTTTTCTCTTCCTATTTCTGTCACAAATGGATATAGGATTTTATTTCAAGGTTGTTATCTTAAATTTGCTTTTCACCAGGAAGTTTTGATCTGAATATTTTGCACGTATCAGCCCGTTAATTTCCGAAGTCTGCAAATGGAAGTTTACGTTTAATTACGGCACGCTTGTGCTCGGGTAAGAGTGACTTTCGTTTATATTTCATGTCAGTTTAGTTCGCATAATATAGTGTTCGTTAAAAATGTGTGAACAAGTGTTAGACACTGTCGACGCCGGATATATGACTGTATGAGTTAATTACATTTTGAATCTCATCCTCTAAGAATCGTTACCTTACTTTTTGAGCAGATATATTAAGCTATTACCCTATAACTGTCATACTATTCGTACCTTAACATATTTAAAGCTTACTGACAAAATCCAACGAACAGGATTGAATACAGTGACAAAATACATGAACACGATTTTTAAATACATTAGAAACATTGGTATGGAAATGCGACCTGCGATAATACACAACACGTTGATTGATAATAATATTTTCTGGCAATTTGTAAGCTTTGCTGCTTGCATGTCTCGTTGTACATATACTGTAAATGTGTCATGTTATGGCAAGATGTCATTGTTGATTAGTTTGCCATTAAATAACATGAAACCGAACTTCACGTGGTATACACAGTGTAAGATTCGTCAACTGTGGCTGTAAATAACATGCATTTGTACATGTTGTGTGGTGCAGAGTTTCAAAAAATAAGGATTATGTTTTTCTGCCAGTTACATTGAAGATACGTTACATTTATGTGCTGCTTGCAAAGTTATAGTATTACTCACATTACCAACAAAAACAAACAGAAAATCATTGGACCAAATAAACAATAAACACATTTTCACCGACGTACACCACCACACCAATGCTGATATTCACAATTTACAGACAAGGAGGGGTCTGGAGATTTTATGAAACATTTCAACTGGTTAAAGATCACATGCTAATAGTACCAGTACAGCTGGTTGAAGAGCACATGTCAATGGTACATGCTTAATGAAACATGTTAATAATCTGATGTTTTTTTTTTGTTTTTTTTTTGCGGGGGACGGATGTTAGACATAGTTTGATAATGGTGGTGCAGCTGGTGCGGATTGTTGGTGGACAATAATATACCACCTCGGTCTTACACACACACACAGACAAATTCCTTTAAAAATGTGTCAAATTATTTAACACATATAAAACAATAATCTCATAATAAAATATCTATATTGCATATCAAAATTATTTTACGCATGTTTCAACCTCATAAACTATAACCAAACGTACTGTTTTAAATGCATGCTGTTTACAATATTAGAGTATAAGTAATGACTTCTGCTATATTGCATTTCTGTCGGACTATTCATTACTTCAGTACGGTATCCATTATGTATTGCTCATATAGGATATAATGTTATAATTGTAAGAACAATGCGGATAAAACAACAGCTCGTAGAGGTTTAGACACTCCTGTATGCCGACATTTCATATTGACTATTGAAGCGGTACTTAAGGTCAGCCAGCCGCACTTAAATCCCAAACCTTTCGCCATTGATGCCATACATAGAACGGCGAACAATTAGTTTGTGGCCTGATGACATTTGTCTGAAGGAACGCACAAAAACATATAATCAATATTGTCACCATTATTGGTAGCTATAAAATAACAAACTTTCATGTGCTAATCAGCAGCCACCTATCCGTGAAAGTTATAGTATTATTCACATTACCGACAAACAATTATGAAAAAAGTAAAAACTATAACAATAAGATCGTCTTTAACATAATTCGTGGGAATATGTTTACCAGTAGGAGAATACTCTTAGAATTCAAACTAAACCCATCAGTGACCCACTGGTGTTTTAGAAGATAACGAGCAGACTCTTTAGATCAGGATCATGATGTACATGTTGGTGATCAAGAGAAACAGATCCAGGTGAAAAAAAAAACTTGAAGTACAAACACTAGTGAAGCTTCAATTGAAACGTAGATTCGGGCATTTCATTACCACACAAGCTCATGTAAGAATATTGCGTGTTTCAAGACGAACCCATACAAGAACAATAGACGAAAGAAAAATGATTTAAAAAATCTGTTGCAATTATTTTTATTTCGGATAAGCTCATAAACCTCTTCTCTCCTCTCTCTCTCTCTGTCACTCTCTCTCTCTCTCTCTCTCTCATGTAATCCATATATGTTTAAGCGGGTAAAGCATACATCATAGGACATCCGGTTTTTAGTTCATGAAAATGTATCAAACAAACAAACCGGATTCATTCGAACTATTTGTAAACTGTGGGAACTCACTCGTTCACTGATAAGATTTTACTTTATTTGCAGCGATCGAGCAAACCAGGAAAAAAATTGAAATATCGTCTATTCCCATATCTTTATTTCTATGTCACCATATAACGACTTTATTTTAATTTAATGTTAATATTTCTGCATACATATATCTCTTCCTGTCCACATTTATGTCTGACCACTGAAGAACATAACACATGGCGAAACATCGGGATACAAAATCGCAATGAATGAAAGTACACAATTTTGATTTGCTAAGTGACTCACAAGCCCTTTAGCATAGTCTTCATTAGATTTTGCTCATGCATTGGCCTTTATATTTGTGACCGCACTGGTGGCCTAGTGGATAGAGCGTCCGCCTCTCGGGTTCTAATCTCGCCCAAGTCATACCAGATGGTATTAACAGCTGCCTCGCTTGGTACTCAGCATGAAGAAGTTAGTGTTAGGCATGGTCTGCCTGGTGTCAGGATAACGTAACTGGATTGGTCATTATCCTACATGTCTGAAGCATAATGCCCCAGTGCTAGACATCGTTATAAACAGCCACAATACAGGCATCGTATCGATATTTCTGAAAATTGTTAAATCGTAAACTTATATTTGTATTTTTCCAACTTTGCATTCGCATTTTTCACATTTCCAGTTTGGTACAGTGTTTCAGTTCTTGATTCGGAAATCGCATTCTAAATTACTGCCATGTACGGTCCCATATTTGTTTTTAATTTCACTATATCACATGGGACAATGAACGCAACTAGGACATAGTTTGCCAGTTTAGTTCGTCACACTCTCATCAAGGATATTAATACTATATGAGCCTTTGAGGACGGACAACGAACTTTTGCCTCCATGATTCCTTTTCCATCTTGTAAACCTTATACCTACATACATTCAGTAATTGAGAAATGTGGCCTATATTGGCCGACTTTGTATCAACCCAACATGAGAAAATATCATCATAATTGTATATCTAATGATTTTATTGCAATTAGTAACTTCTCACCAAATTTTTAAAATAGAGTGTCAGATGTTTTCCTAAAAGCTCAACATCAGGTCACTAAACAGCACAAACATATTTTAACAAATTCATGTTTAAAAGCAATGACCCTCCATACTAATATATGCGCAAAGATATACACTCTAGAAATGACACAAAAATGTCTTGCCTCCTCAATTGAACTGGAAACAAATGAGAAAACTACAAACGTTGTATCAAACGCATTTGCAGGCCTATTCCATTACAAATTGCATTTCGTAAATTGTTTCCGAATTCCCTAAAGAGAGTCCTTTGCCTTTTGTCTTTTACAGCCTGATAGGTTTAAATAAGTTTCTTGGAACTCATTCAGACAGATTACTAGATGGACAAGAAACTCGTCTCCAAAAAGCTCGTGCGTATGTCCTTGCTACCTCCCTTTACCCGCTTTCAATGACATCACCGAAACCTACTACTACTAACTCAACAACTGTTGACTAATCCCCCTCAGAATGTGAATAGGACCGAGTACGCGTTTTGACCAACTCACGACCTGTCAAAGGACTAACCCCTCCAACCACTGGAATTTGAGTACACAACAACACATTTTAGACGTTCACGAGGACGCAACAGAAATAGTATGTCGGTCCCTACACAAATATAGTAACGAGGCAGTCATAATTTGTTCTTCTAGCTTAATAAAAATTAGACAAAACAAACGATACATCTGAAACGTCGAACTAGAATCTTTACCTGGTGCCAACATATTTCACATCAAGTCATTTGCACATTAACCAAGTAATTGTATTCTTTCTTGGCATCCGTCCGTCTACTAGAGACGATGGGTAGCTCCAAAGTAAGCTTTTGTCTATCCTTCTTTCTAGCTCTCTTTTCAACTTGTTTTATTCTTCTCTCTTCCTCTGCGTTTTGAACTCCCTGCCTGACAGCTAAGCGCCAGCTGGAACGGTTGTTTGCACAGCTCTTCCAGTCGTTGACATTGATGTTTGCCGTCTTTATATCCTTCTTGCAAACATCTTTGTAGCGCAGATGTGGTCGTCGAGTTGGTCGTGCACCTTCTGCTAACTCCCCATATAACAGGTCCTTGGGAATGCGACCTGGGTCCATTCTTTTGACATGGCCAAGCCAGTGAAGGCGCCTCTCGCTGAGAATGGAGAACATGCTGTTCATGTTGGCGAGTTTTAGAACCTCTGTGTTGGGTACTTTGTCCTGCCACTGGAATTGCAGAATACGCCGCAGACATCTCAGGTGGAAGCTGTTGAGTTTCTTCTCGTGTCTTGCATAGGTGGTCCATGTTTCGCTGCTGTAGAGAAGTGAGCTGAGTACGCAGGCTTGGTAGACACGCAGTTTGGTCTTCTCTGTGAGGTTGGGGTTGTTCCAGACTCTCTGGTTAAGTCTGGCCATCACTGCTGCTGCCTTGGCAATCCTGCCGTTCACCTCAGAATCAATGGAGAGTGAGCTGGAGATGTTAGACCCGCGGTATGTGAAGTTCTCGACAACTTCCAAGTTGTACCCATCGATGGTGACAGAGGGAGGGGAGTCTGCGTCCTGCGCCATGACGTTCGTTTTCTTCAAACTGATGGTGAGTCCAAATTCCTTACAAGCATGGGAGAGGCGGCATACCAGCTGCTGCAGTCCATCTTCCGTGTGTGATGTCAAGGCTGCATCGTCGGCGAAGAGCAATTCACGGATGAGTACCTCTGTGACTTTAGTCTTAGCACGGAAACGGGCGATGTTGAACAACTTGCCGTCAGCCCTGGTATGGATGTACACTCCATCGCTGCAGTCCTTGAAGGCGTCCTGGAGAAGCATGGAGAAAAAGATGGCAAAGAGCATCGGTGCAAGGACACAGCCTTGTTTGACTCTGCTGATGACTGGGAATGCTTCAGATGTTGCGCCATTGAAGCACACTGTGCTGTGCATGTTCTCGTGGAACGACATGATGACAGCAAGCAGACGTGGGGGCAGCCGATCTTTTGAAGGAGTTTGAAGAGTCCACTCCGACTAACCAGGTCAAACGCCTTCGTCAGGTCTATGAAGGCAATGTAGAGGGGCATCTGCTGCTCGCGACACTTCTCCTGCAGCTGACTTAGTGAGAAGATCATGTCTACAGTTGACCTGCCGGCTCGAAATCCACACTTGGACTCTGGGTAGACGCGGGAGGCTAGGATTTGCAAGCGCGCCAAGGTAACACGGGCGAAAGCCTTTCCAACGATGCTGAGAAGGGAGATGCCACGATAGTTGTTGCAGTCGCTACTGTCTCCTTTGTTTCTGTACAAAGTGACGATGTTGGCGTCACGCATGTCCTTTAGGATGTATCCCTGTTCACAGCAAAGGCAGAGGAGTGTGTGTAGGGGCTGGAGCAGTACTGGTTTTCCGCTCTTGAGGACTTCAGGCGGAATGCCGTCGCTTCCAGGAGCCTTCCCACATGCAAGGCAATCGATGGCTTTTCCGAGCTCTTCCAGTGTGGGCTGTGTGTCTAGCTCCTCCATGACAGGCAGGTCTGGAATGGCGTCCAGTGCAGTTCCAGTGACGTTGTTTTGGGTTGCATATAGCCCGAGATAGTGCTCAACCCATCGCTGCAGTTGTTTCCCCTGGTCTGTGATAACTTCGCCCGTCTTGGACTTGAGGGGGGCGGTCTTGTAGCTGTGGGGGCCCTGTCGCCTTTTTGATACCCTCATACATTCCTCTTGTATCCCCGGTGTCAGCAGCTGTCTGTATACTGTTGCAATGGTTCCGCCAGTAGGTGTTGGAACAGCGGCGGGCAGTCTTCTGGGCGTTGTTCCTTGAAAATCCTGAGGGCTTGTAGTGTTCTGGGGCTAGGTGCAGCCTTGTATGCCAGGAGGGCTTTCCTTTTTGCCTCAGTCACGGGCTCCATCTCCTCCCAGTTTGCCTCATACCAGTCGACATTCTTTCGCTCCCTCTTCCCGTAAGCTGTGATGTCTGAATTGTACACAGAGTCACGGATATGGGACCACTTGGAATCAATGGTGTCGTCAGGTGTCACTTTGGTGAGAGCTTCCTTCAGTTTGCTGATGAACTGCTGTGTTTTCTCTGGGTTGCTTGCACAGCAGGTGTTGATGCGTGGTGTGACCCTTCTTCTTGGCGTGGTGCAGCTTCTTGGGTAATATTCGCACCTTGCTGGCCACGAGGGAATGGTCCGTGTCACAATCGGCACTGTGGTAGCTGCGGGTGAGGAGGACACTGGCCAGTTCTGCACGCCTGGTGATGACGAGGTCTAGCTGGTGCCAGTGGCGTGAACGTGGGTGTCTCCACGACACCTGGTGGATCTCCTTGCATTTGAAGAAAGTGTTGGTCACACATAGGCTGTGGGAGCAGTACCTCTCCAGCAGTCGCTGACCATTCTCGTTGATCTCGCCCCTTCCGTAAAAGCCGAGACAGGTGGACCAGGCCTCATGGTCAGCTCCCACTCTAGCATTGAAGTCTCCTAGTAAGTAAAGGCTTTCATTGTTGGGGATATTGGATATTGCCTGATCTAGAGCCTCATAAAACTTGTCTTTCTCCTCGTAGGTAGAGCAGAGGGTTGGGGCGTACACGCTGAAGATGTTGACTGGGCCTAAGGATGTTGACAGCCGGAGGGCAAGGATTGTCTCAGTACCTGATGATGGAGGTTCAATGAAGGCGATTAGCGTGTTCTTTACGGCAAAGCCTACACCATGCTGCCTAGGTTCATCCGAGGGCTTCCCCTGCCAAAAGAACGTGTAATTGGCTTCCCTGATGGTGCCGCTGTCAGCCATTCGGGTCTCCTGGAGGCAGGCAATGTCAATGTTCAGTCGGGAGAGTTCTCTGTCAATGACGGAAGTCTTCCGTGCATCATCTATCTGCTGTAGGTCAGCGGTCAATCCAGGACACATGGTCCTGATGTTCCAGGTTGCAAAACGAAGAGTTGGAGTCTTCTTATTTCTTCTTTTAGTCTTTCCTGGTGCGGAATTTTGTGGCCCACTTGTCGAGATGGTTCTCTAAGCTCCACGCACCCAGTGAAGCAGACAGGCCATGGCGGGCAGCACCTTACTAACTGGGGGCTGCCCAGCTTGAGGCGGGCGGTATCTGTCCAGTGAGACCTGGTGATCTCTCCCACCGTCAGAAGTAACCCCTGGCGCCAAGCTCTACGCCAATCGAGCTTTGACTTAGAACCGGTAAACTGCTACTTCTCGTGTTGTGCCGACGCCGTACGACGACGCTGGAGTGTCTTCTGCAGTGGAGCTATGAAGCCTGGGCAGGGTGGTATGGAGAATCAGCTGTTGTCCATGCAGCAGATCCCCCCTCTCCACGCAGTTGATGTGCCCAAGGGAACGACGAATGCCGATACAGCTTGGCACCAACAGCGTCGCAGGAGTTGCCGGAATGTCATTGAAGTCAATGTCAGACCGCCTTAGGGACTCCATCTCCGGATTTTCTGTCGGGGTTTACTCCCTTAACCTTTCCCATGAGTGGGTATAGCCACAAGGCAGCAGAGGTTTGGAATCGGAGTTTTCCTTCTCCTAGATGAGCTAGCATCCAAGGTTTACGAGTCCCATCTACCCGAAGCAACTGGTTTTAAGGCGCCAGTTCGCAGCCTTCGCCCCTTCTCCTGTTAGTAGAAAACATGGTCTGCCGGGCTTCAAATCTAAGCCACTCGCGAAGGCCAGGAGCTGGATTTTAGTTGACAGAGGCAGTCAGAGACGCAAAAGCCGCATGGGGCATCTTTTGGAGGATTGGGGCGCTTGTCTCCCACTCCCACCAAGGGCAATGTCAACCTTAGACCACAACCAAGTAATTGTAGACATCGAAATTAATGAAAGACAATGTACTGAGGCTAGGACTGTTCCTGCAGAATACCGAATCTTAGGACTGCTTTGTTAAAAACCGGCGTTTCCCCCATTTCAAAATCTTATTTCAGCTGATAAATTTATATTTGAAACTTTCCTTTGATGAATGCAAGTACTTGGACATACAAAATTCATTAATCTTCAGAACTTAAATTTAATCACTCAGCTTGAAAACTGCGAGTTTCGTACAGAGATTCACACAAAAACGTTGGACTGACTAGGATGCGGCTATACAGGACTCACGGTAGTATTCAGTTCCCATAGTAAGCTTATAAAAACATCATGATTTCATTAATTTTAAATTTCTGAGTGCTCATCTTCAGACCTATATTTGTCTATAAAGATGTATCCTTGGCGACAGCTTCTATGCAGATAAAAGGGTATGAGCCATGAGATTTTTGGACTTGCATGTAATTGAAACGCGTGCTTTCAATTTTTCAAAAAAGAATCAGGTGTTAATTCAATAATGAGAATTCTAAACTCAAGACTGTTAAAGGACTAAAATTCCTTCAGAAAATCAATGTCTCTATGTTTTCAAGTTACAACTTGTAAAAGCTCTCGAAATAGTATTTTTTACTAAAATCTTTCATTATCAACCAATCCTGGCCAGCCAAATCCATATCTACTCTGTTTTGCTTGATTCATTTCCAGGCTGGTTCCAATTTTAAAAGACAATTAGTGTCATGTGTACTACATACACTCATCACAGGCGTAAACAATGCGCCTTGATTTGCTTTCCGGTCTCGGGACGTCTGTGGTAGTTCTTTATAAAAAAAATTTTGATTGCAGCAAAGAAATGCTTACTTTCAGAAGGTCTGTATTCTTTACTGGTACTGGAAATCAAAAATAATTTTAATGGGGATGTAACAGGTTTTGTAAAGCATTTGTCTTTGAAATTTAATATCATCTTTTCAGCAACTGAAAAACGAAATACCTAGTTCATAAATCCAAATTAAGAAACCAAGTCGGGTTAGTGGGATTTTACGAGCAGATTATGAAGTTGTAATTCTGACATTAGAAACAAAAAGAAAACAAAAAGCAATAAATCAGAAATTCGATCGCTGAAAAACGCATATGAAAAACATATTTGGTAGCAGTCGTTATCATTGAGAATATAATGTGTTTGAACCGGAGAAACAATCAACTAATGTATGATAAAATCAGATTATTTAAAAAATAACTGATCATGAGATTGTTTGAAAATAAGACGTGAACACGTGGCATTACTTGCATGAGTCGTTTTGGACAAAATAGATCTCAACAGCATAATTGCAAAAAAAAACTCAGTACGATGAGTATATTTATCGTAAACCAAACAGGTATACTTATCCAAAATTGTACAATGACAATTTTCAATGAAAGTCCCATTAGGTATGTCAGTCGTTTCGGATTGTTGAATTACGACAGGGAATAATGCCTGATAGAGTTGTTTCTAACCGTTTGGCTATAAAGCAGTATTTATGTGTTACAGATAATGTTTTCTTAAGGAAATGACTTAAAGAACACCTAAGAGCAGTATTCTGTTTACAGCAGATATTGACGGTCTTCATCCTCACATTGATCACGGTAAAGGTCTGGCTGCTGCTAGAATGGTTATGCATGACATCAGGATACACTATTACATTTACTCAACGTCTATATCGTTCGAATTTACTTTTCAAATTTCTCAATAACTCCACAGCTTCGATGAGGAAGTTGCCAAGATTTTATGCAAGGGTCTATGTAATTGAAAGGGATAAAGATGTAACTGACACACGCCTAAATCTGACATTGCTTACTGTTAGATTCATTGATGGTATGTGCTTCGCTTCGATAAATATGAACAAGAATTCAAAGGGTTCCTTAAATTAACTAATAACCCTCACTAATTAATTAACATTAAAGTTAAAATGTTAGAAGGAAAGTGCAAATTGTTAGATGTAACAAAGTACAAACGAAATAACTTTTTCAGAGAGAGGTAGTATGTACAACATATAGAGATAATGTATATATTGTATAATGTATATATACAGATAGTGTATAGAACGAGACAGTGTATGCATGGTATAGTTTAAGGCAACTGACGAAATTCGATTGCTACATAAAAGTTGTTTTCATCCACGGCTTACTTATAGGAGCATTCCTATAATCACATATACTGGATGTTTGCCTGATTTCTATTAATGAACAAATCATTCGTGACGCTTGTTACTTTAATTGTGCCATCAAAAGATGTGATACAGGAAGTTAAAACAAGTATTAATTTTCAATGGATACAAATTTTCAGTTTTACTCAAATAAGAGGAACATATAATTCAGTTTAAGCCTAACACACCGATCTGCAATATCCGATATGATTGAAATACATGACTACAAAACCTTGATCTAATTGACATGTTCAATTGACTGCCTTGCTCAAGTGGTTGTAACATTTCTCCATTAAGCCTAACTTCCTAGCACATGGCATAGGACGCATACAGGTGCAATGCTTGCATTTTATTTAGGGTGAAATGATACTGATTATATAAGCATGCTCTGGCTGCATATTAATCTGCTATTATTTCCACACCATTTTCAAGATCTGTAATGATACAGATTTGCATTATCATGTACCCTTTCATGAATTTCCTTTCATTTGCTGAGATATACATAAGAAAATTTCGAGAACAAGAACATAAAGTTTGAGGCAAATTTGAAATATATATTGTATGACATTTAGATGAGTACTAACTTGAATTAGATTGAATTTCATTAAAGAAAATATAAATCCCAATACGCATTTCCAATATGTAGATCTATGTCGTTTATGTCGCAGTTGTACCATGAACTAAACGCACATCTGCAATCGTATTACAAATGCAGTTCATTTTACGCCACATTGGTTCGTTAGTTATAGAGCCTGTATGAAACATATCTGATTAAACCACACAAATCAAGCCATAGTAAGCTAAGTGCAGTAGTTGACAGGACAAATGCAAGTGTATTCACCTATACGCAATGTTACATAACCCAAGTCAACAGTTGCTAAGTAATCTATGTTGTAAATAAAACATGTTCTCTATAACTTGAAAGTAGTTTGTTATTATTCCTAAAAAAGAGTTTAAAATCAAACAATGATAAAAAGTTTTGTACTCAATGTAAGCTATTTCATTTCGAATATTTATTATACTAGCGATGCGTGAGAAACCGCGTGATATAGGGAATCGTTGTAGTGAGGAAACCCATTTAATTATCATAGTATTAAGCTTTTATGCCTGGTCTTAATCAAGTTAGTTTCAACATTCTGGTAATAGTTATGTCTGTGTTTTTCTTATATGAAAACTTTACTTGCCGATATTAACACATTAATTTTCAGCTGGTATTATTCGTACACAATTCGTACATTCTCACTTTTGTGAATAATTAATGTAAGTGTAAGTATTGTTTACAAAGCGTTAAATTTTGTGACTTTGGCATGAATCAGAACCACTAGTCTTCAAAACGTAGAATGTTTTCACTGTTTCATAAAATATGTTTCAACTTCACACACTAAATAAAATATTTCTTTCTGCTCGCACCCACCCACTCACAAAATAAATTATTATAAAAAAAAGTCAATCACCAGTTCACATTTTTATGGCTATGCTTCCTTTGGTTGCCTCGGAGAGAGAGAGAGAGAGAGAGAGAGAGAGAGGAGTGATCACACGAAAGCAACTGCTGTACCCCGATAAAATGTCCCTATGACAACATTTGTATACTTCAAATTATTTTCAGTTTCCTATTCCAGCACATGCTTTCATCATATAATGTACGAGTATTGACTTTGTATCCATAGTTCCGGATTTATAAGCAAAAATATTACAACAGATGGGCAGACAGATTAAGATAAATATCTCAATCTTTCCTCAATTCATTAAATAAACTCCTTTGATGACTGCGCGCTTGCAACATTATCTACGTTCAAGATTCCGATATTATATTATTAATTTCCTTTAACCTCGCTTGAAAATGTATTTATTGATCTTAGCATTTCAAATGATTCTGTTTTAATGAAATATCAAAACTGGAATGATATAAAAACTTTTCTGACTTATCTTTAAAATAGTTTGTAATCAGGAAATTGCACTGCGCACTAGCCCATTATCACCAAGTGAAACGTCGCGATGTGAAGATCCTGCACTCTAATAATTGTTTTCTTGTCTTAAGAAATGACAAACTAAAGCAAAGAGTAATAAAAACTACTGCAATATATATGATATTTAATTGACGAACTAAGTGAAACATTGAGAAAAAAAAAACAATAAACGTTATGATACAATGCGAACAAGTTAAATCTTGTAGAAAGTCACTCGAGCATGCAGCCAATTTAACATATCCTGCATAATTCAAAATACTCATTAGAATAATAATAGTTAGTGGTCTTTGGCGTACACATACAATTTTCCTGGGTTACGTTATTTACCTTTAAACATTATATCAACAAACTATTTGTCGTGGAGGATTTCATTCTATCTTGTTATTTGTTATTCATACCAAAAGAAAGCTAGATTGCATGTTGCGCATTTGCACCAAATAGTTGAGGTCGTTATTGTTTGCGGCAGGTGCCCTTGGCAGCAAAGGAAACCATTATATTCGCCATTAATCATGTTTGAGTGCTTTTATTGCCCTAACTACATGCAAAATTTGCAATGAAAAATAAGGCTATTACAACATGTTTAAAACGCAACGATTACAGTCACGGGTTTGCAGGACAATGATGGAAGCGTGTTGGTGACAGCAAATAAACAATAAATTCAAACCACTACTGTATATTAGAGACAATTGAAGAACAACGAACAAGTTAAACAGCGATTTTTAAGTGTGAAAAAGTGTAAAGCCCGTTTATAAATATGGCCTGAGACATCAGTATATATTTCATTGATTGTACTGATTAAAACACTGAGTTAGACAATATATAGTTAGAATTAAGTCGTGTCATAAAAACATATGTTTAGTACTTTGAATATAAGACACTATTGTAATGACTGTACTTCAAAAATATCAGATCCAATCAAACAATCTTAGGTCTTCAAGTGCTACACTATATAAGCACATATGTATGTATCATAAAATAAATGGGGTTTTGCCTGGTTCTTCCTCCACCATTAATACTGGCCGCCATGTATAGCCTATCTTGTGCTGCAAAATGGCGTTAAACCCCATAATAACAACAACAACAACATAAAATAAATAACACCAAGTCGTATAATGTTTATTGAATATAATCCATGTGTGTCTAATATAGAGAAGATTATCAATAAATATTGGGATTTATTAAACTTATCATGTTAAGCAAGTGTTAAATCGCTTCACGAAATCAAACTCACACTTGCTTATAAAAGGACTAAAAAATATAAAGATTTTCTAAATAATTCTAAACTAGACAAAACATCGTATAAAAAGAAATAATCAACTAAATGTAATAGACATATATGTTCGCACTGTTCTTCTATTAATGTAAATACTTCTTTCAAATAGTAATAATAATAACACGAAAGAAACATGTCATATGCATTGTAATACTAACTGTGCATCATCAAATGTCATTTGTTTGATCACATGGAAAAATTGTGGCATCCAGTATATCAAACCAATCAGTCAACAAACCTATTAACCAACAAGGATCAGACATGAGAAAGTATATCATTCAATCATTGTCATCTTATTTTGACACACATTTTTACAACACATATTATGTGCTGCGAGAAACGAAGTGCATTTACATTTTGGACAATACAGTCGTAATGTAGTAATATGTAATATGTAATATCACTCTTAAATGTTGGCCAATACAAGCAATTGGAGATCTTGCAATAAGTTTTATCAATCACTAAATGACCAGTCAATAAAGTTTCATAGGTTAGACAAAAGATTGATTGTCTGTACGAGTCTGCAACTAGAATTTGATAGTTCAATGATCACTTGTCAACAGCAGGTACCTCAAGTGGCCTCCATTTTATCACGTGAGTCCCATTTCTAATCAAATAGCAAACAGGTACTTCTTTGGCTTTAGTTTCAATAATGATCTTTGAAACAAATAGGAGATCTCATGATTTTATTCATGTTCGACCACAAGTGATTGTCGTTTATCACCCTGATTAAAAGAAAGTGAATGAGTAGTTAAAAGAGGATCACTGTGATCAATACGTTCTGATTGATCGAAACAAGAAGTGAAAATGATATCATCAAAAGCCTGACCAATACATGGAATATATAATCAGCTCGGCACGATTACCACATGCCATATTAGGGACTGTTTGATTAGTTTGCTTCCATAAATGAGACACCTACTTCACCGACTTTATATTTTTTGTTTTCTGCTCACGTAGTTCGCAAATGACTTCGTAATACAAGTCAGATATATGTATATATATATATATATATATATATATATATATATATATATATATATATATATAGTAAGATACAGTTACGTACATGATACAACCTCTGTTCATGGTATTCATAATAAACTAAAGTATACGTTATGACAAAATGCCTCAGTGACCTGTAATAAATGTAGCTGAACTTCGAGAAAACGTATTATCAAATATACATTTCTAGCACAGTTGAATGAGTTCTTCATTTCCAGCAAAGAAATAAATATAACAAATTATGCCAGTGGGAAATTGGGAATGGTCGCTCACAAAATGTAGGCAATGAATTGTAAAACTCCTTTGAAGATAAAGGTACACAAAATGAAACAAATAACCTCAAAGAGCACATTTTAGGCAAAATACCAAGGAGCAACGAAATGAATTAGCTATCACCCAGTTAAACGTTACTGATGGCATTTCATCATCAAACGTTAAGAATTTTCAAATGATTTTATCTCCATCGCAAAATTAATTTTGATTTGCTAGAAACACACAAAATTCCCCATTAACTGAAGCCTAATGTACAGTGACGTGTAATAATGCTCAGGAGGTATGACAGCTATTTTTTCTCTTCCTAGTTCTGTCACAACAGGATATAGCATTTTATTTCAAGATTGTTATCTTAAGGTAATTGTTCACCAGGACGTATTGATCTGAATGTTCTGCAGGTATCTGCCCAATAATTTCAGAAATCTGGAAATGTAAATTGACGTTTAATTACGGTACGCTTGATCTCGGGTAACTGAGTGGCTTTCGTTAATATGTTATGTCAATTTAGTTCACAGAACATAGTCTTCGTCAAAAATTTGTCCACAAGTGTTAGGACACTGTCAAGGCGGGACATACGACTGTATGAGTTATTTACATTTTGAATCTCATCCTCTAATAATTGGTACCGTAATGTTTTGAACAAATATGTTAAGATATTACCCTATAACTACCATATTATTCCTACATTAAAATTATTATAAACCTATTAAAAAATACATGAATAAGATTATTGAATACATTATAAACTTTGGTATGGAAACAAGACCAGCGATAATACAAAGCACGTTGATTGATAGTAATATTGTTTGGCAATATATAATGATAGCTGCTTGCATATCTCGTTATACGTATGCTGTAAATGTGTCAAGTTATGGCGTGAGGTCAGTGTTGATTGGTTTGCAATTAACGAACTTGAATTTGAATTTCAAGTGGGATACACAGTGTAAGGGATGCCAACTTTGTAGCAGTAAAGAACATACTTTTGTATTTGTGTGACGCACATTATTACAATATAGGATATGTTTTGTTTATGGATTGACATTGTAGATACGCTCAATTAAGGTAGTGCCTATTTATGTACTGCTTGCAAAATTATAGTATTATTGACATTACCGACAAAACAAACAGAAAACATAGGATCAAAGAAACAATTAAAAAAAATATTTACCGACGAACACCGCCACACCCCTCCTGGTATTCACAATTTACAGACAAGTAGGGGTCTGGGAAGTTTATAAAACATTTTAACTGGTTGAAGATCACATCTCAATAGTACCAGTACAGCTGGGTAAAGAGCACGTACCAGTGATATATTGTTGATGAAAAATGTTAATACTCTTATATTTGGGGCTGATGTTAGACATACTTTGATAATAATGGTGCTGCTGTTGTGGAGTGTTGGCGGTCAAAAATTTATTAACTCGATCCTACACACAGACACATATAAATTATGCAATTATTTTACACAGAAAAAAGTCTTTTTCAAAATTATAACTAGCATGTTAAATATGTGAAAGTATTTTTCAAATATGTGAATCTTTTTAAACTTATGTTTATTTATTTAACAAGTATAAAACAAGAATCTCGTTTAAAAACGTATATCGCATTTCGATGTTATGTTTACGCATGTTTCAGCCTCCTAATCTATAACCAGACAGACTGTTTTTAAATGCACGATATTACAATGCTAGAAGATCCGTAATGATGTCTGCAGTTTTCCATTTCTCTTGGGCTATACAAATACTTCAGCGTGGTATCCATTTATGTATTGCTCGTAAAGGTCATAATGTTATAATTGTAAGGACAATGCAGATGTAACAAAAGATCAAACAAGTTTAGACACTCTTCAGTTTGCTGATATTTCATACTGACTCGAAGCGGTCAGCCAGCTTCACAATTTCCTCTATAGATAGGACAGCGAAAAATCAGTTTGTGGCCTGATAACATTTGTCTGAAGACGCCCGCACAAACGTACAGTTACTATTGTCACCATTATTGGTAGCTATAAAAAAACAACAGTACAAGAGTTTCTCATCAGCCACCTATCCGTAAAAGAAACAATAACAATAAGACCGTCTTTAACAAAGTTTGTGCGAATATGCAGACCAGTGGGAGAATCCTCTTAGAATTTAAACAAAACCCATCATTGACCAATGGTGTTTTAAAAGATAACGATCAGACTCTTCAATTCAGTACGGTTGTTCATATAGGTGATTAATAGAAACAGATCCAAGTGAAAAGAACTTAAGTACAAACACTAGTGATGACTGCATTTGAACCTTTATCGAGGCATTTCATTACCACATACTATCATGTAAGAATATTGCGTATTTCAAGACGAATTCGTAAAAGAACTATCGAAAGCAAAAATGATCTCAAAAACTCTTTTGATTGTTTTTTTCTTTCTTTCGGATAATAACTTTATTACAGCGGAATCAAAACGAGGTATTAATACAAAGATTTAACATCATTGTGATACAATGTAAGTAGTTAAGTGGGGCACATTAGGGACAATGGGACTTAGCATTAAAAAGACCCCTGGGTCAGATTAGGGACAATGGAAATTTAACATGGAGAGAAATCGTGGGTCACTTTAGGGACAATGGGAATTTAACATAGAGTTTGGGTCTGTCTAGGGACAAGGGAAATTAACATGGGGAATAGAGTTTGGGCTTTTGGGATTTTTTTTTCTTTTTTTTTTTAATTTTTTTTAAATTTAAATTTAAATTTAAATTTAAATTTTAAAAAAAGGGGTAGGCAATGGAAAGGCTATCTCTTTTCGAGAAATATGGCTGGCCCTGAAAAGGGCCTTTGGGTTTTCTTCTTCTTCTTCTGCTTCTAGTTTCTTCTTTTTCTCCACCAAGTTCTTATTTTATCTCCAACACTCTTTCTCTTCTTTTCTTTCTTTTTTTTCTCCTGCTCTTCTTTCTTCTTCTCTTCCTCCTCTTCTTTCTTCCTCTTTTCATTTTCTTCTTCTTTTTCAATTTTTTCATTCCATGCTCTCATCCTTATCCTTTCCTCTTCATCCTCCTTCTCCTCCTTTATTTCTTTCAACAGATCACTGATGATTACCTTCATTTTTCGTAAATTGTTTATCTCCATCTTCACTCGATGGGGACTATAAGAATAGTGATCCTCGTTTAGGTTAACCAACATTTGCTCTATCATTCCTAAATTGTCGAGGACGTTTTGCAATTTTTCCATTTTGTCCATTTGGTTAGAAGCCATCTTCTTTTTTTATTCTTTGCAGAATGGTTTGAGCGACGAATACTGTGGGTTCTTATACGAAAAGCGCGGACGTGAAGGAAAACATCCCCCTACTTTTTCATTTCATATAATAAAACCCAAACTATACTTTCTCATTTCATATAATAAAAACCCAAACTATACTCTCCACATACGCTAAGAAACAATAAACAAAATCCATAATCTACTATCCACACAATCTTACGTGAGCGCTTACAAAACCCAAACTATACTCTTCACATACGCTAAGAACAATAAACAAATCCATAATCTACTATTCACACAATCGTACGTGAGCGGGTACAAACACAAACACAAACACAAACACACAAACACAAACACACAAACACATACGCTAAGAACAATAAACGAATCCATAATCTACTATCCACACAATCGTAAGTGAGCGGTTACAAAACCCAAACTATACTCTCCACATACGCTAAGAACAATAAACTAATCCATAATCTACTATCCACACAATCGTACGTGAGCGCTTACAGAACCCTAACTATACTCTTCACCTACGCTAAGAAACAATAAAGAAACCCATAATCTACTATTCCCACAAACATACCTTAGCTCTTACAAGCACCAACACACAAACACATACCCTCACACTATCTTAAAAAAGAGTTAGTGTTTATAATCACACTACTCTACCTACACACATTGGCAAATCGATGGTTATTTCTTTTCTAGAGTATTGGGTAGCCCTGAAAAGGGCTGTTTTTTTGTTTGGAACTTCATGGACACCTGGTTAATGGTGGCACCTTCCAGGCCTGGCGCCGCATACACATCTTGTCCCCCAGTTACTTTTTACCTTTTTGGGGGAGAGAGCAGAGGCAGGATATGTCGCTTCAGAATCCCAATTTTCGCTCTCTGGGATTCTGAAATTTCTTCTTCTTCTCTCCTTTTCCTCCTCCTCCTCTTCTTTGTATCTTCTCTCTTCCTCTTTGTATCTTCTTTCCTCTTCTTCTTTATATCTTCTCTCCTCCTCTTCTTTGTTTCTTCTTTCCTCCTCCTCTCTTATCCTTCCCTCCTCCACAATGGCTTCCGCGGCCAGTTCATTTAATATGCGCCTGGCATATTCCAGATGCACATGAAGTTCCAACAGTTTCTCCAGTCTCGTGTTCATTTTTGGTGTTGATCAATCAACAAGGGTAGCTGGACTGCCGAACGAGTTTCAATTTATAGTGAAAGCGCGGACGTGAAGGAAAACATCCCCAAAAAACATAAAATTGATCTTACCTACATCATGACCAGAAAACAACAACACGCGGACCTAAAAGAAACACTCACTCACTTTTTATGCTACCCATCACTATTTTAAAATTTTTTTATAAATCACTTCAATAGACTATCCACATACGCAAAGCAATCCAATCTAACCCCAAATTTACACCTCAAACGCCAAAAAAAAAAAAAGACATCATTATAATCTACTATCCATACCAACTTACTTAACCACTTACAAACACAAACACACAAACACATACCCTCACATTTTTTTTAAAAAAGAGTTAGTGTTTATTTTCACACTACTCTACCTACACACATTGGCAAATCTATTGTTATTTCTTTTCTAGAGTATTGGGTAGCCCTGAAAAGGGCTGTTTTTTTTTGTTTCCTATGGCATTCTTTTTAGTTTCTAAGAATGCGATGTCCTCTGAGGATAGACTTTCTGGCGATAGGTCTGCTTCTTCGGAAAGAGAAGAAGAACTCTTTGGTGTCGATACGACAATCGACAAAGCCTCTGTCAGCTTCAGGTTGCTGCTGCTACTCTTGTTGTTGTTGTTGCTGCTGTCTCTGAAGTCTGTACTTCTCTGTCCATTCTTCTTTTTCCCTGTTCATTTCTTCTCTGAAGAGCTCTTCTATCAGGTCTTCAGTGATTTTTAACATTCTCACATTCTCTATTTCTTCTGGCTTCGGTATCAGACTGTGTCTGACCCTATGCAAATTCACGTAGGCTTCGTTGAGTTTAGCTAGTTTGGAGCACATCTTCTTAGGAGGATGAGTCGACAATGGATGGTTAGACTGGAAACAACCCGGTTCTTAAAGTCAAAGCGCGGACGTGAAGGAAAACATCCCCCACACGGTTTTTGAGTCGCAACGTTTAGTGAGTGTCATGAGAGGGATAGTAAGAAATGAAAGAGCATCAATCCAACATTCTTATAGCTAAACAAAAGACAAAGGCATTTTTTTTCAAAACACAACATTTTTTATTCAAAAATCACTTAACACTAAACAACAACTCTAACATTTTTAACAATAATCCAACAATATATCATCAAACAATTTTTTCAAAACACAACATTTTTTATTCAAAAATCACTTAACACTAAACAACAACAACTCTAACATTTTTTAACAACAATGCAACACTAAAAGTTTCTCCACTAGGTAAAGAGGGATAACAGTCTTCCATGGTTTCTAGTAATCTAGGATGACTTCTCTCAAACTGTTGATTTCTATGGTATTATCGAATTCTGCATACAGGATGACGTTCACCGTTTCATCAGGGTCTCGGTCTTTAAACTGAATTTCCACACGAATCTGGCCGGATTTTATAGGGTGGAAATGTCCCTCGTCGCTGCCTTGGTCTGGTGTGAAATCGAAAGCCCACAAAGCGTAGCCTCCTGCATAATCCTCGTACGTAATACCGTGACTGGTATTGGTTCCTAACTGTCCGGTGGCTTCGTACAAGGACAAGTACGATCTCAAGTAATTCTTCTTTTTAAAGTCAGGTTCGAAAGGTCGGGTACACAAGGTCTTGCCATCGCGACTGACTTCGATTTTGGACACGCCAAAGTGTTGAAAGTAGAAAGGATTTTTTTCGGCAGCTCCGTTGAAGGCTGTATTCTCGACGATACCAACGATCAAACGTTTGGGTAACTGTCCTTGGAACAGATGATCTTCGATCATGGATCGCTGTCCCTTGGGAATGGTGAAGGTTTTCACTTCCACGCGTCGTATGGGATACTTGGCGGTCGTTCTGCTCAACGTCTGACTGATGTCGTTTCCCACTTTAGGTAACACTTCCACACGGCGTACGTAGAGTCTGGCTTCTAGGATTTTGGTTTTGTAACCGTCACTATCAGCCAACAAATGGAAAGCGGCACTGCTACGATTCAGTCTCAGGCGGACATCCACCCCGTTCAGCAAATACTTTTCTTGCAACCACATGTCCAAATGCAAACGATCCATCAGTTCTAAACTTGTGTCGGCTCCCGTGATTCTCTTTCTTCGTTCTACAAATCCATCATTGTTGTCTTTCTTTTCATCAGTTTCCAATATTTCAAACTTGGTAGGTTCGTCAGCTTCCCATACCACACAGGCATTGAGATGAGTGTTCTTGGCATCTATTCCGTACGTCAAGAGATTTTCCAGGTAGGCACGATAAGGGTAAGTATCCATGCTGCTACTGACCAGTTTGTTATTCAAATACAAGTCCACTCCACTGAACAAGGAATGCATGAAATTGTTGACGGGAGCTACTGCTTCATCGTCTATAGCACCTCCAGTCTTATCTAGAATTTTGACTTTCAGGTACAAGTAACTGCTATTCAGATCGATGTAATCTTCGGGCTGTCCTTTGATTTCAAACTCGATGGGAGCGGAATCGGTCAGTGAGGAGACGGGGTGAAATTCCACCCACTGGGATTCTTGCATCGTCATCATCGTGGGGGGCATGGCAAACAGATCCAGTTCCGTCTTGGAACAAGCGCAAGATTCTCGGTGCATCATTTTTTGTCTCTTTTCTCAATAATCGAAAACGTCTAAGTCTCGAACGGTTCTTCTTTTCTTGGCCTTTCTCGCTTGAAGTCTGGTGAAAGGGTGTTTTCTTCGTCGTCTCTTTCTGCCTTGTCCTTGCTGAATGCCTGACTCGGTAGCGTGCAGGGCATTTATAGGTGTTTCTCGTTGGCCTAAAATGTCTTTGCCCGTTTGCAGCAAGACATTTTTGCCTGCCCTCATGAAGGCTTCTTTAGGGTTTTGTTTGTCGATGATGACATTTTGGAGAAATTCTTTGCCTTGCGTCAGTGCCGCATCTTTCAAGGCGTGCAATCCGCGTGTCACCATCGGTTTCAACACCGGGGCCACCGAACGAAAGGCCGATTTTAACATATCTCCTAAGCCGTGTCCTCGCTGTCGAGCAACCCCTCGGTACACTGGATACATGACTTAAGAGTCGTGAGAGAACCGTTTTCGAAAATGGAGTTTCACCGTGACTTTTCCTTTGGTGAATGGAATATTTTGTCCCAGATCTCCTTTTATAGCAATGTTGACCGTGTCCAAATACGACTTACTGACAGGCAAATAGTGAGGATGGACAAATTCGCGGTGGACGTGGTAAGTGTTTCCACCTTCCTCGTCAGTGTTCGTGGCAGAATCCACTTTGAAAGGAATGACACGCAGTAACGGTACGGAGGTGTGTCCCACCACGTTGTACTCCACCACATCAGAATACACGAACATCAAATTCAGTCCTTGGTTCAGTTCTACCGGGGCACGAAATAACTTGCTAAAAGACTCGTTGTCGTAAACGATGGGTAATTCGTTTTTCTTGATCATGGTCTTTCTCATGTCCATGTCTCCGCCCAACATGTCAAACAATTCAGGACAAAATAAAATGGACACGATTTTACTCCGTTCAAATTTCATCAAGAAGCGACGAGCTGCTTTGTGGTACTCCATGGTGACATTTTTGTTGACATGCTCCAAAGCTTTCAGAAACACGACATTAAACCTGGAGGTTATGGTGCTGACCAAATGTTGACCACTAAAATAATAGCCTGGGGGAATGAACAAGTGATAGGTGGTGTACTTTTGTGTACGGGTTTTCTTGTCATATTTGACATTGCTATCCATCCACTGTTGCATTTGCTCGTCATGAACTTCCACATCAAAAAAATTTTGATTGGGAAGGACATTGAGGACTTGGGTCGGGTGAATCATTTCTACTAAAGCCACTTCCCAATGGGCTTCGTGATCTAACTGGATGGCTTGAGGTAATTTGGCCGTGTAACAGCACAACGTGTTCTTGGGAAACACCTCCATGGAACTGTCACTGGGTAAGGTTAAGTAAAATTGGTTTTGGTGACTCATAATTCCAGAGTTCTGTGGCTGTCCGAGGGGTTACTGGACGTCAGAGGCGTGTCTCCGTCTAAAATGGGGTTCTGGTTGTGATTGAAGTGGTGACTGGCACTGGCACTGGACACAAGGTTCCCGGGGTTTCCGTTCGAGGTGAATTTCAGGGAGGGATTAGGAAGCAGGTAACCGATGCAACTGCTCAATAAAATGGTCCACAATTGTTTGTCTCCTTGTTGCAAACTCAAATTGGCGATGGCTGCCCCGATGACGCAATACACTACGAAGATTTGGCAGAAAAAGACGATTTGCGTTTTAGGCACACGTTCTCCACACCACAGCCACAAGGGTTGTTTTTGTAAATCTTGCACAGAAGAACTAGGTGAAGGAGGAGTGGTCGACGTAGCTGCGTCTCCTGTGTGAAAGGGCATGATGGTCACTTCTTTTTATAGTCGATGACTTGCGAAGCGTCGATCCAAGAATCAAAACTGAGTGGATATCCTTTCCAACGTACTTTGACTTCTTTGATACGTCGTTTGCCCACTTTACGGGTTCTGCGTTCGAGAATGCTTTCGATGTCGTACACGTCGTCTTCTTTTTTGGTGACACGTTGTAACTCGGGCAAATAAAACGTTCCTTTGAGCACTTCTCCGTTCATGTCTTCCAATTTATAGACGGCAGGATGACGGCCATGCACTCGTCCAGTGACGCGAAACAATTCGGTCGTCCAGTTAGGTAAGTAACCTTTGTCGAAAGTGCGTTTGGTTTTGCCAATGCGCACCCAATCTCCTATGGCCAACACTCCACTTTTCTTGGGGACAGCCCTCGTCGGGGACGTACCAAACAGGCGCTCAAACACCAGCACTTCGTTGTCGGGAGTCACGTCTTGCGGGGCACGTCCGATGCTTCGATGGTAAGATTGGTTGTACGCTTGCACCAGGTGCGGTAAGATGTCGATGTACTTCAGAGTGTGGTGATGCGTAAAATATTTCCACATGCGTTCTTTCAAAGTGCGTTGAAAACGTTCCACGATGCTGGCTTTGGTTTCGGGATTCTCGGTGGTAAAAAAATGAATGTCACGTTTCTTTAATTCTTTTTGGAAAGCTTGGTTCAGAAATTCGGTGCCTTTGTCCGTTTGCCATCGAAGAGGGTGACGACCGCTTTGTTTCAACACCCGTTGCAGGGCTCGCACTAACTCGCTGCTCGATTTGGAAGTCAAGGGTACGACCCAAGCAAATTTGGAAAAGACGTCGATGACACAAAACAAATATTTGTAGCCACGATTGTAGCTGACCAAATGAGAGACATCGGCTAAATCGGCTTGCCATTGATGATCGATGCCTTCCACTCGGGTGCGACTTCTGGCAAACTTGCGTCGAATGGGTTTGTGTAAAGTGTAGGTAGCTTGTTCTTGTAACCATCGTTGCACTTGAGGTAAACGGAGACTTTTCAGTCGCGTTTTGGCAGCACGATACAATTTTTGAACTCCTGCGTAACCTGCAGGATGGGAGGGATCGTAGTAAATGCTGGCTAAGACTTTTTCCATTTTTTTTTGTGTTGGTTGGTGTGTTAATAAGACACCCACTCTTGGAGGATGCTACTCTTTTTCTCTTGGGGTACTTTCTTGGATTGCAATGCTTTGCGTGTGCGGCCAGCAATAGGTGTTGAAGAGGAGAAGGATGTCTGAGCGGGGGATATCGGTTCTTGTTTCACTTCTGTCTTCACTTCTGTCTTCACTTTCTTTTTCTCTTGTGAGGAAGAAGGGGTGGCCATCATCTTTTTAATCCATCCAATTCTGGAGGTAGGTGGTGTTGTTAACTTGCGTACTTTTTCTGGTGGAGTTTGAAACCCTTCCTCTTCTTCTCCTTTTTCTGTCTTGGTCACGGGTACTGGTGGTACTGGTACTGGTACTGGTACTGGTGCTGGACTTTTCATCAAGGTCTTAAAATCTTTCAGAGTGGGTAGAGCTGTTTCGTCTAAAGCTTTCTGGTGAAAGAGTTGCAGTCGTTGTAAGAGTTGACCGTACTTTGGCGATTTTTCTGTTTCGGACAAATCTTGGCGATCCATCAAGGACTGCAATTCGTGTTGTAACTGGGACATCTCGCTCAAATGGGGATTGGGAGGTAAATGCGAGGTGTGTTGTTCTTGCCACCGATGGTATTCCAACCATCGTTTGTACGGCACTAAAGCTAGTTTTCGTCCTTCCATGGGGTTGTCAGGGGTCGATTCTGAGATCTTGGAACTTCCGAGGCCTTTTTATCTTGCTCCCACCAGTCCTCCCAACATGGTTCCCAAGACTCCTTTCAGTATGGGGCCTAACAAGAGAGGTAAAATACCTCCACGTTGCACTAACATCTTCTTTTTTTGACGAATGGGAATTTTCTTTTGAACCATTTTCCGAAGAACGTGACGATGTTTGCCTAAGCATTGTTTCTGGTGTTTGGACAAAGGGATCGTGCCTTTCAAAACGTTCAAACAACATTCGCACACGGTATCGATGACCTCTTTGGAGGCTGTTTGAATGAGTTTTTTTCGTAGGGGTGGAGAAGCTTTGGACAGGACAGATAACATGTCCCCATGTTTGGCTAAACGTGGTGGCAGTCCTTTCCTTTTCTTTCCTTGGGGTTTTCTGGAGGGTGACATCTTTGAGTCTTCAGGAGCACCAAAAAACACTGATACCCGACTTGGTCACAGGCCTTTTTTATACTGGAACGCGTCGCCACTGATTGTCTTGACGTCGTATTAGTTTGAGGACAGGCATGACACGTCGTGCAGGGGTACGTAACGGACTAAATCGAGCCAGTTCTTGCTTGGACAAATCCAGTAAACTTTGTAACATGCCCGATCTTTCTTGAACTTTGATTTTGGGAGAAGGTACTTTGTGAGCAGCAGCCACTGCCACTAAATTGGAGGGTCCTGCCACTGGGGAAGTTCTTTTGGGGGTCATCAACGGAGAAGTTCTTGGTGTGATCAACGTCTCCAAGTACTCTTCAGTTCTGGGTGTCATTAACGGAGAAGTGGACAAACGTGAAGCTGCCGGAGACGCAGTCACTGCCGTGGCAGGTCGTGGTTTGCGAGTGTAAGGTTGCGTCCTGGCCGAAGTGCCTCTCTTGCGGCTAGTTTTCTGTGGACTTTTCTTTTTCTGGGGGCTTCTTTTCTTTTTCCGGGGTGGTGGTGGTGTCTGGTCAGAGGAGGGTCCTGCCACTGGAGAAGTTCTCCTTGGGGACCTGGTCTTTTTCTTCTTGGGGATTCGTTGGACTTTTGTCTTGGGTATAACTTTGGGGGCATTAGGATCCCATCTTAAGAGTGAGCGAATGATGACCCCTCCTAGAGTACCGCTCCCTCCAGGTTTCAAAATGATTTGTTTTTTGGTTTAAGTGTCGATGCGGGGATCGGCCAGTTGGACCAAAGCGACTTTGTTTCGATCGAAAAAGCGTTTGGTTTGATGAGGAATCTGAATGATTCCTTGGAGTAATTGACGTGCCGTCACCGTGAACCATCGTAAGACTTCTTTGAGACTAGCTTCTAAGACACGAGCTCGTGTTTGTGGATCTTTTTCTCGACTGATGCCATACAAGGCACGAATCAATTTGACGGGAAGATGCGACTGAAGGGACGTCATGTTCGCACTGAGAGTGAGACAGACGAAAAAGGGTCTGAGGTTTTTATAGATTTTTTTATGGGGAGTGAAATGAAGTCGAGGACGGAGACGTGTACAGGACAGGCCCTCCGTCTTGGCACCAGTGGTGAAACAAGTGGGTACGAAATCGCAAATCCTCGGGAGTCGTAGGTTTCAAATCGACGAGTAAATAGGCGTGTGGAGTTTGAGTGGCATCGTCGTACGCCTGAGTCAGCCAAGGCGTTCCTAACTGTTTGGCTAAGACTTGCACTTGCGATTTATCTCGAGGGCTTTTAAACAAGACCACGTAATGCGCATTGAGACTGATGGTGCGATGGGCTTTACTTTGTTGAAACAAATTTTGGGTGATGTAAACGACACTGGCATTACGGTGATGCCCTTTGCGCGTGAACCACAGTTTAATTTCTTCTTCGTCTTCTCCTAACATGTCGTCGAAAATGACCAAATGGGTTAGACGGGAGTCAGAGACGATGCCGTCGTCTTCTTTAGGAATGCCTTCCACAAACACGATGGAATCGCCTTGACTTTCTCGCAAGAAGCTGTACGCCGATTGCCACTCTTTGTAACACAACACGATTCGTTGAGGGGGTCGATCGATCAAATGATGTTTATGTTCAATCAAACGTTTGACGAATTCGGTTTTGCCTGAACCGCTAGGTCCAGCAATGAGCATGTTAAAGGGATGGCGAAGATAAAAAGCCTCCCAACTGGCACGATCTAAGTGTTCGTCGATGACTTTGACAGTAGAGGAAGAGGGAGCAGAGACAGCAGAGGTAGCCATGGTGTGAGAAATGTCACTTGTGACACGAAAAACAAACAAGACAAGAGTTTATATACTTTTTCAGAACACGTTTATTGAATGTTTCAAACATGAATACGAAAGACAAAAATGCATAAAAGCCAAAGGCTTAAGTACAAGAATAAAAGGCACATGATAACCATGAACGTGGAATAAACACAAGTGTCTGTACAACATGTTTTGGGTAAAGTTCTAACCAGTTCTATAGTAGGGGTAAGGTCACACAAGTGTCCTCCCGAAAGGGTCTTTCAGGCCTGTCCACGACAGTCCTGTCCTGGGTGACGGGTTCTTCTGGCACCGTCACTAACACAGGTTGAAAAGTAACTTTTTTCCTTGAATAACTCTCGTGCATACTGGGCCACCTCTTGTGTCCAAGCCTCAAAACCCTGGTCTCGGTGATGTCCAACATTTGACTCCTAACCAATCTGGTTTCTTCTTCGTCAACGACATGGTAAGTTACTTCAATGAACAATGAACTATCGATCTTGCCTAGGGTTCCTTTTCATATACAGACCAATACCGACGTGACCGTACGGTAAGGTGAAGTGATTGGGAAGTCGCACTCGCTTCTGGTATACAATTTGATAGACTTTTTCCAAGGGTCGACTGACGATGTGGTGAGTGGGTAAACGTACAATCTTGTTCGGTTGATAGGTGGTCACTTTAAAGTTTCCATCCTCTCCCGATTGCAAGGCTTCTTTCAATACCCCAAAGTTGACCACTCGACTGGTACGATGATTCAGAGTCAGTCCTTTCACTTTGCACGTCGTGTGCACTTCTCCTTGTTTGTCCCGGTATTCGTAGCCGTAATTTTTGGGACCACCACTGACGAAACTTAGAATCTTGTCGTCGGGATGCTCGTCTGTCCAGGCTCCTAAACGGTCTCCTTCGATGTCAGGGTGCTGTTGAATCGGGTGATGGATGTAAATGCAACTGTCCGTGTCAAAGTACAGGACGCGTTCTTCTAACAGTTCTAAAGCTTCGTACAATTTTAAGCGAGCATGAGCTGTCACGTAAGCCGCAATGATGACATTTCCAAAAGGGTCGTCTTGTACAAAGTCCAGATCATCTTCGTAACTGACCAAGATCAAATCCTCTCGAACGACGTCCACGTGTTTCATGTATTTGGTTTTGTCGTGAATCATCTGGAAGTAGCGGGAAGGTTCTGTCAAATATTCCGTCTTGGGTAAACACGGTCGTTGTGCCATTTTACCCCACAAGCAATTTAACATCACTTTGGCAAACGATCGCCTGCCTTCGTTTTTTTCGATGTGGTCTAAAGAGATGCCTTCTTGTGCGTAGTATTTCTCTTTGAATTGTATTTGGTCTTCGGGAGTGTGACACCAGGAAGGATAGCCGCTGGCTTCTTGTTTCAGTTTCAAAAAGGCATCCACGTAGTCGGCGAAAATGCCTTTCTGAGTAGGGTCACCCTTGTGGTACTGTTGTGTCTTGGGAAAGTGGCAAATTTCGTACACTTCTAACAGTTGGTATCCCATGTCCAGAGCTTTGAACAATTCCACGCTGACCCAGGTTCCCGTCAAGGCACGTTCTTCCTGGCTGTGATGGCAAGGTTGGTCCTGGTTCCACGTTTCGGCACAAGTACGACACAAGGGAAACATCAGTTTGCCTTGACAATGGTGAGGTAAGACGGGATGGTATAGGTTCGTGGGAGGCAAAACTTTACACTTGATCAAGCCTTCGTATTGTCGAATGTTTTTCAGGTCGATGTGTTCCGTGAACAATTGCGGGTGCCCTACAGGAAAACGACAATATTTGCACACGTAGGGATACAGCGAACACACGTCCAAGTATTTGATTTCTTCTCCTTTCTCTTCGTCGGCTTGGTACAGCAAACAGGTGGCATTGGTCCTTCCTCCGTACAAACTATCCCTCGGGTTCAGCGGGTCCATGAACTGGTAACCTTCCACGAGGCGTTTAAACTCGAGATCGGTTTTCAAACGGTGATCGTACTCGTGTTCCCACATTTCCACCACTTGGTATCCTTGCTGTTCTAACTTTAGGCGTCGCTGACAAGTGTCCTGGTACAAGTCTTCCATGGTTCGTTGCAAAAACTGATTTTTAGTGTCACGGTCAGGGTAACAGACGGGACATCCGTGAAATAAGCAACCGTTAAACTCGTACACGATCTTGGGGTTTTCTAAGTCCCAGCCATCTACCGAATACGTTCCGATGGTCTTTTCGCCTCCTCCGTTGCGGGCATGCTGAATTCATTTGTCTTCCTTGTCGCACAAGTAATGTAACCAACGTAGGGCTTTGACCGAATATTGACGCTTGACATAGTGGGTCGTTTGAGGACTGATGACAGCCACGGTGTTTTCAGGCATGAATCGTTGGCGGTACACTAAGGAACACGCTTTGGCAATGGTGCAAGCTTCTTTCAAAGGATCGACCCCTCCGTGTTCCATGAACAGTTCTCGAAATTTTCCACAGCAATGTCGTAAAATGTCCACGTCGGAACGACAATACTTTAACATTTCTTCCTGAAAGTCGAAGGGGTCAGAGGCATGAGCCTGGTACCAAGCGTAGAAAGCTTCTCGTTGTTCGGTACGCATGTTGTCGGGGTCGTAATAGTGAGCCTCAGGCAAATGGGGTAGAACGGCGTGTTGACTGGCTTCCGTATTGAAAAAGTGTGGAAAGTACCCTTTAGCCATTTCTGTCATTCCAAACGTTTTAGGCATTCGACTCAAAGGCATGGCCAAGTAACTCATTGAATCTTTAAACTGCACTTGTCCCACTTGCATGAAAATGATTTTGGCTTCGTTCAAAATCACTTTAGGACGTTCGGTGCCATGTTCCGTATAGTACCTCAAAAGAAACTGTCCATCGTATCCGGAGAAATTGTGAGCCATCACCGTGGCATGACGATGACAATCTCCGTAACGTTCGATGTCCTCTTGGCTCCACGTCTTGTCGATGGGGTTTAAGACCCATTGGGCAAAATCGGCTAACGTGTTCGGTCCCCGAAAGATTTTTTCACGCCCTCCAGGAATCTTGCTGCAGTGAGGGCAATGACTGAAGATAGGTTCTTGAATGCACTTCTCGCACGCTCGATGAGCCACGCAGAAATTAGGAATGTGAATGCCAGTCTCTTGCATGCATTCGAAATCGAAAAAGATGAAATTGCCTTTCTTCTTGTGACCGTCCTCTTTCTCTGGTGGGGGTTGGTATTTTTGCACGTAACATTGGTGTTCCAAGTCCACGATGTGGTGACAAATGTGACATTTTTTCTTTCCTCGACATACGTGTGCCTTGGCATTGTTGGTAAGTATGCCTTGTCCACACGTAGGGCACAATCTCAGGAGTTGACAAGCACATTTCTTCTGTGAACCTTGTGTTTTCAAATGTTGCTGGTAACAGGCAGGGCTGACAAACGTGCGCAGACAAGTCGAACAAGGCACTGGTTCTTCGCTCAGACAGGGTGGAGAGGCCAAACATCCTGGGCATTTCAATCCACAATTCTTGTGTTGCTCTCGATTGTTATAACCATAATCACATTTCTCACAATAATAACTGTATCCCAGGAATCCGGTGATACTGGTAATGGTATCGAAATGGTCATCGTGATAATAAAGGTGAATGTATTTTCCGTCCTTAAAATCCTGGCCTCGAAACAACAGTGACCCGCGCATTTCTTGAGGGTGCACTTTCAAGGTGTAGCGTGGAGCTAGGGCATCTTGCAATTTTTGCATCTCAGGAATGCCACAGGGTGTGTCTTTGGACAGGCCAGCTTGTTGCAACAGGAGTTCTGCTTCGTTTCGTTGTTTGGTTCGGTTCGATTTTCGAATGTTCTCCCAGGTTCTTTTCCATTCTACCGTGTCGTTCTTGTTGGCATAGGTTCGTCCCACCACGATGGCACGGGCTAAGCACATCTGGTCTTCAGGGTTGTTAATTCGGACGAGACTCTTTTTGGTGTTGCGAAGGTCGTTCACCAGTAGGACCTTTTTGCGTCCTGTCCCTTGAGGAAGAGAGACGTGAGCCATTTTCAGTGTGGCTTTACCATCGGTGATGTCAAACTGGTCATTAGATTGTTGTACGTGTTGAATCTTGTCCATGACTTTGGAAGGGGTTAGTTCTGCGGGTCTGCTAAACTCGATCCAAACAGGGGATTTCAAACCGTCGTGATCTATGGATAGTGTCAAGCGATCGTCTTCTTTGGGTTGACATTGTCGCTTGAGTGCGGTGAGCAAAGAATCCCACATCTCGGTGATAAACACTTCTGCTTTCTCCAAGGGTACGTCGGCCTTGAAATCTTTAAACTTCACCGTGTAGGTGTAAGCCGTGGTTCTAAATTTTCTAGAGGGTCGCTTTTCCGTCTCTCGAATGGAATAGTACTTTTCAGGGTTGACTAAGGGTGGTGAACTTGGTTTAGAGGGTTCGGATTCTGGTTCACTCATGTCCTCTTCAAAATCACTGGCATGAATTTGTGCCAAGATTTCGGCCCTGGTACGAGGCGATAGATCACGTTTCTGCCTCTTACTTTCTTCTTCTTCTTTCTTCTCGAATGAATGGGATCGTTTCATCTTGAGTGCAAAACGTCAAATGACTCAAGTTCAAACACCATAGACTAATTTATAGTCATGGCAAACCAGCGTATATAAAAAGTTTGTGTCTTGTCCTTTCACTATTCATTTCACTCTCAAACCGAGGAGAACGATGGAAGAGACTACCCAGATGGAACGTTTCGTCAGAGCTTTGCGAGGGGTCATTAGATAATTCTCTTCAGACCAGCCGACGGACTACTCTCCTTCCTTTCGAGATAAGAGTCAGGATACTTGCTATATCTGTCAGAAGAAAGGGCATTGGTCTTCAGTGTCCAGACCGTCAAAAAAGAAAAAAAAAACAGGGGCTAAAAAGACAAAAGTCAAGATACCTGTTATTATTGTAAAGAAAAAGGACATTGGTCTCCAGATTGCCCAAAAAAGAAACAAGAGGAGTCAGAAGAAAAGAAGGATTCTTCAGAAGAAGAGAGGGATTCTTCGGAAGAAGAGAGGGATTCTTCGAAAGAAGAGAGGGATTCTTCAGAGGAAGAAGAGGAAGAAAGAAGACAATTCTATTTAAAAGAAGCAAAGAAACAGGAGAAGAAAAGAAGAAGGGAAGAAAATGAGGAAAAAACGGTGAAGAAATTCAAAAAACAGAGAGACTAAACAAGGAGAAAGAAGAAATCAGTGAACTTTTAATTAAAGTGTTCTGTGGTGAATTGTGAATTGGATTGTAAAAAATGGAGAAAAGAATACATTAATGATATAAGGTAAGTGTCTTTGAGTTTTGATTTTAAAATAAGAAGCTACACTCACGCACTCATACACAGACACGTACTATAAGGGTAAAATGGGTGGGGTTTATTTTTGAGTTATTGGCAAATTGAAATTGTATTTCTTTTCGAGAAATGTGGGTGGCCCTGAAAAGGGCCTTTTTATTTTGGTGTAGGGGTGAGTTTAACCAATCAACTTTAACTGCCTTAAGCCTTTGCCACGGCCAAGGCCTACTTCTGATGATTGGGTTGAAATCACTAAGGGTGGTACGACAGGCTTAGTCACAGGGTTGGCGTGTTTAGCTCGGGAAGGTCGTATTCTCTTCGGTCGTGATAAAGAAGTCTGATACATTTGTTTCAGACTTCTTAACTCCGCTAAAATGTCCAACAGTACCGTAGCCGTTTGATTTTCACCCTCTTGTTTCTTTGCTGCTACTTCTTCTTGCTGTTGTTGCTGTTGTTTTTTTCTTACCTCTTCTTGTTGCTGTTGCTGTTGCTGTAGGAGAAAAGCTTGTTCCGCTTCCTTTTGTCGTTGCATAAATTTCTCCAATTCTTCTTTCTGTCTCTGTCTAAAATTTTCCACTTGCGGTAATGAAGAAGGTAACGAAGGTTCCGGAACAAATTCTTGCGAGGTAAGAAAATCCACAAAATCCCATTGTACCTCTTCTGAAAGTAAGTCCGGGTTCCCTTGGGCAGTCTCCCCTGCTGGTGCACCCCAATGGATCGTTTTCTGAGTTTCCGTCATGTTGAATCACTGTCGCATAGATTGACTGCACACAAGCGCTAGCGAATCTATATAGACCAACTGACGTCACAGACTACTCTCATCGGATTGGATGCGGGCTGACTGAATTTTGTAACGCGTGTTTGGATTGGTGAATGAACTCAATCCGTTTCAATCCTGCCTCTACCTATAAATAAGCGCAGTTCAGTGCATTGATTCACTTGTTCTCGTTGCTTCAAGATGTGGACCGATGTGCAATCTTCTACGCTTGTGTCTTCCATGATGTTCCGGACGGACATACCCATGTATGTCCGATCCAAGTGGACCGTTGTCCACAGGACAAACACCAGCCTGTGGATACGTAGGATCTACGTAGAAAGACAAGGATGCCTGAAAAGAGTGCTGATTTACGGACCAACAGTGAGACGTAGCCTAAGGACAAGAAGAAGACCAATGCGGTACCATTTATGTTAATGAATACATTAACATAAACCCAAAGGCCCTTTTCAGGGCCAGCCATATTTCTCGAAACGAGATAGCCTTTCCATTGCCTACCCCTTTTTTTAAAATTTAAATTTAAATTTAAATTTAAATTTAAAAAATTTAAAAAAAAAAAAAAAAAAATCCCAAAAGCCCAAACTCTATTCCCCATGTTAATTTCCCTTGTCCCTAGACAGACCCAAACTCTATGTTAAATTCCCATTGTCCCTAAAGTGACCCACGATTTCTCTCCATGTTAAATTTCCATTGTCCCTAATCTGACCCAGGGGTCTTTTTAATGCTAAGTCCCATTGTCCCTAATGTGCCCCACTTAACTACTAATGTACCCTGTCTTTGTGTGAGATTGTCATATACAGAAATGTGCTTCAGAACGAAGGTAAAATTCTGGCATTTTATATAAGGAAGAAGACTTCCATGGTTTTGAACTGCAACTTTAGTGAATGTTTCTTAATAAATGAACCAGCTTTTGTTTGGGTTGAAAGGAAATCATGGGTTCCAGTCATCCCTGGCGGCATGCCCATTTGCAAACAAGTATTTCAGATATGCGAAATTCCTTCTAACATATGCTACATTATTTAACATATATTTAAAATGAAATCTCACATATGTTTAAATGTATTTCACATAGTTAGGCACAGATGTTCCTCTAGTATAGAACATCTAGTACGCAAAGCCTGATTATACCCTAATGCAGCGAAAACAGGAAAATGAAAAAATAACAAGATGATTGTTTTCTAATTATTTTAACTTTTCTCACCCTTAATATACATTTATGCGTGTGCTACATAGGTATTATCAGTGTATGGTTAGGAGCGGGCATTTATCCACAATAAACAGGACTATATATTGATTAGCTCGGCACGAGTATCACATATAATATTAGGGACTGATTGATTAGTTTGCTTCCTACATGAGACACCTAATTCACCACCTTGATATTTTCGGTTTTATATTCACAAAGTTTACAGTGGACTTTATAGTACAGGTCAGGTATATATAGAGTAATAAAAGTATTTTGTATGTTCTATTATTATCATAATATTAAATGTTATATATATATATATATATATATATATATATATATATATATATATATATATATATATATATATATATATATATATATATATATATATATATATATATATATATACTGCAATTATATGCTGCAATATGACGCATTTACATTATATGACCACTGTATATGGTATTCTTCATAAAGTAAAGTATACGTTATGACGAAACGCCTCAGTCACCTATCTTCGAGAAAAAAGTATTGTCAAATGTATATTTTAAAACATTTGAATGAATTCTTCATTTCCAGCAGAGAAATAAACATGCCAATTATGAATTATGTCATTGGGAAATTAGGAATGGTCACTCACAAGGCAATATGTTGTTAAAATCCTTAGAAGACGATGGTACACAAAGGGAAATAAATAAACGCAAAGCACACATTTTAGGCGAAAAACCAGGAAGCAACGAAATGCATTAGCTATCACACAGATAAACGTTACAGGGACCTTCCATTATCAAACGTTAGGAATTGTCAAATTAGTATACTATACTTTGATTTCCATAACCATGTATTGAAATAAACGCTAAAAGTAGCAATATGGCTGAAGGTGGTTTTTTTTTTGTAAAGTGCATGCAGGATCCAACAGATTTCATCTCCATTGCAGAATCGATTTTGATTTGTTAGAAACCCTCATGAGTCCTCACTAACTCAAGACCGGCGATAATACAAAACACGTTGATTGATAGTAATATTGTTTGGCAATATATAATGATAGTTGCATGCATATCGCGTTATACATATGCTGTAAATGTGTCAAGTTATGGTGTGAGGTCAGTGTTGATTAGTTTGCAATTAACGAGCCTGAACCTGAATTTCACGTTTGATACACAGTGTAAGAGACACCAACTTTGTGGCAGTAAAGAACATGAATTTGTACTTGTGTGACGCACAGCGTTAAAACATTGGATTGTGTTTTTTCTGTCATTTACATTATAGTAACGTTAAATTAAGATTGTGTCTACTTATGTACTGCTTGCAAAGTTAAAGTATTATTCACATTACCGACAAACAATTATGAAAAAAAAGTAACTACCCAAACACTTTCACCGACGAACACCGCCACACCCTGCTGATATTTACAATGTATAGACAAGTAGTGGTCTGGGGGTTTTATGAAACATTTCTAGTCCTTGAAGATCACATGCAAATTGTACCAGCAATGAAGTTCAGACACTCCTCTGTTTGGCGACATTTCATAATGACTATCGAAGCGGTACTTAAGGTCAGCCAGCTGCACTTATATAACAAACATTCTGTCATTTGACGCCTATTCATAGAACAACTAACAATTAATTGGTGGCCTGGTGACATTTGTCTGAAGGAACGCGCACAAACATGTAATTACTATTGTCAGCATTGTTGGTAGCTATAAAATAACAAAAGTTCATGTGTTAATCAGCAGCCACCCATCCGTGAAAGTTAAAGTATTATTCACATTACCGACAAACAATTATGAAAAAGTAAAAACTATACAAATAAGACCTCTTTAACAAAGTTTGTGGGAATATGCATACCAATGCGATAATCCTCTTAGAATTTAAACAAAACCCATCATTGACCACTGGTGTTTAAAAGATAACGATCAGACTCTTTAATTCAGAATGGGTTGTACTTGTAGGTGATTCAGGGAAACATGTCCAAATGAAAGGTGCTTAAGTACAAACACTAGTGAAGATTATTTTTAAACCTTTATTTGGGCATTTAATTACCACACAAGCTCAGGTAAACATATTGAGCATTTCAAAGACAAATTCATAAAAGAACAATTGACGAAAGAAACATGATCTCTTTCTCTCTCTCTCTCTCTCTCTTTCTCTCTCTCTCTCTCTCTCTCTCTCTGTGTGTAATCCAGATATGTTTAGGTGGGTATATAATACAGCATAGGACAGCGGTTGTCAGTTCGTGAAAATGTATCAAACAAAGAAAACAGATTCATTCGAAACATTTGTAAACTGTGGGAGCTCATTTGTCCACTACTAGAATACAACTGAAATAGCATCTGTTCCGATATCTTGATTTCTGTGTCACCAAATGGGGACTTTATTTTAATTATATGTTAATCGTCCTGCATACATATCTCTATTCCTATCCACATTTATGTCTGACCTCTGCAGATCATAACACATGGCGAAACATCGGAATTCAATGTCGCAATGAATAATAGTGTACACTTTTGATATTCTAAGTGACTTACAAGTTCTTTATCATAGACTTCATTAGCTTTTGCTAACGCATTGGCCTTTATATTCGTTACCTCGCCTGTGGCCTAGTGGTTAGATCATCCGCATCTGATGCGGGATTTCGTGGGTTTGAAGCCCGACCGAGTAATGCCAATGACTTTTAAAAATGGTACTATCAGCTGTCTCGCTTGGTACTCAGACGGAAGAAGTTAGTGTTCGGATTGGCCTGGCTGATGTCCGGATAACGTGACAGGGTGGGACATTATGCTACATGTCTGCGGTATGATGTCCCAGTGAGAGACATTACTATAAACCCGCACACTGCAGACATCGTAGTGATATTTCTGGAAATTGTTAAAGCTACGTTCAAAATCAAAATCGTAAGTTGAGTCTTGTACTTTTCCAGCTTTGCTTTCGCATTTTTCTCATTTCAAGTTTGATAGTCTTCCAGTTTTTTATTCGGATATTGCATTGTAAGTTGCTGCCACATATGACTGCATATATATTTAATTACACTAAATCACATTTGACAATAGACGCAACTAGGACAAAGTCTGCCAGTTTAGTTCTTCACCTTATCATCTAGGACATTAATAATTTAGGAACTTTGAGGACGGACAATGAACATTTACCTCCATGTTTCCTGTTCTATCTTGCAAACCGTATGCCTACATACATTCAGCAATTGAGAAATGTGGCCAATATTTGGCCAATTTTGTATCAAGCTAACATGGGAAAACATCATCAAAGTTTTATATCTGAGGCGTTGGTTGCAATTAGTAACGTATCACCGAATTTGTACAATAGAGTGCCATATGTTTTCCTAGAGGCACAACAGTGGGTCACTAAACAACACAAACACATTTTAGCAAATCCATTTTTGCAAACTAATATATTCGACACGATATACACTCTAGAAGTGACACAAAATGCCTTGCCTAGTCAATTAAATTGGAAACAAATGAGAAAACTTCAAACGTTTTATCAAATGCACTTAAACTCTCTTTACTTCACGAATAGCACTTACTTAAACTTTTTCCGAATTTCCTAAATAAAGTCCATTACATTTTGCCAGCTACGGCCTGATAGGTATAAATCAGTTTCTTAAAACTCATCCAGACAGACTAGCAGAAGGAGAAGAAGCTCGTATCCAAAAGTGTGCACGTGTGTCCTTGCTTCCTGCAGTAACTGGCTTTCAATAATATTACCAAAACCTACTGCTGCAAACCCAACAACCTTTGAAATAATCCCCCAGGGACTGTGCACACGTTCGAGTAACCGTTTTGACCAACTTACGACACGTCATTGGACTAAAACCTCCAACCACTGGAAATTGAGTACACAAGAATACATTTAAGACTCTCACGTGAACGTAACAGAAATAGGCTGTCGGGTCCCTACTCAAATATTGAAAAGAGACAGTCATAATTGTTACTTTTAACAACTATTGGATGAAACAAATGCTACATCGGAAAAGTCGAGCTAGAATCGGTACATGGTGCCAACATATTGCACATGAACTCATTTGTACATTAAGAAAGTAATTGCAAACATCGAACTTAATGAAAGACAATGTACCGGTAACTAGACTATTCCTTCAGAATACCGAATCGTAGGACTGCTTTGACAAATGATGGAGTTTCCCCATCTTAAAATCTTCTTTCAGATGATACATTGCTATTTGAATCATTCCTTTGATGAACACAAGGCCAAGGACATACGAATTTCGTTCATCTTCAAAACTTAAATTTAATCACTTAGCTCGAAGACTGCGAGTTTCGTACAGGGATTCACACGAAAGTTTTGGACAAAATAGACTGCGGCTATACAGGACTCACAGTACTTTGCAATTCCAATATTAAGCTTATGAAAACACCCGGCATTCAGTAACTTTATATTTCTGAGGGTTCATGTTCAAACCTATATTTATCAATATGGGTGACAGCTTCTTTACAGATAAAATGGTATGACGCGTAACATATTTGAACTTGCATGTACTTGAAACGCGTGCTTTCAGTTTTGCACCAAAGAATCAGGTGTTAATTCACTAATGAGGGTTCTAAACTCAAGACTGTTAAAGGACTAAATTTCCATAAAGAAAACAATGTCGATTTTTAAGTTACAACTTGCAAAGCTCTCCAAGGATTATCTTTATTAAAATCTACCTTTCATCATCAGCCAATAGCTGGCCAGCAAAATCCAAGTGTACTCTATTTTTCTTCATTTATTTCCAGACTGGTTCCCATTTTTCCATACAATTAGTAGCCATGTGTATTACATAATTTCAGCACACGCGTATTGTTATGAATTTGATTTCCGGTATCGGAATGTCCGTGGTATTTTTTTTTTTTTACAATCGGTAAATTCTGATTGCCGGGCAAAAATGCTTTCTTTCAATAGGTCTCAGTTCTGTACTGGTACTTGAAATCACAAAAAATTTTAATGGGGATATACCAGGTGTTGTAAAGCATTTGTCGTTAAGAATTAATATTGCCTTTTCGGCAACTGAATAAAAAGCATACTCAGCTCTATAAATCCCAACTAAGAAACCATGTAGAGTTAGTAGGTTTTTACGAGATGATTATGGAGTTACAATTCTGACATTAAAAACAAAATCAAAAGAAAAAAATCAAACCGCAATAAATCGGACATTCGATGGCTGCAAACCGCATATAAAACAAACCTTTGGTAGCAGTCGTTATCACTGAGAAAAGAATGTGTTGGAAACGGATGAACAAATAACTAATTTCTAATATTATCAGATTATTTCAAGAATAACTAACTGATCATGATAATGTTTGGAAGTAAGACGTGAACATGTCACATTAGATGAATGTGCCTATTTGGACAAGATAGAGTTCGACAATTGTATCCCGAATAACTCAATACCATGAGTATTTTTGTATCATATTCCGAAAATTCTTTCTTATACAAACATGTACAATTCCAATTTTACAATGAATGTCCTTCTGTGCATTTCTGATTGTTCAATTACGACTGATTATAATGCCCAACACAGTTGCTTGTAACAGTTTGGCTATAAAGCAGTATTTATGTGTTACATATACTTAATGTTTTCTTAAGGAAATGACTTAAGGAACACCGAAGAGCAGTATATTTACAGCAGATATTGACGGTCTTCATCCTCACATTGATCACGGTCAAGGTCTGGCTGCTGCTAGAATGGTAATGCATGACATCAGGATACACTATTACATTTAGTCAATGTCTATATCGTTCGAATTTACTTGTAAAATGTCTCAGTTACTCAACAGTTTCGATGAGGAAAATTCAAAGATTTTATTATATCGTCTATATAACTGAATGAGACAAAGAGGTAAGTGACAAATGCCCAAATCTACCAGTTTTTACTGTTAGATTCAATGATGGTATGCTCCTTGTTTTGATAAATTCAGAACAATAATTAAAAGGGTTCATTCAATTAATTAATAACCCTCACTAATTCATTAAAGTTAAAGTAAAACGTTTGAAAGGAAAGTACAGAATTTTAGATGTAACAAACTACAAACGAAATAACCTTTTCAAAGTGAGATAGTTTATATAGAGTATAGATAGAGATAATGTTGTTGTTGTTGTTGTTGTGGGGTTTAACGCAATTTTTCAGCACGATAGGCTATACATGGCGGCCAGTATTAATGGTGGAGGAAGAACCCGGAAAACCCCGGAAAGAACCACCGACCCACGAGAAGCTACTGGCAAGCTTTCTCACATGCCCATATTGGCTGAATCTTAGACTCGAACCGCCGCAGACAGAGGTGAGATGGCAGTGATCCGTAACGAAGAGCGCTTAAGACCACTCGGCCACTCGGGGCCCCGATAGAGATAATGTATATATTGTATATAGATAGATAGTGTATATAGAGAGTTAGTGTATACATGGTATAACTTAAGGCAACTGACAATACTCGATTGCTACATAAAAGTTGTTTTAATGCACGGCATACCTTTAGGAGGAAAGTGCAAATGTTTAGATGTAAGAATGTACAAACGAAATAACTTTGTAAAGAGAGTTAGTGTATATAGTGTATATAGAGATATAATGTATATAGTGTATAGAGAGATATAGTGTATATAGAGAAATAGTGCATACATTGTATAGTTTCACAATAATCAATCGCTGCATAAAAGTTGTTTTTATCCACGGCATACTTTAAGGGGTATTACTAAAATCACATATACTGGATGTTTGCCTGATTTGTAATAATGAACAAAACATACATGACGCTTGTTATTTCTTTTTTGCCATTAAAAGATGTGATACTTGAAACTGAAACAAGTATTTACGCTTCTACGAATTCCACAAAATTTTCAATGGATACAAACTTTCAACAACTATCAATTCAAGCGTAACTCAAATAAGAGGAACACATAACTCAAACTAATCTTATAACACTGTTCAGCAATATCCACTGTGATTGAAATACAGGTCTACAAAACCTTGATCTAACTGATATAACTAATTTGTTTGCTTTGCTCATGTGGTTGTGAAATTTCTCCCTCAAGCCTAACTTCATACCACATGCCATATGACATAACGTATTCGGGTGAAATGCTTGCATTCTCTGTAGGGAAGAATGATAACTGGTGCAGTTATTTGAGCATGCACTGGCTGCATGTTCATCTTCTATTATTCCCACGCCAGTTTCAAGAACTTTAAATAGTCAGATTTGCATTATCATGTTACACTTCCCGAATGGCTTTCATTTGCTGAGAGTTACAGAAGAAGATTTCATGAACATGAACAAAACGTTTGTGGCAAAATTGAAATATATATTGTATAACATTTACATGAGTAATAGTTTGAACCAGATTGAATTTCCTTTTAAAAATATTAAACCTTATCGTATATGCAACAGTTGAACCGTGAACTAAACGCACATCTGCACTCGTATTACAAATGCAGATAATTTTATACCAATTTAGTTCATCATTACTATAGCCTCTGTGAAAGATATTTAGTTAATCCACACAAATCCAGCCTGATTAAGCTATGTGCACTTGTGGACAGGACAACTACAAGTACACACTATTATAAGCAATGTTATATAACAAGTCAATAGTTGCTAAGTGATGTATGTTGTAAACGAAATAAGGTCACTATAACTTGAAAGTAATTTGCAACTGTTTTTCTTAGAAAGACTTTTAATGTTTTCAGTGTTTCTTAAAATATGTTTGAACTTCACAAACTAAGTAAAATACTTGTTTCCTCTCCCACCCACACGCCAACAAAATAAATTATTATGCAGATGTCAACCCCTATTTCGCACTGTCTTATCTACGCTTTCTTTGGTTGCCTCAGAGAGAGAGAGAGAGAAAGTGAGAGAGAAAGGATTGATCACACGAATGCATCTTCTGTACCCCGGTACAATGTCCCTATGATCAAATGTATATGCTTTCAATTTTTCAGTTTCCTGTTCCAACACATGCGTTCAACATATAATGTGCGAGTATTAGCTTTGTATCCCTAGTTCCAGATCTGTAAGAAAAATTAATAACTACAGATGGGCAGATTGATAAAGATAAATATATCAATCTTTCCCCAATCCATTATATCCCCAATTTTGATGACGGCAAGTTTGAAACATTATTTACGTTCAAGATTCCGAATTATACTATATTTGTATATAACCTCGCTTGAAAATGTATTATTTCAGACCTTAACATTTCAATTGATTCTGTTTCAAGGAAATCTCAAAAATGGAATGATATAAAAACCTTTCTGACTTCTTTTTAAAGTAGTCTACAATCAGGAAAATGATCTGCGCACACTACCACCAAGTTGAACGTCGGGATGTGAATCATTTTCATTTCATTTTGCCGCACATTTTAACAACAGTTCAAGATTTCTCCATTGAACCTATTGTTATGACTGATTCTGAGATGGAACGCAAGGAAACTTATTGGATTCACCGTCTTAATATGGTATATCCAACGGGTCTACATTTCAAAACTGTATACGACATTCATGAATTTTATTATATGAATTATGTCCCGGTTTTACAATTAGTTAAGAATATTATCATATTATTGTAATTTACAGAATAACTTATCTAGTGACACTATAAACTAATATCGAAAAAATAAGTTTACTAATTCTTTAATGATGAAGGTGCATTTCAAAATTAATTTTCTATATACCATGACTAGTCATTACTAAAGTACGTATTTATTTTATGATTATAAACATGTGCATTATATATAATAAAATATTAATAAAACTGTTTATCTCTATTTATTCATAAATTATATATATATATATATATATATATATATATATATATATATATATATATATATATATATATATATATATGGCAGTGGTAACCGTGTAAATGATCTTGCATGTAGTATATTTGGTGTTCTGGTCTCATCGTCAAGGTATTGATGATATTCGAATATGTAGCGGTATAAAACACCATCAAAACGATCATAGGTTTGCCATGTCTAAAATGTCAGATATTCAACAACGCACATACATAAAAACTTAATCATGCCATACTGTGTCAAATATATTTTGTTTGGGTTTGTGTGCGTTGGCTGGAACAATTAATTTTGCACCGCTTTAACTATATTGCGAACATGAGAGCTAACGTGCATTGCTCAACACCATACGGAAGGCTCCAACACAGACTAGCCTAAGTAAGCATCAAACGTACGATTTAAAATTAGAAATCCGTTGCTGAACCAAGTGAACGTTCGCAGCAGCCTTTTAAGCAAAACATATATTTCATACAATAGTAATGTTTCGATCATGTGAGACAGATTAATATTCGAGCAACAAAGACCAAATTCGATAGTATCCATTCCGAATACCTATTTGTGAATTAAGGATAAGCAATGAGTCCTTGCAGACTCGTGTAGCTATCTTTAATCAGATATTGCGAACATGAAAATCTAAATTAATGGATTACTTTGTCTAGTCTCAATTTCTTTAGTAAGCTATTTATATTTAGCATTACGGTACATGCCATAGAACCTGCACAAATTATCAATGCAAGTTAACTGTTCCCATTTTAAATTAGACTGAAATGTTATGCAATGTCAACGTGTAAGGACATGTACACAGATATGGCATTTATTCATATTTTATGAGCTCAGGCGTGAGCTGGAACTGTTTTCACACCTAATGGCAAATACATTTTTGAATAAACTACAGCTTCTTTGGAGCTCATTACAAGGACTTATTGCTATCAGCGGATGAAATGTAGTCATTGAACTCCAATGACTTTGCAGTTTTCAAAAGAGATATTACAGTGTATACCTTTGTCTCCTTTCCAGCAAACTTTACCTTTATACCGACACTTTCAGTGGTGTAAAAATATATAAATGTGTTAGTCAACACTTCAGATTTTAATAAATATATTCTCTGAGTGGATATTCATTTATGCCACACCGTTATATAAACAAATTACTAAAATAAACACTTCCTTCCTCTAGACTGCAATTCAGACACATATCAATGTATCTTATGCACATTATGATTCAAGTTTAGCAACTGTCATGATAGTGGTATAGTACCACAAAGCGAGTGGCTTGTGCGTCGACCAGATTTAGCATTTGTGAATAGTAGAACAGAACTTCTGGAATAAAATATAAACAAAAAATATACTTTAATCCCGGAATGTAATTTACAGTTAGTTTTCTTTAAGAAAGGTGAGCTGACTCTTTCATTCGACTCTGTGAAACTTAACAATGATATATACAAATCAACGCCACTTCCAGCTACCTTCTCTCCACTCGACCTTCCGGACATGTTTGCAAAATTTTTCCGTGACTAAGTACAAACCATTAGAGATAAGCTTCACACCACAATTTCAATTGACTCGTCGTCACCATACAGTTGGGATACAGAATTTGAGCATCAACCATTAGCAGCATTTGAACCTGTCTCTATGGATTTCGTACGTACAATCGTGGTGAAGAGTGCACCAAAGTCATGTGAACTTGATCCAATTCCAACATCACTGCTGCTTGAGTGCTTAGATCCAGTATTGCCTTCACTAACTGATGTTATTAATACCTCTCTCTCATCTGGGGAATTCCCATCATTTTTCAAAATGCCTTTGCAAAGCCTCTGCTGAAGAAACCAACACTAGACCATAACGATTTAAAGAACTACCGCCCAGTTTCTAATCTCCCATTCATTTCAAAAATCTTAGAAAAGGTTGTTCTGTCCCAGCTTGTATCTCATCTAAATTCAAACAGTCTTTTTAGCAATGTACAATCTGCATATCGCCCTTGCCACAGTACTGAAGATACTCTTCTAAAAGTAGTTAATGACATTCTCTCTGCATTAGATAGCGGAAATTTTACAGTCCTCACCCTCCTTGACTTGTCTGCAGCATTTGACACAATAGACCATGATATATTATTTCACCGTCTCCAGCATGTATTTGGCATTTATGATACAGCCTTACTGTGGTTCAAGTCCTACTTGGTCAACAGGACACAAATTGTACCTGCAAATGGAATACACTCCAGTCCAGTTGATCTATGTTGTGGTGTTCCATAGGGGTCTGTTCTTGGACCTGTTCTCTACATTCTGTACACTCAGTCGCTCTCAAGTGTCATAGATCATCATCCAGTGTCTCATCAATTGTACGCTGATGACACGCAAATATACAAATCTAGCCACCCAAATGAAGTTGATGCTACCATCCAAGGTGTAGAGAGGTGCATTTCTGATGTGAAATCATGGATGACTTGTAACAAGTGCAGATGAATGATGATAAAACTGAGGCCATTCTGATCACAACACAAAGACTTTCTCATTCACATCCTTTACCTAAAACAATAAATATCAGCAACACCAACATTAAATTCACACAATCAGTACGAAACCTAGGTGTTACTCTGGACAGTACTCTCACATTGCACCAACATGTCATGAACATATGCAAGGCTGCATATCTTAAGCTGAGACGCATGAGCTCAATTCGCAAATATCTTTCAGTTGATGCCACTAAAACACTTGTGTGTTCATTAGTACTTTCAAGACTGGACTATTGTAACTCAATTCTGTCTGGTTCATCTCAATATCTACTCAGAAGCTTCAAAAAGTTCAAAACACAGCTGCTCGGATCATACTTAAAGTACCACGATCAGAGCACACCTCCCCGCTGCTCTGAACAGAACACTAACTATCAATTCGATCCAGAATCAAACACAAAATTTGTTCTCTGTGCTACGTTTCACTGTCGGACTCTAGCCCAACATACCTATCTGACCTCACCCATGTGTACACACCAGCAAGGTACTTACGTTCCTCTTCTGACAATCGTATACTCATTATTCCAAGTATGAAAACAAAGTCATATGGACAGAGTTCTTTTGCATACCAGGGCCCAACAATGTCGAATGAACTGCCCACTGAACTTAGACAGAAATACATAGTGATCACATTCATGAGGGCTATCAAACCTCAATTATTTCGACAGCAAGAACAAACTTAAAGACCTAATAATGTTTCCTACCTGAAATATTCTCAGCATGTTTTTTTAATAATGTTTTTTCTAATTTCATGTTGTTTGATTTGTAATAATATTATTATGTTTCTTATCTTATAGGTGTTGTCTAAAGTTGTAAAGCGCTTAAAGCTTCTAAAGATTAGGCGCTATACAAAGTCCTCATTATTATTATTATTATTATTATTATTATTATTATTAATACGTTGTGAATTACAAGTTATTAAAAAGTTGAATAATAATTATATATGCTGTGATGAAAGAAAGAAGGAAAGAAAGAAGAAAGAAAGAAAGAAAGAAAGAAAGAAAGAAAGAAAGAAAGAACGAAAGAAAGAAAGAAAGAAAAAAGGAAGAAAGAAAAAAGAAAGAAAGAAGGAAAGAAAGATGAAAGCAAGAAATTATGGAAATGTAAAGAAAATAAATGGTACAGACTAAGTAGAAATAAAGAAAGAGAAAGTGACAGCAAAGATAAAGAAAGGAATATAAATATACCCTAACTTAGCTTAGAGTCAGTAACAATCATATTTCTTGACTTCATATTGATCATTAAGATACAGTGAAAAACAATGGAAGCATGAAAACTGCTTTATATTTTATTTAGTTAGTGATGACAAGAATGAGGTTCTACAAGAAGCTTTCTTCTCACTTAGCTAAAGATCCACTTTTCAGATTAAGGATGTGTAGTAGTAGCAGTGGTAACAGTAGTAGTAGCATTATCAGTAGTAGTAGCAGTAGTATTGTGGTAGCAGTAGTAGTAGCAGTAGTAGTAATAGCAGTAATAGTAGCAGTAGTACTACTAGTAGTAGCAGTACTAGCATTGGTACTAGTAGTAGCAGTAGTAGTAGTAGCGTTGGTAGTAATAGTAGTAGTAGTAGTAGTAACATTAGTAGTAGTAGAAAATTAGTAATAGTAGTAGCAGTAGCAGTAGAACAGACGTAGTAGTAGTAGTAGCAGTAGTATTATAGAACAGCAGTAATTGTAGTAACACTAAACTTAATGAATGCAAATAAAAGAACTGAATGTAAAAATACCAAATCACTGCTGTAACAATATCTGAATCAACATTCCAAAAATATCTTATAATCAAAACCAACAATCTCAGGCATAACATATTTTACTCAAGACATATTTAAACTACGTTTCAATCATTAAAAATGCTAAATATGAATAAATGCACACTTTACACACACACACACACACACACACACACACACACACACACACTTATAACACCATACTTAATGTCGTAATACAGACTTGAATTCTATCCTCAGGTAACTTGCACAGACATGACCCATGTGTTTGATACTAAAGACAGCAGACAAAACCGCTAACATTTAGGAAGCACATCGGCAGCTAATGGTCTAACATTATATATGGCAATGAATGTACACATTGCAGGTAAATTGTAAAATAATAAGGTATTAACTTGAAGAGATGACTAATAGTACCAAAGCCAGTCCTTCAAACACGTTCTTGAATTGATTTGTACATATTGGCAAAAATCGATTTCGTCATATGTTTCTATGAAAACATAGAATTTCAAAAAGCAGTAGAGACAATGAAAGAAAAAATTATTTAGTACTTAAAACCGAACACTGGTGTGCAAAGAATATGGTGTTGGGTATACATGATAACGGTATCATGAAATTCATCCTTGAATTTTATAAATCAACATATTGTGTCTTCAGCGACGTTAGTATAAAATAACTGGTAGATTCCATTTCGTAGATTTGTTCAGAACCTCAGACATATAAGTATTGCAATAAATTTTGGGTATGCGCATTTGGTTATTGCCCCCCCCCCCCCCCCCCCCCCCGTTAAACGAATTCTTAGATTGTTGTGATTACTTGTCTGATTATTGGAATTCGGTGTAATAGAGATATTCCTTTGCCCGAAATACTTAGCCAAATACAAGAATCAAACGTCAAGGAGTAAAGTGTTAGTGAGTCTCCATGATGCCATGAGTCACTATTAGTGACTTCAGTTCAAAACCGAATGAGTGTCGATGGAATAATAAAGTCCCTACTAAAATCTAGTGGTGTACAATGGTGGTGTGATTGCAGTGGCAGTATTTACCGTAGGAAACCGGTAAATTACACAATGAAGTCAATAAGAAGGGTCTCGGCAGATACAGTTTATGTCGCCATGGTGGCAAATGTAGTGCAGTTATAGTGGCGAAATGTGCCTGGAAACCATGGGTTGACTGGCCTAGGGTGGCGTAGTTAAAATAGTTCCCTGTGTTAAGGGACAGTTGCATAGTTTCTACGGCGAGAATTGCTGGCGGTACGAAAACCTACCGAAGAGAGGCCATGCGGGTGTGCGGTTGGTGGATATTGGGTAGGTTGTGAGATTTGTGGTCCTGCTTTGATTAGAGTAAAATTTAGGTATAGAATGGACAGGTCGGGCTTTCTAATGTACAACTGAAATTGTATGGAAGTCTTTGGAAAGTTGGGGTAAACTTACGACTTCTCGCGAGAATCGCGCCAGGGTTTTGACAACGCTCGGTCAAGTAAAGACCCCTGGCTTGTAACAGTATCATAGACCCGAATCTATCACATTTATACTGACTGAAGTCCAGTATAAATACATAATTGGTATGGGCCCGAATAATATCGCATTTATACTGACAGATGCCAAGAATAAGCAGTACACACTTGAATAATATCCCCTTGATACTGACGCCAGTATTTTATATTTATTACACTTTAGAATGATTCCGTTTTCGAAAGAAGGTATATATTGCAGTTGTTTAGCTGAAAATCCATGAGAAATTCATTGCTCTCGTTTCACTTGTATAAAAAAAACAAGGGACATCTTGAAATCAAATTTGCTGCTGATTGGTGTGCATGGTCATTTTTTAAGGAATGGCGTTTTTCTTCTTCTTCTTTGTCTTTCTGCCACAACGAAATAATCTGTAATATGTATTAAAATAAAACACGTTATTTCCATTTTCTGCATGAATTGGGATGTATAATTCAGTTTTATATACGCTGTATACAATTTATACAAATGCATCAAAACATTTTCTTTTTAATAACGTTATGAACATTTTATTAACCGTTCTGATTCTAATAAATTGCAACCCATGGGCTTAACTACATCTTTATAATTATGGGAATACAAAGCATATTTTATTGACATTATTGCCCAATTTGATCCAAAATCTGGAAGAATGGACTACAGCTGGTACAAAAACAAGAGATTAAGCCATCCAATGAAAACTGGGTAACCTCATACGCATATTTGTCACCCTACTCTATTGTGCAAGTTACAATAGCTGAGCACATACACGGATGATAAGGTGATTATCTCACACGACGAATCGTGTGAATCAGCATGGTATTTCGTGCCTTGAATGAAAAGAAGGGACATTATGCTACAGTTGTTTATTACATACTTAAATACTTTTGTATGCAATGCATTTGAAACTCCTTATAACCTTGAAAGAACGACTAATGATGTGTAGGACAACACGCTTATTCAGAGCGTATATTGTAACAACAGTTTTAAATCTTCTATCACTGCCGGTGGATAGACAGGTATTTCGATTGCCAAATTTCATTTTATATCAGCTCCAAATACCTCCTTGTAGCAACTGGAAAAGGGTATGTGTGCTCAGTGGCCCTCATATCAACATAGTTCAGACTGGGACCACTGGAAGGTAATCCCAAGATCTTCGTCTAACCCCAAGGGCATAGCTCTTGGATCAAAACAAAGATCAAAGCAACGACTGGTATCGCACATAGATTTAGCTTCTGTGTCTTAGTTATTTTTATTTTTGTGTGGAGGGTGCTCTCTCCGGTTTGATCTTTGCAGACCAGGTAGGGAGGCCCTCCTGCCCTAATTGTAAATGTTTGCTATTATCTATCTATCTATATCTTCAAGTATATTTTTGAATTATTGTATATGATTTATTTATATTATTTTTTTATTTTTAATTTTATTTTTAAATTCAAACATTCATCAATCGCTAATAAAAATTATTCCGCCATCCTCTGTTCTTTTCTCTGTCTTCTTTTTATCTTTCCTCTTGGTTCTGTCCCTTTCTCTTTTTAGTTATAGAGTTTCTGTAATTGTCGCTGTTATTGGTGATTTGGATATCTGTTTTACCGTATTTTGCTCGCCTTTTGAAGTTTCCGCTCTTATCATTACTGTTTTTCTGCTGCTTTTTGTCTTCTCTGGTGGTTTCGCTGATTGTGTTATGGGGTCGTTGTTGATGGTTTAACTGCTCTAATCTTGTTTAGTTGATCTTGTATGGGTTTTCCTTGTTGTCGTTGCTGTTGTTGTTGACGTTGTTGCTTTTGTTGTTGGAGATTTTGCAATATTTCATCTGGTTTCTTCTTTGCTGTTATTGTAGTTTCTTGATTCTCTTGATTGTTCTGTGTAGAGTCTTTTTGTTGTTGTAGTTTTTGTTGTTGGAGATTTTGTTCTCATTTTTGCTTGTCTACCTGTTGGTGTTTTGTAATCTGCATTTCTTCTGTTTATTTCTTTGCGGGCGCTTGTTGTTGTTGTCTCGGTAATCCCGGTTCATAGCTTCCTGTTGTTGTCTCGGTAATCCCGGTTCATAGCTTCCTGTTGTTGCCTCCTGGTTTTGAGGGCATTTGTGTGGTGTATATCCAGTCTGTTGGCATTGCTGCATTTTCCGTGTAAGAAGAAGGCCCTTTTAACGTCTGTTAGTTTGCTTTTTATATCTCCAGGATTATTGTGCCATTGTATATTGATGTCAGGGAGATTGTTCCTAGTCGTGATAAAATAACTCTTATTTTCAGTTTCTCCTCGAACTTTTTAACCAGTAGCCTCCAATGGTATTTCTAGCGGTATATCAGACAGATGTAATTCTCCATTTGTTATATCTTGCGCATTATTGGTGTATATTCCTTAATTGATGCTTTTTCCCCGGCGATATAAAATTCACCAAATGGTAGTACAGGTTCTGACCCTTTAGGGCGTACAATATACCTTTGGTATCCTCTTGGGTTGATTGAGTAAATTTTGTTTAGGCACTCGGTGTTTTGTACTTGTATTGCTACCATGACTGCAGATATTCCCTTCACTCTTTCCCTGGGTATCCCCAACAGATCTATCTCTTGAGTTCCATTTCTGTATGTACTTTCCAAAAATGATCCTTCCTTTGTCTCTATTCGTCTTGTGTTGAAATATTTCTTCCCTTACTTCTCTATTTGCTTGTTGAGTCACCATCTTTTCTCTTGCGTCTCGAGTGTCTCGTGCTGCTTGCGAAAATTGTTCCATATTGTGTATGTTCAGTAAGTCTTCTTCTTGAATTGTAAATTTTTGTATCTGTATGATTCTCAACTCATTGGTGAAGTATCAGTGAAATATCTTGCATGCTTTCTAGTTCAGAACATCTGTCCGGTGGACTTTCTTGCGGTTTGCTTCGTACGTACCATTCTGTGTCTTAATGGGCGCTCCGGAGACCCTCATCTCACGATCACAAGTGCTCCTAATGGTCCTGAAAATACATATATTTATATACAGTTGACATTTATCCCGGGGTTTCTCGTTATCGTCAAGAACTTGGTTTCAGGCTAGTGACTTGGAAAGTATGAAAATTCTTTCCCTTTAATGGTATATACACTTTGTTGTCTTGTGTGCTTCATGTGTGCTTTTTCTTAACCCTAACATACTAGTATTTCATTTGTCAAATGTATCACGAGATATGTTTATCTCAAGTCGAAATAGGTTTTAAAAAATCATACTTCGCGTATACAAATGTTATGTACTCCACCTCTGCATAATATGTGGACTTTAATTTCGTTATTGTGCAACTTTTCCTCTGTCTTTCTCACTGACTGACTGTCTGTCTGCATGCATGTATGTATGTATGTATGTCTCTATCACGCACACACACAAACGTTTATATTACAAATATGTTCATTATTATTGTCGAGACCTGACTTTATGTAAGCTGGAAAATATGTAACCCAACAATAATTGCTTCTTAAGAAAGGCAATACAAAACTGTTAAACTCTTCATCTTGAACAATTATTCACCCCGAGTTCAGTATCCATGAGGTGCAAAATCACTTGTCGTCATGTCAATCAAACCATAGCACGTGCCTATACATAGGGACTGTGCCCAATGATATTGGTAGCAAGGATATGATTCATAATGCGATATACGGGCCTTGAAAATCTAATGAATATGTATAAAGAAAACGGGTATACCACCAGGTAAAGGTAGGAGTACACTTTAAATTTATGCATGACTCATTGTTTGCCTTCTGTGTTCATCCATAGAAATTCCTGTTTCGAAATTATATGGCAATAAAATGCTAATTTAGGAAATCTCTTAGTATATAAGTAACACGATTGTCCGCCCAAAACCTAAGGAAATGTTCTTCGATCCTGCATGAATAGACAATTTTGACGCAGCTGATTAACATTTATCTGACATGGGCGACAGGTAAATTTGTATTAACATCTCTTAAATGGAAACGTTCTAGGAAATATTTCCATTTTTAGGCAATTTTCTATTGAATTTCTTCCACATGGTTATGTTATATAGCTATTGTCCCGAATATGGCTTATTTACTCCTACATTATAGAGTCATCCAAATATATATATATATATATATATATATATATATATATATATATATATATATATATCTGTGTGTGTGTGTGTGTGTGTTTTCATACGAATACAATCAAGTTTATTCACAGGAGATTCAGTTAACTCACTCACTCATTGTTCTTAACATATGAAAAAAAAGTCATGATACGAATGAAAGCCGCCACGTACTAAAATGTGTTGACAATATATTCTGTACTTTTCAGCATTTTACTCCGGAAACTTACTTCACTGTTAGGTCTGGTAGTTTTATTAGCATGCACAGAAGGAAAGCAACGACCCATAGAAGATATACAACTTTTCCAGAAAGTGAAAATCACTCCTGCGGAGCAAAAGAAGAAAGATGTTATCCTAACAGAGATTATGTCAGAATATCTGCCTGTTGTCGAGGCTGCTATTCGAGCGGCAGAAGCTGAGGACAAAAATTTCTTCGATCAGGGTTTGTAGAACTCGACGCATCGTATTTATATAATTCAACCGATATCGTGTTCTTCCGTATTTGGGGAATCTGAGTCCTAGTCACAAGAAACACTGACTATAAATTATTAATTTCTAATTAAATATATTCGTCTTTGACCAAAGTATTTCATAATGATTTAGCATGAATGAATTTGTAATACAAGTCTACAGAATAAGTTTAGAGTTCCAGATGGAATTACTTTCTAAAATAATTTTAATTATCACAACGGTGTGACTTAAGGAATACAAAACACTATGTTTACATATTTGCACTATAATACATTAAATATCTAATAAAATTTTATTTTAACATTATGCACAAATGTTCCATGTATGGGTCCATTTATGGGCAAATGTTTCATGTATTGGTCCATTTATGGGCAAGTGTTCCAAGTATTGGTCCATTTATCGGCAGATGTTCAATTACTTAGTTTCCTGCACTGTTAGAAAAGCTTAAAAAGAGAGCAATACCATCCAAATAAAGGGCAACCATAAATTTTTTGTTTCTTTAGATAACGTTTCTCTTGTTAAAAGTTTAACACAGTGGATGAAAAGAAATAGAAAACAGCAAAGGTGTCAAAGCTGTAGCAATTACCGAACAAAACATGTTCATATATTAAAATTTCCTAATTAAAATATATAGATTTGTTTCGTTAAACATTTTTAACAGCAAATAAATAACAGTAGATAAATCAAGAGTACTAGAAACGCTTTAGTATAGTCATTTATTTTAAACAGGAATTGACCGTGTGAGTGTGAGGAATACGACTGCATTTGGTCCTCATATGATTACCAAGCAGCGAGCCATAGAAATAGGCGCATTTGGAAAGCGTTTTGGAAGATTAACAAAATCTGCAGCTGAGACGTGAGTAACAAACAAAATTGAACTAGCATATCCGGATTGTTCTTGAATACAATATACATTTCTTATTTTTCTTCACATTTACTTTCTAAATCATTTACTTGCTGGGATACGAATGAAATAATAATAATAATAATAATAATAATAATAATAATAATAATAATAATAATAATAAACCCCTAAAATGCTGAGGATGTGTTAGAAAATCAAATGTATTTTTAAAATATCATGTGTTGGAAAGAGCAAGGATTATTTTCGGTGATAACATCTAGAGCATTCCCAGTGCCGACGTTAGAGTTCGATGGCATTGCTCATCAGTGGTGGCCATACTTTGCTGCAGAGAACAATCATTATGTCAGTTGCCAA